>JAYKKI010000023.1:21375000-22037500 GCA_039881145.1 Druceiella hillmani | reverse complement strand
GAGAACAAACCAAAAGGGGAGCCATCTTCATACCGCCCATTATGCATGCTAGATAGCGCTGGAAAAGTACTGGAGCGTATTGTCCTCAGACGAATTGAAGCTGTTGTTGACCCGCAATTGGCCGACAACCAGTTTGGTTTTCGAAAGGGCCGATCTACGCTAGATGCAATCGACTTGGTGGTCAATACTACAAAGCGGGCAATATCTGGAAACAGATGGAAAGGAGGCACAAAAAAGTATTGCCTGGTTGCAGCATTAGATATCAAAAATGCCTTCAACTCAGCCAGATGGGATTTGATTATGAAAGCCATTGCCAAATTCCATGTACCTAACTACCTGCAGAACATAGTGGCGAGCTACTTCACAGATCGAGTCCTTAGGTACGATACTGATGCTGGGCCAAAAGTGAACAAAGTAACTGGAGGAGTACCTCAAGGATCAGTGCTGGGCCCCTTGCTTTGGAATATCATGTATGACACATTACTGAAACAAGTCTTTCCTGCAGAAGCACGTCTTGTCGCATTTGCGGATGATATCGCGGTTGTAATAGTCGCCAAACACGTAGAAGAAATTAACTGGGCTTTTGATCAAACCTACGCAGTCATACAAAGCTGGATGGACCAAGTGGGACTCAAACTTGCAGAGCATAAAACGGAAGCTGTCCTCATTACTAGCAGGAAGCAAACTGAAAAAATGACACTGAGGGTTGGCCACCATACACTCACGACGCAACCGTACATTCGCTATCTTGGAGTAATGATAGACAATCGTCTTAGCTTCAAGAAACACGTAGAATGCGCTGCAGCAAGGGCAACAAAAGTGGTGACAAATTTGTCTCGGTTAATGCCAAACGTTGGAGGGCCCAAACAAAATAGGAGACTATTGCTGACATCTGTAGTTACATCAGTACTAATGTATGGAGTTCCCATCTGGTCATTGGCCCTTGAGAATCAGGATAACCGGCGTAAAGTCACATCGGTCTACAGGTTAAGCGCACTACGGATAGCTAGTGCTTTCCGTACTGTCTCTGAAGACGCAGTGGGTGTAATTGCTGGGATGATACCCATAGATATACTAGCTGAGGAACGGAAGTCTCTATACTACCTTCGAAAAGAAAGCCCGTACTGGACGCCGGCTGAGCTGAGAAGTCAGGAAAGAGAAAGCAGTATACGTCACTGGCAGACCCGCTGGGATGCCTCAAGTAAAGGGAGATGGACTCATCGGCTCATACCCGAAGTGGATCAATGGATGAACCGCGAACACGGAGAGGTGAATTACTACCTTACGCAGATGCTCTCAGGGCACGGATGCTTCCGAGAATATCTTCATCGGTTCAAGCATGATCACTCCCCAGAATGTCCCATCTGCGAAGGCAGTAACGAAAACGCAGAGCACGTATTCTTTGTTTGTCCTCGATTCTCAGTAGCTCGTCGGAAGTGGGAATCAAAATTAAATTGTAGTGTTGTACCAGACAATGTTGTATCTGTAATGCTACAGGGAAAGGAGGCATGGGACGCAACAAATACATATGCGATGGAAGTGCTAATAGAACTATGCATCCAGGAAAGAGAAAGAGCCCGAATGAGCGGCAGCCAAGCACAATTATGAGATAGCTCGAAAATAAGGCTAAGCCCTTCCCCCGTGAAGAAATGCCTAACGGTGACACCACGGGGATAAAGAAGGTAAAGCAGAAGAGGCGGTTTTTTAGTCGGTATAGGCCAGTCTTGGCCGAGTCCGACATACGGGGTCACTAACACCTAGACCCCATGATACGTAATAGTATTTTTCCCCTCAGATAAAAAAAAAAAGAAAAACATCCATACATACATACATACATACACACACACACACCCACACACACACACGCACGCACGCACGCACGCACGCACGCACGCACGCACGCACGCACGCACGCACGCACGCACGCACGCACGCACGCACACACACACACACATACATACATACATACATATATACATATATATATATATATATATATATATATATATATATATATATATATATATATATATATATATATAGTGGGGAACGCTATTCCAAAAACATGTTCACTATGTGATAAGTACTGCTAGGTTACAATTGCTAGAGAAGTGGAAAGTAGGAAATAATTAAAACATAAACAATGACCTGGAAATATCGGAAAGTATTAAAAATCAGGTTCGCAAATGAGCACGAATGTATAAAATGGTATTATCGATATATATTTAAAAGAATACAGTTATGTTGGCAAACTTACAATGCCAAAAAAATTAAGTGTTAGTAATGAACAAGTTAGATTTAAAAAATTGGAAAACATTACTCAAGCCTTGTTCTAATTTCCCCTTCTCGTTGTGAGCAAAAAACAAACAAAAATCGAACCACACTAATTGTACTTAGGCAATACATTATTTCTGCCTTAACGCTCTCTAACCGAGAAAGTTGTATTTATCGCCTTCAGAGTTGTCACAAACCCAAATCTTTTATTGCGAACTTGAATAAATAAACATTTTTTGGATAGTTTAGCTACCGCAATAACGTAATTTTATTATTTCTTATTGTATTGCCGTTATTTGTTTGGCAGCATTTTTCTATACGTGTCCTAGCTTTTATTATCTTAATTTTTTAGGTTATGTTGTACAAGATCTGTTGGAAATCAATTACCTCCTTTCTGATGCCGGGGAAGACGACGAGAAAGGCGAGGTAAAGCGTGAGGGCGGCGGCGGCGAGCGCGAGCGCCGGCACGTCCGCCGCGACGGGCGTGCGGTTGTGGTACGCGTAGAGTGTGGGACCGCCATCCTCGCGAAACGCGTCGAACCACCCCCTCATGGTGCGCGGGCGCGCTCACCTGCACGACACAATACATCATCAATTATATTATGCTTATGGTGAAAGTTAAGCCTCTAGCATCTCAGGAAAGCGCGTCTTCGGAGACAACAGTTTACAGCGCGAGTAGTGTAGTCATTACCTATTATAATTGCGGGGGGCGGCAGGAAGATACCTTAAATAAATCGAAAAGGAATATTTGACAGAAAATGTGTGCACAAAATGGGTTATTTATAGAGACATTAAAATTATATGAAAAAAGTTAAAAATAAACCATTTCCTATTTACATACTATACATGAAATTCCTCAGAGTCCACTTCAAAAAAATAAGATTATTGTTACAATATGTTAAAAATATTTTATAATGTTGTCATTCACTGTTTTAGAGTTACGATTGGGAGTATTTGGTTCGTGTTTTGTTGTTAACTCGTGGTATTTGTTTCAAATACTGTATTCGTTTACTGTTTGTTGTGGTCTTTTATTATGAAGGTTCACTCATTTTATCTAACTATCTAAATATTTTTTATTTCTTGTTATAGATATTTATTCACTTATTATACATTTTTTAATTACTACTGAAACTTACAAAATTAAGTACACAGATGGTATATACTAGAACAGAACAAGTGAGAAATATTGGTGCAATAGTGCACTATAATTATTGTTATAGGTAGTCGTGTTTAGGTTATATATGTTTAAACTGACATGTGGATATATATATATATATATATATATATATATATATATATATATATATATATATATACATGTCAATTGAAACATTCATAATTAAAATTATGTTCAAACAAGCATTAGAGTGAGAATGATTAATTTTACAAATTACGACCTCCTCGCAATACAATAAAACAATCTCCTTATACTTTTCATTTCGCACGTGTTTTGATTGCACTTTTTTAAAACCCACTTTTTAAACCACTTTTTTAAAACTTTAAGAATAATTATTAAATTCTAGGAACGATTTACTATGGATGATTAGGCACGTAATAAATCTAAACACAGTGAATCGGGTCAGAGAACGTATCTGCCTTAATAGTAATCTTAAAGCCACAAAAAGCGACCTCGCTTCGTTCCGGCCGCCATTATAGACACTTTAGCACGTGGGAATTCGCCGCGAAACAAAACACTTTTTTTGGTAATTAAAGTTGGTTCTCATACATTTCGTACGAATTATTAAATAACGAGTCGCTAAAGTATATCCTAAAGTATAGAATATATGTAAAATTATATTAAGCTACATAATTCATCAACCTTCAGACGGCGGCGCTAATCGTTTGGAATACGTCGCCTTTCCGGTTCCGCGTTTTATTTCCGGAGATTGATTGAAAAATTCCACTCGAGCATGTGTGCGGCTGCGCTCCTAGTCGAGGCCGACCGGTCTAGACGGCCGACTAGCTGTCAAGGTATTTTCGACGTATCCAACAACTTCGTTGAATTCATTAACTACAATGAATTTTGATGTATTAATGTAAGCAAGTTGTTTAGGGCGCGAAAAGTCGATAGATTATTAAAATATTAATATGGTAGGTATTCAAATTTCAATTATATGACATGTTAATTTTAATTGGTGGTTGCGTAATTTATTTTCAAATTTACAGTGCTGTTTTAAAACGAGAACAACAAAACGTCTAGGTATGAGTATGTAGGTTTGGGATACTAAATGGCTCTGGGCGTTTCTTAAAAACGTCCAGTGTAATTGGCAATTAAAAAAGGTAGATTTATTATTAGCCTGATTAGTCATTACAAATCTACTTTGTGTATTTAACAAACAAAATAGCTGAACTAAAAAAAAGAAGTAGAAGTCAATCACTTGTGCTTGTTTCGTATATGTTTAAATGATTTATATTACATTAGTGTTACTTTTTGGTTATTATTTAGCCTTACGTTGGTATATATACATTTTAGGTTGTGGTGCGAATTAAGAGAAATTATAAATAAATCACTTAATACACTTAAATATAAAAACATTAAAATAAAAGATAAGATATACCAAAAAAAACCTGCAAAATAAGTACGGAAACTGCATAACATGAATTCATGTGCATGTTAATAAACGAAATGGAAATAATGGTTAGGAAAAAGTAGATAAAAATAATGGACAGCCAAATAATAAAAAAAATATTTGTTTTGTTTATGGCTTTTCTGTAATTCCAAAATATTACATAAAATTTAAAACCGTACATTTCGACGTAACTTCATGCATTTAATTAATTTAAATAATCTCCTTTTTTCTATCCGTAGATGTCCAGTGAAAATCGGTCAGAGATAAGGTTCTTAATCAAGTGGTAGTCAACACGTGAGGCAGGGCTGCATACCAGCTGTCGCAACAAGGTAAGGCCGATACTTCCCACGGCTCTAGTGAGATCGTTATCGTAAGACGAATTAACTTTCGATTAAGGAAGGTCACTCTTTAACACGTAGCTATTCGTAATGTTGCTTTTACCGGTGAGCATTTATTGACTTTGGAGTAATGATTCCATTTGAAGTATCTACAGTTTTATACTGTCGGTATCTTTTAAAGAAATATTGTTTTTATTTGGTTTGTCTGCAAACTTTAATGCTTGCAAATAGTATATAAGGTTACTTTGTTGCTTGAAGAACCACTTTTTATGTTATTAATTTATGAAATATAAAATAGTTAATAAATAACATGACATTAAATGTAACTGTAATATATTTAAGCTGGATAATATTTGAGTTTTTAAACTTAGTTAAATTTTGAGATAACTCTAGTAAAGGAAAAGAACCAATACTAAAGAGAAAATAAGGAATACCATTAGCATAATGAGCTGTGTTTACATTTTTTAAAATACGTGTAGTTGCACTGAGATTATCAATTATATTAATATAGGTTCAGTTTAATAATATATATTAATATATTTATTACACAACAACGTTAAGAAAAGGAATTTGCCTTAATGTGGTACTTTTATTGAAAGGACAGAGTAATCGAAAAATTTCATGTAACACAAACCAAACTCGCATTTTTAACTTTTTTCGTTTATTACTTATGGATCATATATGGATCATTATGGATCAGATATGGTTAACAAATTAAAAACAAAACAAAATTGATATATTGTATATTGTGAAATAATAAGGTTCCATTTGATTAGTTTACTAAAAGAGAGTAATGAAGATCTTTAAATTTTTAGATACTTTAATAACGAAAGAAACATAATATAAAAATCTATAATCCAGTAAAAGGCATAGTATAATCTGTCGGTTTCTCGCTCACCAAAAATGTCGCATAGAAACTAATGCACAAAACTCATGGTTTGTTAACAGGTAATAGTATTGCGTTTGGGAACTTTTTAGGAACCACCGTTTTCAAAACGATTTAAGAAATATGCATAATAATTTTGATGAGTTTAACAAAATTCCGAAATTTGCACACAAAGCCGTAATATGAAGTCTTTATTGATTCACTATATTATTCTGTATAGTTTAGAAGGAATAAAATAAATGCCTCTATAAATTGAAGTACACAGGTTAAAAGTATAAGTAATTCATAAGAGTAAAATACAGAAGTTAACCCCGGTTCTTTCAATAAAAAGTTTTAAGGTGAAAGACAACTTAATATGAATTCTGATATCCCATTTAAATAAAAAAATCTGAAGTTATTCTTTTTAGTTTTGTTAACGACAATAATTTTATTCATAATTTCTAATTTTGAGGTTTGTATTAAATATTCCTATTTGTTAAAAGATCGCGTTGACGAATTTACTTCTTTAAAAGTAAAGTTAACTCTACAGCAGTTACGGGTGATGCACTTAAATCGGACCTTTCAAATATCAGCGGTTGATAGGTTTCGGTTCAATGTGTTTTTTGATATTCAATGCGATTTTAATTTTCATCCCTCAGTTACATATATTGAGTGCCACCCCTAATATTATTTTTTTTTATAATTTCACTGTTTCATTGTATAGAACACACCGACCATCCAAATTTCATCTATCTAGTCTCCGAGTAAAATGGCTATGACATACGGACACATAGAGAGACGTAAAGACGGACAGGACCAAATTATAAAGATTTCGTTTTTGCCATTTTGGCTGCGGAATCTTAAAAATGAAACCAACATTTTAAACAATTTTTCGTTTGGCACATGTGTTAATATATTGTTATAATGTTATGGTCGTATATATATTTTAATATATTGCACAATAAATAGCTTTTTAAAATTCCTGGCAAGTTATTATAAATTTGGATTAACTCTTAAGAATGTAAGACATAGTTTCTGATTTTTGTTCATTTATTTCGATAGTCCATGGATTAACACATTTAAAAAAATATTCTCCGACGGTTCTAGGCACATTGAAAATGAGGACATAGTCCAGGGAAACGAGGACGAATGGCAAGGTCCAAGTGAAGCTCTTGTTCTTATAACGGTATTGCCATAAGATATATTTATAGAGAATATTATTATTATTATTATTATATTGATATTAAAGATACACTTTTTTATACATCTTAATCCTAGAAGGAATTATTCCTTTGACGTAAGCGACTATGTCTGTACGTGCCGCATTCCAGCTACATACCCGCTGAGTTGCGAAGGTTAGGCGCCGAGGTCGTTGTGACCTCACTCTCGACCGTATGCGATCCTCTACTAGCCGGCATAAGACTCTATATTAGAATATGTTTTTGTTAAGCTATGCGGGGCTATATTATAATATAGCGCAGTTGTAAACTTAGAATTAAATTTGATCCATACCGATATATTACATATACTTAGTCGTATTGTTTGTGTGTGTGCAGTATTTCAACTATAAGTATGAAAGGCATACGCAATCTATCATATAAAGTTGGATTTTGAGTGAACTTAGGATGAAGTGAAAGATTAAAAAGCTAGGTATTTTGCCTCTTTGTTACTTTAAAGGGAATATTCTAGTAAAATAAGAACTAAATTGTACTTTTCCAATTTTTTGAAAAATTATGAACTATATATTTTTCTTTTTATTATTTTATTGACGTTATTAATTAATATTTATTAATATTATCTGCCAAAGAAAATAGCAAATCGCCATTAAGTTTTTTTTGTTTGTATTTTATGTGACATGCCGTTTTGTTCGTATACAGTATTATTATCTTGTTAACGTCTATTCGCTTGTTAAGTGTATTATAACCAGTCAAACTTTCTGGTGTCAAAAAAGACCGTCAAATTTCAATCGCTGATAGCCACGAGACTAATAAACGCGTTAACAATGGTTGAACTCACAATGGATCGCACGGAAAGCATGTCTGTCCGAGTTTGTCATGCAGCATTTGTTTTGTCTGTGACATCATCGGAGTAGTGTAGGCGCAAACGCGTGATAGTTGTGAATTAGGATTGTGAAGTTATAAACCAGACTAGCGTGAATACGCGTTTAGCTAGGATGTTCATTTGGATGTCATTGTGAAAAGCTTGAGGAGCACTACTAGGAGGTTATATGAAACAATAAAAATATTCGCCAGAATATAAGTAATAAATCGGTACATAATTACAATAAAAATTAAAGATGTCATTTCATATGAATCGGAAATATAATCGGAATTATAAAAAAACGCAAATCAGATGAAATCGAATCCAAGAAACCTAAAAAATTTAAGCAAATACGTGAACTTCGATAGCGTCGAAAAGAAAATGGAAAAACGACGCAAAGCGATTACGTAGCTGATCCATCTGCCTATATGAATCGTAAATATGGGAAAAGTAAATCAGAGGAAATCTCGCGTCAAAAGGAATCCAAAAAACCTAAAATATCCAGGGTTGAGCAAATGCGACAGCTACGACAACGCCGAAAAGAAAATGAAAAATCGACACAAAGCTATTACGTAGCTGGCCCATTAGGCATACGGCGCCCAGCGACAATCGAAACGTTCACGGATTATGTGAACGTTTCGATTGTCGCTGGGCGTCGTTGGAAGGCAATACAGAAGACAGTGATAATGTAGAGATCGATGAAAACGTGACAGAGCCCGACGAGTATCTACTGCGATCACCAAATATAGGCGTGTTGTCAACATCGGGTAACAATGCGCGTACGTCAATGGAAGGTGCTACTGTAGACTATGATGCTATTGAGCATGAAACCGTACGTGCAATCGAGGTCCATTGTGTGCAACAGTTCTGCTAGATTCCAATTGAAAGACGCATTACAAATATCTATTGAACGCGGCAAACCCTAGTGTAAGCGAACTTAGTTTCTAGAGAGTTTGGTAATTCCATTAGATAATAATGCGAAACACTTATCATTTCGAAGTACAATCGACGCAAATATTTTCAGTGCCACATATTTTTTACATTGCAGATATATGTATAAAAGTATCAATAATGAAACCTCAGTGACAAATTCGGTATAAATAGTTTTTTTATGGAGATAAACAAGTTATCATGAAAGAAAATAAATTAGTGATTACGTTATTACCGTATTAGCAATATGTAAAATAATCTATGCTGAATTATAAGTGCTGTTTTTTGATATTTTACGGTATTTGTCACCTGTATTTAGAATAATCAGTATACATGGTAGTGTTTTGTTAAAGTTATATTTGTTTAACAACATTTTTATGTCTAGCGGATGGGAACATTTGTAATCGTAGGTAAAATATGAATTGTTATTTTAACACGGTTGTCTAATAGCAGGTAACGGTTGGTACACGATAGGTAAATTTTACTATATTATAATTATTTATATTTATAATTTAACATCACCTAACATTTTAATATCTTATATAACTCGGTCGTGACCTGCTATACATAATGCAACAGTGGATTTTAAATCGTTAATTACAATCTCCTTTCTGTATTGAGGGAGCGTGGGGAAAGTAATAGAATTCAAAATAATATTTTAGCGATATTATTTTGAAGCTTTATATTATTTATCTAATACTTGAAATAACGTTTGAATACATTTAAATTTCTAATATTTTAATTCTTCTAAATATATTTCTTTATTGTGAAATAACATTTTGTCATCCTTTAAGCTACCTTTTTCATTTTTGTTAATAATTTATTGTAATCGAATACTTTGTGTTCCTATGTTCTGACATTTATCTATCCGAAAATTTAAAATTAAGTTCCTTCCAAAGAGTTGGTGTATTTCTTCTTTTTTTTGGAAGTGCAATAATAAATGTCCAAAATACATTAATCGTTCTATTTCTTTCACAGAACTAAGCAATGACAATTACGATTGGTGCGTCTAGAGCACCACAACTTAAACACCGACTGGCAAGAAAACTTGTGCCTCCAGATCGTTGACCTCATTCGGCGATGCCCCTAGAAAGGTAAAATGTCGAGTTCATTGTCCGCATAAATACAAGAGTTTTAAGGTCACATAACCTCCGCAGAAGGCTACGAGTGTGTGGATTTCGCGATATTTGAACGCGCCCGCGGACCTTGCGCGCGAGTGCGATGGACCCTAGTGACCTTGGCGGGACTTCGTCAGCGAAATGCTCGTTTTAATGACGTTTCGGAATAAGAGGTGACGTCAGCAAGCTGTTACTATTAGTCATGATGTTGCAAATCGCTCAGTGCGTATTCTTGTTTGGTTTTTGGTAAGACACCTTGAAAATTTAGTGTCGTGCGCATTTGAATACCTTTATTTGGTATGTTAAAAGTATTATACACATATTCCACATTATACACCGTGTGTATTATTCATTATATTCTATGAATTTATAAAATTAATTCTTATAATAGTTCGGAGAGTAAATTGGTGGAATATGATGTATAACACGAATGGTTTCAGCCAGGTGCTTTAAATTTACTTTTAGATGCACGATTCGATGACCGTGGATGGATCACAATACACTGTCGTTTCTTAGTATAGTACTAATTAAGGAAAATAAATGATTCCCATGTTTCTTGCATATCTTAAAAAAATTCTGTTTTTTTAAATTTGAAATCATTGGAAGTGACTTATGAAAATCGATAACAGTAGAAGTTATGATTCATTTCTACCAAGCCTTATTGTGTAGTACTGGCAGAATTTGAACGACCGAGTGTCCGTACATACATGGGTGTATATCAAATATAAATATTTAAGGGCACAAAGTATTTCTATAATGGTTTTTATATTTATTGATATTATTTTTCGCTATGAACAATAACTAGGGCTAAAAAAATAGGGTAAGCTTCACACAACTCCGTTCCGGTGGCAGTTGAAATCTAAATATCAATGTACCAACGTCAGAACAGTTTTGTAACACGGGTGTGAGACATAGAAGGTGAGTCCAAACAAAAACATTGAAAACGAATTCTCACAAACCGCTTCATGTATCGTGAACGGAATATCTTATTCCGACAATATATTTAACGAAAATTTGCTAGAACGATACGGGGAAGTTCCCATTGAGAACCGAATAAAGCGCTGCAAATGGAACTAGATTGACTGGACTGGATAATGGAACTGGACTGGATACGCTTAGAAGGAAACGAGTCCAAATATCTAAACTGGTTTTGGATTGGAATCCTCAAGAGAAAAGGAAACTTGGTCATCCGACGCAAACCTAGTGCCGGACCGCGCTGGTGGAAATGAAGACCACGGCCAGCCCTGGAACGAAGCAATTCGTGACGCACGGAACCGATTACCATGGCGAAGCACCATGAATGCCCTTGTCTTACTGGGGTGACATAGGGATGAAGAGAAACAATAAGTTGGTCCCCTATATCCTCTTTAATTAGTAATGCAAGAAGTGTTTTCTAAATATCTCCATTGTTTTTCACATTGTTTTACACACGTGGTTGTTGGTGAGGGAAGAAGATTCATATCTCGAGAAAGACACGCTAACTAAAAATATTGTTAACAATGATTAGGATTATCATGACACGTGTGAAAAAATATTTGACATGTCCAAGTCCGAAGTGAGGCACCTTTAATAAAAAAATGTACAAAACTGTTTATTTGTGTTTATATAATTCGATCTTAAACTCGAAAATTTATGAGGTTGAGATATGTGGACAAACACACACGAACATGATGAAATTATGAAGTTTCATTTAGCTAAGGAATTTACAGAAAAGGCACGTTTTTGTTAGCGGCCTTATAAGTATACTTGTGAATGTAGTTTCTGTTCGTTGAAACAAATACATCAAGTGTATAAATATACACTTCATGTATTTGTTTTAGCAAACGGAAACTGGCACGCCCATATACAGCATTTCCTTAATTAACCTGTTTCAATTCAACTTCGCCCACGTTTTTCAATGCCTTTTTATATTACGTCATTCAAGTGCAGAAGTTAAAAACTCCATATTTAAGGCAAATTGTTTTCGATAAAAATGTCTCAACAAAAACGCCACTTCTGATTAAATTAGTGGTATTTATGGACAAGAAAGTATCGAGCTCGCGCGAGGCCGCTACGCGGGCCGGCTCCTAATGCACGGGTCATATTGCTATTGATGCGTGCTAGCTACTCAGTGCGGCTTCGTTTTTTGTTGTATTGGTCTTTCTGTTATAGCAATAAGAGACTTACTTATAAAATAGATTTAATATGTATTTGCCAGGTGTCGACACAAAAAGCTTCGTTTGGAATTATCTCGAGATTGTTTCTATATAATAAAGAATGTTTATTGCAAAATACTTGCGTACGACATCTGTATACTGTTTAATACTAAACTATTTAGTAGTATTTTATAAAAGTCGTGAAGTATATGATTTTAACAAACATTTCTAATACATCTACTCTGATAATATTATAGAGGTGTGATAGATAGATGTACCATTGTTTTATCAAGGCCCCGTTTTGTGGAACTACGCATTAATTTTGTATTTTTTGCTATCGCGGTTATTGCATTTGATATTAATGTAATTTGATATTTAAAATTGAGGTGTGCCATTTCTTTAATGCGGTAAAATATTTTTAGTATAAATGGAAAAAATGTCGAACAGGTAAATTTAAAAGAAAAAAAATTATAACCTCGATATAATGCTCGTAAAGCATGAACGTAGAAGGAGGTTTGAAAAATTCAATCGATTTTTAAATACAATGTCGATCTGATAGATGTTAAAATTTTGTTCTGTGTATGTGCTCAAGATAAATTTAATAGTTCGTTAAATAGTCGAATTATCCAAATAGTTCAAATGACAATTGAATATCTGAATGTTTACAGAATTGTGATCTTAGTAGACTGAATTGCGTTAAGAAGTTTATTTTGTTGATTATATTATAGGAGTTTCAAGTTTAATAAAAAAACAATCAAAATGTTTTCAATTTGGTCAACAATATATTTTTAATTGCTTAATGAACCAAACAATTATGCAAAATTAAAATAAAATATTTAATTGTAAATGGGATATAAGAACAAAGATTATGTTAATTCACATCGGACCCTTGGTACTGACAAATTTAGAAAACAATTTTATTACCACAAATTTCAGCCGAGGGACTGGCTTATGTTAAAATTATACATAAGTAAGTTAACCTGTTGTTAGCTTTTTTAAAATTAAAAAGTAAGTTTAAATACCATAAATAATAAAAAATGTAAACTAAATTTAACTGTCAGGAATCTTTCTTAAAAAATTCCTCAATTACTCTAAATTTGCTCTAAAATATCTGCAATAAAAATTCTGTGAATAGTAAATAAAATTTTTGCGAATAGAGCTTCTATTCGCAAAAATTTTATAATAATAGAATTCTATTTAACGAGCAAAAATAGTTAGTCTACTAATTCTTGCAATATGAAGTTGTTAAGAGGTGGTTTTTACAAATTTATACATTCAGTCGATAAATTACGCATATAGACGAAATATATAGAGAAAAATTGTAGTTAATTCTTTAAATAAATAAATCTAAATATATAGAGAGCTTAAAGTAGTTTATTGGTATAAAAAAGGAATGTTTATTTTACATGAAAAAAATTATAATATAAATGAAAGTAAGTCTGTTTGTATAGAAGAGGTAGGTATTATCTCGAAATATTCAGTCAATCTAATGATTTCAAACCTAAAACTTTGCCAAGTTTACTTTGCTCATAAAGCTTTTATTTCATACTTTAAAACAAATTAAAACAAAGTTAGCAATGCCGTACATATTCACACAAAATTTTGAAATGTAAAAACAAAAAGGCTTTTTTTGTTTTAAATTTAACGGTTCTAGATATATTGATAGGTTTCGATGATCGTTCAGTGAGTGACGAAATCAACGGTTTTTTATGATTTATATTTAAAAACCAAATAAAACAAGATGTGTGAATTTTTTAGTCCAGAAAAATAAATCGAAAAAATATTAACATTTTATTTTATTATTTTGATTTATAGAGGACACAGAAAAGTGGTTCGAAGTGGTTTATGTAAATAGTGTACACGTGGACGTGTTTTACAAGAACTTGGCTTACTCTGCGCTTAGATATCTCCTGAAATTATTAATGCACATACCAATGAAAACATGTCGGTTGGAAGTTTTAATCGAATGCTTTGTATCTAAATTTTCAAAATCAGAACAATTAAATGTACCATCGAATGGAGAGGGGGGATATATTTCACATCAATTGAAAGCTTAATATTTTTAAAAACGAAATTTTAAATTTCATTTTGAAAAGCTTGTTCAATGTCATTCCACTCGATAGAGTGCAGGAAATATATTTTTTCCTCCACTTCACAAGTACCTTATTTTTTAAAAATATTTGTTATATATTAATCGGGATCACTGTCTGAAGCGTATGTTTGCTTGCATATACATAAATCTAAAACTGTAAGAACTGTTTGTCGAATAGACGGACATGACGGAGTTATATAGTAAGAAGTTACGTAATATGATAAGGGTTCCTTATTGTACTAAGGTATCATTTATAAGTAAACAATGGACATATTTATTTTCCTAATAATATTGTACCGAAATCGTATTTATAGCATTGCATTTTTATTGAAACAATAATAACAGTACATTAGACAATCAGAATTTTCATTTGAATGTCGGTCGTTTGTTTCTTATATTCTTTTGTAATAAAAATGACTAACGGATTTTTATGGGATGCACTGTTAGTTAGCTCATTATTTGGCTGACATATTATTGTATTATCACGATATTATATCAAAGAACTGAGATGTTGAATGCACGCTTTCGGAGGTCAGGAAGTGTCTAGACAAATTGTACACTCTTAACACCCGGTACACTCATAACATATGGTACAAACTAATGGTACACTTGTAACATATTTTAAGAAAGTATGTATTTAATCGTCTAAATTAAAAATTCATGCGAGCGAAGACCCAAGCGAAAGTCAGTTTAATATAAATATATTTACAGTCACACGAAAAAGTCAAAGAAATCATAATTTTAAAATGATGAATGATTACTATATACTTTGTGTAAGATGAATGATTACTATATACTTTGTGTAAGAATAAGTGCGACTAGACAATGGAATATGTGGTTGCTTTTAGCTTCTACATAATGGAAATAGATTACTCAAACAAAAAAATGGATGTTTATAAATGGAATATAGTTTTTGTCTTAAACCTGTTAACCCTTATCCATAATAAAAAGACGTAGGATGAAAACTCAATATAATATCGGAGTTTTGTGTGCTATTGAAGTGTTTAAAATATTACATGAAAACTAATGTAAGTACAGGCATTACATTTTTATTCTGTTATATTGGCTATGAGTTCTATCGCGGAGCTTATATATATATATATATATATATATATATATATATATATATATATATACACACACAAAAAACAGTTTATCGTTACTAACTCAATTCAGTCAAATGACCATGGTCGTGTGAGCTTTAAAATGCGGATATTGAGAAGGATATGGTTGCTTAGTCAGGAGTTAATTATAGTCAGTTGCTGCACTGAACGTCGAATTCGGGTTTTCTGTTTATTACATTTTTTTATTACATCAGGGTATAAGGTAATTCTTTATAGAGAAGTAGTAAAATGTTTACTCAAGCTATTATGTTTATTATATTAACATGTAATTTCTTATAAATGAATCTTTTTATTGGCAAAAATAGATTTAAATGGTGTTATTATCGAGTTACCGGTAGTATACATGATCATGATGCGCTTCACAACTACATTCGACCATTTATTACCAATATTGTCGATAGATAATATGACCCGAATAGCGAATGTAAATTTCTAAAATTCTCGGTTATTATGCCAGTTGCTTGAATTATTATCAAAAATATAAATGGTCGGGCATGTTGGCACCTATAATTAATATTACATCATTTTAGCACGCCATTAATTGGTACACGATTTCTTTTTAACTATAATTTTGATAAAAAACTTGAATATTACCGATAACCATATATTATTGTATAATAAATACCATATATTATTGTATAATAAACACAATTTAGGAAATGATAAATTCAATTTAGGAAAAGTCTCAGTCTGTTTCAAATTAATTTCTAACTCTTGATGAATACGTCTAATGAATTTAAAATTGTATCGTAACACGGACTAATAAAATTAAAACATAAATCTATTAAAAAATATTATATTATTCTACGAGTTTTTAATACATTTTTAAATTGAGTTGGCTCTAAATTCATCTTTATTCTTAGTAGCTAGACATCGATTTATTTTTATAGCTGTCAATGTTGCAATTTGAATATTATATAAATCTATCGCTCTAAACAATCACTGTGTTGTGAATAGTCGTTTCAGAATTACTTATGATTTAGGGAAAAACGTTAATTATCTTTTACATAAGAAAAAAAATGAAATAAAAATAGAAGACGATTTCTGCAGCTGAACAGGACGGGGCAGGAAAATCGGTTCTACTCCTAAGATTTTTTTTCGTGGTTGTAGAGACAGAAAAACGGTATACTTTAAAATTATTGTAGTTTCATGTTAATTTTTGAACACAAGTGTATTTGATGAAAATAGTTTATTTCTTGTACATTAACAATACATTTTCTTTTATGTCATTCTAGATGTTTGATTGATATTAATGCGGCCATTTAAAGTCATGCATAAACATAAACAAATTCCGCCATGTGTGAGTTGAATTCGCGCCGATGGTTCCTCATTCGGAACGTTTTGAATTACAATGATAATATTACATCTGCAATTAAATTATATCCTATATAAATATCTATATGATTATGTTAAAAAAATTAAGGTTTATTTTTTAAATATTTTCAATAAAAATAAACAATGTTGTTAATTATCTTTATTCGAAATTGGAGGTTAAAATTTTAAAAAGGTCAAGTGGGATAACATATGAAAAGGCTTCATATACTCATTTCAAAATCATTTTTTTTTAATTTTAAGCCAATCAGTAGATTTTGATTTTTGACTAAAAATATTTGTACTCAAAAAGATCTTTGATTTTTTTTTTCTTTCACTTCTTAATTTTTTGAACATAATCATGTAGATATTTATATAAAGATTCATCTATCTTTTATAGATAGATGCGGACAAGCTAATCCTAAATTATACCAAACTTCTATTTCAATTATCACCTTATGACGAGAATTATTACCCTATAATGTCAAATGACACAACTATTTTATTTCCTCATCTACTGAGCGATAATAATTTTAGCTGTCAACCTCAAGTAAATGATGTTAGTCGTCGTATTTTCAGCAGAATGAACTATTTAAAGTATTTTTAAAATTTTCTAGCTGTAAAAAACCAAGTTTACTTCTGTGTGTCTCTGCTTGACTCTATTATAATCCAGATATTACTGTATTTTTTTTTAATAGGACACCTTCAAAGTTTGTGCAACCGTTGCATTTTTGGTTGCAGAATATATAATCATATTTCTTAATCCAGAGTGCAAATTAAACGGACTGAAATTCGTTATCTACGCAATCTACATATACCAACACTTCTTTATAATATTTTGAACAAATCAAATTACCGAAAATTAGTTATTCGGTTTCCTTTTTTCCAAATATTAATAACCACTTTTTTTATTCAAGCTGCGAAACTTTGGAATCAACTGAACCCTAATACCAGGAACCTGTCCTCTATAAATTTTGTCTGGAAAAGTTCCTTTCCTCATAATCCGTTATTTCTAACCCTCCTTCTATTTCCTAATTCTATTTTCCTTTCATCTTTCCTCAATCATGCTATGTCAAGATTTTGTATTTAGTAGTACACTGTATATTTTATTTTTTCTCCATTACTAAATTCTCATATTTCATACCATTGTGGTTGACCGGAAGAGATTCCGCATATAGCAACACGTTCGCAAAAAGTATATATGATTTTATGTGTACAATACATTTTAAATAAATACATAAATTTTAATTTGAAATTCGGAAGCTGCCTAAAAAAACAGTCACCGAAGTTTCACCGTAAGGCAATTTTACATTTTTACACTATTTTTGAATTTTCACCACAAGTGAATTTTACATTTTTATATTTTAAGGACGAAACCTTAAAAATGACACTGTTTGAATCGAGAATCGTTTCTTTACTTAAATCATTTTTTTGTTTGTAAAATAGATATTTCAAATAAAGCTGCATATGTTATGATATTGAGCAAAATAGCATTTGGAAGAATTGGCATAATAATAATTATTAAAAAGATTGTTACAAGCTTTTATATTTACAAAACGGAGTTTTAGAGTTCTGTATTCGATAAATAAACCATTGAGAATAATGTAAAAAAAATTAACCATAAATAACTATTTTATATAATAAAGAGTTTAAAAATCGAATTCAGTCATAGTCCCTTTTTATCCGGGCCAAGCAGGGTCGGACAGCTAGTATACCTATATATTCACATATAGACAATATTTCACTTAAACTTTTTGTTTCAATTCCCAGCACATTACGCCAAAGATTAAACCGAAAACATAAATCAACTAGAAACGCGGATGTAGAAATGCGTGACGTATCTGATTTGCCTTGAAGGTGCATTAGCTAATCCAATTATATTAGCTGTGACGTCACGAAATTACAGATTAAATGCCTTCACCTCTAGACTGATATATTTGTCGGCAAGGTCGCCGCAGTCACCGACCGCACACCAGGGATTATATTTCCGTAACGCCGCTGGTGTAATCGAAATCAGATTGGAAGGGCATACGTTACCGATGTGGACATCTATAGCCAGTTACTTAAGCATATGTTGCACAAGAATTACTGCAATCGTTTTACTCTATGCATTCAATTTTATGTCGTGAACGTGAAATAAAGGTATAGCCTATTATTTTGCACTACATTCAATGTAATCAATATTAATATGGAAGGACGTAACTTTATGTACTAAAAACCTCGATCAGTTGCTTATCATATCTGGTACATTGCACAATATTGAGTTATAATAGTACCGCACTGAGCGGGCTTGTGAATCCATAACGAGGCTCGTGTAAACGATATCGAGTGGGAAGGACATACCTTTCCTATCGACCAGGATATCCACTGTTGGTTATTTGAAACCGATGTTGAGTAACATAACTGGGGCCCAGTTACTTCGAAACATTTATGCACCCATTGTAGATATGATGTTATGTGATACAGTTTTGTAATATAGACGTTTCTGTTCTGATAGTTTCAACTTATGGATAAATTTTGTCCCACTTAACACATTTTAATTACTGATGTGAAACATCTAATGGTATGTTTCAATAGAAGTTAAAACGTTCTGATGGCAAGACGCGACGTGCCATTGGTCCCGTTTCACGTCTTATCGGCTCTTTTCGACTTAATTCGGCCAGCTTTACGCCTTGTCAGCCAAAAGTATTATAAAATTAAAAATATATTTTCAATAGATTGTTAAGAAATATTTCTGTGATAAATTTTTTCATAAAAATAAAGTAGTAAAATTAATTTAATGTTTTATTATTAACACTATCTGAATAACTCTTTTTTGCTTTTCAATTCCTTCAAATTAAAATATTTGGATATAAAAATATAAAAAAAATTTGATATTTCACAACTGCCAAGGGTTCCGTGACGGCTCACAATTTTTTTACAGATGTTTCATTATAATTAGTACATTTCATTTATTATTTTCCCTACTTGTTAGTTCTTGAAGGAATAAAGATGAATAAAATACAATGATTTAGATAATTTTCTATCTATTTATCTTACCAATAGTATATTTTAATTTGCCAAACTAAAACCATGTTTATAGTTGTATCGACCATACAACTATAAACATGTACAATAAATGAATAATAAAAAATATGAATAATAATACATTTTTTAACACGTGTTTCATAAACAATTGAACTAGATAACGATTGTTCATAATCGTGGCGGGTTTAGTTTTATGTTCGTCAATTTCTAAAAATAAGTTTAAAGATACTATATTTCTTTAAGTCACTAAAACAATTTAGACAGTTTCTTCGTACGTTACAAGTAACAAAACTGGAGTATGAAATGTTTAACGAGCTAAAACTAAAGAAAAATGTCTTTTTATTGGTTGACGTGCCGACTATTATATTAATCTAATTGAAATAAAAATCAGCATCCTAGAATAAAAATTAGAATAAGTAAAATGTGAAGATGAAAACGACAAAAATGAAATTTGTTCATATTCGTGGCGGGTTTAGTTTGAGGTTCGCTAACTTCTTACAATAACTGTAAAGATACTATTTCTTTAAGTCACTAAAGCATTTGTAGGCAGTTACTTTGCAATTTGTAGTAACGAGACTGGACTATGAAATTTTTAGCAAGCTCCAAGTAACCACCTAGAAAATTAAAGAAAAATGTCTTTATTTTAACCTAATTGAAAAAAGAAACAACACCCTAGTGTAAATATAAGAATAGGTAAAATACAAACATGAAAACAAAAAAAAAGAAATTTTGTAGATTTTTAACTAAAAACCACTATTTTAAGTGACACTTCAATTTATTTTTCGTCAATCCTAGTGACTTTTACTTTGTGGGGCTGCTTGAAAAGTTTCTGTTACTTATAGCTTTATGCATGAAATATATTTGCAGTGTTTGAAAGTCATTTGAAAAATTAAACAAAAATGAATAAACTGAAGGCTATGAATATATTTTCAACATAAAAAATACCGTGAAAATAAACAAGAAAAGACCTTTACTCATTTATTTGCCATAAAATAGCAATTACACTGATTACAACCGAATTATGTGCAATGTGCAATTGAAGATAAAATATAAATAATTATACAACCTTCTCGACTGACAGGCGGGCTGGATCTAGATCGGTAAAAACAACCGACAGAGAATGAGAATGCAAGTGGAATATTCGAGTCAAGGATTACATTCCAATGTCTCTGTTTAGGATTAATTGTGGCTTTCGACTTGTTAAACTCTGCGCCCGAACTTGACAATTGAATTAAGTTTTACATGATAATGTTTTTATGATACCCGTATGCATTATCGTGGGTTACGTTGTATATGTGATGTTTTACAGTAGCATTCATAATATGTAGTTATAGTAACTTCAGGTAAGCGTATTCATGTCCATGAGCTTCATTCATCAGATTTCCGTGTGAGTTGATGAGTTCATCCAGAATTTCTGGATCATAAAATAAAAATAAAGTTTTGAAATTATTATTGTAGCTAAAATGATACGTCTCGTAGTAGTAGTAGAAAGTCTGGTTGTCATAGATCGATACCATGTCCGTTAAAAAAATCGAATAATCGTCTTACATATAGTATAGAACGTAAAGAAAGAGTAATACTCGTACTTTATATTATATTCCTGTATTTCTTACCAGGTCAGTGAGAGGTTACGCGTAAATACAGATAGATATATGGACTGAATTTTTCATATACCATGAAATATAATATTTTAGTATAAAATTAAAATGGCTATACGAAGGTAAAATAATAAAAAAATCATTTTAAATTCAATAAAACCAGCTAAATAGAAAAGGTTTTCTTATTATTTTGTATTGGTATGCCATTATTTTTAATTTAAATAAATATTACCATACATATAGCTACGGATAGGTTTGATGTTTAAACGAAATCGATATGTCAAACAAGAAACAAATGATTTCACACTAATGTCAATGACTTTTGAATTTATAATACTGGTGGTGATTATTTTATCAGAGAGGTCAATTTTCAAACAGGTTTCAGGATTGTGTTTCAAACACATCAGTTAGGTGGAAACTGTTCGTTAAAATATTTCTTACTCATATTATGGATCTATTACGTTAGAGTTTTGATTACAAATTTAATATTATTCATTGCATAAAAAATAAAGAGGTATGTAATAATCGAGTTAGTTCCATGGGACTTCGTCTGACGAAGTTAGCGACTCGGCGGACTGTGATGGCTATTTGATTTATGAGAGACAACGCTGATCTTCGTGTAGAGATAACTTTGAGTAAGAACTACGCAATCCTCACGGCTTTGAGCTTACATGATCACCGCCTCCATGTTGTTCGTTCAAGGTTCTGCAATTCAATCTTGATTCCGCTGTGCATTAAACAATTGTTTGTAATGTGAAGAAAAAAATAACCGTAGCTTTTGACACATGATGAAGATAAAATATGTTATCTCAATGAAGTTTATTTCATAGAATTATACAAAATAAACACATAAAATTTCTCTTTTATAAATAAGTTAAACTTTTAATAAACAAAACTGGACAGAAAAGCTGAGGCAAAATTCATCGTAAGATTCGTTTCATTCCTTTTGTTTCTTGTTTTAATTCTTTCGGACTTGACACCGACTCAAAAAAAAGTAATCATTATTTTACTCGCTTAAAATAAATCAATTGTTATTAGAGTACTTGTTTAGGGTAAATAACAATTACTTTTTACTTTCCAGTGCTTCATAAAAAGTTTGTTCAGGACACCGGTTCTTCATTTTTTTATATAAAGTCTAAGTTATTTGAAATTCTATCTATATTTAACATGTAAAATGAAAGTAATTAAAAATAAAGTAAAACTAGAAATAAATTAATAAATTTTTAAATATTTTTGCTGTAAAATATGAAAAATGCTAATACTAATAAAAAAATAATAAAGTAGTGGTAGATCACAGATTCGTAAGGATAAGAACATGGACGAAAATTAAGTTAGCCAATAAACATGTATTTATTAAGTTATATGTATGCAACGCATTTTTATATCGCATAGTTAAAAGTTTATTTTCTTAAAAAACTTATGATTCCGATTAAATGTTCTAGACAATTAAAATGACTGTCCAAACGTTTAATCAAAAATAAAAATGTAGTAATTAAAAATAAACATTAAAACAAAAACCTATTGTTAACGTCTTGATATAAGTTAAGAGTATCTTTTACTCCCTTATAACATTTATCATAAAATCACAAATTATTTTTTCGTATAATCTGGGGAATTATGGTTTGTTAATTGAAAATGTTTTAGGAACAATGGAAAGTGTAAAAGAAAGAGGCAATTGTAACATTTTATAATTCTATTTGCCGAATGTCAAGGTTTATTGTCATCAGTGTCATTATTTTACTATTTAAAACTCTGATTATAAACAACATTCACACGTTTGTCAGGTATATTTGTCAAGCCGATAGTTCGTAACAAAGCACCGCGGAAGGTATACCAGTTGCAGTCAATGCCAGATCATAATCTAGCATTCGTGCTATGGTCAAACAAGTGGTTTCATACTAATGTCAAATGTCAGGTAGATAATGCAATGGCATTATCGTGCTTGCAAGCATGCGGCGTATGTATTGCGCCTGGGGCGCGAGGTCAGTGTAGGCTTTAATAAACTCTATAGAACTTGAAGTCTTTGTTTGAAGTTACTAGTACTAGTTTTATGCGGTTTTTATAAAGTACCAAAAATAACTGAAAGATATACACGAAACAGAATAAATATAATTTTAATGAAAATAAACAAGAATGGAAATTGTCATGAATATTGGGGACCTTATTGATGTAAGCATAATTGATAGTGTGGAAAATATGGTACTTGGTAATATATATAATTATAGGTAAAACCCACCAATGGTTATTCCCGCGAGACGATATATATATATATATATATATATATATATATATATGTATATATATATATATATATATATATATATATATATATATATATATATATATATATATATATATATACATATATTTAAAGGCAAAGGCGATTATAAGTAAAGGCGAATACCCACTAGTAGATTATTTTATATTATACATTCATCAAATAAATGTTAAAAATAATGTTTTTATTTCTACGATTTTATTTATGTAGATAAAACTTTTTGTCAGAATTTAATAAGAGAAAAAAAGTATAGCATATAATTTCTTGTTTTCGAAGATTTTTTTCTTAAGAGGATTATGTCGAATGATGTTACTTTTCCTCGAAGTTACTATCGGTTATTACAGCTAGTGTCTCCATTTAATAAACGTCAAAAATCGTGTTTTTATTTATTATAACTTACTCTCATATCGTGGTAATAGCAATAAAAGTCGCTAAATGGATAAATAAGTTGCGTAAATAAATAATGCGACAGATGGCTGTAGAGTAATGAAAATATATTTTGACAGTTTATGTCGGTGAATATTCTTTTTGTAATCGTTTTTTTGCTTTCAAATTATGTTTTACTTTTATTCAAAACATTATGTTTAATATCGTTATTAAAAAGTATAATTTATTTTATAGTATAACTATGAATCGACACAATTAAGAAAATCATCAAAAACAAACCTTTACAAATATAATAGTAATAGCGCTTTATTCCGAGATCAGCATTCTGGTAAGTGATCAGAGTCGTATAAATTGTTCGATATTTTAAACGCCTTATAGTTATTAATCAGGGAGACGTGTTCCAAAATGTTAGAGATTTTAATAAATATACTACATAGTAATACAGACAATATTGAAAAAATAATGATCGAGCTTCAGTGATATTGTTCAACTTCAATCATCAATATTTAACAATACCCAAGAATGTTTCTTATTTAAACATTTTCTTTAACGTGGATCACATTGCAATGTGATTTTATGTTTTGCGTGGATATTCCCCTTTATTGATATAATCATTTTATATATATGAAATTATACTTTTCGGGATGAAACTCTTTTCATTCGTTTGTAATTTTATGAAAATGTTGCAGCCGGCAATATTTTTTTGGAGTTTACTCTTTAAGAATCGATTTTCATATATAGCGCTCGGTATGGAGTTTTATGAGGTGTAAAATCAAAATTCAGCGTAGCGTAGGAGGTAGGAAGTTCAGAGCGTTAAAAAATTAGCCGTTAGGTGATAGGTTATCAATATATTTATTTGGCCTCGCCTATGCTGTACGTACTCCGCACCAATCGTTAGCTAATTTCAGGCACATATTTAACTGACATATCGAATTAATTACTGACACGACTTATTGAATGAAATTTTCGGTAAGCGTCGTTTGTTTTGAAAGTATTGCGTTTAACAAAAGCAGTAAAATTAATATAAGAAAAAGAAACTACGCGGAAACAGAGAAAAGGTTATTGTTGCAAATATTGGTCTCTTTCAATGACGTAATTCAAAATAAACGCACCGACAGAGCAAATGTGAAGATGAAAAAAATGCAGAGATATATCATGCTAGTGGTATTATTAATGAAAGGGTAAGTACAGTCAATGTTCACGTTCATAATGAAAATACAATTTATTTATTTATTGAAAGGTTCTCAAAACAAGTTACACGTAGATGTATAATAAAAAGAACAGAGTATAAAACTAGACTGTAACTTTAATTATGTGTGCACAAAATGGTTAGAGTATTTATGTATACATTTTCAAGGGTTACTGGTGTTATTAAATATATTATAAACTGTATTGATCAATTATTAAAGTTAGAATTAATATAAAATTATATTATTTTCTACAAACTGAACAAAACATTAATTCTATTGTAGCTGGTTTTAATTTATAAATAATATATTTTGTATTTCCTTTTTAAATGTTAATAATTTCAGTTCAAAAATATCCAAGAATGGATGTTGAGAAACAATGATGAAAATGATTAGCGTCATCCAAATTGACCTCGTCGTTTCTTAATAGCGTCAGGGCTAACGGTGGAAGTACCATCAAAAGGTTTTACCCAGCATTTTAATGAAGGTAAACAATACGAATTTCGATAAGGGTACAATTAATATTTTATTTGTAGTGATTCTAGAAACTAATTAATATAGTAACGATGCATCGAAAATTTGTTGATTGATTTATTTGAAATAATTTATATTTATTTCTGAAGAAGCAGTATTACAAACGAAAGTGGTTTGTAATTTAATCAGTTTTAAAATTGTAAATTGTAGAATTCAGTTTAGAAACTGTGCATAGAATTTTTATTTTCTTTCTACTGATATGCGAAAATGTGTTGAAATTTAAAATTGTAAATGTGTGATATTCATGACTTGCTATTGAATTTATTAGAGTAAATTATCCACAGATTCATCTGAGCAACAATCGACGAGTAGAAGTGACGTTTTTGCTGAAGCCGCGGACATTTGCCAACATCGTCGGCGGCAACGGAAGATGTTCCTGCCGACCGGCCTAGGGGTGAGGTGCAGCAAACACCGGAACACGAATGTACCGATAAGCAGGAGACGAAGCAGCACACGAGCCAGCACTCGGATATCCGGCTCCTTTTCAGTCAACGTCGGTTGGTTCAGAAGGAAGAATTAAAAAGAAAAAAAGCAACGAAGAGAGACGAAACGCACCATGAAATCCGCAAGGAAATTTTGTTAACTTAAGCTCGAGAAGCGAAGACTCGTGCTGCAGTTGTAAAGAAGGAATTGAAAAATAAATGAAACACGTTTTTCAATTATTAATTTTTTAAAATTGTTATATTTTTAAATATTTTTTTTCTGATTTCGTTTTTATTTTTTATAAACCCTATTTATATACATTTGTACTATTTTTATTTCCATTACTTTCATTTTTATAAATTTTACTGCTTATATTGTGTTTTATTATATATTTTTTAAATTTCACACCAGACAGTTAAATGCTTAATAATAAATCTTATTGTCATTATTTTGTTGTGTGTAGGAAGGCAGTGTCAGTACGTTGTTTAAAACATTTTAAAGCTAAAAATGTTAATGTTTATATTTTTGATCTTACACAAAAATGGTGGGTATTATTTACTAATTGTTAAAGTCACATTTATGTTGTCAAGCTTTGTTAATAAGGGTCTATAAGTATACATTACAATTTAGTGAGAGATTGGTGAAACAAATATTCAATGAAATGGTGTATTAACCAGTGAAACAGGATTTTCATATTGGAGCCCCATGAAACAATGGTTTATATTATCTAGTCTACAATAATTTAATGCAAGATTTTGTTTTAGTTATGGGCAAATTGAACCATACATTGCATTTCCATAACAGAACTTTTACTTCATGTAGCTTCTGTCATCTTTTGTACCCGAATTCAATTTGTTAGAATACAATATGTTTTTGCAAGTATTTGTTAAATTACCAAATATTAAGAATAAATAAGTATTGATAACTTTCTGAATTAAAGCAGTAACTGGCTTATACGGGTGGTCCAAAAGTCCGCTAACATTTGAATCGGCAGCTGCGTCGAGCAGCGAGCGAGAGGTGGGACGGGCGAGGTAGGGAATGTTAGAGCAGCCGATGGGAATTTAGTGCCATGGCGTCATTCAACGAGAAACAACGTGCCTTCTGCGTACGCGAGTACTATCGAAACAACGATTCTTCGACTCTATCGTAACGAAAATTTTGTGCCCATTACAATATACGGCATAAAAATAAAGTTCCATCGATTCAATCGGTTAAAAAATGGGTCCAGAACTTTGAAGAACAGTCTAGCGTCTTAAACGTATTCAAAACATCTTTAAGCCGCATTCTACACAAGACAAAATCCAAATAGTTCAGCAGTTGAAGCCTCAAGATTATGCTCACAGGTTGCAGTTTGCTAACGAAATGCTAGAGAGGTTCGTCAGCTTTAACAACATTTTTTTTCAGACGAAGCCCACTTTCACCTAAATGGACATGTAAGCAGACAAAACTGTACATATTGGAGTGACGCTAATCCGAAATTGAAGCATCAAAAACCCATGAATTCACTCAAGGTTACTGTATGGGCAGCTTTATCAACAAGAAGTATTATTGGTCCATATTTTTATGAAGATCAAATTGGAAATGCTGTTAAAGTGAGTATAGAGCGGTATATTGCCATGCTACAGAACTTTTTGCTCCAGTGCTTCAGGATTTTGATGGTTTCAATTAACGATCGTGGTTTCAGCAAGATGGGGCAACATGCCACACTTCCAACGACTCTTTACGTGCAGTTCGAGAAATTTTCGGTCAAAATTTATATCCAAAAGGCTCATATACGCGTGGAAATGCAAAACATTTCCCGAAACACTTGGCAGTCGGTCATTGAAAATTTCCGCCCCAGGTTGCAGCAGTGTCAAAAAAATGAAGGATCGCATATGGACGCTGTGATTTTTAAGAAACAAAATCTCAACTTGTGTACTTTCAGAATAAATGAAAATTTTTTCTGTCATATAACTAGTTTTTTTTATCATCGTATGATATTCTAACGGACTTTTGGTACACCTGTATCATCTAGTCCAAACTAATTGAAAGCACATTTTAACATTCTGGCTATGGGCAAAGTGAACCATCCAGTGTAAACCAATTTAATGCACATTTAATATTCTAGCTATAGGTAAAGTGAATCATGTCGCTAGTCAGAAATAACTTTGACGGTAAAGAACGTTAATAACTGCCAGGTTTCCTCGGGAAGCTGATTATTACATAAATATATGGTTATAAATAATATAGCAATGTTATCTATAACTACGTTATGTAACAATGGTATTGTTTATGGTAGTCAACTTATTAGAATTTACTCCTTAAGAATCGATCGTCTTATATAGCGTCCGTAATGAAGTTTTGTGAAGAGTAAAATCAGAAGTTCAGAGCATACGATGTTCAGAGCGTTAAAAAAGGTAACCGGTAGGTGGCCTCCCCGCGCAACATTTCTGCGCATTTTAGAATGTGATATCAACATGTTTATTTGGCATTTTCTTATGGCGTAATCGCAGTGACGGAGTGTCACACACATATTGCCATTTTCTTATGTCGTCATTGCAATGACGAAGTGTGACACATAGTTCACTATCGTTCCCTTGTATCAAGATGTAAGCATTAAATGTCATTATGTGTAAATATTTGGTGTCTTCTATCCTATAAAATTGAAAAGTCTCTTTTAGCTTTAACTTCTTAGTCTGACGTTACTAAATGTTTTTAATTTTGTTGTATAAATTTGATCTTGTTCATTTGTGTTTTACTTGAAAATAATTATACTGTCAGCATTTTTTTATTAAAGTATTTTCCATTTACATTTAATGATAGTGATATTTATATTTATACACTTATTTTATACATTTCAAGACAATCATACTTAAGGAGTAAACTCCGGTCGCGCGTCGGAGCTGACAGCCACATTTTTTTTTATTTTAATTCTTAGTTGTCTATATTAATGTTAATAGGGAGTCGATGCTTTATTTTTATCGTCAAAGGAGACGGCGTCTGTCCATTTCAATCATTCTAGTTTCTTAAGGACGGCAGCAGATAATGATTTGGAAGGTATGCCAAGAAATTGTAAGCCCTGTATTAGATCAATATTATAAGTACGTTCTATGTTGCTTTATTATGAAGGAAATATTTTTTCTTGATGAGAGTTACAGGATAAATTTCCTATTACTACTGTGTGCTTTGTGAAGATGTTCAGTGGTCTGGTATCCTAACATTTGAGAGAAGATCCAACAATATGTTTGCAAAGAGGTTGTATATACATTCGAAAGTTTTATAGTTAAATGTTTAGGCAGTAAAGTATATGTTGAAGAAAAGAGTTTTATATATAATTTGGGTTTACATATTTATAAAGATAAATTGTGTTTTATACAGATTAAGTGAGTTTGGGATAATATATTAAATATTTTTTTCAGTAGCTATTAGTATTTTACTCGTAGGCAAAAGTTTATTAACAAAATTATAATTATATATGCCTATGTATACACATATATAAGGTAAAAATTGATTACTATACACGAATTGTGATTGTATACTAGTAATTTCTATAGAATAACGCATAAAACATATTGTGCAATACAATTTAAGCAATATACGAGGTTCACGATTTTTTTTATAAATAAACCGCGTAACTTCGCATTCAATAGACGAATGAATTATTACGAGAATCTTACGCTAAGACCGCAACTATAACGGTTAGGAAATTACCTAGCGTTGAGTTTTAATAAATTTAAATCTCAACGCAAGGTAATTTAATTGGAAGTAGATTTCGTCTTGGTTTTCAAAATTGTATTTCCAAAAAGATTTATTAAAACATTTTAATAATTAAAAATTTGTTGACGAATAGTTAATTAATGTTATCAAATATGAGATATAATACGCGTCGGACTATTCAATCGACAATAAAAAGATTTGGAATTTATAACTTTGCCAAATTCATTTTTTTGTCATTGGAATGTTTATAAGAATAACGTAAAACCTGTTTTAAATTTAATAGTAATGAGTATTTATATTTACACTTAATAGTAAGTGTAAGAAAATTTTCTATTTTAAATCTAAATATTGAATTAAAAACATATTTTACTTTGGCTTTATACAATTTTGAGTTACAAACTTTTAAACTAAGTCAATTAATGCATTTTTAGAGTATTTATTATTTTCATTGAATGTGGACCTATGTTTATTTTTTGAAGCAAATTTTCAATAGTTCGTAATTTTCTTTAAATTCTCGTAACTATTTTTAACTGAAATATATTGCAAGTTAAGTCAAGAGCTGAATCCAATTCTTTTGTATTCTACTGTTCTACTGGGCTTTGATCAATGTTTGTAGTTCTAGTTAGTTCAGAACAAAGAATTTTTTTCTCGATCTTAGGTACTCCAACAACATCTTAAAATATATGTAAAGGTATGTAATTTTTTGTCATCTATCTTATGGCACCACAATAATATTGATTACTTTGATATACAGGGTCAAAACCGACTTTAAATTCTCGAATTCGTTACAGTCAAAAGTGAGATAGTGAAGATAATTGTATCGAGTTCAAGCTCGATACAAATTTCTTCCTAATGTTCCACAATATGATTTATAATTTTCTCGTTTATGATTTTACCATTTATTTTTGTGTTATGCATTAGAAAGTGGGGCAATTTAAACATGCGCGTTCCATTTCCTCTGACAGGAATAATGTATGAGACGTCGCCTCACCATTAAGGATGAAACAATTTAATTGTTACGTTAAGTGTTTAAAAATGAAAATTAAAAAAATATTGTTATGCACATAATAGTACCAAAAATTAAAAGAAATACTATATTTTACCTGAAAATAATATATTTTTTTAAAAGCATAACAGAAAAAAACAAAAATAATAAAATTGATATGGCATTAGAAAGAAAATAAAAGTGCTTAGTGGAAATGAAAGTTACTTCGATTTATTTTATTTTAAGTTGTTCTGTTTCAAAATGAGCAAATGATACCTTTAAAACATCAAGTACTTAAAGTATTACAGGATTATAAAATATAACTTTGAATTAAAATATTTATATGTTATAAGTTATAACGTGAGAGTGAAATTCGCCATAAATTAAGAGGACGGATGGAGTTTCCCAAAATTTCATTGGGTAAGTTCTTTTATGAAGGATGAAGACTGCAGAAAGATTTTAAAGGAAGATGTGACTTAGACTTCGTAGTTTTAACTGGTTAATAACATTATTTTATGAACTTCCTGTAACAAGCGACAGACAATTTCTGATCGATAAGTGAAAAGAAACCATGACTTTTTAGATGAGAAAACAAACGTCCCGCTCTTTTGATTATTTATTTTAAACCTAAATTATAAATAAATATTACGTCTAATTACTTTTCTCTTTATAATCAAAACTGATTATTTAGAAATAATTTGAACTGAGTATTTTGTAAAATTATGTTATAAATTTACGGCATTTTCGAAAAGGTAAATTAAATATTTATTCAGTAAATTAGATAAAATTCTTAATGGTCGTTTTGTAATTAATGCGATATTCATGGGTCAATATAATATTTTAAATTATCTGTAGGATCAAATTAATCTAGTTGGATCAAATCAATTTCGAAGTTTCTCGTGTACGAATCTAACATTTTCTATTTGACATCCGGTGAAATAATATAAGTGTAATTTGACACGATTTTTTGACGCATATCTCATCGACAGAATACCGTTTGCAATTAAATACTTAAACTGCGTTCCAATACATATTAGCGTGTCGTACGCAACTGTTGTCGATACTGCTGGTTGACATACCTGCACATAGCTGGTCGCAAGAGAAACTTGGCCATCCATCATAATTCGGTTGCCGCTATCGAAGTTAGATCTCACGGTGGAATGTAATGCGCAAGTCGTGTCGGATGCTGGATAATGGCTCTCACCTGCCGTGGTGATTTCATATTGATAAATTGAAGTATGTCATATGAACACAAAGCGTTCATGAAACAGGCCTACCCAATAAATAAGAAAATAATTAATCTGAATCGATTGGTAAAAAGTAAATTAAAAAAAAATCGTTTCCGTATTCTAAGAATCTCTTTAAGTGCAAATACTTTAAATCTATTTTTTAATTATATAAATAATGATTATTTCACTATTAATTTAGAAATGAATTAATTTATTTCTTAAAAACTTCATGCCTAACTAACAGACTGAAGCAAAGCATTAGTGCATGTATCATAAAGTACAATTATTTGAAAGTATAGCACAATCAATAAAACAAAAAAATATATAAAGTAAATCAACATTAAACTTCACACTTACTAATGAGTAATTCTAAACTCCAAAGCCACCCCATAATTGCATTCGTGCAAAGCTTAGTGGAGTAGAAAAAATATAACGTAGTTCCATTTAGCTCATAACTATGTACATTTGCTTATCTATCCCCTGGCGGGTATTCGAGTTTAAGTTATTATTGTACTTAGAATAATGAGTACTCATATTCTAAGTTACTGTACATTTGCACAAATTAAAATATACAATGATTACATTAAAATGTGTGCATGTGTACAAAGATCACATTAAAAATTGTGCAAATGTACAATAATCACATTAAAATATGTGAAAATGTATAATAATCACATTAAAATACGTGCAAATGTACAATGATAACTCACATGGGAACAGTTCAGTATCAGGTTAGTTGTTCAGAATTGGTAAACAATTTTACTACATGAATTAATAATGACAAGTAAAATTGTAACTACTTTTGAAATAATTGTTTGATCCTAAACATTATCGTACTGATCGCTTTAACTTGTTGTAATGACGTCAGTAACAAAAATAATTTTAATAAATTGATACAAATAGGACGTTAATGTATACATTTCAAGAAATGAAATCATGGTAAAATTGAGTTTTATTTAATCTTAAAAAAAAATACGTTTTTGAATTATTTTTATGAGTGGACTAAAATTTAATAACTTCTAATTAGCTCTTAAACATTTTGTATGGTATAGTTATTGTATATTCAAATAATACATTTGATTATATTAGACCATTGAGATTGGATCGGTTAATATAAAAAATTCATCTTACAGTAAAATTTACAGGTGTTTAAAATTTAAAGTGTAAAAAATGTAATGTGTATGTTGCCACTTTAAATTCTTCAAGCTGAGTGGTACTACCAAAAGTGTACGGCAGAGAAATAAGATAAAAATGAGTTTCTTTCTATCAACGAAGATAGGACTTGAATATTTACGTATACTGTATATTTGTTAAACAGCAACTAGCATTTATCATTAGAATTGTCGGAGATTGATGTGACATCGGCGCATAAGGTGAATAACAAAATAAATAACAACAGTTTCTTCACAAAGCTGCATTTACTCACCATTAAGTTGTTGTCCTTGAATTAAAATATTAATTGAAACCAATATGTAAGTTATGAAACATAATTTTAAAGATAATAGCGGCAGAGTTTTGAAAATAAAAATTTTACTTTATACGTTATATTTGTCCATAAAAAATAGTACAGAATAATTGTGCAAGCACACAGAGACAAAGAGTTGTTCACTAAATTATAAATATTTGGGTTCGTCAATGTGAAACTGACTTCTTGGAAGGCCCGATTGAAATCAAAGCACAGTCGTCGCCACACACGATAGTCGTTCGCTCGGCTGAACGAGTAGCAACACTAACGTTACCGATCAAACGGGAGCTCCGTCTCCTTCGTGGGCGTAGTACACCTCCTACGTGATAAATGTCACGAACGTCGATCGTAGCGCTCACTCCAAGGGATACGTTGTTATATTTAGAGCAGCTTAGCCACATTATTATTGATCCAAGAGTGGTGTACTTAGTTATCTATTTAAATATATATCGAATAAAACTGGTATCTTTAGAACTACTTATCGCAGTTCCGCTTTGTACCTATCCGCCATCAAGACTTGGAAAAGAAATAATTTGCCGTGGCAATTTGACCTACATAGTTTGGTCTTATAAAATCTATCTCTATCCAAACTCGTATTAAATTTGTTTGTACTCAATCCTTTAAACATTTTTTTCGTAGAAAATATTATTTTGTATTTTTCAAGATAAGAAATAATTGCAAGTTTTGATCAGATTAATGAGATTTGCAAGACCAGATAGTTTCGAAACGGCAAATATAATTTACTAACTGAATATATTTGATAATTTAATTAGGTTTTGCCATTTGAAGCTTTGATTTACGTAGTTTTTAAGACAAAGACAGGGTCGTAAGGATATATTTTAAGCTTAAGTTGGTAGAGCTTGTATTCATCTCTTGATTTGTATTTAAATTATAACAAATTATCTACAATGATGATAGCATATGTTCTAGTGGTATCAGAGATATTTATATTTCTTTATTAAAATGAAAATGAATAATGTTTTATCCCTTCGAAATTTAAAATAATGGAAATTTACCGCACCAAGGAAACATGCTGTACAAAGGGGTTCTCTATATTTATCCATACCGATCGGCTCTCACCCGATTCTTTTTTATCGGCTTAATGCGATTCCTCGACGATGAATGAGGAGAGATCCGAAAGAAGTAGAGAAATAATCATATTGTTTTCTGAGGTAGCAGTGTAGAAATTCGATTTAAAGATTACTGATCATTGTTTAGAAATGAAGATAGCAAATTTATTGTGAAAATATCTACTAAATACATGGAGATATATGTTAGATTGAACCGAGCTAAAATGTGCATAGTTCATTTCCTTAAAACAATGAAGAGGAAAGTAATGATAATAACATTTCCATATATCTCTATTATTCATAATTTGTAATAGGGAAGTACTTTATGATTGAACGTGTATTATTATATGTAGAATAAAAGAAAATCAACAGGCACAGCTGTATATTCGATCGTCCGATAGTACTGCGATATTTCAGATAAATTGATAGTATCAGTTATTCGCGGACACTATTTCATAATTAGCTTTGTTATTAAAAAGTTTCTCGGAAACTATAAATAAACTTCCGTTAATAATTATTACATTCGTGTTGATAATAACGATTGCAATGCTAATTATGAATAGTCAATAAAAAATAAAGGTATTCAAATATTACATGACCATTTCATTTCTATGAAAATTCAAGTAAATAACATGTACTCGTAAATTGTCATGTGTAATTGAAATCTGGAGTTTCTTTTGTTTGACTGAAGTCTAATCATAAATCACAAAAATACTCCTTTTTTAATCGACAATTGCAACCGATGTTTATAAACAGTGGAATAATTTAGTTTAATAAATAGTTAATTAAGTGTATTAAATATGATATAATATAATATAAACTTAAAATAATATAAATATAATATAAAAATATTGATTCCCATATTTCCTTTCATAAGTTTGAATTGTAATACTTTTTTATTGTTTGTATTTTTGAAATTCGTAATGAACTTTTGGCTCATTCAGGCTGTTTGAATAATATAATTAGTCATACACATACATATATATTTTTATATATATTATATATTGTAAATAATTTACAATAAAATAGTATTATAATAGATACAATTAAAAGTAAAGTTAAATAAAGTAATTTCAAAAATTACTCAATAGAGTTAAAAAATATTATCAGTAGAGAATAGTTGGATATAATAGGTAGAATACCCTGCATTCTAATATAGATTAATTTCACACGATTTTATAGACTGAAGTTCCTGTAAAAGGTTTGAAGCGAGAAAGGAAAAAGGGTCGGAAAAATGTCGGAGTAAAACACTTACTATTCGCAAGTAGATTTATAGTCTCTGCGGCACAATAAGGTGAAATTAATAGCCTTTTTTATAGACAACTTAAAAAAAATTGGTATATTTATAAAGGAGACCGACGAAATTGCGTCTAGTGTTACAGAAATGCAATACGATTAAAAAAAAACACGGCGATATTTTCCAGAATTAAAAAAAAACAATTCATTCGTTGAATTGTTCAGGAAAGGGCAAAAAATAAAATACAACTGGTGATCATAATAAAAGACAAATATATAAAAAACAATAGATATTTAATGAAGTACATAATAACTTTTTAAAAACGATCACAAAAACATAATCAATGCCGATTGCTTTTTTTAATGTCTACCCGTAACCGTTGCCTAAATTAATTTAAAATAAACTGTCAACTGACATTGACAATTTCTGTTGTTGTCAAAATGAATATGTTTTTCGATCTTTCTGAGTTTTACGTGTGTTTTTTTTGGGATGATCCGGTCGGGCCTATAAGTTTCGAGAGTAAAAAAATACAAGTGTCTCATATGTCTGATTGACGATTTAAATATAAAATTTTTAAGCAGGTTCATTTTATCTTTTTAAGAGTGTTATTTTTATATATTATGAATATGAGTGTTATTTTTATATATTATGATATATTTTAATAAAAATGACATTCTCACCAAGGTTAACTCCTAAGATTATATGGATTTCTGCCAATCTACTTTAGGATAGTGTTAGGAGGACGAAGATCAGGCGGGTGTGCGGGTAGGCGGGCAGGCGCGCGGGCGGGCGTGCGTGCGTTCGTGCGTGAGTGCGTGCTTGTGTGCGTGCTTTCGTGCGTGCGAGCGTGTGTGCGTGCATGCGAGGGTGCGGGCGTGTATGCGTGTATGCGTGCGTGCCTCCGTGCGTCCGTGCGTGCGTACGTGCGTGCGTGCGTGCGTGATATCATTGCCTTCAGATATTTTTGATTACATTAATACTGGTGTATACAGTAATGTTATTCGGACACTCTAGACCATTCATCCATTCGGACCATATCTTTACCTACATCGAACCGTAATTGCACCACTTTCAACACTCGACCGAATCTTTGTGCCTTTGGCGCAACACCTATTATGTAAAGATCATTAAATTAATAAGTATGTAATATCACAATAATTGAATAGGTAGCCATTCAAACCGAAACACAATACGCGGTTGGGTAAGGTCGCCCACGGTGAACAATGCGCGGCGGCTCGTCTCAGCACCTGTGCGCAGCAGCCAGCTGAAGAGCATCCGTCTAAATTAAGCGTTTTCATTGTCTATACGCATATATGTATGATACATAAAATTCAACTTAATTAAATTAGATATTCAAATCGAAATTAAAATGAAAATTACACACCTAAGTAGGATCTATACTTGTACACGAGTAAAAAATACATGGAAACTCCATAAAAATGACTTAAATCAACTGCAAACAAAACTATGTATTTTAAAACGTATTTATGTTTTAACCTGAAGAGGACAGTGCACCATAAAAAAAGAAGAATAAAATAAGTGTCATTTATTAAATAAGTACATTCCACAGTACTTAGATTTTGTACTTTGATTCGACCTTCTCTCAGAGGCATAAGACATATGACATATGACCTATGTTAAACAATTTCACTCCTATGTTAAACAATGAAGAGGAAAAGTTTAAAACGGGAGCTATTTCTTTTAATATTTTACTACTATTATTTTATCTTATATTTATTTCACATAATGCGTCAGCAGATAGGGTTGCTATATATATATATATGGCAACCCTGTTTGCTAACGCATTATGTGAAAGGATATCTGTCAAACTGTGAGACGCTGCTAGTCAAGGTGAGGATTCTACGTATTCAGTCACTCTCATATAAGCCAAGCACAATAAGCAACTGCGGTCCACAATGGCGGAATGACTTGCGGATCAAAGAGGCGAAGGACCAAACCGTTCCGCGATGAGTTGTCTCGTTTTATTGCTAAGTTATCGATTTGTCGGGCGTATCGGCAAAAATGACTGTTGAGATAAAAATAAATGTTGAGATAATGTTGATTTGAGCATTGTATGTATACTTGATGACAACGAGTTATTCTTTTCAAGTAACCTGTGATATTATTTGATATAGTTCGTAAGCTGTTTTAGCATAAATTTGTTAAGGTTTAGCATAAATTTGTTTGCTTGTTTAAATATATTTTTATTCAGAGTAAAGTCATTTAAATAGCTAACAAATAACACGACTTTTTTTAGGTGTTGAATCATAGTGAACAAAAAAGAAAGATATACGTTTCTTTTTTCTGTTTAACATAGTAGTGAAATGTCTTCGATTCATTTTCGTTGATGCGACTTCTAGTTTCTTAATTAATCATTTCTTTTAAACTCGTAAGTTTTATACGTACATAAATGTACAGTTTTTTTAAAGAAATTAATATGATTTAACCCCATTCCGCCAGTAGCTTATTTTTTCCTTTTGTGTAAATATTTTTATAAAACTGCTGTCGATTTAAAAAAAATTATTATATCCATTATTATATCGATTTAAAAAAAGATTTACAAAACTGCTGTCGATTTAAAAAAAATCAGTGTCAAAACTTTAGAAAGAATAGAAAAGAGAGGAGAGGGAGAGAGAGAGAGAAGAATTTAGGACAGCAATAATTCAAGCAAATGTGAATGTTATGTCGTGATCACGTACAAATATATTGTATGATGATTGTATTGTGTTCATTGATGATGTATTTTTAATTTTAAGATTAGATTGATGACTTGTTGCGTTAACAATGGGCAGGTAATATGGAATTATATTTAAGTATTATAAGTATTATATTTATTATATTATATTTATACGAATCATATTTATTTTTAAAAAATCCATTTCGCTTTTTAGTATCTATTATTTCTATAATTATTTTACCTGTTTTCATTTATTATTTTACCGAATATTGCTGTTTAAACATCTCAATTCTGCAAAAAAAAATAAAAAACTAACGAACAACAAACATACATTATATTAGTTTAGAAATTAATAAAGTCCCTTGTGCCTTAATTAAATTCATATACATTTTTGAATAGAGAAAAACTAAAACTTTTGAACGTGTGGTCGTTGAACATCTTCTTTTTAATTAAATATACTTATTTGAATGTTTTCTCTTTATTCTTCAGTGAATATTTTTTCACTAATTCCATTTTTTGACAAAGAATGATTACACATTAATCGATTAACACTTTTTCCAAATAAGTATAAAGATTGAGCGCTAATTTCTTATGTCTTCTTTTGAACGAGTCCCAAGGCGCGGTACCGTGCAAACTAAGCTCTTGCAAAATCGGTTGATTGTTCAACGCAACTTTGAATTTTAGTGGTTAACCAAAATGAAGAATGTTAATGAGAATCCCTTTTATGTATGTAAATTAATAGAGTTTCGAGATATGGACCACATAAATCATTTATTTCGGCACTCATTGAGAGTGACAGATTATTAAAATTTATCATTTCTAATGTTGTATGACAAAACAGGTAATAAATATTTGAAAATTGGGAATAAACTTAAGTTTGCGTTTACTGTATGAAACTTTATATGGAGGTGCACTGCACTAATAATTTTGTTTTAATTCGTTCAAAACTAACAAAAACTACAAACAAACAATATCTTATCATTTTTTATCACTAAATTGTAACACATCGAAAAAGCACTAAGTTGTAAATATAATCTATACTAATCCCAGTTGTAAAAAACGAAAAGTAATTTTGCATGGAATTTAATACTAACATTTATCTAATTTATCGTAATGCTAAAGCAATAAAGGTTTAAAAAATACATTCAGTTTAAAAATAATGAGTTGAAATATTAAAAAAAAACCAGGTTCTTTTCGAATTATTCAGTCGGCAATAAAAAGATTTGAAATATAAAATTTAGCAAAGTTAATTTTCTTTAAGAGACTTGTAAATATAAAATTGGGAGGGACAAAGTAAAACACGTTTTTAGTTTGTTACTAGGGTTTTAACTTCAATTTGTTTTGTACGTAGTATGTGTTGGCGCAAACTTATTTTAGGAATTTGAAATTATGGAAAACTTACTAAGTTTAAAAAACTTGACAATTTTAAACTTTAATATTAAATTGAAAACATGTTTACCTTATTTACAAGCTTGATACAGAAAATAAATTTGGCAACGTTTCCATTGCATTTTTTTTATTATAAACTGAATTAACTTACGAAAACGTGGCACATTATCTCGCACGAGAGCTTTTGGTAGGATTTGGAGTAAGTAAGTAATTTTAAACTATGGTGAATGTTCTTAATCTAATATTTTAATTGGTGGCGGCTTATAATTGGTCTGTATTCCTTAGATTTTCTATTACTGAAAAATTATGAACTTGAAGGCTTGATCTTTGTATAGAATGCTTTTTTGATGAGTCCTCTACGCACACACACACACATATATGTATATGTATATATATATATATATATATATATATATATATATATATATATATATATATATATTAGTTTACAATTGAGTAATAGGCGAGTAAAGAATAAATTAAAGATGGAAGTATTTTGAAGTGAAGTTTCTAGACTCTTTCTTCGTGAATGTCGTTTAGGGCGAAAAACCAGCGAAACATCATGCAATATGTATACAACCATGGGTTAAGGTATGCCCTCTTACGACACCGCCAAGCACTGGTTCCAAAGATTCAAACAAGAGAATTTTAACCTGTCCGATAAACGTCATCCAAAGCGACCTCCTTCAATTATCTCAGAAAAATTTAAAAGACATATTGAAACAGATTGAGTTCACGTTGTTTGGCAGAGTTATTTTCATGATTTTATACTGTAATGGAAAAACAACTTCATGTTTTGGAAATATTCCGTTTGGTTACCACATGAGCTAATACCCTTTCAATTTCAAAGGAAAGTTAATGTGTGCTTGGAGTTTTTGAGTTCCCATCGTACCAACGAGAGGCTAAAGTATATGGTTATCACAAACGCGATATATATATTTATAGGTGATTTTTGATATTGTATTGGCGCATAATTTTGAGAACATTCCTTTTTTACGATTAACAATCCTATACCATTTGTAATATGCTATACTCGTAAAATCACTTCAAAGACAAAAGTATGTTTAAATATCCGCCTCTTACACGTCTAAACATCCGGCGGAGAGCAAATAAATACGTAAATATTAAAGACAATTTTCGCGCGCACACAGCGTGTTTGTTGCGGGGCGTTTACTTTGTAAGCACTAGACACGAAGGCCGTTCGTTTGTAAAATGTTCGCAAGCGACCATCGACACGTAGGCCGTTACGACCTATTGTCTTTGAAATCAAATATTAAGAGATATTACGCTGTGTTATTGACATTGCTTCGCTCGTCTAGTATTTCTCTTCGTTTCATATAATGGAGTAAACCTTTAAGTAATTCTAATCATCTATTCTATTTCATTACCCTCGTTTTGTATTTATAATATTAATGCTTTTACTCATAATACCAAGCGGTTAAAAACCTATTTCGACATTTATTTTTTTTGTTACGTATTTGTATTAAACTTGTTATTATTTCAGATGTGCAAGTGAATTGTACCCTGGGCAATCTTTTGGCTACATGCAATTTCAGCGCTGACTTGATGTATGTTTAAGCGGTGTGCATGCAGTAGAAAAGTTATTGGTCTTCTGTTTATCTACTTGGTATTTTGAGGGATAGTCGTTTGAAATTGCGTCATTTCCATACAATTAATTAATTTAAATAGATGTTATTTGGAAGAACCCGGCACGACGAGGTGTTTTTTGCAATATATACACATTCCCAACATGTTTTTCATTTTAGAATAGAAAAATAATTTTTTTTCATAATACCCCCTCGAAAACGTTCACTGAATTTAGTAACTTTCACAATCAATCGCAATCAGAGTTTCGTGTCAATTTGTAAATCCAGCCCATAAGTAGGTTATGAACCACTTCTTTAAACATAAACACAGGTTAGTCTTTTTCAAATGTCTGTTTTATGTCGCAGATGTCGGTCACATGAAGAGCTAATGCATAAATATACAGTGAGTCTGGCCACGCTAAGTCATTCGTCATTGACGGCAATAACCACGAACAAGAGAATCGAACGAGTGCGGTACCAACGCCGAGACAGAGAGACATCCAAGGTCACGGCTTCATGAATGTTTTACAATCTACAACTATTGCATTTTAATTATAGACACGTTTACGGTTAACATGTTCTATAGCCGATTCACAATGGTTTAAGTGGGATCAAAGTTTGAATTGAGCAACTCGTGCGAAAATGTTTGTGTGATAAATAATTAAATAACTGTGCTATCTTTCATATTTTCATTATTAATAATTACTATTTTTTATGCGAATAAAACTTTAGATAATTTCAGGCTAAGTAATTGAAATAAAAAAGTCATTGGATATAACATAGGAAATGTTTTTAGCGTTTTAAAAAATATAATTGGAACAGTATTTTAATATATGGATGTAATATACATACATACGTACATAAATATATATATATATATATATATATATATATATATATAGTAACAAGATCTGTGCGTGCATCAGGCAAAAACAAATCTTAATGAAAATTTAGACTTTCTTACCTTAGCGGCTTGGTCAACAACTGCAATATTAATAAATCAATATTGTTACTTAACTTTCCTAGAAATTAACTAGTTAATTAACTACTACTAAATTAATTGACAGCCACCTTTTGTCAAAAAAATTATGACTAACCATTAAGAAGGTATGCCTACTTTAATCATTTTCCACTAGATGGCGATATTATTTTCGACAAATCATTTTAATTTAATAACGAATTTATATGTACGTATTATTATATTATATTTACGTAAGAAAAGTATTATAATATTTATAAATTTGTTAAGATTTAATTATTAAAATTATTTATATATACATATATATATATATGTATATATATATATATATATACATATATATATATATATATATATATATATATATATATATATATATATACTAAACTCATTTCAATTAACTTGTAATATGTCCCACTTCAATCCGTTAAATGAAAGTTGTGACGCTGTGTTTTTGCCATCTTCTTCATTATTTTCAGTCACGTTTTATTTTTTTTAATGTAATTCGGTCCATAATTGAAATAATCCTTACAGATTATCGCGCCAGTGGATATAAAGATACACAAAAGATGAAATAATTTTTTTTGGAATATTATTTTCAAATGATAATACTGCAATCTCTAGAGTGCAAGACGACAATTATGTAGAAGCCTTATTAAAATTTCAGTGTGCTATTTTATGAAACTTTCGTGCTACAGTTATAACATAAGGTATATAGCGCGTTTAGCAATATTTGTTAAGCCTATATAAAGAAGCAAAGAATCTAATCCCATAACTCATGAATTTTGGGCCATCACCGCCTATGACCAATGATTTATTTTCATTTAGAGTACAGTCAAACATAAAAAATAATGATATTATGTGTCGATATCGAAGGGTGGTATGTTCCTGGATGCATGATATGCCATTACGTTTAGAGAACATTATGAAATACGTTTATACTGTGCCTCTCATATATAATACAGCATTTGGTTTTAAACACTAGTTTTTGTTATCATATTGTATTTCTGTAAATTTGTGTAAAAACTTTAATGAACGTCCCATGGCTCAAAGCGGGAAATAGTTTTTTTGTACGAAAAGTGTAAATTTCTTTATAATAACGCAAATCTTTTACGAAAATATTTTCATTTTTTTTTTTAAAATGTTCCAATTTTTAGTCCACACGAGGGTGCGTATAATCATGTTTAAACTATTGTGAATGAAAAAAGCCGGTTAGAAAGTTATTTTTTAGTAAAACACGAGAATAGTAACTCCAGAGTTCACATATTCACTTGACTGTACCTCTTTTATAATTGCGATTAATTTCATATATATATTGAAGTTGAAACTAAAATACTGAAATTTTTAGATAATTAAAACTGGACTTGCCAAAAATGGCAAACTGAACAAAAAAAATAGGAAAATATGTTTCTAAAAATAATGTCCCGGGATACATTAAATTAAAATGACAATTTTCGATTGTAGATAATGAGATTTTACACAACTAAAAACGCGCTATAATGGTGCAGTATTCTGAAAATGTAATTAATTTCTTTTTATATAAGAGGGATTACAATAGAAATCATAAAAGGTGTCTCAGTTTGATATATTAATATTTAATAAAAAAGATTGAAACTTTTCCGGATCAACTTAGTATGTTAATTTCGCTTTGCGACGTCCTTATTTTTTTATTTACATGAAATTTTACAAAAAGTATCTGTTGGACCAATTTTGTGTTGTACTACAGAATGTTTCCAATAGTTTAACTTTGGTTAATAAAAGATAGATAACGTTAATAAAAAGAAACTATTCGATTCATTGAAAAATAATAGAAGATTTTTTGTCGTTTCTTCAAGTTAGGGCGAGCAATGGTGACGGAAAATCGTTATTAATACGTTGGTGCTAACATCCTGTTCGTGATTTAAATCTACTCTTTACGTGGGTGTCATCTCGAGGGCGACGAGGGTCCCAGTGTGAATATTGTTTAAGACCATAATGGAGCGTCTTTGCCTCTAAACTTTCTGCGATCTTCCTGATTTTAGATAATATTATCTATATCTAGGATTGTACATCTTTATTTTTTTAATATTACTTAGAAAACTTTATAAATATTGACGCCTCAAAATAAATTTTTCCATACAAGAAATGTGGTCATATCAAAGAGCTTGCAAATGAATATTTAACAAACTAATAGGAAAAAATTAAATGTATAATCTTAGACCATGTCCATGTCCTGAGTAAGAAATATTACAATCATAAAAATCGGTGAAGGTTTAGAGTGGCAAGAACGTTGCGACCCGGTAGATGATCTTACAGCAAAATTGCAGGTAGGTAGGGCACTACTTGCTTGCGAGGGTGCAAGGGAAGCGAGAAAGCGGGTCTTTATTCGTATTCCTGTTTCTCATCGATTGCCACGTTTCACTTCTTTCTTAACCTTGTTAAGCAACAAGATTTTTTATTATTACATTTTAGTGTATATTACATCAAAATGTTTATAGGTTCCAGTGTAGTAGTAGTCTTAGTCTTGTTTACTACCAATAGATAATATTTCGATGTAATATTTACCAGCACTTCAATCACTATTAGTTCTTCACTATTACTAATTTCTAATTCGAACGAGTTTCTTTGTATGTATTTGAACAAGAGTAATTATTATTAATCTATCGGTAACATTTGCATTTCCCGAACGAGTAAAAAAATATTTATTCGTATTACCTTATTCTGTTAATGTAAACGTACAGGTAATGAGCATTCCGGCGAAATAGTCAAGGTACACAATTGGTAGACCTTGTCTTGTTTGAAAATGCAGAATGCTTTGACCTATGGGTTGTCGATTTTTAATTGCCGCAAGCAATGAAAAACGTAGATTAATGACGCACCTATGGTACGTCCGTAAGTCTACTGTTATATGAACTGACGGTTCGCTTTTGTATTAAATGCCAACTGTGTTCAAGGTTGCGTAACGTATATATGGAATTTAATTATTTGAACAGAAAATTAAGATCAGCAATGGACGGTAGGGAGAGCTGACTCGGAGCTGTATAAATCTCGAGCCTGAACAGGTTGCTTTGGCTGATTGGTTATTTGCTTGGTTTTACAATTTTCCTTCTATTGACACCAATTCCTGCATACAGTTAAATTTTTGACCCTGGTGGTCAAAAATTTAACTGTATTTGATGATGATGATGATGGTCTTTGATGTTTTTATTTCTAGAATTAATTTCAGATTCATTTTTCTGCAACTATTTAATCTGTAAACGTTTCTTAATTAAATAAGAATTTACAAAAGAACAGGATGACTGTTATACTATTAATTTTATTTATTTTTTAAGTGCAGTTAGACTACGAGCTTCATGCAGTGGAACTTTTTGAATTATACATAATTTCTCGGTGTTATTTTTTTAACATTGTATATTTTCACAGATTAATTATGTATATATTTAAAAAGTACATAGACCCAATACTGTTTTACTAAATCTGTATAATATAAAGTAGAAGTTATTGATATAAAAATAGTCTTTGATATAAAAATATGTAATTAGCCAAATACAAAGCAAATATGGAGTGAATAGGTAATAAAAGCATAATAAATCCAATAAAAATAGAAATGTCAAAAGGCTCGGGACAAGTTCTCTTTGAGGAATAATAAATGGTTGAGCTAACAAAATTTTTGAAATCTAAAGCAAAAATGTGGTAAATTATAAAATAAAAATAATCAGTTTTTAACATGTGAACTTTTGGTCATAGTAATTATGTTTTCATGTAATTTAATGCAGTAGCAAACCCATCAAGTTCGAGTTTGGTGGCATATTTTCAAAATAATTGTAATTTAGTACTTATATAATGTTGATTATTTTTATTTGATACATTTGGTTTCTTTCGTTTTTTTTTGGTTGGAAGTTTTTCTATTAAACGTTAGAACAGCTGTCTGAATCGACAATACCAACAAATTTTTCTGTGCCTATTCTTTTTATATTTTTTGATATTTACAAAAAATATATTATGAAAAGCCTGTAAAGTGACTTAACACTTTAGTACTCTATTAAAACAATTTTTGAGCTCAGAACTGGCTAGGATTATTATATGTACTCCACTATACATTATTATATGCACAGTTTATTATATGTACTCCACTTAAATCTGGAAATAGAAATAAGCATGGCCACGGGAAAATTAATAATAGTCTGTTGTAAGAAGAGTCAGGTAAAAGTTAGTGATCTCTTGTGGTTCTGAAGCTGTCTAATAAAAGTAATTTCAGAAGCAAAACGATCTATAAGTACACAGTTATTAGAATAAATTTTAATCCTTATACGGTGCAAGGTCCCCGTAGCCCTTAGCTCTTAGGAATATTTATAAGTCGAATGGTTCGACCTAACAGTACGATGTTCGTTTTCCCTCACCTATTTTTTGAGCTGAATATATTTGCAATCGTGCAATGCTATAAAACGTGCAATGCATAAGCTATTGCATACACCATACAGCTGCCATGATCAAAATAAAAAAAAATGAAAAAAAAAATATACCAAATCTGTCAAAATTCTAAACCTGTTAACCGAAGCCTGAAACTAATAATAACAACTGAATCTAATTAAGAAATATGTTTTCATTTATATATTTATTTTATATTTAGAACTGTAAATATGAAATCAACTATTAAAATATAAAATAAAATTATTCATCCAGTTGGATTGGAACGCTTACTGCGTTATTGCAGATATAGAATTCACTCTGTACGTGCCAAATTTCATGGATCTAGAATTATTAGAAGTGACCTTAAAAGTTTGTCAGTGAGTGAGTTAGTCAAAGAGTGCCAAATTGAAGTACGTAGGTTTTACGTATTTATCTCAAATATTTAAATTATAAAAGAACTTAGTTACAGAGTGAAAGGGCTCGTGTAAATAGTGCCCGGTTTGGGAGAGTAATTGTCCGGAGCACATCCTTGCGCTTAGATTTTCATCCAAAGAGAAACACTGCTTATAATAAAAACGAGTAAATGCATTAAGTTTAATTTTCCTAACTGATTTTTGATAATGTACGTTGTTAGACCTGAGTTTTCAAAAGTCTGTTTTCCTTTTTAATAAGCACGACTAGTGAGAAGGTAGTCGTAATAAAAAAATATTGAAAGAATGAAAATACCGACTGAGTAGTAAATATAGAACTAAAGATGAAGACAAGTGAAAATTTGAGACTCTAAAGATGCTTCAACGGGTTTTAATGGGTACTTCAAACTTTTGCTCGTCTTTAAATTTTTAGTTCGTTTTTTACTATTCAGTCGGGTATTTCTTGTTTTTTTAAATATTTTTTTTTATTTTTGTCTACAGCTGTGAGAATTTATTTTCCTCTATATTAATACACTTTTTATTGCACTCACTATCATTACAGAAATATAGAGCATTACTTTATAAAGACAGCCTCCCTAACAAACAATCCAAACGTCAGTCAAAGCTGATGTAACTACGTAGAAATTATGTAATTGTGAATATTATTATTCAGTGTAATATTATTATTCATGTATCTTAAGTAAAACAATATTAGTTATTAAAACCAACAGGCGCTACTAGGAAATGACTACCGGCATATGCTTTATTAAAATTTCAATGCCGTCATGTTCTCTATGCCTATTCAATGGCACCTCAAAAATCGAAATTCATGTATGTTTAGCCTTTAGGTTAATATAAATTGTTACACATACATACGAATATAGGTACAATCAAGGAGCATTACCCTTCATTGCTTGTATAGTTCGAGTAAAACGTACATTTTATTTACACACACACACACACATATATATATATATATATATATATATATATATATATATATATATATATATATATATATATATATATATATAATTTGAAACAACTCTTCCCTTTAGAATGTGACGACGTTAAACAGTCATCATTGTGGCGAAAATTTATTCTACTAACGTTGAGTTGAATCTATATGACCTTAGAATTTCAAAGATCCTTCGTTTATTTGCGATCAAAAATATAAAACGTAGGAAAATATTTTTTTGCACTATATTATAAAGGTAACTTATTAACTATAAAAGAAAACAAGAAAGTTGACCTTGTTTTTTATATATTTATGGAAACAAATTCTATTAAAATAATTTATTTTTATGAAAATTATAAATTAAATATAGCTAATCAAACTCGTCATTGTTTTATACACAAACACTAAAAACAATACTTTTTCAATTATTTTCAATTACTTTTTCAAGTTATATGATTTTTAAACTCGTTTAATACTCGTGGACTGTTTTGTGGTGAGACGACCATAGTCTTAATTCGAGATACTAAGAGTTTCCGCAACACTGGATGACTATATAAATAACGTCATGTTAAAAGTATTTTTCAAAGAAGTAAACATGATAAAACACATTTTTATTCAAATATTAGTACGATTCAAGCAGATGAGACAACCAAAATCTAATTGCTGATAAACTCCTATATGTTTATTAATACACATCTATAATCCGTCAAATTACAAATATTATAGCAAAGGTTGCCCTAATGTAAATTTAATGTATATATCTTACTAATAAAGGCGTAGTAATGTTGGGACACTATTATAAATTTCAGCCGCACCTTGGAGATTCAATATTCTTCATGCTTTATTATAAGAAAGTATGGTTCCAGCGAGCTTATGAAATACTCGAATGATTATGAAATACGATGTCTTTTCATCGTTATATTATTGTAAATACCGTGAGTATATAAAAAAAGAGTGTTGTCAAATAATTTTAGATGCAAGTTACTAACTATTAGATATAAAATCATAACCCTCAACCCTGGCCATACATGAATAATAATGCCAAGGCTACAGGAAAACCTCACTTGTTGCTCGATGAGCACACACTCGCTATATAGACCTAGTTTCCGGATAGCTTAAGGCGCCTCTGTGCCTTGTACCAACTACATGATATAAGGTAGATTGAACAGCTGATTAGAGTCCGAAAGGTCTCAGTTACGTTTCGCTTCGATGGACTCATTTATTATCCGCCTCAACTGCCCAATTTATAAACCGCCTCCGCGATGACAACACTTTCATTTAATGATGACAGTGAGGTCGGCACGTGATCGATGCCCGGGGAATACCATTCGATTATTTATAAGAAGGGTTTTCTTTCATTGTACATTAAATGTATTGCGCTAACTGAATTTAATTCTTACTAAAGACTAAAATGTTGAAAAAGAGGTATGTGTCAGAGGACGTACGACAAAAGTGGAACTTGTAACATTTTGTGCGCTTTGTACAAAACTAATATATTTTGAAAGGTAGAATCACAAGACAAGAAATGAAATTCTGTAATTTTATTTCTTAACAATAAAGTCTAAACAAATAAGTCGAATTACGAAGAAATAATAAAAAAAAAAGTTAAAACCATTAGGTCGTACGAGTGGCATGTATAACAGAAAAAAGGTGGAACTAATCGAAGACGCACGGAGAAACCCGATCACTGACGGTATATGGGAACGTGTCTCTTTCACCACTTACTCCTTTAAATATTTTTTTCATGCCGCTGAGTGATGTGAGAAGTTTCACCTAAACCACATGCGGATTGATGTCACTGTTGACAGTGGTGAAAAAATGAATCAATTATAATTATTTAGCACTGCCTTCAAATACAATAATTGGTTATTCCTAAGAAAACATTATTTTAATTTGATTATAAATAAAGGGTTGTAGAAATTTAAGCATTTATAGTCATAATTAGAACATATATCTTATCATTAATATTCGGTAATTTGAATACCTTGAATACACTACAATAAGCAAATAGTATGAATGTCCAACAAAACGGAACTCGTCATATTAAAATCTGCCATTATATTCCATAGTCATATCTGAACAAATACGATAAATACAGATTGAATTTAAAATGTTCTAGGCTGAATTCGAAAGGATCTATAAGCGACTGATACGTTAAATCAGGTCTAGAAATGAGCAAAGGCCACGCAGTCTCTTTACATTGATCTAAAGGCTAACTTTGAACATGTATTTAGTAATATCTACAGATCAAGAAGTTTATACTTTTTACGTAATTGATAATATAACTAGGAATTTAAATCTATGACCGTTTCATTGCATTTTTCACCGTACAGTTCTGTATCAATGGAACAGTGAAGGTACATCGTGTATACACAAAAATGTAGACTCCAGAATTTATTTTAAAGTTTGCTTGAGAATTTAGATTTTAAGTATACTGCCTAATTGATTTCCTAGTGATATTACCAAAAACAAATGTACAGATCATAAACTACCGGAATTGAGGAATAATCACGGTAAATGTAAACTTCAGGACGATTGTAGCAGCTCTGTAATTAGATTATTTTACGTCTACGGGTAATGACGTAGACTTGTATAAATATGTGGTTTAATTTAAATAAATTTAATTGAATAAGTTACGCCAAGACGGCATGTCGCTGTCTCTAATAGTATTAATTGTTTGTTTCTTGTTATTTAAAGTGTGATAATATATGTCTTGTGTTTTTGTGATGAAATAACTGGCTTAATTAACGAACTTACAGTAGCAATCGTTTCTTAAATTGTAATTTGTCATTGGTTTATGGCAAAATATTGAAGGTTTAATGAATTCTTATTTAACAATAACTTATTTAACGGTTTAAAAAATTTACAGTCAATCCAGTAATTCAATTTTAACTTGCTAATTATCTAACAGTAATTAGAAGGGTATAGGCGCACTTTGATGTGTCATACCATTAACTTGGTTGTAATCGATTCGTCATTCAATTGATTATCGTAAATTGGAGTTAAGAATTACAATTTATTTGATACTTTCAATTATTTTCTAATTAGTGAGTAACACTCAGTCGAAGGACAAGTAAGATTCATGAATATTAAGAAAAGCATCCATCAAATTCGTTGCATATTAACTTAAATAAATTTGTGATATTCATTTATAATATGTAATTTATTTATTTTTTGCTTAAAGTACGATGGGGAGATACCTGTGTTTTATTGAAATAAGTTTTTTGTTTAATTTTAAATAAGATATCTTATCAGTTATAAGTTATAAGTAATTTTATTTAAAATTTCGAACGATTTATTCGCAAGAAAAGACAACGGTGTTGATAGATAATCATTCTGAGCAATAAAATATTGCAGAAGGAAGTAAAAGCGTATTTAATTAGTTATATTTAGTAGAGATAATTTGTGACGTACATTTCAAATGTAGACTACGAAGGATTAGTAAATTTCTGTTTTAAGAATCTATATAAATTGTTATTTGTATTTATTATGTAAAACCAGACCTCACGCGCTACAATGAAATGACAAGGATTTACCTTAACAAAAATGACACGCAAAAGCGAAATAAACGAAAATCATATATTGGAATAAGATATTGTGAATCAGTAAACGGTCTAGAGAAATAAACGGGGGTCATCATAAAATGGAGGGTTGAAATTAAAAATGAAATCACGATGAAAACCAAATGGATAAGCTGAACATTTACCAGTCCTATGCCTGTGTAACTTTAATGCTACTGCAATGAAAAAAAAACGTGTAAGATAAATATATATTACGTATGATATTTCACCACATGCAGCACTTTATACTTCTGAACGTATGATAGTAGAGTTGCATTGCACTTTATATTTAGAATAAGTCATTGCATATCTGACGTTCGACTCTTCGCATCTCCAACGTTCGTGCAACCGAATATTCGATACAAAAGATTTCAACGTTCTCTGATATTGGATGATTGGCGAATGTTAAATCATATTCGAAAAGCGAGTATATACATTGTCTTATATTCCAAACCGAATACTGGAACGTACATATTTAATTGTATGTTATGTAAAATAAATAACCACAGTAACAAAAAACAAAATGTTTTAATAAAGAAATCACAAAAAAGGCTCTGTGTTTAATTACTTTAACAGGATAACTTATTTAAAAACTTGTGCTGTAAGTTGTTTACATTAAATTTAATAATACTTTTGTCAGTCAAATAAAATGGACTGGCGGCGACTGACGGATTATTACTTTAAAACATCATAAGCTTTAATTTACGTAACTAGCATCAATTAAATGTAGGTAAGCGTTTATTAATTACCAGTGAAGCGTATTGCGATCGCATTGGCCATACATGTGTATTATTTGCAACGTATATTATCAGCTCGGTGAAAAGATAAAACGTATTTAATAAATGACTTCACCAGTTGCAATCCGCAATAAATAGGCGTAAACGTGCTGCTAAATATAAATTCAACCGATACTTTTTTTTATTAATTAGATAATGACAAATAGTTTGTGATAATGTTACAGTAATAAGTTATATGGTGAAAAAGAAATATTTAAAAATTGCTTTAAATATATATACTTTTACTCTGCAGACTTTGAAATGGGACGCATTTTCCGTTTCACAATGTTAATTGGGAGGGTAGAAGTTAAGTATTTGAGGTAATAACTCATTGAAAAATGATTCATACACTTTATTAAATGAATTGAGTAAAATTATTCTATTATATATAAACGTACAAAACTCATTGGTATTCAAATAAAATATATTAATAACAAAAGCAAATGCAATATTGTAATAATTGTATCTACTGCAACTTACCTAAAAATGAAAACGAAAAGTTGAATGTCGATGGTTTATGCGGTCAAGTTCTACCCGAGCGTTGAACATGAAGTATTATTTATTCGTGACAATGTTAAAACTTGTTTCACAATATAATTGGTTATAATGTAATAAGTGTTCAACATTAAACAAAAATGAGCCGACTCGACGTTGTATTTATATTAAATTGACCACACCGTCAATCATTGATAAGCTTAATTTAATTGACACAATACTTGGACATATCGATTAATATATTATATAAAACGATCACAATTTGCGTTTAATAATATAAAAATTCACTTATACATTTCACAAAACAAAAACAATCGAAACTCGTCACAATTTGTTAAACAGAAACGTTTCAAATCCAAACTCGGTCCGCGTATGCCGAATAATTTTAGCGCGAAACGAAGTGATAAAAGCGGCGGGTATTTTTTCCTTCTTTATAATGCCGATCGATTAGTATGTTTTCGTAATGACGGCCGGGGCCATACTGAACTCGAGTCCGCTTTATTATTATTGTAACGCAGGAAGGAGCCGAGATATACTACAAACGTGATTTCAAGGTTCCTTCGGCGACGGCGCGTCGAATATATTTATTTTATGTTGTTAGTTATTTTTTTATTTGTTGATTATACACACAAACTTTGAGATTTTGATTAAATTTACTGGCATCCAAATTCTTGTTAAATATTTCAAAATAATAAGTTATTTCATAACAAAAACAATTTTTTCAACATATTTTTAGTTCATAAATTTATCATGAAATTTACAATGCAAATAATTTATTAATCAATCTGAAAAGTAGTAGTCAACAAATTTTAATCAAAATGTTGATTGTACTAAGTTAGTATATGTTCCAAGTTCTAAGTTAAGGTTATTTGGAATATTACAATTAAATGAGGTTAACTATCAAATAATCATAATTTGGTTATTTCTAATCTCTGTTGCTTCTTATTTATTATAATTCTTTCGCTCTTTTAAACACCGAAATACTTAAATGTGTTGATAAACTTGGAAAAATATATTTAATTTCGCTCATAGCTGTGTACCCTTTTTGTCATTGATAAGGTATAAGAAAGAGAGAGATGTCCACATTAATTTAGGTCATTTAAGTAAACAGAATTGGTAGTTAATTGTTTTCAATTACCTTCAAAAAAATGAAATGAAATTGATTGTTACGTGTTCTTAAAGATATTTATATAAAGTTTAATTCTTGCCACACAACATATATTTAAACCAAATATAGTACCTACGTATTATTACAATAATTAATTTTTACTTTTTCTAATGATAATTGATTGCAATTTTTTTAAATTCAGAGTTAAGTTGTAGGGATAGATTTGTACTAGGAAGGTACTTAAGATTTAGATATGTATTGTTTTCACAATAGTTATTAGAAACAAGTAGCCAATAGCATGCTTAAATAAAAATTAAAGATACTCCATTAGAAGATTGGTTTATAAACTGTTTTTTTATTCATAATGTTAGTCATTCTTTCCGGTTGGAAAAGTAGCCAAAATGTAAGCTTAATGTCACTAATTGTATATACAAGTGATTATTAAAATTTCTAAATTTTATGTATTTGAAGTAAATGCTATATTTTATAGTATTTACTTCAAATACATAAAATTTATGTTCATTCTTGAGGTGTATTGCATTTAAATACTTTTTTTTGCTCTAAAGAAAAGTGATACTTGCAAATAGTTAGTATTTATTTCTCTAAGTGATTTGACACTTTTACTTTGTGTTAATACAACTGACAAACAACAAATTGAATAAAAAGCGAAACAAAAATAACTGCAACAAGTTTAGATGAGTAAAGAACAAGTAAACAATGGAGTTGCAACGTACGCGCGCAGAGTGGTAGCCGAACGATTGCAAGCTTCACCCTGTGATGCTAACGATTTGCCAAAAAAGTTAAACGAAATTTCAAAATGTCATTGTGCCGTTATTAACGAAACATTAAATATAAACAGTGAACAATAGACTAAATTGTAGGTTTGTTGTTTCTCTAAGAATGAACCAGTGAAAGCTGAGTGAGGTCATATTTTCTCTCAAGTCTTTGTTTATTGTGTTGTTAATTATTGCGGGAAATATGATTGGGATTTTTATAATATATTTAAAATACGTTTCTTTTTATTGTTTTAGTCGATGCGGTAACTAAGTTAAACACAAAATGATTTTTACATATTATACTCGTATATATATATATATATATATATATATATATATATATATATATATATATATATATATATATATATATATATATATATATATATATATATATATATAAATATATATATGAGAAGCAAATTAGATAAGTCAAATAAAATTCAAGAAAAATATTGTCCGCTTAATTGTTTTTACGATTTCCAGAAAATGTTAGGCTTTGGTGTAAATTCAATTTAATTTTTTTTTATATTTTACGAATCGTGTATAATCGAATCGAATATATAATCTGCGACTTAAGGTAAACATTTTTATGGTGAGAGTCACTACTAAATAGTTTGAACATTTTCGCTGATCTAGCTGTACAACTATACGCCAATAGATTGTAAAATTTATCATTAATTTTCCTCAGAAAATAATGACAATTTTGGATCAGAGTATTGGGATAATAACATTTCCTATAATAGTGTATTTTTCTATGAGGAAAAACATTTTTATAGATTATGTAAATAGGTTACGTACCTAAATAAAAAATGGAATAAATTTAAACGACAGTCGAATGTAATTTTGGGGGCATATCTGAAAAGCTCATAGTTGTTGGTATGTTAACTCGATTTGAACAAAATGTCTTCCTGCCGATTGGTACAATAACAGCAGCAAATGATAGAGGAAATCGTGTCCATTTAGCCGTGAAAAGTTTCAGTTTGCCAAACAAATTTGAGATTTGAATATTTGTATGTGTTCTGTTTGTATTGATAATAGATTAAGATTTAGTATTCGGACATGCGCATATTAAATCTGTATCTATTTATTACATCATCTTAAAATGAAGGCTGTGTTTACGTTCGTTGATTTAAATTCAATATTTTTCGTAATCTTTGCAAAATGACTAGTCGAATTGATAGTAAGAAAACGTCTTTTAGGATTTTTTTTAGTACAAGTAATCAGTATAATAACTTATGTAGTATTAAAATTTATTTCTATTATTATAGAGTAATCATTCTTTGAAATCGTGCCAAAATTTACGCGTTTAAGTTTCATAAAGTAAGACATAGACACTATGCACTAAATTTTTGACTCTTTATATAATTACCCGATATTACTAAAAAAAATAAGATGCCTTGTAATTTCTACACTATTATATATAGATTTCTAATGTAAAGTAATAATTAATTTTATAGACCATTTGTAACATATAAACATGTGTTAATAATCCATGTATTTATACATCTGATAGAATAATATGTTGTCTAAGAAATAAAGAAATAACAAGGAATAACACGTAATTGTATAAATTCTAGAAATACTATTAGATATACGATTACATGTTACCTTTATATTTACTCGTTATGTTAAAGACTTCTGAAGTCTAAATTGTCTAGCAGGAAAATTCTTAAAATATTAAAACAACATTTGCCATTGTGTGAGAAATTTCAGTTATCAATGTAAACATATTGTAAAAATTGCTTACATTGATAACTGAAATTTCACAATGGCAAATGTTGTTTTAGTATTTTAACGTTGATACTATTTATTTTTATATCTAAATCGTTATTATCACAGTAAGTATTCTTTAGCATAGTACAGATTTCGATTAATATGCGCTAATTTTAAGCGATTGGGTAACGCAGATCCAAGATCAATGATCGTATCATTGTGAACTTAGTAAGATATTCTGTGTCGATCAAGATAATGGGTGCAGCACTATTTGAGTCATAGAGCATTATTAGCAACTAAATAGATCAAGTTTAGCGAACTATTCTAACTGCATTGGCAAAATTTAAATGTCATTTTTCTGTGGACAGGTGATCCATCACTAATACTTTCTATATTAAGGTCTACATGGTTACTTTGGGACTATTGCCATTGCTATTGGCCGCATATTGACTATTGGCTGCATAGCTTGGATTGCTGGCCGATAGCTGCTTTAGAACGATTACTGCTTGAAATACAATGTAACGATTTGTTCATTACATTTTTTGCACGAAAGGTATAACAGATGAATATCGAATAATCCATTTTTAAAAGTCCTAAATTGATTTTAACAGAATATTACTATTTGTTAGGTAAGGTTCAAGGATAATATGTAGGATACATACCGTTATGGTATATGCACTAAAAATGTATGAGTGCTTTTCGGCTTTATTGTTTGCCTAATTTTAATAATGCAAAATTTGATTGATTAGTTTTTATGTTATCTTTATTGATTATTAAAAGTTAAGTTTATTTAAAACTTAAATTTTTACAATATATGTGTAAAAGTATGTATGCCTCCAGACATAACAAATGTATTTCAAGCCTGGAAAGTTATTAAGAAAATTCGAAGGCAACAGCGACCTCATGAACAAGTAGCGCAGTAAATTCGTTACTGATATCAGAAAACAGGGAAATTAAAAAATTGCATTGCATTGCAAAACACTATCGCAGTAGTATCACTGTCGCTAATGAAGGCATACCTATATGTAAAAACTCTCAATGCACTTCCAAATAGTTTATATTATATTTTATTTAGCTGAACTCGTGATTGCTCTGAACACTCAACACAGTTATTCATCATATATATCTTCGAATTTAGCGATATGTCTGAAGCAAATCGGCGCAGTTTTATCAGCATGATTATTTAGGTCACGTTAGGGTATACAAATATGTATATATATATATATATATATATATATATATATATATATATATATATATATATGTATATATATATATATGTATATTATATATATATATATATATATATATATATACAATCGAATTTCTAATCATTAATATTCCGGTAACAGGTAAGTACAACCGTCCATTCAAAATTTGATTATAATTATGTACGAATTCAAAATAATTTCGTTGCGGTCATAATAATGTACTACAAATATTTGCTGGTTTCGAAGTCGTGCAACAATTATCTAATTGTACCAATGACTTAATGGCCGATATCCATTTTAATAATATCGAGTAACCGGTATAACAAAGCAATTTTGATTAAAATAAACGGTCAACAGCACAAGGAGTAGAATAATGAAAAGCACACTGGGCCGTGCTGTACAATTATATTTAAGCGGAAGGCTACTTTAGATGTAAATACGAGGGGTGACTCAGAAGTAATGGCACTTAGCGAAAAGACATGTATGATTAACAATAAAATGAAGCCGTTAGTAGATCTTCTTTTTAAAATTTAAATGTTTTTTTGAAAAAAATCTCTTCTCTTACAAAGATAAAAAAATATAGAACGGCAGCCATCTATTGTCTTTTTTTATTGTCACTAATTTGGCTGAGGAATTGAAATTGATCTATTATTGAAGTCGTCGACAGGTGCACAAAAATAATTTGTTGTTATTTAGATCGCCGACAGATGAATAAATAATAACTCACTTTTTCAGACAACCCACTCATCAGTAGTTTTTCGAAAACCAAAGAAGAGAAAAGTGAATAATTAAAAAAATAACGTGTGAAAGCACGTCCTTACAAAATCAGAACGCTGGGTTTAATATGGTTGTTATTTAAAAAAAAACTATTTTTTAATAAAAGACAAAAAAATTATACCAAAAACTATTATTGACAGATGTACGGATGTTTGATCTTTTTTTTAAAATTCTCAAACTGTAGATTGAACATATTTTTGCTACGTAATATAGCATTTTATTGACGGTTTTCAGGATAAAGTTACTCACGAGGTTCAAGATGTCAATTGAAACGAAACGGTGCTAATTCGCTATTTACGCGATTTAATACAAGTCTGTGAGTACATTTGGAGTACATTACGTATTAACACGACCGCAAGAATATTAGGGTAAATTAAATTAAAGCTTGATTTTTAACAATCAAACGTCATCGATTTTTATTTCGTCTCATGATTGAAATAATGGAGACGGGTTTCATATGTGGAAGAAAATTGTATGATAAATGTTTTAGATTAGCATGGTAGGTTTCTAGACACGACCTAAAACTGTTGACTTTTCTCTTTTGATCCTCCGTTATCATTTTAGGTTTTATTGCCGACACTTTTTGTATATGTAGTTCGTTGGCACGGATCTTTTGATCCTCCGTTATCATTTTAGGTTTTATTGCCGACACTTTTTGTATATGTAGTTCGTTGGCACGGATCTTTTGAACGCTGTCACAGGAATGAATTGTGAATTCAACTAACTGTTTAATTGTGGATAGTTTTTACTAAATCGGCGTATATTTTTTCAAGTAGGGCTACTTAATGCAGATCTTATTATGTCTTTCTTCTTTATAGTAGAATCGCTTCGACTCTTTATATTCACATCAATCCAACTCCAGTTAAATATTATATGACTTTTGTATAGTATAACGAGACCAAATTACATATATTTTTTGGACTCTGCCAAATCAAATACCTGTTCATTAAAACTGTTGGATTACCCCTACTATGTGTGCGTTACGCATTATTCATGATGTATATATATATATATATATATATTTATATATACATCATGAATATATATATATATATATATATATATATATATATATATATATATATATATATATATATATATAATATAATTATTTGTTTATTTATGTATTAGTTCGTGTACAAGAATATAATATTTAGATAAGTTAATAAGGGTCTGATATATGCGTAAGACAAAATATGTTTATTTAAACGACTATCGATATATTTGTCAAATATTTTAGTCGCGTTTAAAAACATTAAAAAAACAAGCTACACCCGTGTGCTTATAGAGATTTGGAGTTTTCAAAATGTTTAAAGGTTACTAAATATTCGGTTCGATGAATATATGGATATTTTTCAGTTATTAATGACGATTATTCCGAAGTAAAATGGAATTGTGCCATTTTATTTATACAGAATCCGATAACAAGTCATTTCTAAATGACCGATATACTATTGTTTCTTAAGAATATGTCGATATATAGTTTTCAGTGACGAATTTTAATATTTTATCGCATCCAAATAATCCTCTACAACACCAAGATTGCTCCGCAGCGACAAGTAGCGTACAATATATAAATTGAAAAATCCTGCGCTACTTGGCGAAAAAGTTACGCTTTCGACGTTTGTATATCAGGCCCCTTTGGCCATCAAATGTTCATGTTACTTGAGGCTTATATTAGTACTACATAACATCGAAATGTGAAAGTGATTTTTATATTTTTCATTCCATTGACGTCAATTCAGTATAAAAACGTGCGTTAGTTTTTCACACATTCTTTGACTTGATGAAGGGCTTCAATGAATTTTTACAAATCGTATTATGTATGATTACGTCTTATTGGAATCACTTGATCCCAGTAAACAATGTACAAACCATAGTTTACATCTGTTTTTGTTAAAGGTTAGGTTGAAATCAAGCTAAAATTTGATTGTTTCCTATTTTGACTGGGGTGTTTCATTTAGTCTTAGGAGAGGTTAACAGATCCAGTTGAAATTGGAAACAAAAACTCTTCAATTCGGCTTTTGAATACGATTTATAATTGTACCCAATATGAGTACTTGTCGTGACGGGTCCTGGAGGCCGGTTTTTACCGGAACAGGATGTGAGTAGATTGGAACAGCTCACTGTCGGTTGACACATGGTAAAAGTTGTATGGCCTTTTTAAAATAATCATAACCAGTTTTTCTAAAACTCAGTTCGTATTTTTAAACATTTCCAAAGATATAAATTATGTAGGAGTACTAAGTCATTCCTGTTTATTAATATGGTTCGCCATCATAATTCATCACACCTGTCTATTATGTTTACATACATTCTTTAATTCTATATATTTTCTATGGTTCGCGTACGAACGTTATATGGGCCACTTTTTATTTATTCTGTAAGAGTCTAACGTGTCTATGTAACGTTGTTTAGGAAAGTTGTTATTAGTCGTTGTTTATTATTATAGAAAACTATACAAGATTGTGTGGATTCACAAACTTTTCATTGCGTTATGTTAATATCAAAGGATTAAAACCATCGTTAATATCAGACACTTCTGACATCATAGTTTGATGCGTTAACGACACGTAATGTTTGTATTACAACATACTCTAAAACGTGTGTCTTTTACGTATGTACACAGTGGCTAAAAGCCTCTATTTACGTTGTAATGAGATAAGTACTTTCATTAATTTTGTAGGTCGGTGCGTGTGAATCGGCATAGCGGTGACGTCTGGAGACTATGTTCATTGAGTGCGTATTAGCTAACTACGCTTTTAGCGTTTTGAGGAAAAGGCTTTTGAAAATTTGTAGCCGCATTTAAATATGTAATTGGTTTTGTGGTTTATATCTTCCAAAATGTTATCGAGTAAAGTTTAAAGAGCCATTAAAAGGTGCACCATATCATTGATAATTTTTCTACGTTGACTATATTGCTTATTAGTGTTCTTATATTTATGTGTACATGTACATATGCTATATTAAATTATTATATATTTTTCGTTTAATGAATTTTATAAAAGTGAAAGTGTTTTTTTTGTTTGTTATTCAACATTTCTTAAAAAAATAAACCGACTCTTACCAATTTTGAACTTTATTAAAACGTAATACGGACTATAATATAAAATAAGATGATTTTGACGAGTGATCTCTACTTCCTGAAGACCTAACTGTCTACGAGTGTATCCGATGTACAGATCTGTATGCCCCGAGTGTAACATTAACACAATAAAAGCTGTTTCTAATTTTTTTTGCGATACAGACGTAAGAATCGGGATTTTGATGAGAGACAGATCTCAGTTTGCAAGTTGCTATCCTTTACTACCCCGCTTCTCTCGCTCTCGGTTTAAAATTGTTCTTGCTGTCTACCATTGTTTTGCTAGCAGCTTAAAGCATACTTAGGTCATGCACATCATGTTCAAAATAAATCTACGGAATATGAAATTCGGCCATAAATATATTTTTATGCGGAAAAAATCTTGGGGCCTTTACATCATAACTTTTTTTCCACCAGAACGGAGTAGCACGTTCCACGGCAGGACAAGGGACGATGTAAATGCTTTTCTAGTTCCTGGTTCGCTGCTTATATCATACTGATTTACAGACACTATTTACATATAGGAAAAATTCTATTAGTTTCACGCCATTTCACATTTTGTCTTTCTAAATTTGTATGTTATAAAAACTTGTGTTGAAATCCACATATTATTTGGCGGTCCTACAACTCAAATTGCTGTTTTAATGTATCCTGTTATAGGATTGTTTATCTATATTAACAGTAATTTTATGTCATTTTATTCTAATTTCAGAATCAAGCTATAAACTGCAAGCTTGAATTTCATTTGGACGAGTTTAACTTTTATGCCAACATTTAATTATTTTCGTTTTCTGGGTGCATTAACGTTGGGTCTCTCTATGTATATATATATATATATATATATATATATATATATATATATATATATATATATATATATATATATAAGCGAATTTTGGAATCCCATAGTAAAATATTATACATAAATTTTGCTCTTTAAACTTACAATCCTAGGAAATGTTCTGAGTTACACTATATAATATAAAGTTTGAAATATAATTTTTGGACGACCTTAAGCGCTGTCAAGCAAACTTCATAATAAACAACAATGAACCTGCCACGACGTATCTACCCACTTATTCACTTCGTTCGCAGCAATTATCCCGTACCAATCGCGCCGGGTCACGTCATGTCACTATTATGAAACCACCAAAAGGAGGAAATGTCCTCGCTGGCGCCTTAACGGAAGAACACGGCGGCGGCGTAACCTTTACGCGGCGTCATCGCCGCCGGTCGGGTATAGCTGACTTTTAAAGACCAAGGAAACTAGCTGAATGTGAGTTATGGTTCAGCTTCGGGCCATAGCGTGATCGTAGTGCAGGAGTTCTTAACATTTTTAACTTGTGATTTTCATTATAATCCTACAATTTGATATAGAGGAAAATTCGATTTGATTGTTTTTTGTGGTTTGGCACAGAACGGCTTATCCGAGTGACATGAAATTTTTCTATATCATATAGCTTATGCTGCAATAGAGCAAATACTATTTTTGAGAATAACATACGTAATGAGTAATTACATTACACACAAAAGTTTTTTATGTGTAATGCAACATTTTATAAAATATACAATATTATATAAAAGTTTGGGAGTTGGGATAAAATACCATGTCTTTAATGGTGGTGGAGATTTGTGGTTCACGTGGATGGAGTCTACAGAACAAAGCCCGCAGCCATTTATATCTAGGTTTTGTCGGATAATGAAGTTGTGTTTTAAGATACAATAGATTATAATAGGTCATATATTACATATTACGAGAGTTGACGGAGTGTTATGTTTTATATAAAATTTTAACGTCAATATGATGTGGTGGACAGTAAAGTTAAGTTAGAAGTAATTGTTGGGAATTATGAGGAATTAACTGCTGTTTCTCTCATACCTATTCAAAAATTGGAAGAGGCTGTGAAACTTAACAAAAGCGACATTTTCTCTCTCTCTTCTCCAAAATTCCTATCATGCAAGGTAACGAAATTGATTCAGATGTTACCTTAAGTATAAGTTCGATACGAATGATTTTTTCTAAAATAATTAAATTCATAGTTCAGATTGGAAAGGGAAATAAACAGGAGTTAGGTTAAAAAAATAGAAAATTTATATTTTAGGGAATATTTCTGAGAGTAGATTAAATAACAAGTGTCCATAAAACGGTCATCAAAAGATATTTATATTTGTTGGTGTAGTTTAAATATTCATTATACTATTGCTTTTACTGGCCCCGAAACTGTAAGTTAATGTAAATATTTTTTGCGCGAAATAATTAACGGATAAATTGCGACTGACTATCAAACGCTTGCAAATTATAATATTCGTATCTCTGCCCACGACTTTGTCCACGTTGACTTTTGGATTTGTTCAGACAGGTTATTAAAAAAATCTAAATACATTCTGAATATTATAATTAATCAAAGGTTTTGCTACTTCACTATAGATTACGTCCTGTGAAATTTCAACTAATAAGTTTTTGATAAACAAGGGTTTTGCCATTACACGATATATGGCGTTCCATGGAATACGAGTATAATCATAGGGCATAATAAAATGTACATTGTTTAAAATATATATATTGGGTTATGATCAAAGACTATTATTTTTCATATTAGAAAAATTATTTTTCTATCATTATGTACAAATTTGAGCTATTTATTAATATTAACGCTGTAATTACTCATTTAACGTATGAACTAAAAACCAAAAACGTGGTTTTTTGAGTTTTTTATGTGAATTTTGAGGTTATGAGAAAAAAGTGTAAATACAAAAGTTGTAGATCTTTTTATTACCTACAACTTTGCTGTTTAACTTTTTTCCATAAGACTTGTAGTTTTGCCGGAAATCGAGATAAACCGATTTTAACCCTTAAAAACCCACCCTCTCCCACTTCCCGACCTCGAATCGACCGTAATTTATTTTTCCTTTCATTTTTGTAATATTCTCAACATTTTCCAATAGGTTTCATTCTACTACGATTTTGTTTGGTTTCAAAAATTATCGACCCTGGTCTAGCTATGCAACGCAAACTTTTAGGTACTACAGTTTCAAAAATTAATTCTTCAGTGTAAATTTAAAGTGTCAGTTTTATTTTAGTATTCGTGGACAATAAAATGTTTTTGAAAGATAATTTCTTTTTTTTAGTCAGAATTAGTTATTAGCCTAGTACTTTGAAATGAAAATGAATTCCTCGGCATTTTATTACAATAAAAAAAATTGGGTATATTTGGCGTTAATTTTGTAGAAAATCATTATTCACAATTAAATGAAACTACGTGATGTATTATGTCTACTTTCTTTAAGTTCTTTACCACGAACTAGGTTTCGTTGTATTACAATGAAATGTTGAATGTTTTGATGTATTATAATCTTTGCTAATAGCCCTCCTGAAGATGCGGTAATACAACGAAACTAGGTCGTGGTAAAGAATTTAAAGGAAGTAGAAATAATACTATATCACGTAGTTTCATTTAATCGTGGACAATAGAAAATAATATACATTATAGTTTTCATTAATCACTCTAATTATTTGTGAACTAGACTTTTTTTATATACCTATGAGTAAGGAGAAAGGCATAATTAAGTGCATATATAGATTACAATGCCGTATACAAATATATATTTGATTGTAGATGATTGAATACCTTCACGAACATGATATAATTAATAAATATTTTATAGGCTGCTAATGAAATATTTTCCTAATAGAAATAAATATAAAATCGGTTAAGAACCACTGGCACTAACTTTTGGCCGTCGCACTTATCAGCCTGCAGCGCACTCATCGGCGCAAGGTCAGTTATTACATGCCTCACGTGTACTTATCTGAACCTTCATTACCACATGCCATTCGGTACCATTCTATTGAGGTGGTAGATTCAATTACTGGATGACCGATAAGGTCATCCTACGATGCATGAATTTATCGACAATCGTATTATAAAAATATTGAATGGCTGTTAATTAATTTGATAAATGTATAATTTAATGAAAAATGTGTATTTTGCGCATTGTATCGTTGAATTGAGCATTGCGTGAAAATGGTTATTTGATACAAATGCAGTGTTTTATATAAATGATATAAGAGAAAGGTAAATTAAGTATATAATTATTAAAAGTGTATTTATTAGATCGAGCTTAAATCTACGAGCATTTACGGTAGTAGATTTCACGTTGAGGGATAATGGATTTATGAGATTATTACTTATTTATGCATTAAATACCGAAGTAATATAACCTAAAGGTTATGTGGGTCTCGTTTTCCTGTTTATCTAAGTCGAGACCTCAAATACAAAAATACGTCATAGTTTTATGAGGCCGACAAAGTATCTGCATACGTTTGCAAATTTCTAGACTTGTTAATAAATTGATTTGTTTTACAAAAGAACAAAGCAGTAATAATTGTATATTCTTGGTAATTTTTGCATAGCTATAGGGAATGGATGGCCTAATTAGAGAAGTAATCATTAACATTGAACTATCTTTTTTTTTAGATTTTTATTGAAATTTTTTTAAAATTCGAACTTGTAAAATTAAAAATTGTTTCTATACTAATATAATGAAGGAGTAAACTTTGCAAGCTTCTTAGTTCTAGGTAATTTCGAAATCTATCCGATCGATTTGAAAATTTTTTGACCGGTCGGCTGCGTTATTACATAGACCATTTTCATTTGGATGTACACAGTGGGGTTGCTGCAACGAGGAGCTAAAATGATAAAAATCGAAGAAAAACGCATATATTTAAAAAAAAAGATTTTGGACTATGTGGCGTTGTAAGTTGCATTCTACAAAGTTACTTTTAAAGACAACTTAAGCGATCCTTTCGTATAAAATAAAATTATTATTCTAAATTTAGTGGTAACTTTAAGATTGATAGTCAAATGTTACTAAAAATAGCACATTTAGTGTAGTTTTATATGCGGATATCTGAAAAAAATGGTTACAATTAAATTCAAAAATAATGCTCGAGTTATATCGTCTAAAATTGGCTCCCCGCCTGCTCGTTCTGCATATTCGATTCACTTCCGGTGCCCGTTGAATGTATTTTTTGCACTCAAAATAAATAAATCGCAATCTTTTTATAGTCAACTATAAGTCGAGTTATCAAAAAACTAGTATATTTTACTCCCATAAAACAATAAAACCTTAAATATTCAGTATATTTACACAGAAGCCTTTACCAATTAAAAAACAAATGTTAATAAACTGTATATGTTTTAGATAAATGAATATGATTAAATACTTATTAAAAAAAAAGAGAAATATAGAAATAAAATATTTTAAAAATAAATTCATTAACCCATTTCCGGCTAGAGTTTTTATAAATTATATTTTACAGCACCAGCAGACGACAGCAGTTGTAAGCGATCTGTTATATACGTATAAAGTTGTTACCAGCTGTAATTTAGATTAGTAATGAACGAGTGTGCCAAGACGAAGTGCCACCGTATGCTCGGACAAGCCTAAATAACATACTCAGTGCAGGTATTTAATATCTAATGTTAATTATATCGCCTTAAGTATGTGAGATAAAAAATAATTACAAGGCTAGCGGTGCTGTGGCGTGGAGGTCGGTCGCGAGGGTCACGAGATCGAGCGCGCTCCTAACCTTACGCTTGCTTACTGTACGAGGCGGCCCAGTTGAATATGGGATAAATAGATAAACGTATTTATTTATTTACTATTGAATATTATTTACTTTTTAAATACTTTCTAAAAATTTTAAAAAACCTTTATGCATTTTGTATATACTCTTACCAGATTTAGCCATAAGCATACTGTATTTTTCTTCAGATATAAAACCCAAAGTATGTATTTAGATGCGTGTATATTATTTATAGAATCAAACAATATTCAACTTATTTCCCTCAAAGTTTCTACACATACTTTCTGCCTCCACTTTACGAGTTTTTGGACGATACTCATGCGATTAGAGTATTAAAAAAGCTCGCCAAAGAAAAAAACAATTTCGTCATATTATATAAATGATATAAGAGTAAGGTAAATTAAGTATATAATTATTAAAAGTGTATTTATTAGATCGAGCTTAAATACGCGAGCATTTACGGTAGTAGATTTCACGTTGAGGCATAATGGATTTATGAGATTATTTATTACATTAAATACAGAAGTAACATAACCTAAAGGTTATGTCGGTCTCGTTTTCCTACTTGTCTACGTCGAGACTTCAAATAGAAAATACGTCATAGTTTTATGAGGTCGACAAAGTATCTGCATACGTTTGCAAATTTCTTGACGTATTAATAAATTTATTTGTTTTACAAGAGAGCAAAGCAGTAATAATTGTATATTCTTAGAAATTTTTGCATAACTGTAGGGAGTGGATGACCTAATTAGAGAAGTAATCATTAACATTGAACTATCACGTCAGTTTCGGAGGATGGGCGAAGAGACAAAATAATGTTTTTTTTAGATCTTTATTGATTTTTTTTTTAAATATTAAGCGATATTTTCGTATAACATAAAATTATTATTTTAAATTTAGTGATAACTTTAAGATTGATGGTCAAATGTTACTAACAATAGCATTTTTAGCACAGTTTTAATCTTCCAGTTATATCGTTTAAAATTGGCGCCCCGCCTATGTTTCCTTATTCCGTCCTAATTCATTAATTCGTTCGTAACTTTTTGCCGAGCGGCCATACTGTATGCATACAATTCACATCCATATTATTACCATTTGAACCCACATTGCTGGCGTTTCAAAATACTATTATGGCTAACGTATCGATTTTTTGATATTTATAATTTTGAGATGATACCTTAAATGCAATGGTATTTGCTAGTTATTTGGAGTCTAAAGAGAAATTAATGAGTAGCAGATCCAGCTTTTGTCAACCATCACGGTTGATGTCGAATATAATATTGTGAGTAAATTCCGTCGAGTTTCGCGACACTAATCAAAGTTTCTCGATTGGTTCAAATCAGTATCCACCTAGAACAAAGTCTCCTCATCTATAACTGCTCATCTAGAAGTTTGTTCACACACCAATATTTAACCTTATCCGAGTCTACTGATAGATTATAATTGAATAATCATGAGCCGCACAGCGTTACCTTTATCTTGATTTGTTCAGGTATTATTGAAGAAAAATGTCAAATAGCCACTAATTTATAAAAACATTGACAAATTTAACAAAGGTCCCAAACAGCTGTATTTTAGAAATTTTGGTTTAAACTAAATAAAAAATGTATTATTGCTATTGTTTTTGCAAATTAATTAATTATTAAAATTATATACACAAAACAGCAATGCTGCCATCTAACGGCTCAACGTCAATATGATTGACGGTCGGTAAAATTTTTGTTTAATTTCAAATCCACCACATATAAATAAAGTGGCGCTTTAGCTCAATGCTTTTGATACTTGCGCCTCTATATGTCAATTTTAGTAAAATATTTGTTTGATCTGTCATCTGAGCTTCATAATGGAATAAAAACGTAATAGCAGTGTGCAAACTTAGAAATGAATTGAATACCTGCAATCAATTTTGATTTATTAAATTGAGTTGAATAATTTATAATGCGAAGACTTCGCACGGGTTACGCTAGTATGTTTTAATGGTTATGGCCAAACTTCAAATGTAGAAAAAATTATGAAATATAAGAAATAAAATTCTTGAGACGTTTTGAGATTTTTCACGTAAGTGTTGAAACTGATCATTTGCAGTGGGATAATGAACATTTTATTTATATCTGTGATAAAAAATATGTAATTAAAATTTACATCTGTTAGAAGTTAATGTGTTATTGCCGCTACATCTTGATGTTTACATCAATATAAGAAGCATACTGTACGTATAGACGATTCATATGTTGATTTTTTTCTTCTGGAATAGGTTTTTGAAGTGAAGCCTCCAACGGACGTTTGACGTTCTTAACGACGATAGCGACCTAACTGAGAAAAAGTGAAATGTCACAAACGTCGCAATGAAACGCTGCGTGCTGCGACAGCGCGTATTGTTGCTCATATGAGTGAGCGAGATGTAGTAAAAGAGATACAAATACAGGTAGCGCATAGCGCTGTCTCTCTTCCACTTTCGTTTTCTTATGTATATACATATACATATAAATATATATATATATATATATATATATATGTATATGTATATATATATATATATATATATATATATATATGTATATGTATATATATATATATATATATATATATATATGTATATATATATATATATATATATATATGAGTCCCATATGGATAGAGTTGGTGATAGGGGAGGGGGGGGAGGGTATTACTGGTATTTTGCCATTTTGGAATCAGAATAAAAAAATGCACATGTTTATTCAGCGTTTAATTTTTGTTGCCAATAATAACGAATGAATAATATTTTAATTAGGATGACAAATGTTCTCTTATAGATCTTTGACAATAAAAAAGCGGAAATAGTAATAATACCCAATAAAACTTTTTTTTATGCGCAGTAACAAAAATAAAAAAAAAATTTAAAATCATGTCTCAACACTATCAGGTTTAGGATATCAAAATTTATTGTTTCGTATGTGTAATAACCCCCTCTATCACCGACATGACATTGGTCCACTCCTTACGCGACAACCTGTAAATACGTATGTGTGTGTGTGTGTTTGTAAAGTTGTCGCAAGAATGTACGTGGTTTGTCCTATATACAAGTGTATGTAGTAGGAAAAAGAAAACCTTCTCTCACGTGGACAGTTATTTGGTACAGTTTTCCTGTTTACGTATTTTCATTTTTTGTTAAGTATTTTTTGTTGTGTGATGAAGAACCATAGTTTCGATTTAATTTATACTTTGTAAATGGCAGTCAATTGTTGTGAATTGATATTTAATTTATCTAATTTTCATATAATTTTGTGACTAAAAATTGTAAATTATTGGATTATTTGAAAAAATAATCAAAACATTTATTTATTAATGAAACGAATTAGAAAATTGTATATTCAAATGTAATTGATTACTCTTACGTGTAAATATATTTAATAAGTAAATATATCATATTACATTGTTAACACTTTCTTGCTATGAAAATGTAATAAGTTAATTCTTATTTCAACATCCATACATTCAACTAGATTATCTAACGAACCAAGACGCGATTGAAGCTACAAGCTATTTTTATTTTTACGCACGATCGCAGCCCATTTTATAAATCTCCTGTTATATTTTCAGGTATTTTATATCTCTTGGGCATTTTAGTGTTATGTAATGGTTATTTCCACACATAGAGAGCGCCGCGAGGTGACGAATAATGGAATCAGAGAATGACAACACTTCCAAAATGGCGCCGGACTTAGCACGCGCATTCTTAGCGGCCGTCTCACAAGACATTAATTATTGTGAATTCACTCTGTCGTTAGCTTCACGCTACCGAGTTGGTGTACTACAAATTACTTTAAAGAGAAACTAGTTACGAGCGACGTAAGTACTTAGATTGTGGGTCATAGGGTGAAGTTAGACAGGAGCGATAAGTTATATATTGTTATGATCGACCTTATTGACTTCGGAAAATTTTCAATGTAATCGAACAACTCAGTGAATTTAACTCTATGCGAGGAGTGTATTTTACAAGGTAGGAAATATTAATTTCTGTATGGACGCGAATAAATATTAAATAAGAAGAAAGCATTGTTAGATGTATTTTTAACAGCTTCGCCTTCGCAGATTGACTAAAAAGGCATTGATCTAAATATCAAGATACCGCCAAAGGAACATAAACTAAATCGAAAATGACGACACTAATTCATGTGCGCCATCTATTGCAATTAAACAAAACTACTTCGTCAGTCACATGGCCGACTGTTTGCTACCGTAGATGTAATGTTGTCGTGGCGTTATCATATTTTATTATTTATTAACTAAATTAAAAAAAAAATACTTTCCAATTTGTACGCATGCATATTGATATGCCAATGCTTAAATAGTTTTGAATTTATGTAAAGTAATGAAAAAAATGATTTTTATACGACAAAAGACAATTATAATATGGAGATACAATGGCATAATACTATATAGATATGTAAGGAAGTATTCGAAATTAAGGTGGCTTAATTTTATTCATTTCATGCTATGTCAATCAGCCTTCACTGTATCAGGAGGTTGCGTACTTATAGTTGTCGGCGTTGGTAAAACCATTATGCAAACACCAATATATACTTCATCAGCGATGAAAAGGTTAAGATTTAAAAAAGTAAAACTCATCTTAAAGAAATTATAATGTTATAATACTCTCCGTCTACATACAGGTACGTATCTACGGGATGTTGTCGATGATCGTTTACCCAGTTCTCGTATTTTATATAATTTTAGTCTAAAATATTTGTTTATTACTTTAGTGCAAAATTGGTAATGTGCAAGGTATGTAGAAAGATACCAATTCATCGAGTATCACATTTAAATTCTTACTGAGTACACAAGACAACGCGAATCGACAACTCTGTCACATCACAATTCATATATTATACCGAATATTATTAAATCATCTTCGATTATGTTATGCTTTCCTGTTTTATTTGCCTTTACAAAAAAATGTGTTTCTTATTGCTTTTCCCTGTTTTAAAAATTAACCAAACTTTTGACGCAATCAATTTCAATTGGTTTATAGAGCGATAAATCAATGTAGAGTTATTTGCAAATATTTTAACTTCCTGTGCCGCGACTTCGTTCGCATGAAATTTTCAATAAGAAAAGTTATTAGTATTTCTTTTTCTCTCTCATGTGTTGCTCTTGGCTTTATACCTAAGAGTAACATTATCATACAAAATTTCATCAAAATCCGTTTAGTAAGTAGATTTTGCGTAATTGACGCACAAAATTACAGATAGACAGACAAAAATTAAAAAAAATGGTTTTCTGGCTTCTATTATAATTCTATATGCTAAATCAATCACTCTTTAAAATATTTTCCATGTACAGAGTTCACTCTGTTACAATATTATTATATATACAAATAATAATTTTTTGGAAGGAACTATCTAGAAGTTTTGTCGATTATACACACACATATATATGTATATATGCGTATACACACACATATATACGTATATGTGTATATGTATATATATATATATATATATATATATATATATATATATATATATATATAGTAGCATGCTTGAAATTTTCTTAAACAGTCTGGGAAATCCTTTTTCCACTACTTATACTAAACGAACTGGAAAATGATTTTAATAATCTACAACATAGTAGGCATTGCTCTCAATAATTAAAATCACAACGGGTGTGTAAACATGTGTATCCTTTATGTATAGACTTGCTCAAAAATTATATGTATTATCTATATTTAATCACTAAATGACTCATATCTATGAACATTTTATACTTACATTTCCAGTTTTAAGTTTATTGGTTTAGAAATGTTTGAGTTATTGAAGTGACAGACAGATGAACAGACCTAGATTTTCCATACCGTACTCATCAGTATGTTTTCAAAAAGTAAAGCAAAGAAAAATTAAAATAATGTGTGAAAATACGTCCTTACAAGGTCCCAACTTGGAATTAATATAGTTACCGAAAATACAACTATTTTTTTCAATAAGTAACAAAAAATTTGTATAAGGAACGATTATTAACCGAAGGTAACATATATCAACCTTTTTTTAATTTCTCGAACTGATATTTTACACATATTTTTATTACAAAATCTGGCATTTTTTGATTATTTTCGGGATAAATGTACTCACGAGAATCAAAATATCAACTGTAACGAAATGCTGCTAATACCGCTACTTAGCACCGTTTCTAGTAGGACTTTTCGGTTGCTACGGGCCTGTCCTTACGAAGTAATATAAGTCTATGTAAAAAGGTGTTGTAGTTTTTGATTACCATTTTAGAGATGTTGAAAAAAATACATGTAAGAGTTAAAAGTGACCATTATTATTAGTTGTCATTACATGTGAATTCAGGTTTGACATATTTTGTTTATATTAATGATAAATTCTGGGTGATTTGTGTTTTAAACAATTCTTTTATGGTTTTGTTTTAAAATACGATCCGTATTATTATGTAATGTCTGTTCTATATCTGTCACAGCCTAATAGGTTCTAGTATTAGATCCATATATATATACAATTCGCACGAGGATGTTTCATATAGAAGTGTTAATTAATATGAAATCAAATATATAAAAAATGTGTACCTCCCCACACCTATGAGAAAGAAACTAACAACATATTTTTACGTATCCCAGCGAGTAAGGTTGTTCGACGAGTGAACATTTCAACCATGGATATGAAAAGATTTAATAAAAATCTAGATACTAACATTGAATCAGAATTTGCAATTAAAATTATTTTGTTAAACTTGGATCAACAATTTCAAGAGGTAGACAACTACGTAATGCTATATTATAAGGGTCTTTGTTTTTTTCTAATAAATTCTACCTGAAAACAGGTTCATAATACAGGAAATTTTCATATTTTATTTCATACTGTATTGTTACACAATTTTGCAAGTAATATTTCGGAGAGAAAACAATAAATGTTGAGTTTTGTATAGAAGTGTTTTGTGAACAATTAGAAACGTATTATCCCAGTTCAGTTAGGAGTGAGGACTTAGTCCATCTTAATGCAACTAAATCTAGCCTAACATAATCTAAACTATCGTAATCCAACGTAGTCCAGCATAAATCAAACCAAATTTAGTTTTGGTTATCTAACATAACTTAATCCAATCTAAGCCTTTCTAACTCAACCTAACCTAACACAATATAATCCAAGCTAACCCAATCTAATCTAATACATTCTAAAACACCCTAACTTAATCTAAACTGACTTTACCTAACACAGACTAACTTAACATAATACGAATAAAACCTACCTAATGCAACTTAATCGATTAACAAACAAACTCAACTAAATCCAGTCTAACCTAATTCATCCTAATTTTATGAAACCCTATTTAATCCAATTTAATTCAACCCAACCTATTCTAACCTATTTTTAACTTAATAGTAGCAGTTATTAGCTATTTTTTTATCATCGCTAATTATAAAATAGTGTATTAAATTGACAAACAAACTTCAAAGTATTAAGCTCAGTTGTACTATGTATCATCTTTATGCATAACTCTAGAAAGGCATCCAGTGTAGTAATTCTACCAATTAAATACCAAGAATTATTCATCAAAACACAAAATGTTGGTTTCGACTAGAACGGAATGAATACGTTTTCCCATTTATCATTCAACGGATTTTTCCATTTACGTTTCCACAAGGTGTCAATTTGAGGTTAGCGATCTGATGGTATTCGTTTGTATTTTTAATGAAACTGACTTACCACAGGCGTTCTCCAATATTTTCAATCATTTAATCTTGGACATTCTGTTAGCAACACAAAATATAATGTCAATTTTCTGTTCCATATTATTTTTACCCATGTAAAAATTTGAAACGCAACAGCTGTAAACAAACTGAACGACAAATCGAGTAAAACTCATAAAACAATTAGTCATATTGGTACCGAATTAGAGCAGAAAATTTTCACTGTTTTATGCGTGTTTTTTAAATAAACAATTCTCGGTTGTCATTTATAAATATCTATATATTTTTTAACTAACTAGAACTTAATGAAAAAATGTGCCTAATGAGGACATGTTTCGTATTTCTTCATTGCTTGAGTATAAACGTCGAGTATCACGTAGTCAGTTCCTGTCGGGTTTCTGTTGTCACGTCTAAGCGGTGGTGGGTACGTGATGATATTGAGTAAGCGACATTACACGCCAATTAACATTTTGCTATCTTAAATATTTGATGTGTAAACTTTCAAATAAAATCTTCATTAAATCAGTTTTTCTACTGATTAATTTCGCAGAATTTGATTTGAAATATTCGTAATTTTTTATTTTTCTTATGTTTACAGAATCAGAAAAGCTCAACAGTCATCAAATTTATAGTGACCTAATAATGTTTCACATATTTAATAAATGATAAGTTAAATTGAAAAATAATTTTATTTATGCATCGTTTGTCAAAAATCTAGTTTAGTATGTCTAATATATAAAGTACGCAAATATGATTATTACATATATAACGTTTACATTTGTAATAAAAATGAACTTAATACAAGAATTCGAAATTTCATCTTATACGCAGGAACATGCATTATATAGGTGCAATGTCTACCTAGAAATAGAAAAGATGTATTTAAAATTACAATTTTACGTATGAATTGTTTTATTTTATATTTATTATTAAATTGCAGTGTTCATATCTCGAAAGATATTCGATGTGTCGATTTTGGAATGGACTATATTTGTATGGATCGCAAGTCTTTCAAATATATATATATATAGCAATTACCTATTTCATTCTTCAAATGTTTCAATTATCAATTGCCGTTTTATTAAAGTTAGGTTTGGTTATTTTTTTAACGGTTTTCATTTCGGTGTGATAGCCGCTTAATAAGCGAGACTCATAATGGTTAAAGAAGCAATAGACTTGCGAGACGTTTATTAATCGAATATAATCAGCCGGTATTTGTTGATGGTTGTAACTTTACATAATTTGCCAGATGCGTGTCAAGTGACTTGGGTTCATGTTCGTACGCGGCGATTGACGTTTGAGAACCACGGTACAGTTTACATCACGCTCTAGCGTAATATTCCGTTACGTAAGTTGCATAATTATACGTTTTTGTCATTTTATCTCAAAGCCTACTTAAGTAGTTATGATTATGCAACATATTAAAATTCATGCATTTAGAATTGATATTTTGATATACATATTTCTTTTTGTTTATACTCCACAAATCAGTCATTCTATTAAGTTTTCATATCTAAAAAGGAAAATAGGGAAAATTAAAATGATCTTGGTGTTTTCAAATTCGTAGGGCACCTCTATTGTTATTAAACATTGTTTGGGATACCAGTTTGTTTATTTATTTATTTGAACTTATAATAAAAAATGGTAAAAATATTTACGTAGTTTATATACATTTCTAGCTGTTTCTAGATTAGAAACGGCTATTAATTGTAAATGATAAATGTTACTATGTTTCATTTAGTTACATAGTACATCTTTCTAACAAAATCAATTTCGGAATTGAATTTTCATATATATTTTCCCTGTGAAAGATATAGGCTAACTTAAAGTCATTAATCGTTCAAGATTGAGCATTAATTATTTTTGTATGTAAGTCTAAGTTAGCTTCATTAATATTAAGTACTGGACGAACCCATAAGAAACAGGTGTTAGCCATAAAATTGGCATCTAACTATTCGCGTTATTTTAAACATGGACAGAAATTTAAATCACATTTTTCTCTTTTTACTTCTACTGATGGTATGTGTTTTATTAGCAGTATTTTAAGATGCCTACTAAAAATAATTTTGATCATTAAATAACTTTAAAATAAAATTATTTCGCACTGCACATAGATACGTGCAATAGTCAAATAATATGTATATAACAAGTGAATCAAGTGAACATAGCAAAGCAGTTAACCGCACGTATCCACTTGCTTTTCAATGCTTATTAGTCGCCGGCACATTTTATCCGCATTCCGCTATAGTGTTGCAGTGTCGGATCGCGTCGCTACGCTCTTCTATATGCATATCAATGCACCGTCTTGTTAACGCGTCGCCAACATAGTTCACGTATGGGAGTTCCGAACCGCTCTCGCTCATGAATTATTCAAGTGAGCCGTTTAGAATCGGGTCACGATAAAAAAATGTATTGTTGTGACAGGCAATGCTTAAAATATAGTTTTCATAAGTTTACCGTAAGCATATACATACTGTAACTTGTTAATTTAATATAATTAACTATTATTTTAAATGAATAGGAAATATTTTATTTTAAATTTCAATATTTTTGTGAATGTTATGTTCAACAAAAAATAGCTTTTAATTATTTCAAAAGATTTCATGAAAAAAATGTTTTCAATTTTTAAAATTAACAATGAAATATGGCTAAAGTATGTATGTGAGTGGACGTGTGCATGCGAGTACCATCGTTTCCACATATTCGATCTAAAATGAAAAATTTCAGAAATAAAACCACAGTTCTTGTAGTATATCTTCAGTATTGTTTTCATTAGGCAATTTATTAACAAAATTCTTTTAATTTTCTTTAAGTTTTAGTTATAGGATCTTTTAAAACGGACTGGAAATGTGTGTATCTCACAATTTATGCTTATATTAAATAAATTTGTTCAATGAGTGGTAAGTCCGATATATAAAAACAATCGCAACGAATAAACCGAAATTAATAGTCCCGTACACATTCCAACCGAACGTGGAAACATATTTTAATTCCTATAATGGCATGTCATTGATACAAGTGAACAATATTAAATATTAGCTTTTACCCTCGGCTTCACTAACCTGGTTATAGTTACAACGCCATTTTTGTGATTTTATGACAAACATGATAATGGAAAGAAAAATATTTCCCACTATATTAGGAATTAAAGGAAATGTTTCCATAACTACTTTACATTGTGTACGTAGCGTTTCAAAAATCACGTCTATCCGTTGCTCCTTTGCGACGTTTTCCAAAGAAATGAGATTTCCTAGGATAAAAAGTAGTCACGTAGATTACTTTTTATCTTGGGAAATGTTATTACCCGAGCCGTCAAATATATTTATGCAAAAATTATGTCGATACAGTGCTCTAATGCGACGTGAAAAACGCACAAAGAAAACACACTTTTGCATTTATAATATTAGTTAGCAAGGTAGGTTGAGATTTCCCAGAATAAAAAGAAGCCCATGTAATTTCCCAACCCATAAATTAGGGGAAAGTGGGGTAATTGGGAACACCTAACTTAGAACACTAAAATAATAAAAAAAGTTACAAATATAATCAACTTTTATTGCAATATTAACCTTACTTATCAACATACAAAAAAAATAAATCAAAACTCTTGGAAATAAACTCAATAATCTAGGAAATCGTTAAATTAAAAAAACACTGTCGTTCTTATTTACCCGATACCGTGTGGGGTAATTGAGATCAGTTCGCGGGGAAACTAGGAACGATATTGGTGTAATTGTGTATGACATAATTAAATCTGTTTAAATCCTACGTTTACTTTATTTGGCAGAAATCACATATGTAATCGTTACTAGTCTCCGCAGTGGTATATTTCTCATGTGCCCAGTTATTACAAATGATGCATTTGATCCAATCTTCCCTAGGTGGAAATTCATATTTTTCGCTGCAAAATATACAGTAATACTCCTCTTCGCTTTCATTTTCTTCGAAGAATTTCTTCAAATTTCTGACCTCTTTACCCTTAACCTGTGCTTTTGCTTTTGAAGTTTTAGTTGTCTTTTTCTATATCATGTTTTCTTTTTTAATTTTCTTCTCAATTTGTCTTTTCTGTTGTCCTTCTAGTTTATACTTGACTGGTGTGCTGGATAGAACCTGTGAATGTTTTTTATTACCTTGCTTAGGATTTTGTATGTTAGGAATAACAGGTACGTTGACGATGTCAGCAAGAAGCACAGGAGTGGATGAAGGAGTGGTTTAAATAGTATTTGTTTGATTTTTTGGGAATAAAAGTATCATTCTGACTCTGACTGTTCATGAGTTCACCCAAACTTTGCTCAGTTGCTGTTTCACGAATGGAGGTACTTGGTTCTTGACTCTGACTGACGTTTGATTCGTCTAAGGACACGTTTTCAAAATATTCTTTAAACTTGTTTGTATCGATAGGATGGATTCCAGCCACTTTAAATCCACTGACACCCTTGCTGATATTGGCCGCTTTATTATAAGCATTTGTAAAAAGTTCTCCAACATCATATTTAGTGTTTCGTTTGCCAGGATTGTTTACCATGTAGAGCTCACACTCTCGATTGTAGGCCAATTTCAATGAACTAAAGAAAGTTAAATCAAGCGGCTGCATTTTGTGAGATACATGGGGTAATAAACAAAAAACATGCAGGAAACACAAAACATGTGGCGAAAGAACATGCAGGTTTTGTTCTCTAAAAATTGTGTATGCTCCGAGTCTAATGTGGCTTTCGTGATCAAAACTGGTTCTTCTTTGGTGGGTTTTACAAATGAAAAGAAATGCTGCAAATAATCTACGAATAAGGACTCATTTATCCAGACGGAATCAGACACCGTAGCAATCATATCGCTATTACAGCCTTTATGCAATAGCTCGCTCATTCGCTTTCTTTAAAATATAAACATTGGAGGTACATACATACCACTAGTACTGACAGCACAAACAACAGTTATGGTAACGCCGCGTTCTCCACTTGTAGCTTTTGCTACTTGTTTTAAGCCTTTTGGAGCTAAAATTTTGGAATTTTTCTGAACGGTGCTTATCCCTGTTTCATCGATATTAAATATACGATAACCAGAAAAACAGTATTTCTTTTCAAGATGTTCAAAAAACAGATTAACTTCAGTGGAGTTAAAAGCTATAATTCTGTTAAGTGACATAGCTTCTGGAGTTTGTAGACTGATGGAAGGGTGCCTAGACATGAATGAATAGTACCAGTCTTTGCCTGCGAACTGAGACTCCTTGTTAAAGTTATGTTTCAATTTGTTAGCTTCTGCAAACATAAATGCTATCTTCCGCAGTGCTTTTGGTATAATCCCATAAAAAGACTTGCGGCAGTCGAGAATATATTTTTCTAGTTGATCTTCTTGGCTTTTATTAAAGACAGAGCACCGACCTTTTTTTGATTCCATAAATACTTCTTGATGAACTTGCTTAAATAGCGTAGTTTTTGGCACTGGATATTTAGTAGCTGCTTTACCCAATGTAACCTTTTTATTCTTAACGTATTGTATTGCACGCATAAGATCTTCAATTTTATATCCTGTGGTGGTTTTCCTTTCATAATAACGAGGCATTTAGAACAAATTTTAAGCGTTAATACTCTTTACATTATCTATTCACCCGCGTGACGTCGTTCCCAGTTACCCGAAGTAAACAACTCAAATCAAAATGACCGATACTCGCAATATTATATTTGGTGAACTGCAAGCCACACGGAATTTATAAATAGATAGTACATGTCAGAAAGTAAATAAATATGACTTCTTTAAGATCAAAACTATGTATTTTACATTGATTTCAACATACCACAGAAATTGTAACAAACAAAGTAATAATATTGTGTGACTCACCGTGACAGCGGGCGCGCGTCCTCTGGTCTATACTTCTGGCGGCACACTAAGGGACACCGAGCGCGTCTACTTAGATATATAAGGGCGGGGTAGTGCGGCGGGAAGTATTTTATATTTTACTGTTCCTATTTACCCGCCGTTCTCAATTACCCCACTTTCTCCTATCGCTGTGCAGAAAATAACATCGATCCGTTGCTCCGTTGCAATGTGAAAGAAGGCCAAGCAAAGACACATCCCATTTATTAGTGAGGATTCAGTTTGGAAGAGGGAAGATACAAATCTTCTGCCACTCGCAGAAGATATGTAAAAAAAGCGTTTTGTACGTCAAATACAATCTTAGGTCAAACATTCAATAATTAATATCATTACGTATAACATTATTGTATTCTTTACTTATACTATGATTCTTTTCATAAAACTCCCCTACATCAACATAGCTGGCATACCCTTGGGCTCAGATTAGAACCCGGAAAAGGTAATTAATTGTTTGCCATAATATTTATTCGGGAGGACTGATAATCTGAGTTTAAGAGGAGGAACTAGGCGATACGATAAAAACTTCAAAGGACGATCTGTCGTTTTTATCCGACTACACAGAGCGAAAATTAGAAGACTTTTTCGGGTGTGAGCAAGTATGTATATTTGTCTAGGTCCGTATTCCCACTATAGCCTCAACTACTTGACGGAAGTTCATGCGCTGAATTCGTAGTGTTGGTGAAAATATGACGTTACACGGATTTCAATACGCGGTCACTGTAGTGCGCTTGCGCTGTGGCATTAATGAACTTTATAAATGTTTAAATTAATCAGTTTATTGAAAAAGTTGAAATAAAAAAAATTATTAAATAACATAAAAACAAACTGCTCAAAAAACTGAAAAGAAAGGAATGAGTTTGACTAATACTGTCATATTTAAGTAGATTTTGCAGATGGGATCCGATTACAAGTAATAAATCGATATAAATCGACGTACGTGTGATTTCGCCTTTAAATCATCGTTGAGAAATTACATTGTTTGGAAAAATAACTGTCTTTTTAGTTTTCTTGCAATGTCGATATTTTTCCCTACAATGATTAGATATATTTTATGGAGAGAATTCTTTTCAGAAAATTCTTTATTTATTTATCGTTGTTTAAATTGTCATTGTAGGATATAAATAAAATTATTAAATTTCAGGGTTAAGCGTCAATAGTAAATCACATTGTAGCATGTGAGTCATTGCATATCTGAATTAAAATTTATAAGTTGCGTGATTTGATCATGTGATTATGACCAAGCAGCATATGGCACACGCAACATGCCTTTTCGTTCAAGTGCATTCAAGTTGCAACAACAGAGTAGTATTTTTACCGCCGAGGTAAGGTTTCAAGGTTCAAACGAATATAAATTTGTTTTAATGACATTCGCATGCTCGGTTCGCGAGTGATATAATTAACCCAATTATATTCTATTGACCAACTTTATATACATTTGTGGTCGTGGAAAACTTTTACTTTCGGTTTGTGAATAATTGCTGATATATTCGTTGTTTATTTCCATCATCATACTCTCTCAAAAGCGCTTCTTTTTTATTTTTGAAAATGTGTGCTAAATAATTTTACAGATTACTGCTAAAGATGTTGATTCAACTAAGCTTCTATTTGTATCATCTTTCTATTTTTAGCTTAAAATAATATGTAGGAAGTTGTAAATGATCGTTAAAGAGCCTTTCGAAGGCTTTGTAACTTCAAGAAATAAAAAGTATACCTAAGTCAATAATTAAAACTGAGAACGTTCATAATTTTTTGAGTCGCGATAATAGATATTACTTTGACGAAAATTTACGACTTTGGATGGTCTAGAATTTCAAGAAAATTAAGAGAAGGCTAAAAATGTTATTACAATATGCAGATTAATGGAAAATTATTCCCACTTTGACGTTTTGACCAGTATCTAAAAATAAGTAACATGATAAATAATTGACATCCGGTTTATTGCTGGATAATGGTTAGTTAAATTATAATTAAAAACGTATTATTTTTCATTATTATTATTCAGTGTATGAATTTGATTTGCGTCTCTTAATTTCTTATTGTAACAAATATAGAGTGAATTAAATATTTGGATTATTTATTTTATAATATCTAATATTACTTGCCAATGTCCATAATTGACTGTTGAATTATTTAGTGATTCACTGATTCACTCTCAGTAGATATGTGTCTCATGGAAGAATGGATTCTCGTTGTCATGTTCAGAATGTTCAAAAAATTTGATTTGGTTTGTATCCATTGTTACATGGCAGTAGAGCTGAAATCCCGCACATGGTAAGAGTTGAATGTGGTGAAGCTATGACGCCAGGTAGTTGCATCCTGATTTAAATCGGAAAGCAGTCATGTTGAGTGCGGGGCGGAGGGTGGGGTGTCAGCGGTCGACATGGCCCTATGTGACCACAGTATCTCATTTATCACCGACCGCTAGTTCTTTGAAATGCTGTTCATATACTTTTCTACTGACAGATTTCATTTGTCTTTCGGTCGAGTTAAAGAGGAATATGCTATTGGTTGACATATCGTGGATATCTATTATGAACAAACCAATCTGTCTCCAAGACGGTAGATCAAAACAGAAACAAGTTCAGAATTTTTATTTCCAAACATCTGCTTATAAATATGGCGTTATTAAGAATATTGTGATAGTAGTTAGCTATAAAACATGTTTTATAGTTTCCAACTCCATCCGTGCTTTTATTCGTTCTTGCCATCGAATTTGGGGTTTCATTTACTGTCTTTCATTTTTAAGTTCCATTTGTGAAATATTTAACTTCATAGTGATATGTGATGGTGTTCCCTTCTATATTTTCAATCGTGGGTTATATACTAGGATGGAAATAAAAAAATACAAACCAGCATTTGGTTAGGACTTTCGTTTAAAGTTTAAAACTAAATGCTATTTTGATGAACTTCTATCCATATGTCTTAAAAATACACATGCGGTATGTACTATAACTATACGTATAATTTCAAGAAATATCGACAACGAGAGAATCCATGATTCGTTCGTGGTCCAACGCACATTTGGTCTTTTTAGTAATATCGACCTTTCTCCTTAAATCAGTATAGCATACATTTTGCAATAGCAACATTTATCTCGTGTTGACAGACATTGACAGATTAGTATAGATAGACGCAATATTGCATTCCGTAGTCATTGCATATTAATAAGGGGGCAGAGACAACACTAGAATGCAATTCCACCTATGAAGTAACACTGCGACTCAATCTATCAACAATATGCAAACTAGTCTGTTGTGATGGACATGTTTGACATATAATATAATTAACAATTAAACGGTAGTTTCAACAGCCCTACCTGTAATAAAACATTTTATCTTATCTAAGTTATCCTATATTAACTATAATATAATCATATTAATTTTATAAAGAGGATATATTTTATAAAGAAGATGGTTTCTTTGTTTGTATGGTTTAAAACCAAAACAGTTTAACCAAAAAACAAATACGAAATTTTCACTACCATAGAATTCATCGTACCCAGATGAAAAAAAGGATAGAAATATTTTTAATATTTTTTAGAGCTTGTAGGTAAAAAACAATAATTTCCCAATTAAATGAAACTACGTGATGTAATATTATTTCTACTTTCTTTAAGTTTCTTTCTACGACCTACGTTTCGTTGTATTACATCTTCAGGTGGGCTTTTAGCAAAGATTGACTCTTAGGAACGTTCAACAGCATTGATATGTTTTAAACATCGTAGGGGAAGCCGGGTTTGTGTGGGTTTTCCCACTGCTTATGTTAGTGAGTTTATTGTAGGGAAGCGGTGGAGGTTTTATTATATTTCCGAGAGTTATACGATATACCAGTATTTTAGTGAAGGTAATAAATTCAATTCTTGTTATTATATGAGGTTGTACAATGAAAATGTTCCGGTGTATGTAATAAAATTAAATGAACATCTGGTTGAAAATAACCATCACCCTCATACTGATAATGCCCTCTATATATTACAAATAAATACAAAAGATAATAAACTTAATATCCTAGAAACATTGGAAATAAAAAAACATAAAAAAGATACTAAGGTTAACATATTAAATGAACAACTAAATATAATATCATCACCCATACTTAATATCTTCTAGACATAATATAATTAGACAACATTGATACTACAGTACTTTTCAAATTGTTTTAGCCCAAATACACATATTAATATAAGTATATAAACAATTAAAAGAATATATATATATATATATATATATATATATATATATATATATATATAAGTAAATAAATAAATATATGAATAAATAAAACTGGAGATATGTAGAATTAGTGGTATAACCCTGTTCTAACTTTCAGATACCCTTGCTTTTGTATAAATATATTACCGAGAATGACTTCCATTTAATTTTATTACATACACCGGAACATTTGCATCATACAACTTCATATAATAACAACAATTGAATTTATTACCTTCACTAAAATACTGGTATATCGTGTAACTCTCGGAAATATAATAAAACCTACACCGCTCCCTCACAATAAACTCACTAACATGAGCAGTGGGAAAACCCACACAAACTCGGCTTCCGCTACTGTGTTTGAAACATATTAATGCTGTTGGACGTTCCTAAGAGTTAATCCTTGCTAATAGCCCACCTGAAGATGTTGTAATATAACGAAACCTAGGTCGTGGTAAAGAACTTAAAGAAAGTAGAAATAATATCACATCACGTAGTTTCATTTAATTGTTTATAATGAATTTCTACAAAATTAACCCCAAATATATTCAAGGAGCAATAATTTGTTTACATTTTGGAGCTAAACTTTTGTACTATAAAAATTATATGTAAACGCAATATGTTAAAAAAATTCAAAAATTAAATATTCTGGTTTCAGACTCATTTCCCGATTTATTGCAAACACGGACTATAGAACTATTTGTCACTTAAACACACTGTTTAATAATAATATTTGAAGTTTAATTAAATCTACAAAAAAAGTTCGCGACTTGTACGGCTAAATCGTTTATTATGAGGGATTTTATATTACAAGATTGGGCCTTAGAGTTCCTTACTCTATATAAAGTATAATAATGCTTAATAGAAAAACCATTGGGAATATAGCTAATAAATTAACCGTAAATAATTTTTTTATGAAAAAGTGATCATAAAAAGCCCTCATGGTTCCTTTTTGTCCGGACAAAGCCGGTGTGGGCAACTAGTAGCATTGTGAATGCGGAAGGGTGTTATTTATCGGTTTGTATGTTATCCAGTAACTTGGCAACTATTATAGTACATCGGCATAATATTTTACTAAGGGCGAAAAATTAAAAATGACTAATGGAACTTTAATTTCATTTTAGGAAAATTTTATATCCTTATATCTAAAGTTGTAAAAATTGTAGCTCATATTAAACGGATTTTGTTTTTGTTTCGCGGTTAAAATATAAAAATTATGTAACTTTTATTGAAATGTTTCAAAGGAGACACTTTTGATAACAAATTAGTATTCAGGTATTGAAAAAAATGTTATTATGACTTTCAATCGAATTTGACAGACAGCATAGACCAGTTTTGAAATATTCTACGGCCCCTAAGTTTTAACATTTTCTTTCCCCCATCAACTAAAGCAAAATACTCACCAAAGTAAATTTTTTCTTGGTACACCCAGAAGATCTCCAAAAATATAATTTATTCATCATTTGTAAATCCACTCCAGAAGTAATGCCGATAATATCACTGTTTTATTACTTTAAAACAAAACTCAAAAAATGTATACAAATCTGTGAACGTTACATGTTTATTTTTTTTTAAATTTTAGTATTGAAAATATCAATTGAAAAAGACGTTTTCGTATTTGGTGAATATTTCTGGCAAATGAATTCGGTTAAATGCTAACATTTTTTACAATAATTTTTGGAAGAGGCTGGCTACGGGGTAGAATTTCTAATATCTAGAATTTCGGTCTGTTGATTTTCGTATTGGATTTTATAGAAATGTTCTTATTGAAATTGATTGATTTTGGTAGGTGTTTCCAGAAATTATTTACACTATGTTTTAAGTCAGTCTGTTCATATTTACTCGGAAAATAGTAAATATAAAGTTTCCTTTTTTATTTTAACAACTCTAGATTTAACGAAGAATTTACACTTTTCATATCTCAGATTTGACAAAATTTTGTTCAATTCTGTTCGGTCACAACACTAAGGAGATCGAATTTTTCCTAACACATGTTTCATATCGGTCTTTTAGTTCGTATAGTTCATTTATAACGCACAAATCTCAATAAGTGAATGTCTGTTATTTTGTTTATACACTTAATACGAACAACATTATAAAAAAAAATTTCACATCAGATCTTTAACCGATGAACTGGGATCCGTCACTAATGTGGGCAACATTAGTGACGGATCCCAGTAACCTTTTCACTACACATCAGTCGGCCATTGAACTGTGAGGAGGTCGTAATTACATACAATTTCTTTTTTTCAGCCCATAGATTTAAAATATGTTCAGCCTATTTTATATTTGATATAACTTTCACATTTGATTGAATGTATTTCGCTTTAGGCTTGACAATCTAGATGGATTGATATTAATGGACAAATAATACCTGTTGTTCTATTTGCATAACATGTACTACGGATTGGTATACATAATTTACGAAAAAAAGTGAATGAATTTACTAATTTAGTAATAAAGGCCCTGAACAAAACAAAAATAACTGATTGTTGTCCAAAAATATACAAGCAAAAGTAAAACATCTTGTAATATTGCGATGTTTCACTTATGATATTTGCTGTCACGGTCTGCATTGGTCTAAAATCTACTACACTAACACATCAGTCCATCAACCAGGTTTGAATTTCTGGTACGGGTTAAATTTTTTCGTGCCATTAAATTTATTATACTTGGGTTAAAATGGTCTGAATATAACTAATAAACTACGGACAGAGTTACTGTATAAATGCATAATCTTTAAGGTAAAACAAATTAGAAATTAAATTTCGTTTTTAACAATTAAATAAAATAAAACAAGTAATAGTAGGGGTCGAGTTACGGCGGTACCTGGATTATTTAAAGTCACGTACACGTTGATACGACAGTTATGTATTTTTCGTTTGATGTAAGGAGCCTGGTGTGGCTTTACATTTACATTATATTTTAAAGTGAGAATAAAAAGTACAGAAAATACAGAGTTTTACACTATTTTACGAAGTGATATCAAAAAGAATTATGATAGCTAATATGTTTAGGTAATATATAACATACACACTATTGTAGTCGAACATAAGGTTAGTTTAAATATATACATATTTTCATTATTTAAGATGGACATATTACAACTATCGAGATACTTTTTATTTAATTTTTTTATCCAATGAAAAAACATATTTAAAAATAAATTAGTGTTGTACTCGTAGAGCATTTTTCAACAAATTCTTATAAGTCTTGGTAGAAGACCATACACGCAAAGTGTTGCAAATTGGAATATGGTTTCCAAGTAAAAACAATTGGGCATCCCCTTTCAAATGAAATTGTGTATTATTAAAATTGTTTACATTATAAGACATTTGACTATATTTTGAAAATTTAAGCCCCTTCAAATTGGCACGCATCAAGGAATTTTTTGGCTAAGTTTAAAAACGATTATTAAAAATTGTGATCTGTGTTGTCGGCGAAATATATATATATATATATATATATATATATATATATATATGTAAATATATATAAATATATATATATATGTATATATATATATATATATATATATATATATTTACATACATAAAAATGGCAAATATCTGTATTTAAACTGATTGTATTTATTTTTGTTTTCTTCATTTATCAGTAAATGATAATGAATTAATGACTATACTCACCTTTCGTTAAACCCACATTAACTTATCAATGTTGGTCATTTGTATAATACATTAAGTATCTTAAGTTTGAGGTTGACGTCAGTTCTAACCTTTTCGTAAAATTGTTATAATTTTTAACTTATTTGTAAATTTAAGTTCATTAGATTTTGAAGAATGCGTTCATCTGTGAACATATTAAAAGTATTTCTGCTTAAAATGATCTCTCAATTTTTTGTGAATCTAAATCTCGATATTGTAAATAACAATATCGAGATTTAGATTCACAAAAAATTGAGAGATCATTTTAAGCAGAAATACTTTTAAAATGTTCACAGATGAAGAGTTTAAACTGATATTCAGATTTAAGGGTGCAACATTTTCGATATTAGATCCATCTCAGTAGCACCATTACATGTACACAATGAATAGTAACTTAGTTAACTCGTCGAAAGCGCATGTTATCTCTTTTGGAATAAGTATTTATAATTTTTTCGTTTCTATTGCTGTCGGCATTGTTCAATTAATGGTAATAAATTTAGTACGAATGTTCAACATAATTTAAACTTTTTAATTAAACATGAATATAAAATACAGATGTCTCTTTTGAATTGTAAAGAATGGAAACCTAGCATACTCAAGATGAAATTTGTAGAAAACAAAATGGGTAAGTAATTATAGTGTCTCAAATACAGATATCGGAGGAACATTTCTTGCACACGTTCAATCATCAAGCTGTCCTTTGCTTCGTGTAAGCTTCAAATAATGGAGGCAGATTCTAATCGGCTCTGCACTAGTGAAGTGTAAAACAGATGAATTGACGACACGGATTAAAAATCCTTTGAATTATGCAACACGAATCTAAGTTTCCGAAACGATTTTTCCGTCGTATACCCACGAACCGTCAATCGCGAATCAAAGCTGTCTCTCAAATTAACGACCTCATCCAAGCGATTCAGTAGGACCCGTTGGCCGTATATTTGTATTTAATAGGAGCGTGTGCTCAGCTGTAACTAACTATTGAAAATTTGGTTGCGTTTAGCCGTAAGCCACTCGTTGCACTTCCTCAATGACAGCGCTGATGTCACGCTGTAGCCGTTCGCCATCTGCTGCATCCTTGATGACTATAAAAAGTTTCATCTCGTCCGCGAATAACAAACAGCGCGCAATCATTACCGTGCAATCAATATTGTTTACCAGAATAGTGAAAGTAGATGGCTCGAAATTCGAAACTTGGCTCAATCCTCATCGTGTAAAGTAAGTCTCGGATGTTAAGTTGCCCACTCGTACGTATTGCTTTCTATCCGCAAGATACGAAGAGAAAAATCGTAAAAGTGGAACGGAGAACCCAACCTCGCCAAGGCGATTTAGTAAGATATCGTTGTTTGCACGATCGAATATTTTCTGTTAGTCGAAAGGCAACATCTACTTGAAATCTGAGGTCAACATGATAAGAAACACAGTCAAGAAAACATACAAGATTTGTGACTGCCGAATATCTGACTCGAAACCCCATGATGTTGATAAACAGCATGGGGTTTCGAGTCAGATAGGTTTGAGCTCTGTAGCTCGAATAGATGTTGTAATGTAAAACGAAGTCAAATAATTTAGAAGGGGCAGAGAGGATAGGAATCGGTCTGAAATTAGTTACGTTTGAACCCTTCCCACCTTTAGGTATAGGTGTTACCCACTTTCCAATGCGAGGGGTGGGTGCCAGTTGTTTGCGAAATTTTGGATATATGCTTCAAAATTTTCATAAAAATATCATCGCAAGCTAAAAGAAAACGAAAATGTACAATACAAAATTAAAATTTCCTTCTTGTCGTCATGGTTGTACGTGCGTTGAAAGTTAAGTAATTTTTAAATATATTTGTATTAAAATGTCAGTCATTGCATTTTTTTGTGGACTTTATTGGACTGATAATCACATCAATGGAACTAAATTGTACTCGGAAACATATTATTAGTTATCTGTATTTAATCGAATATATAACTTTAACGAACTGATAATTATTTAAAGATCTATCGATTGTCATCAGAAACTGATGATATGTATTAGCTATTTATTTATTAGGAAACGTTTTTAAACTTAATATAAAGTTATGTTGTAAAAAGGTATTAAAGTTATGTTGTTTATTTATATAAGAATGGTTGATGACACCGACCAGTGTGGATGTCGATGAGTGAAAGGGCGAGTGAGGAAGTGTACCAAATGAAAATATACTATACGAAGAAAGGATAACAGAAATTAATAATGAGGTACTCCAAGCGTATTATCATATATTATGCGACATTTATCATTATGAATAATCGGTGGATTAAAATAATTATACGTATGTAGAATATACATATGTTATGTTATTTATATACACACATAATTCACCTTATGAACAAAATATTTAAGCACCGACGTTTATAAAATACATTATGAAGAGCAATAATTTGTTAAATTCAAAATTTCCCATTTTTAGTTCAAAAAGGTTTGTAGTTATATTTTCCTTTACTTCGTGGCAAAAAAAGGTGAGAGTTTGTTGTCCGTTTGTTTGTGTAAGTCGGCTATTTTTCTCAAAAGTACACGCACTATCAAGGTAAAAGTAGTCCGTAAAATTGAATAATTTTTATATGATACAGAACCTTCAGTGCGTTAGTCCGGCTCGCACTTGGCTGGACTATTCATCTATACTTTCTTTTCGTTTACTTTGAAATTCTCAAATAAAGTGAAAATAGTTTTCTTCTTTCTAGTATACTAAAGGTAATGAATTGATAATTTAAAAAATATGTACTCCATTGGGGTTCAGTTTTCCGAACTTTACTCTTTCAAGTTGTATTAAAGTTATTTTTCCGTTAACATTTTTTTATTAATATTTAATTTAATTTTTAACGTAATCGGTTTAATTTTTTCCTGTTAACCCGACTAGCGCCCGAGGTCCCGAGGGAGTCAAAGATTACAGTTTCTCGTTTTTTTAATAGATACGCTAAAACCAAAATGATGATATAAAAATCTGAACTTCCATCTTTTTACCCAGTTGAATTTTGAATATTAACCCACTCGAATAATTAACCCACTCGTGCATTAGTTCGAAGTTCGTGAACATGGCGATAATTGTACATAAAGCCAAAGCAAACAAAGCGACCCGGTAAAAGAGAAACTCTCGCCGTCCGCTGTGTTGATACATCGTAATTAGCAGCGCGCTGAGCAATCGCGTGCATATTCATGAGGACGCTTCTTCTTCTCTCATGGGTGCAGTGAAATCAACCCGCACTTGGCCTCCGATAGGCAAGGATATACTACCATAATTTCGACAAACTTTGAAACCATGCTCAATGTAAACGCCACAGTGCACGCATCGGTAGAACAATTTCGTCACAATCATTGCATCAATTGAGAAGTGTTAATAAATGCGAGCGGCAGCTCGGTTATCTCTTATATTTATAGCTGGAGAAACATATTAACATCATTTTATTTATTTATTTATTCATTATTATTACTTTAATGTATCTAATTGATATATATGGTAGACTTATTGCTACGAGAGCATCTCTTACAGCCAACAGTACTGTACAGGTTATGATCTGTGTAAGTTGGTATATCTGTACACGTATATAATAATAAAATAAAATAATAATAAAAAGTACGAGTAAAACTCGCATTGCGAGAGTCCACACTTAAGCACATATCAAGGTTTAATGGTACATATTTTAAACTATTTAATGATATTAATATTATTTTCCACCATACAAATATATTGCTGCTCACATTTTCACAAACACACACACACACACTGTAGGTCTCGATAAATATCATGTAAAATGTAAAGTCCTTTTTTTCATAATTTGGACTTTAGCCACTTCGGAAATTGTGGGGAAGCGGGGAACATATTTTTGTCGACGTTTTCAATACTATGTTTAGAATTATCTTACATAAAACTGTGTAAAAATAATTTTAGAATCCTTATAACTTTCTCTTTCATTTGATGTGCTACACGATATATGAAACTCAGGTTAAACAGTATCGATTCCTTTGCCCCTTTTAACATTTCTATTGAAATATTTTGAAGGGCTGTAATACATATGAATTACTATGTTTATCACATTATTTTAAGTATCTACATCAAACTTATTTTTTATAAGAAATATTAACTGGGTATTGTCAACGGTATCTCCAGGATTACCTTACCTAAAAGTGTAAAAAAAATATTTTGGACTTCTTATAATCTTCTTTTTCAATTGATATCCCAATACAATATATAAGAGGGTCATTTCGTTTATTTCTCATGTCTAAAATTGTTTACAAATCTTTTTGAGAGGTAACACAGGTATTTGCTCGTCAATATGTTTTAATACTACGAGCTTTTAAAGTTTCTACATCAAATGTTTTCTGAGATTAACGTTTGTGACAGACGAATGGATGTACGGACACGTGATTGATTTTATGAACGTTTCGTTTTTTTTTCCTTTTGAAGCACGGCATCCTACAAAGTATATAAACTAGAAATGTAAATAAAAAAATTACAGAGAACTATAATTTCAGCTGGAAGAAAAATGGAACAAAAATATTTCCCTATTTCTTTGAAAAAATCAATTTTACCTTAAAATACGACAGGGTTATACTAGCTTTAAAATTTTAAAAAGTTATTTGTAACAAGACTTTGTGCATATCATTTGTTTCTAATACTTTAAAACATTCAGAGAACTGTATTTTCTTAATAACAATGTCTAATTAGTTATATGGTGGACATTTATCCTCTTGCATTTGAGCGTTAACTGTTTTCAATTAAAACTAACAGTTGTCTAACATTTAAATGCAGTTTACATTTTAACTTCTGAAATGACATATAAACGATTTGTTGTGTCTTCTCTTTACTTAGTGTCTTAAAAACATGTAGCTTAATACTTTAGTGCATGCAAACATTTAATATTCCTACATAAACTCCTGGGGCATAAAGAATTATATTTCTTCGTTATGTTATATGGAAGTGATCGTTAATAAAGACGTAATTTCATTTTATGTAGTTTTTGGGAAAATGTTCGTAATATAGGGATATGCAGTTCATGCACTTTCTGTGCACACAAAAATAAAGAAATCGAAAGTATAATTACACGAGAAAATTACAAATTATCATAATTTCGTCTTATTCCTGAAAAAATCTCACATTTTTGACAAATTAGGACGTTATTCATACTTTTTAAACGTGGAATTTTGTTATATTTCTAAATTTTTGAGTAGGCAATGCGACGGTAATCCCTGAGTAGGATTTGTTCCGTTTGTTTTTCGATAAATTAACATAAATTTTTTAGAAATTGTATAAAATTGTTTATCGAATAATTATGAAAGGCTCATGAACGGTCGATGATCAGTATGCGAATAGAACTAATTTTCATTAGAGAAATGATCGATGACTAAGTGATAATATCTGAAAATGTATCAAACTAGCGTTTATCACAGGAGCATAATTTTTTCACTGTCACAAATTGACTTTTGGCCTATGTTAAGCTGATAACTTTGTCAACGTAGTTATATATTTCAACTATGATATTCTACGTTGATATTGTATGAAAAAACCCCTAACAGTATGAGGTTACTGATAAGTTTGAAAGTATGATTCACTGATAAGTTTGAAATGGTATTTCATATATAACTTGTAATTTTATATTGGGTTAGTAGCTTTTTTAAAGATTTATTACGAATTAAGAGAATATCTAACTTAAAAAATCTAAGGATGAAAGTTGTGATTGGTCGATACTAAATAAAAGGATGGGCAATTATTTTCAGGAAAAAAGGCTAAATGGGAGTTGGTGGGTCTATTTCTAAATTGAGGTGTTTTAGTACTTTTTACTAACGTTTAATTTTTTTCCACTGCTCTATATTCTTCTTAATACCTCATAAAATATTAGAAATTATTTAGTTCCATTTGGTCTTTTTCGCTCTCAGCTCACTGTTGAAACTATCGATAGATAAAAATAACGTAAAATTGACTACCTACAGATATAAAAATGAATGATTTTTGCTTAAAATATGAATTATAACAAATAAATCCAATTAATTGATTATTTTAATTACTATAATCTATTATATAATGCCTAAAAAGCTAAAAAAATATTTCTACACATCTCCCACAGGTTTCGAGAAATATGCCATAGAAAGTTCAAAAAATTGTAAAAATGTTTGGCCATATTTTCATTATACAGTGTCCCGTAAAATCACCTGGAGATACTTGTATAAAGTTATTACGAGCCTTGGCGATATTTCTAAATTAAGATGCATTGTGTGATCATTAGGATAAAGAAAAAACCGATTGCATTAAAATATTTTAACCTATAACGAAATTGAAATTATTATATCGACAGTGTTCCAATTCTCCAGTCTAAAATAAAACACGATAATATTGTTTCCATTTTCACTTCAGTAATAATGTTTTTATCTCGAAAGTACCCTTGTTCCGAGAGAAAAATATTTTATGCCTTAGCGTGGACTTAGGCAAGTGACTGTAATAGTTCCAACAATTTACATTCATCAGTTTTAAACACGTCCGATATTTTTACGCTGCGTGTTAATTATTTAATTTCAGTATGCTTGGGGAACAATTTGATCAAAAAAGTACTTTAAATCTTAATCTGCACCCTAAACATTATCTCAGTGATAGATTCATTGAAATCGGTCTATCAGTTTTTGCGTGATAAAATGAACAAATGAACAGAGAGATAAAGATTCCAAAAAAACATGATAGCATGTAATACTATGCATTACATTCATGCATATTATTATATGCTACCATATATATATATATATATATATATATATATATATATATATATATATATATATATATATATATACATATATAGATATATATATATATATATATATATATATATATATATATATTATATATATATATATATATATATATATATATATATATATATATATATATATGTGAGGTCGATACTCGTATAGATCTATCTATTTCACTAGCTATGAACCACTAGACTAGGTAATACGATAATAAAGATAGATATAAATATTGTTCCATCTGTTTGCACATTTCTTTTTTTAATGAATAAATTTCCTCAGATCATTTGATTTAAAATAACGGGAAAATGCAATGATTATGCTGAGAAATATAACGAATATTATTGAAAAAAAGTGTAAGTTCACCAAATGTAATATTTTGCGTTGTTGCTATAAATATACTGGTTTCCTAAAAACAGGTCGCTATAAATTTCAGTACAAAGTTTCACCAGTTAAGTGGATTAAATGTGGTCTTATGCAAATTCAAGTCCTGTCTGAACGCAAATTTTCAAGATCGAGAAATTCCATCAAAAGAGTTCGTACGTGCTTGAATATGTTCCGTAAGGAAATAGGAGAATATTTTCTCATTTAATTAAGTATCCTAGATGAAGAAAAATGCAAATATTGTAGGTAGAATTTTAAACGTGCCATGTGCCGACAATGATATTTCGGTCAATTTTTGCTTTTAATTAATTATGTATAATTTAAGTACAGCTACAAAATTAGAAAATGTTTGGATCCTTTAAAAATATTGCATCGTTAATATATATTATATCTAATTCGTTTTGGTTTCAGAGAAGCTATATTCACTGACTTAAAAAAATACCTATAATATATAGACATTTCTGTTACAATTTAGCAACAGCATAGATTATAATATTGTGCACGAATGTTTTTATAAAATTAATATTGGGTGCTTAGATTAAAGTACTGCTTATAAAGTCGATGTTTTTACAACATTTTAAACAGTAGTTTATGGGTTTGAACAAATGGATTAATAAGAAATAATTAAAGCCTTTGTCGTCGTTGTGTAGTCACAGGAATGATTTTTTTTATTTGCCGCCGTAAAAATTAAAAATGTTCATAACTTGAACTTCAATAATTTATTAGTACTGCAATAATAGAAAACGTATTTATTTAATTTTTCTGTGTGGTAACCCAAGATGTGAGACGCCATTTTGTAGAACGTCAATGTATTAACGTTATTTGCTATTAAACGAACTCGCTAACAGCAAGAATTTTTAAGCTGTGGAAAACTTTTGATGTAAGGTGAATAATTTCGCATTTATCTTATTGTTTTTAGTGTTTATACCTAAACATTTCTTTTTAAGAATTATGAACTATTGTTTATCATATTCGTAAAGATTTACAATAAATTAAATTTAGGTCAAGATGGGACGCGTTTGTAACCATATTACTCGTCTTGGTATAATATAGAATTATATATATATGTATATATATATATATATATATATATATATATACATATATACATATATACATATATACATATATACATATATACATATATATATATATATATATATATATATATATATATTCATGTATATATATCGCTTCTAATGCAAATGACCACACTGTAAAATATTAAAAAAAAAATCAAGGTGAGCGTTTTCATGGCCAATGGTTGACGATCTATCCGATATGAGACGATATTCAAAACATTTTGTGCAAGCCTCACTTTGGACGTAGAGGCAAAATACAATTTAGTCTTCAACATTTGAATTTACCCATTAAGTTGATTATTCTGAAATGTTTTCCAAAAGGCTGCCGCTAATAAAACACAATACTTATTTGTCTTTATTACGATTGACAGTTTTACATGAGATTTTAATAACGTAAATACCTAAAATTTGAGTGACCACTTGTCATGTTTATAAATAAAACATAAAGTTCTTAGATATAAGCCAGTGGATAAGTAGTTATGCTAAAACCGATCTACTTAAGTATCAGGTACTTCCTAGATTAATTCATTTATTTAGTTAAAGGATAACATAGGAAACTGTAATAATAAACTTTGTTCAGCTAATAAAGGAAACTGTAATAATTAACTTTGTTCAGCTAATAAAAGAAACTGTAATAATTAACTTTGTTCAGCTAATAAAGGAAACTGTAATAATTAACTTTGTTCAGCTAATAAAAGAAACTGTAATAATTAACTTTGTTCAGCTAATAAAGGAAACTGTAATAATTAACTTTGTTCAGCTAATAAAGGAAACTGTAATAATTAACTTTGTTCAGCTAATAAAGGAAACTGTAATAATTAACTTTGTTCAGCTAATAAAAGAAACTGTAATAATTAACTTTGTTCAGCTAATAAAGGAAACTGTAATAATTAACTTTGTTCAGCTAATAAAAGAAACTGTAATAATTAACTTTGTTCAGCTAATAAAGGAAACTGTAATAATTAACTTAAAAAAACATAATTAATATAATGTTTTTTTAAGATTTTTCCTAAGAGCGGATTGTGATTGTCTCAATATTGGTTTTTGGTTTTTTCACGATTCGTTTTAAGTAGATTTGTTTACAAAGAGATATTGGAAATGAATGATTTACAAGATAATGAGTTTTGTTTTTATTTCACATTTCTTAAAAATAAATTTATGTTAATTATTGTGCTTTAGTATATTTTTTGAGAAATAATATAGACGATTTTGTGACATTAACGTAATAAATATTATTATGGGTTTGATTATTAATTATGTCGTGTGTCATGTTATTTACTATTTTTTTTTTATTTAAATAGGCATAAAGGTAGTATTATAGACATACTTTGTAGTGAAAAATAAATGAACGCCGAATAAAGAATTATTTTTTATTACATCTGTGATAATTCTATCTCTCGAGGCACATGTTCTAAAATTGGCTCGTCATGTTTGAAGAGAATTTATCTTTGTTAAGTGGAAATTGATAGTGGCCAACATATTCAAAAGATTCATTTCAGAACTCTTTGCTTATTTCTCTAAAAAATTTTTTAGGGAAATAAGCAAAGTATACAATATAGGATTCTGTAAATATATTTTCCGAGCGTGAATACTATTTGTAAGATGATATTAAATAGGTTTGACCATAAAAGTGAAGACGTCCAAAATGCTGGCAAAATTGTAGAAGTTTGTAGTGTTCGGCAGATTCCATTTCAAATAGAACAATGTTTCTGCTGTGTAGTTACTGATATCCTTTAAAACTTTGGTCTCTGAAAGTATGGCCAGAATTTCTGAGTTCTGGTAATGGCTCAGTGCTCATCAGTCTTCATGTTGTTTCGCTACTTTATATTATTAAATACTATTCATATCGTTCCTCATATCTAGATTCCAGACCGATGTCTTTATTTGTTAACGGTTGATGTCAGTGTATTCATGCAAGAGAAAGAAAGATTGTATATGTGGTATTTATATTAATAAAACGATAAAAATTATAGATTTGTTTTCTTTTTTTCTTACCAATTATCCCACATCTTTCCGTATCCATACACGTAACTACAATAAGAGCATTGTAACATTTTGTTATTAATACTTTGCAGCTTTATTTTAATACAAACTACAACAAATGATGAACAAAATATATCCTGGGAAAGTGAAAAGGGATACAGTATTAATACCATGAAACGCAAGGAGTAAGTTTCCAAGTTTTTATTTTTTTTTCAGAGTGTCCACAATTTTTCCTTAGTGATTTTATAGTAGTGTTACTTACACTATTATAAATAGCAATATATATATATATATATATATATATATATATATATATATATATATATATTTATTATTTGTTTTTTCGTTTTGTACGATTATCACTTAAAGGGAATCCTATGAAAACTGGATATGAAAGATATCTAAGATAAGATACAGTAGTTTTTAATATTAATTTGTTATTACATCTGAAAAAATACGAAATACTCCTTAAGATGTTTCCAAATAGAAATATTGTTAGTTCACGTCCTTAGATTGTATAGCATTTTATCACAAAAATGACTTTAAAATTACCTTTATAACAGCAAACATTGAGATTAATAATACTTTTGTAATTGTTGTTTTTTAATTATTTTAAGGAAGGTTGAAGATGAGGTATATATATATATATATATATATATATATATATATATGTGTGTGTGTATGTGTGTGTGTGTGCGTGGGCCATTTCACTATGTTTATCATCCAAGAGTTTTAGGTATTTTTTACAAGCGGGAGGGAAATGTGGTTCATTTATATCTATATGCTTCTGTGAGTTTCTTTATTCCCTCTTCCTAAATGGCTTGATGGATTTGGTACTAGGTGCAAAGTGTCGAACACTTTATTGGAGGGATCTTTGGACATTTTACTATATGCAAGAGTCATCACTCTGTAGATTGTGATATGGAAGTTTTAAACCGTTTATTCTTAACTATATCTACTTTTGTAAATTAGTAGTATAGTTAACTGAACTAGGTTTAAAATGTATGTCTATACTGCGAATTTTACTTCCTATGTTCTTCAAACCTAAATGCCGAGCGCATTTATTAAATTTTTATTGTGATAAAAATTGTTGTTACTGAAAAAGTCGAATAATAGCTTTTTATGAAATAAAATAGAGTTTCCAGTAGACTATTTTATATAGCACACAGTAACTTTTATAATTAGCGTCTGATTCAGTTGATATTTTTACGGTTAGTTGAAATATTTTACTAAGGTTGGATTTAAATATTTTCACGAATCCTAAAAAAGGGAAGGAAAAAGAAAAAAAAAATACACACTGATTTATTTGTGAATATTTGCAAATAGAGTGCAAATTTTATAATTAGTACGAGAAAGATGCGAATTATTCAAAATTTTATAATTATATATTAAATGTTATACCCGAATTTTTTTTTTGATTTTTGCGATATTGCTCCAAAAACATATTTGTTGGGTAAAGTATCAACAAAATATACTAACTTTCAACATTATAAATTTCAAATTCATTTTCTAATTCTTGGCTGAAGTTTAAAATAAACGAGCTTTGTAAGCGCGTACGTAGATTTTCTTAAGGGATGTGTGGACATGATTGCTAATTTTTGTAGCAACGTACATAAAACAATATAAGTTGTTTGATGTATTTAAATAAGGACTAGTTTATTAAAGTTGCGCTGTCCGACGTTGCGCGTCGCGTGATAAGATCATATAAATAGAATAACGACCGCCTACTGATTAGTGACTGCAATACCCGGAGAGTGTGATATTTGCGACGATTGTGCATTCGAAACATTCTGCCTTCATTAAAGTAGGGCACGTGACGTGGATCGTTGGGGGATGTCGAAACAGAAGCGTGCACGTGCATTTTAAATCCTTTGGAAGTAATTCACATTATTTGCAAGAGGAGGCTACGTCGCGTTAGTGTAATCGGGGCATTAAGACTGGTTGAGTAACGATACGGTAAGTAAGCTTATTTTACGACAGATATTTTTTTATTGTACAACAACAGAGAGTTTTTTATTCTACAACAACAGAAATGTTTACAATTTATTTTACAAAAACCGAGATACACGGAATATGGACAATTATTTAGGGCATACAAAATAGATGTTAATAACATTTTTATTATCCTGCGTGAAATGTTCAACATTTTTCGTAAATAGAAATAACATATCTATTTTCGCGGGTTTTATTTTGTCTTTCGTCTTTATTAAACTTGTCTCTTAATACTCTTGTACAAAAAAAAATATATATAATTTTTTTTATTTTCGGTATATAAGTGGAAACTTATAGTTCTGTAGGATTCGAATCAATTGACCTTGTTGGAACTATTATCGAAAAGATTTTTTGGTAACTGGTATCCAATCTTAGCCAAGATTTTATGTATTAGTGGTTTGGGTTTGAAATTATTGTTGTTAAAAAGAGTTTTATGCTGTACTTAATTTCAGCACTCATGATTTATTTGTTGCACAAATATTGTTTCCATGTGAAATGCCATATTATGGAAAAATTATGAAAATTTTGAAAATTCAATCGAAAATACATATGTATTTTGTAATTACATATGTATTTATTTTTAGAAGTTTATTTGTTTTCTTTTCTTACACGTAGTGCTTTTTTAAAGCGAAGTACGATTATAAAGTATTTTTTTTAAATCAATTAAGGATTTGATTAGTTGCGAGGCAATATTATTTAACACATAGACAATATTTTAGCTGCAATTTAAAATATTTGTAGCTGATAATTACAATGAAAATTAAAATGTTAGAACGATTTATGATTTTATACTCTAATGTTCTACTACAGTAATATACATCTCTTGTCGTAATCACGAGAGATGTATATATCTGTAGTAACATCGGTATAGGTGTTTTAAATGCATTCAAGCTGAAAATTTGTTACAATAACCAGCAAATATTTTTAGAGATTACGCTAATATTTGCTAGTTAATGTAATATAGTACTATAATCTCTTAAAATTTTTGCTAGAGAAATAAGAGTTTTAAAAATAAAAATAATAATTTTATAGATACGAATTTATGTATCTCTTTCATGTAGTAGAGAGAGGATCGATCAAAAGATAGTTACTCGCTCAATTTTCTGAAAATGTGGAAGAAAAAGTTACATTCTTATCAAGTATTTCCAACACATGACCATCGGGTAAGTCATTGACTTTAAATGTGAAAAACAAATTGTTAATCTTTAAAATTTATTAACCTTACTTTCTTAATTAAATTAGGTAAGAGGTCTACGCAGCGTGAACGCGCCAGCCTTGCGAAAAATAAATAAAATTGCAATAAATACATTAATACAGACGCATCGTCATGGAGCGGTTTCGTTCACGGCCTGCGCGTATGCAGGTCAAGACTGCGGCCCGAGGAATGTCTAGTGCATAGCACTATACAGACGAACCATTCGAAGCCTATTAGCTATTGTTAACACTATACGATAGCTCTTTGTTAAGTTATACTTTAACCTCAATAGCGACACATTTTAAACGTTACGGATAAATTGAAATTCACTTTTTCTGTATAGATCTTACCTATATTTACGCCAATGTGTTTGCTGAATATGACAAAGCAACAGTATTTTATATACATTAAAAATACAATGACATTTTCTGTTTATTGTATTTTTTACCTGAGAAGAAAAGTTGGATCAGTTTTCCCTCATTGCAACATAATTCAAACCGAGAAACGTTTCAATGCCACCAGCCATTGCTGTTAATTGAAAAGCTGCTTTCGTACGCTATTTCCGCTATAAATATATTATTATTGCTGTCTATGATGGCTGAAGGGCTTCCTGAAATCTAAATATAAGATCTTGTACGCCGTCGTTGTCATGGTGTATTGGGTTGGTCAATCCAATACATATCCATATATGTACGGCACACCGCGAGGTTCCAGGTTCGACTCTCGACTGCTTATCTAGCGAGGCCGGAATGATGATATGGTTGGCTTTAAGAGATAATTATCGTAGAAATAAGTCCGCCGTATGTATCACTGATGTACATTAAAGTCTGTATATATAGATAAATACGTAAATAACTCAGATATTCGATGAATAAAAAAAATTTAACGAGGTATTCAATAATTGTTCGTTCGGCAAGTAAAGTGGAAATGTGGACGCGGAGCGGACCCTTGCGCAAGTGTCGTTAGCGCACGTCGCTTCCGCATTGCAAGCGGTGCTGTCACCGTGACGCGGGTCCTGACGGCGACTGCGTGCTCGAGTTGTTTGCGCGGAGCCGCCGTCGCGAGGCTTTAGCCGCTATTAAGCAAGCTGCGTGGATTGTTAAACGACATCCTGATGGCGTACATGTAGGGTATAAGGAAGAATTTACACAGATATCGGATTAGTCATTTCTATAGATATAGTGCTAAACATTTTTTAAGTAAAATATCTGCACATACTTATATAACCGCAATTTGATGTATTTCACAATACGAACTTTCCTCATATTGCAGTAATAAGATTCTACGAAGTTTTTCTGATTGTCTTAGAAGCTTTTAGTCAAGGATTCGGATATACTTTATGCTAAAAAGGACAAATCCTAAATTTCGTAATATGCATAAAGGAGAAGCAGACGGGGACATATTTTGAAAGACCTAAATAGTGATATTTTCAAAAACCTAAATAATATATTTAGAATCCTATGTACAAATTTAGGTCATGATTTATTTAATAAAGCCGTTTATCTTATATACAGCATTTATGAAATGCAGGTTGCAAAAGTAATCTAATATCACCAATTATGTTGCAAGGAATTAAAAACACTATCTTTTCATATTATAAGAATTCCTAATGTCGAACACACGTGTGGCTATTAATAGTATGAGGTGATATTTTGATGATACGAGTGGTTTCAATTTGCCACATCAAACGTAAATAAAAATATTAAATATAATAAAATAAATCGAACATTATGGTCACCCTTTTTACGTGAACATTATTGTGATATCTGTATAGTCATTTATTATCTAAGTAATTATACTGTAATAAATTATCATAATTTTATTAATAATGAATGGCTGTTTAAATATTACCTTTTATTAATTATGCATGATTTTAAAAATACCATAAATTTTAGTTTTCATTTAAAGTATCTACGCACAAAACGGTAATGTTAAATTTTTATTCAGTTTCGAACATAAGAAAGTTTTTGCTTCGAAAATACATAAATTGGCCGATATACGGCGTTAAGATTTTGTCACGGTATCGATGAAATGCTATGGAATTGGTTTTTAGTGTTTCATTTAATAACACGAGAGAAGTTCAGCTTTAATATAATTTTATTTTAATGATGTAGTCCATGTATTTCAATTTTAATATGATTTTTCTTAAAACTTTCGCTTAAGTCGATACTTAAATTAGTGTATGTATTAAAGCGTCTCGATAGAAAGACAGGTGTTGTCGAAATTTTGTTTTCGTTATTTTTTTAGCTTTATTTGATATATTCGTTTGTCTCAGGCAGCACTTATAAAAACTAGGTTATTTGTAGTTTGGCAGTTGGAGAAGTCTGAAGTGCGTGTTTTTGACCCAAATGATTTTAATTGTTCAGTATTTTTATTCTTTGTAGCCAGATTGAACTCTACGTATTAAAATGAATGCTCGCGGTTTCGTCTACGTATAAGTTTTATTTGAGTTTTATTTGACTTCGATATCGTTTAATAATTTATATAGCGACGTAAAAGCGAATATTTAATGTAATAATTAAAATTGAATTCTATTTATTTTTCTTAAGGTTAACGAAGAAATACTGGTTATTGTTCCAATATATGTAGTTTTGGATTCAGCAATTTTGCTTTTAGAATAATAATACCTCATTTATCATAACTAATTATACTTTATTTTCAAAACATTACATAAATGGTGAATAATTTGATTAAAATTGATTGGCTGAAATGATGAAAAAAAAACGTAACTTTCATTCTCCAGAAGGCGATATTTTCTTTGCTTAGTTAAAGTTGTCATAACTGAAACGTGCGCTACTTTTGTATATATTTTTTGTTAAACCCTTGATAAGACAACAAAAGTTGTCAGTTTCACTTGTTTATAATTTAACACTACTGGTATGTTCATATTTTTTACCTATGAGAAACCTGAATTCTTTGGATAAATAAAGATAGAGATTTCTTTCAAAATTAAAAGAAAGAAAAATATATTTTCTGGGTTTGACAAATTTGATCAATTGGGTATCTTATTTACCTATAAATATATAATAAAATCGTAAAAGACTGAGTCTGTACATTGAATATTTTTAAGGAAAACTAAGCGCTACCTAATACAGATATGCTTCTAAGCCTATCCTTCGTTGTGCACGTTAGTCTCAGCAACAGCTGCACCGATTGTGATGTATTTAGATTAGATTGGGCTAACATTTAGGTTTATTTTCATTTCAATCGGAACACAAATAAAAAAGATGCGTCAATCTGTTTTTAACATTCGTTGTGCAGGCTAATATCAGAAATGGTCGAATCTACTTGGCTGCCAACGCCATCTACTAGCGTTTTAGTAAACTTTATGCTCATATTCTCCAGAAAAGATATTTTTCTTTTGTTGAGTTTTGAGAGAAAAAAGAAAAAAAAACGCAAAAAATTTCTAATCATTTTTCTAATTCCGAATTCCACACGAGCGAATTCGCGGGCACAGCTAGTAAATATATGAACATTTGTGGCTACAGATGTAAGAATAATTTGGGATGTCGATGAAAAGAAGCATCATGGTGGTTAAACTTATAGATGTGTTTATGTACAATGGTATAGTTTGGTCTACTCCAAATATCCAAGCGATCTTTTATATCGTTTGGTTATTTTACTCTTTTCTCGAAGTAATGGTCAAATAATCTGTATCGAAAGCCTTACTTAAAGTTATTCAAACAACTTATTTCGACTTGAGTTTTTGTATCTCTGCGTCGAGTGCTATATAGATACATTGGAGGTGTTGAAGGAAATCTTTTGTACCCTCTGCCATTGTCCACTAAAGCTATTAAAAAAAATAAAATTTATTTATATTTTATTCCACAGGCAATCTTGTCTTTATTACTTTATCAAAACATAAATGGAAACCATATCGGCGATAAACAATATTAGTGACGGACACTAACGTTACTAAATCAATTACTTCATTCTTGAATGCTAGCGATCATCGACTGATATTTCGATAACTCTATGAATGGCGGCGTGTTTCTAATGGACTTTCGCTTGCTGTAAAGTATTGTTTGTTCTGTAAAGTAAGTTTTTTTATTTATATCCACGTAGTCTGCCGACAGAGCTAGAACAGTGATTAAGCTGTCAATCTTGGTTGATGTTACACTTCGTCTATAAAATGAAAACAATTATTTTATGTGGTATAGAAGTTTAAACTTAAAATTCTATTAAAAACATGTCGTCTATAAATTGGACCAAATCTTGCAACCATAAATAGTAGTGAGGTCTCATGTAAAACTTATACAACAGTTTTATTAACTTTAATACTTTCATTATAATGTTTCTCCAAGTCTACGTTTGTTGGAGGATATTTTGTGACTTGGCAGTCACGCAATATTACAATTTTGAGTAGGCCATGCGATATCAGAAGGTATTAATTACCGAATTTCGGAATTGGTACAAGGATTGGTGTTTTTCGAACTAAAAGACAATTTTCAGATCAAATTAAATTTTACTGAAATTAACAGAAATCACATAATAGTAAAATGAGATCAGCGATATGCAAGGATTCTTGCTATTAATTTGTGTGCTACACAATAAGAAAAAAAATCACAATGTCAAATTAACATATTAAATAGTTTTATTAGGAATTAGAAATATCTAGCATTTTACAAATCAAAATATTTAAATATAAAGGAAAAAATAATCGAAAAATATAATTGTCTTACTTGGCAACAAACTCGTCCGCATACTCACCGCACCCATGCCGCTTAAGTATCCGATGCGCGATACCATCTAGGTGTAGTGATTAGCGTTTAGTGTCTCGGATTTAAATGATTGATTAATTTCAGAGAAAAATGGAGCTACTATTATGAAAAAGAAATAATAATCATTCAAATAAGTTATTATAGTGTACATTATACATTTTTTTTATTAAAACAACTAATTTCATATACGATCCAAAGTTTTTTTCTGACTCCAGAATTACGATATATTAAAACTTTTCAATTTCGAAAATGAAGTATCGGAAAAATTAACGCAAAATTTTGAAATTCTGGACTTGATGTCCAAAATGCGAGGATAGTACTTATCCTTCGTTATTGTGCTTCTCGGATCTCCCGATAAATTCTATATTTTATTCGTTTTTTCAATGCATTCTAAGTTAAATTTAAAAAAAATGTTTTTAACTGTAATTAAATTCGATTATTTAAGTATACGTTTATATAATTAACGACATACCTATCTGTGTATATTTGCTACAGTTCAATTGCAATATAAAGATTTTGCTGAAGTAAAAGTTTCCCTGTCTGTCATTACAGTTTTTCTCAGACAGCTTGATGTAGAAACTTCAAATTTGGCTTAGCAATAAAACATATTAAACCTGCTCTCACCTAAATACCCAAAAATAGTTATATGGAAATTTTAGGGGTGGGGACAATTTAAGTCATTTAATTTTTTTAATACCATGTTTATATTTGGTATCGTTTGAAAGGACTCAATTATAGGCCCTCAATTATACTTTTTTCATAATTGTAGGTAGTGTGGCAATATATGTGACACAATTTGAAGGAAATGTGTGTCTTCCCTTATATGTTGAAACAGAGTTTTTAGAAGCCTACGCAAAGATTGTATTAAACTATAGCGACTGTCGTAGGTCTTATAATTGTTGGAATATACGCTGTTCTAACGCCCGTGACACATAAAGGAGGCAATACATTTTACATAGGCGATATACATCGCGAAAAATTAATTTTTTTAAGATTTTAATAGAAATATTATGTAAACTTAAAAGTTTATAAGTGCCTAAATGTGTAAGCAACCCCCGAACCGCGAGTTCTACTCGTGCCTAATAGGTTTTTTTTTATTAAAATTTTGTTATTTTTTGTAATAGTTACATAAAACAGGAAAAGAGACACAAAAGGAATATCAATATTAGTTGATAGTTTTTTTAATTAATCGCTCTACATATTAAGAAAAAGCGATCGATATTGTTTATTTTTGATAATCGTTTTGAAAAAGTCATTATGTACTTTGTCTTATTTTTATTGTTATTTTTTTTATTAACAATTCTTGATATATTAAAAATATAATACTGATATGCGCATTTGTTAATATAGCTCTTATTGTCAATTGCTGAATTATTTGGTTTTTGTATTAAATAAAAATAATTTCTATCTTTATAAAGCCAGACCTATTTCTGATGTTCTCCTTTTGGCTTTTTCACTTTTAAAAACCAATTTTGTATTGTGAAGTCCGGAATTTTATATCGAAATATCTTTAAGAATTAGTTAAAGTGTATATTTATAGAAAATTATTTTTATAATACCAAGTACTAGTAGAACATACAACAAAACTTGTTAAGTTTTTATTCTGCCAAAAATATCAGTTATACTTCCGTTCAATTATCTTATTATGGAATATATATATATATATATATATATATATATATATATATATATATATATATATATATATATATGTATATAGCGGTTGGCCCTCGACATATCTCCAGTTTGTTTCAGATTAATAGATAATCAATCCATCGGTTAATTATGAGTTAGTAATTCATAACTAACCGATGGATTATTGATTTTTCTCGCTCGTGATATAAATTTAAATAATAATTAATAAATGTTTTTCTCATTCCTTTCTTTTTCAGTAAAATATTTTCTTTTGCTGGTTTAATGAGTATGTTACCTATACACACACAAATATTAGCAAGGAAACTTAGCATTAAGATTTCCTGCGAAGTTTAAAAATCGGTACAGTAATTTATTAATCTACACATAGACAAACTGGCAAACGATTTTCTCTACTTGTAGATATGATTACATGTAACTTTATGCCGAAAATGAGACCCAATAAGACTGTCGTAATATATGCCTACTCGTAAAAATAATGTAACTAACCTACTCGTAAAAATAATAAATATATGAGTATACATGCAGTAATAAATTGTTGTTGCAGAAAAAAAACATCAAGATTCATCTTACAGAAATTATATTATTGCTCGGATTACATGTAATATGTATATTAATTTCAATCACGAACTATATCCTATCAAGTTTTATGATAGTCTGTCATGCCATTTATATATGACTTAGTAGCAAACAGCCAAATACACTTTTTGTAGTATTAATATCCATACGTGCAAAGCTACCGCGCCGAATATACTGGTACATACACCAAATGTGACAATAATTCGTTGCTTGATTACAGAGTTATTTGGTAACGAATAACCAACCATTTAATGTTAGGTCTTTGTAATATTAGCGGTTTAAAACATACGATTTTTGGGATTTTTCTTATTATGTAGAGTACAATCTTCATTTCTTCAATTCTCCTAGTTAAGTTGAGAGTCATCACATATTGTTCAAAGTAGCGTAAAATTGCATTCAAAGTGTGCGATAGCAGTCACCGTGAGATGCGGCGACGTCATCGCAGTTTGCCAATCGGCGCCGGTCTGTGTAGAAAGTGACTCGCACTTTCTTGGCAGGCCGCCAAGCAACTTTGGACCTTGGGTCGCTTGACACATGACCGATATCTGCCTAGTGGTGGCCGCTTTCACTACCAATGTCACATGTTGGTGTGCGAATAGTGACGTAATTGGGTGCGAGTGTGATATCTGCGCTTGCGCAAGTCTAGGTGCTTGGTGGCAATCGAGAGTGGTGTTGCAGCGAATGAGTTAGTCGGGTGTAATTTTGCACTACTGATGTTTAAATTAATCGGGGTTTATTCAAAAGATTTGGTATTACATGAGGAAGTAACTAAAAATAAAATGACTTCAACCTAGTCTAGCCGAATAATCAAGCATTCAAGTGAAGTCACTGACTAAGAAATGAGGTAAAATGAGGTCAGTGGCTCTAGGCGATTTTTTTAAATTTGACTTTGAAAGGATTCAAAATGGAGTTTCAAATTAGTATCACACATACATGCTAGACATTTCAAATAAACGTCTCTGTTTTGAACTGTTTGAGAGACTTTATATGATTTTGTGACCATTAAATATTTAGTAATAAAGTTTCAAAGCAGTTTACACTTTGTTTCTAGGAAAACACTTTGTTTCTCTTAAAAAAACGCATAATATCTTATGTAAAACCCTAATATTTATCTTTAAATTATGTTTAATTTGTAAGAAATGTATACTTAAATTTGTTATAATTATCGTAATGGATTCTATCTCTTCTAATTATTTTTGTAGATATACATGTGCAAAATAGCTATAAAATGTTCCTTGTATAAAAGGACAGAAACATTAATATAGAAATAAATCTATAACAATATTACCTATATCATTATACAAACTTTGTAAAGAAGCAAGTTTAGTTTCTTTGTTTGTTTTTAGGGTAGCGAAACTTTCACCAACATTTTATTTGTAGTGTCGAAGTGGGCTTAGGTAAGTTTATTTTAGAATAGTGTGGGGTGATAAGAACCACCGGCGACACTCTCGACCTTACGAATTAACCGAATCAAACATTCCCAATGAAGGCATTTTGCCTGCCGATTGCGAATGACACAATTAAGTGGAGCTGAGAATATACACCAAAATCACGCTGGCAGCGGCATCTACAGAGCGGTCTTTGCTCGTACAGAGCCTTGGGTATCGGCGTACGAATAGTCCAGCAAAATAAGTAAAATTATATTTAATATTGTTTTGTGGTTCTTGATAAACTAGTTTTAGACAAAATAGTATCAACTCAGAATTTTCAATATTTCAGTAAAAAATTCGTCAATTGATATAGAAAGGAGAAGTTGTAAAATTTACGAAATTAAGACATCGGTATGAGTTTGTTTTACAATCGGCTTCCACGAACGACGTAAGATTTCAAGTTTGGTCTTTAAGAAACATCCCCCACATTTAGTTAAATCTCTCACCAAAACGAATTTTCGGAATCAATTCTGTCGTTTATAATTTCGTCTATTATATATTTAAACGACAGAGACAACACTACACATTATTTATTTAATTATATGTAATGATATATTAATTAAATACATTATGTTTTTTCTTTATTATTTTAAACTGTGTACTGTCATTACTTCCGGCAACAATATGCGAGGGAAATTACTGAGTACAAGTATTGTGACAAGAAGACTTATTTAAGTCGTAATTAAAGATTGTAAGACCAGTAAGAAGCCATGGCGTTTGCAATAAAAAAAACTCACCTGAAATGAACCTTACAGTATAATATTGTTTGGTGAATCTAACTTCGAAGTATTTTTTACACTTTATATTGACAATAAAAATTATTAAAATAAAATTAAGCGATCTTTACTGAAGTATCAAATAATAAAGATAACGTTTTCATAGAACTTGTGTTTTTTCGTAGGTGTTTTGCAACGTCGCCATCACGCACATAAGACATGATGGTTGGATGAAACTGAATACTGAGTATGTCAAATACGGTGGCGTTCTTCTTCTTCTTAAGTACTGCCACCTATTGCAGGCCAAGGCTGTCTCTCCAAGCCTTCTCTATCTGAGGGCTATTGCGACGGATAGGTGCAACAGCCTTCCATCGATTTATTCACAAAAGCTTCAAGTCCATCCAGCCATCTATTCCTCTTCGTCGTTTTATTTCTATTTTTGAAAAGTAGTTTTATTTGTTGGGGATGTAACATCATATCTAAATATTTGACCTAACCATCTAATCAGAGATACCTTGGCGATTTTAGCTATGTTGAGTTCATCATATTTCTTACCGATTTCATGGTTATATGCAATTCTCCATACATAATTTTGTTTTACTGCACCATAGATTTTTCTTAAATTTTTTCTTTCAAAGATTAGTAAAAGGTTTTATTCTGCTTTGTTTAATGTCCAGCATTCACTCCCATACAGGGCAACAGATCTCATCAATATTTTATGTAGACTAGTTTTTGTTTTAGTGTTGTTTTGTTTGAGTTTTATATTTGGATATAAATTTGTTTCTGAGACCATAGAAACGTCTATTGGCTATATATAATCGATTTTTTATTTCTATTTTTATATCATTGCAGCTTGAGATCGTTGAGGCCAGATATTTGAATTGCTTCACAGTCTCGAAAGCATAGTCATGAATCCCCAAGGGGGACAAAATTCACAGTTTTATTGCTTGCAATCATGAATTTCGTTTTATCTTCACTAATAGTTAGTTCCATCTTCCTTGCTGCATTTTAAAGTAAGACAAAAGCGTTAACAACAGCCAACGATGTCGATATCACAGCCAACGATGTCGATATCATGTTTGGTCCACCCAACGATGTCGATATCATCGGCAAAAGCCAAAAGTTGGGTTGTTCTCTGTAAAATAGTTCCGCTTGTGTTTAGTTCATAGTTATTTCCAGTAGCCCTTCATAGCTTATACAAAATTTAGTGCTTTAGCCGCTCATGACTTTCATTTGTTTCCTAAAAGCCTCCTGATACGCTTCATACCTAAGCATCATACTACCTTCTATGAAAATTCAAACATAATTTATGGTGTTAAGTTCTGAAATAAGTTACATCTTAATATACGAAATGCTCCCTCTGTGAATGCATATAAGAATCCTCTCAAAAGGTTATACCTCATGCGAAAATAATGAAGTAAAAAAAATAGCGAAGATTGTTACAGGCTGGTAGCGTTTATAGTTAGGGCCAATATCTCTAATAAAAAATCAATTAATAAATGTTTGTACACAAACTTATTCATGTTTTAATTTTCATTTATATAGACCCCATACACGTATTATAGTATATATCATGATGTGTCTTATATTTTAGAATACGGCTCTGTGTATGGAATGTGTTATATAGTGGACACTTAAGGCCACAAGTAGTATATTAAATTTGAAAATAAAATGGAAAATAATATTGTAGCTTTTAATCAATTTATTTTTAATTAAAGCAGATTATGTTATAATTGCGTATTACTTAAATCGTATACTTATCAATATATAATATATTTGTAAATTACTTTTAAATATTAATATAAATGAAAATATTATAGATGAAAATCAATGAATTAATCGTAGACAAATGAAAACATATTTGAATAGTTAGGTGGTTGAGCACTTGGAATTCCGTGAGGAAGTGCAATGGTCTATATGATGATATTAAAAAAGATTAAGAGTATTGTAAAACTAGAGACTTTAAAATATCAAGGCCAAAAATTTTACCTTTCGGAATTAAAAACAATCATCTTTAACTTGCAATAATTCGTATTATGGTTTCAATTCCAGAGGGAGTTAATTTTTGACTTGTTTCGCACTAATGGGTAAGTAGCAAGCAAATCGACGATTATTTACACGACACGATACAAAACCGAATCGTGTGATCTTCCTAAAAAAGAGAGAGACGAATTTTGTCAGTAAACCCCGTGTCACTGTGTCGAAATATCAGATTAGTATTTTGACAAAATATTCATTGAAATAAATCGGCTCCGTAAACCTGGTTCGGTAGAAGACAGTTCTCGTGTACTCGTAATTCAAATTTTGCACGGCATTTATATTCACCGTCAACGGCGGATATAATGCAATCGGTGAGTGAATTATTCTCAAGGAACTTGTGGCTTTAACTGACGTAGTTTTAATTGGTAACGATGGTACCTGTGGATGTTGAAAGGTATATTATTTCGTAAACGCGTTACAAGTTTGCGAAATTTGACGGATTTTCTTCATCATTTTAATTTTGCGTTTCACAGCAAAATAATTAATTTATTGAAATAACAATACTTTAATCCACCATGTACGAGTATAGTTAGTTTGATATGTTTTATAAATATTATTTTCATTTTAATTTTAATTTTTTATATCCTTTTTAAGCAATGATAGTAAAAAGTGCTGCTTTCTAATAAATCAGTACCTAATAGACCGTTATATGTAATCTATATACATATTTTTTTTTCTTTTGTATCCACTTGATTTACCTCTGTAGTCTTGACGAATCTTCAATTATATTTTTTTTTAAATCTTAACTAGTAATATAAATATTAAAGTGTCTATTTTTGTTTCTCTACTTGTTTGTTTGCTACTTAATAGCTTTGTAAACAAACAATTAATCGCTACTAAATTTACATAAGCACCTAGTGCATGTGACAGAGTAGCATATAGTTAGTATCTGCAGCTACGCTGGCGTGGTTTACTAATCTTGTGAGTCCATAAACGGTTAATGCGCATGTTAATGCGCATAAACGAATGGACATGTTTTCATGAAACTTGGTGTAGACACAGTTCATGGTGCGATTTAATGTAAATATCATTTATTTATTTACTTTAATGTATATAATTGATATATATATATATATATGTATATATATATATATGTATATATATATATATATATATATATATATACATATATATATATATATATATATATATATACATATATATGGCGGACTTATTGCTATAAGAGTAATCTCTTACAGCCAACCATATAATATTATCCATATCATGTAATCATATTACTTTTTAATTGAGGGATGGTATAGTTTCTATGTTATGAAATTCGGTGTTTAAAAAAAATAATGTTTTACTACAACATTTCGACAGAGTTTCGAAGTCCAAAATCTGCATGTAAACACTGCCACCTTCACAAAAAAAATGTCTGTGGAGACGTGACTGAAAGTTAATAGCTTCATAGCGAGTGGACTTCAGCATTGAGATTTTCGTATTCACTGCTAATTGCTTCTTGACTATACAATTGTTTGTCAATTTAAAAAAAAATACGTAATTACAAAAATTTTAAGATAACTTCTAATTTATAAACGTAAAACTGTTTGGCCTTGTTTCACGTCGCAACTGAGCAATGGATTGACGTGATCGTATTGATAGCTGACGGCCCGGGAAATTATAATGACTGCTTTTTATCCAAGAAATTGTATTTTTTCGAGAAATTTCATAGTTGAAACTGAAAAAGTATACAAACGGAATAACGAAGCAACATCATCGCAATGGAGTAAGTGGTCAATGTGATTTTTTGAAACGCTGTATAGAGAAGCAACAGAATCACGATCTTTAGTTTCTAATTCAGAAAGAAATATTTTTGTTTTCTGTATCATTTTTATTATAAAGTCATGAAAATAAAGACTTGGTATTTAATTTTCCTTAACTATTATAGATGGCGCGTCATACTGGATGCTCTCTATAAGTTTGTAACTATACTCACGCGAGCGAAGCCGTGGTTAAAAGCTGGTATGATATTAGTTAAGAGTACTATTGCTTTTGTCGAAAACTATGTCAATTGTTTTTCTTATACGTATTTGTCGAGGTCTGGTGAATTTAGATAGCTTGTCTACAAAAACAGTAAATCAACGTAAACAATCACGTCAAGCTATCGAAGATGTTATATCGGCCTGATGCTTCCTGGTGTCTAACACTTTGTCGCTACAATGATTATGAGCCCGTCATTCATTGTACGTAAATAAAAGATAGCCATCGTATAGTGCCGATGCAATTATGTAAAGTTGATACGGTTATAGACGGTAATTAGTACAACGGTTACTTTGTTAATTGATAAATGAAAGTCAAATATCGTCACCATTTCTTTGTATACATTTAAAGATCTTAATACAAAACATCAATCAATAAAAAAATTAATTCTGGATAGAAAGTTTTAATTCAATTGACTCCGAGACATGAAGTTTAATGTTGGATTATCATGTTTTATATTTCATAGTAAATAGAGTCCATTATCTAGAAATAGAGTAATTGTTTAAGCGATTACGTTCCATAAGAAGGCAAGTCTATATCAAATGCACGTAATTTGTAAACGTTCTTCGACTTTCCCAACACTGGCTCGGATTGTATGTAGCTCGCGAGATAATGCGTTCAGACAGCTCCGTCTGTTTGCGCTCAGCCATCCCGGTGTACCAATGTGCCAGAGCACACTCGTGCTGCTCTTACTTAACCCACTTCCGAGCGCCATGGGGGTTATTTGCGAAATTAATGCACGATTATATCTGATGGTACTATGCGGGTTTAGTTCAGGACATGGACTTTGCAAAATGTTGTAAACTATAAGCATTATAGTGGTATTTATGTATTTTCCACTTTATACGGAAAGCAGGCAGAAAATATAATAGACCATTTAGTCTTATAGATAGAATCTTTTGATATAAATAAACATTCAAACTATGAAGGAACTGCCAGTTGAGAATGCGAGTTCTAATCTCATCCGAATAAAAATTGTTGGTAAGACCAAAAGTATTTAAATTAAGTTTCGTTGTAATGTATTCCAAACGTTCCGGGACCGTATCTATGGGAAAGAAATAACAACCGTTATAGATCTATTTTGATCGAAATCACTTAGTTTCTTTGTCTTTCGATACGGCAAAACATGACGCAACTTTATACATTAATTAGTCCTTGTTTAATGAGCGTTTGAAGTTGGCGTGCTTTTTTCATCGCTACGGTTTGTAAAAATAGAGCAAAGTGTGGCAATTGATTCGATGCGGAAAAATTATTTTTTTTCTATTATGCAAACGGTTTACGGCGATAAATGTCAAATGTATCAAACCAAGTAATATTGAGTGCGGTGTACGCGTTTTAAAAAAGGTCTAGGGTTACTAGGGAGGGGCTATCTCGACAAGCGCCAATGGAGAGAATGTCGAGGTGATTTGCACTTTACTGGCCAACATACTTTATATAAGCGTTAAAATTATATCAGAGCTGATCAATATAAATGTTGGTAGTATTTACACGATTGTACGCTATAATCTGAGTATGAGGAAATAAAAAAAACTAATATGCAAACAAATCCGTTCCTTTGAAAAACTATCGTTCTTATTCATTGGATCTGGCCGGTTCATTTTTTCCGTTCCCCAAAATGAAAGCAGTATTAAGTTTTAGTCTTATCTAGGAACGATTCAAACGGATGTGACAGCAATTTTAAAAATTATTTTAAAGAAAGTTTTTCCAAAGCCTTGTCCGGGCAATTCAAGACATATTTAAAGAAAGGTGGAATACTTATGGGTACAAAGTGAAATAATAAAATCTTTTTTGGATAAGAATTGTTTTCTTTCTTCAAATGCGTCCCGGATTGTTTTGAATGCTGCGTGTATAATGATAATTTTTCGTAGAATTGTTTTAGTTTTGCATAGAATTTTAACGGGATTTACAATCTGCAATAATATATAGGCTTTGTTTTATTACGATCGACATACTAAAAGCAATGAAAGGTTATTAGAAATTTCAATATAAAGCGTAATTACTTGAAAGAAAAGTTAATATTTATTTTTATAATAAATGTCGTTCCGTGTGTTTTAAACGTGCTTAACTGCGGTGTAAATAGTAATAAATAAGAACCGAAACAAAAATTAAAAAAAAAGAAACAAAGAATTTTCTTTAATTTCCATTAATTTGATTTAAATAATTTTTAAATAAAGATTTTTCCACAAAAATGACTATTCATGATAAACTTCTATTACTATGTATGATAATAAAATTGAGACCAACCGTGTTTGCGCGCATATAACCCGAAAAAAAATTACTAACGTAACAATTAAGTTTAATAGCTTGCAAGCTTGATCAACATCTGCAATATAAATCGTCACACTGTTCGTTATGGAAATTGAATAGTTAATTAATAGATTGCTACTCAATTATTTAACAGCGATCTCTGTTATAAGCAACCATCACAGTTATATAAATGCTTTTAATTCAATATATGTTTATTTATACATGTTGGTGACCGCATTATTATTAATATCTATCAGATTCCAGGGCACTCTCACGGGTGCACCTGTTAGTGAAAAAGTTTGAAGGTATAGAAATATGAAACTTAGTACAACTTGTTCACGAGAGAAGGCAGAAACACGTTCACAGTGCAGTTATTTTATATAAATTTTATACTATATATAAATTCTTAAAGTTCATATATTTTTAAAAATTTATATGAGAAATATCCAAAATTTCAACAGTATTCAAATCTCGAAGGAGTTGAAATTATTCGACGAAAAAATTAGAAACATTATGTAAATGAAATGTTTATCAACTAAAGTAAAAGTAGTGAGTTGTACAAACCAATTGCAGTTAACTTTATTTAAATCGGGTAAGTAGTGGTATAAAATTGTGTTGCTTTTGGGCGAAATTATGTCGTGAGACTCTTTTTCAATATTTTTTTTTTGCATTCTGCACCGCAGGCAACGTGCTTACGTTTAAAATACACGGAACAACATTTATAATAAATATAAATATTAACTTATTTTCAAGTAATTACGCTTTATATTGATATTTCTAATTACCGTTCATTGCTTTTAGTAAGTCGATCGTAATAAAACGAAGCCTATATATTATTGCAGGTTCAACAGTAAATCTCTTAAAAATTCTATAAGTGATTTTTAACGATGCGTGAATAAATAGACTTCAAATATTCTAAAAACAATATTACTGTTTTATTATGGTCACGGTTTATTGGACACGGATAATTTAGTCCTCTCTATGAGGATAGATTAAGTCTTATATAACACAAATAGGCAGAGAGGATGCATCAAGAATCCGTTTTATAGTGTCTGAACGGATTTAAAATAAAGCTTTTTCTATTAGGTCTCTTCTTTGAAAAAAAAAATTAAACAGAACGTGAAATCAAGTAAAAGATCACAGTTATTTGTGTCATTGACAGAGGCGGAGTCAATTTGATATTAAATTCTGCATCTTTGAGGCATGAAATATATTTGCACATATGTGTATAGGATATACTTACTTTCATTCGAATATGTAACGGGCTAAACTTTTAATATACATGTACATTGCTAATATCGTGCTCCGTGGGGCCCCTAATGTGGTTAAATGGAATTTTGATCACGAAAGTTCAATTGTAACGTTTTATTGAAATTGTTTTAGAGAAGTTTTAGTAAACGAATGTTGATAGATAATGCAGCGCTATGGAAAGCATTACTTTTAAGATAGTTTGAAATTTACTACCATTTAGTCTTTTTAAAAAGATTAGGACTTATTTGTACTGCATCAGTCATACACGAAATACCTTGTGATGATTTGAAATTAAACTCCAACCTATTGCAGGCTGTTTTTCTTATGTTTAAGATGTGTACATATGTTTGTTTTATTACTATTTAATTATCATAATAACAACTTGTTTGTGTTTTATTGTAAAAAAAATAATTGGGATGCACTATTTTAATAAAAATTAAAATTTTCGTGATAAAATCTTTCAAAGTAAATGTTCTGATCTCGAAGCAGTATGTAAATTGGTTCAGAAAGCGTCACAGGTGCCATAAGCCACAGTGAAAGCCGTTCTAACGTTTTCAAAGTACAATAATATAAATATAATTCAACAAGACAGTAACTAAGAAAATCAAATTGATATATAATCATTGACGTAAATAAATAACTTTAAGATACATTAGTAGTTTATATGACGTTCCAAATAAAGAAGTTTCAGTTGTGGGGCAATGTTTTCTAATGGGATAATACATGAGCATATATCTTGTTTTTTATTTGTAGAATGAAAATAAGAAAAGATTAAATTTAAAATTAATCTATTGTTTCTGTTTTCGTGCATGAGCATAATTGATATGGGTTGCAAAATTCTATTCACTTGAAATAAATAAAAGTCGTCTTACATTTTAAAAAGTAACTTGTTGGATTGTACTCGCTCTAAATTAATACGTAAACAGCAGCTAAATTGAGATTACATTTGTGTAGTAAACGACTGGTTAAGGCGGGACTGGAATGCTTTCCCTTAATCATATTTCTTCTCTTATATGTAAGTCTATAATGATGATCGAATTTCAAAATATTTGCAGACTCTGATTGAATATTGCCAACATTGAAGTTTTAAACAAACACTTTGGCTTTAAACAAACATCTTATCGCACCACTTCGTCGTAACTAGTGCTGCAATATACTGAAGAATGATAACGAAAAAAAATGAATATCGAAATCGTAAACAATAATCATTGAGCTGCAGTCAGCACTGCCCACGGCGTAAAATAGTAATGGGAAAAATATATTTCTAACGAGCAGTGTGGCGATGCTTTCTTAACTACCATTGACTACCAATATACAAATAGACAAAGGACCTGGACGATCTCGACTCACCGGAATATGAAAACGTACAGCTTGTATTTTTCCCTTTTCATCTCCACGAGCGCACTAAAGTCGGCGGCGAACGCGCGGCTTTTCTCAGGAGCGCGCCTCCATTGGCGGCGCAGTGGTCGCTGATGTCGATGAGGCCGACGCGACGGTGAGCGTATACACCGATCGCTGGCGGTTATACGCTCACGTTAGGTCACAAACTGAAATGAGCAGAAACACAATTTATTGGTTAGTTATTATATTTTAAACGAGGTTTAACTTCTTATATACTTCTTTATACTTTTCACTGAGAAAGAGTAAATATAGATATGGTGCACTGTTATTAAAGTTTTGACAAACAGATTTTGTATCGGCTGTTTCTTTTGTTTACGTTACGCAACGCGTGTAGCAAATTAAATGAAATTGTATCTCATTTTTATAGGATAATTTTTTAAAAATCTTGTTTATTCTCCGTATCACACTTCAACGTATCGATCATTGTTTTCTAAATTTATACCTTAAAGTTGCCTTCTGATTTTCGCTTTGCGTAAAAAAAAAATCGAAAAAAATTGTTCAGACTTTAATGTTTACTTCTATATTAAAAATATTATATTTTTTCAAAACGTGACGTGTAACAACCGCAACGTTACGTATATATAAGTACCGCCCAATGTGTTCTGAGTTTATAGTAATTATTATGTTCTAAATTTCCCTCCGTTTTTCAGAGAAACTCTCAAATAAATAATTGTTTTCATTCTTATAGGTTTTTATATTTATTTGAATGTTTATATAAGATGCGTTTATATGTGTGTATATATATATATATATATATATATATATATATATGTATGTATGTATAATTTTTGAGGTGGTATTTTTCTAGAGTAAATTTTTAGATGAAATATTTGGAGCAATATTTTAGTTCACACGCATAAAATTACATCACGAATTCTGTTTTTTGAGGCACTTGGCCCTTAGTCTTGAAACTACCTCTAAATTTAGAATAAAGATTATACGTTTTATATTTTCGTTTCGCGTTGTCGACGAAATTTACTGATTTTTTAATATATTGTTCAAACTATAAATATCTAACTTATTTTTAAAATTTATTTATCGTTCAGTTTTGGTAAAAATCGCTCTCAAAAATTATACAGTAAACATTAAGGAAAAAGTAGTTACTTCACCTCATTTCATTTGATTTAAAAAATGCAATAAAAAACGCAAATATTATTTTTTTACAAACTTTTAAAATAATGTTACATTAACAATTTGGAAAACAAAAAAAATCAATTTTTAATAAACAATTTTATAATCATTTTTGGATCTTACTGTACACGACAACTACGCGTACAACGACAAGTACACGACTACCTAAGTTTTCTCTAAAAATGTCTGCGCCAACTTTATTTTGCTACGTTGCAGTATAGAAAACTTCTAACGAAATATAGATGTTTTCCTCCGACTTTTATAATTTAAAACCCAGATAAAATGTAGCCTATATTAGAACATAGCTTGTTACTACCCACTTGTAAAAAAAATTAAAGTCGATAGGATAATTTCGGAAATTGCCTCGAATTAACAAACCGCCACATACTATCTCTTTCTTATATATTAATATGGATATCTATAGACAACAATCAGCACGTAATTGTCTGATATTTTAGAATAAACTTAAGAATCGTGTAACCGCACTATATGCGGTTTTCACTAGCGTAATTTGATATATTCGATCATGTCTGTGGGCTGCATAATACCACACTGGTCAGGACGGGATAATGATCAAACTTGTTTTAAACTAGTTACGCGGATTTTGAAATTAACTGTGAAAGAATAAAAAAAATGTTTGATTAGTGCTACAAAATACCTAGCAGCGGAACTTGTATTGTAAGTGAACGTTTTCTTGTTATTAGTATAAGTAAATATATAAGAAATGCTTCAATTAAATAACCACATACCTTCTCAATATATAGAGGAGAAATCTAGAAAACTATCGATTCATTCGTGGTCACAGAACATGGTTTGGAAAGTTGACACTGCAGCGATCAAAGTTAAGGGTAAATAATTAAAAAAAACTTATTGGGGACGAATTGACAAAATTGTATTTTTTAAGAGAAACATTAAACGCAGTATCATTGTCCATATATTTTGAAAACAAAATTGATCATCCTATGTCCATCTGGACAATATGACTATAGGATGGTAAGTGACAATCCAGGGTAGGCAGAATACTGTCTTTCCGTTAGATGTCAAAACAATCCTTAAAACTGAGTTATTTGATTAAGATTTTTTGATATGGAATTTTGCTTTCTTTAACATATTCCTGCCGTTCACTTTAATGAACAAATATGTAATAATATACAGCGATGTGGTACACTTTGTGGTACACTACAAATATGTAATAATATACAGCGATGTGGTACACTTTGTGGTACACTACAAATATGTAATAATATACAGCGATGTGGTACACTTTGTGGTACACTACAAATATGTAATAATATACAGCGATGTGGTACACTTTGTGGTACACTACAAATATGTAATAATATACAGCGATGTGGTACTTTCTGCTCTTTTCTCCGTTCCCCCATTCAATGCGTGCATACATCGCACCGAAAATATTTAGAATAGGGATTTTTATTTTTTTTTACTGTCAAAAACCTTTACATTTCTCTTAAACTACTGACCCAAATTATAAAGTCTGTCGAATTAATTTTTATATATCAAAAACGTTTAAAATGAATATGATATTTAGTTTACTGAGGGTTGATAAATCAATTTAAATACAGTCACTTTTTTCCTCCGCAATTTTTTAATATAAAAACATTTATCGTAGCTTATAAACGGTATTACAGATTTTTCTTCGGTACCTGTAATAGTTTTGCCAATGTTCGTTAAAAAGCGCTCAGACAAACGACTTTTGTTAACTACGTTGACATTACTAACTATATCTCAAAAAATTTACAACATATGTGTATACTGTAAAAAGCATATATCAATCTGTAAGCTATAAGTTAACATATTGCGGAAGTGACGTAGTAATAGGATTAGTAATTTTCCCGCGATTCTCTAAAACAATATGAAAACAAAACTTTCCTTTTATTAGAAGGTTTAGGTAGATTCGTATAAAACGCGTTGTTGACGATATTCACTGAATTTTTGATATATTATTCAAACTAACAATATCTAAATTATTTTAAAATTTAAAAATTATTTACTGTTTAGTTTTGGTAAAATTATACAATAACATTACAGGAAAAGTAGGTATTTCAACATACTTAATTTAAAAAAAAACCGTGGAGCGAAATGTCTAAAAAACGGAAAAAACTTAATGGAAAAGGATGTTATGTTAAAACTAAAAATAATGTTACTGTTTAGTTTTGGTAAAAATCGCTCTCAAAAATTGTACAATAACATTACAGGAAAAGTAGATATTTCACCCCACTAAATTTTGTTTAAAAAACGCAAAAATTATTTTTTTCCAACTGTAAAAGTGATGTTATTTTAACAGTTTGGAAAATAAATGTCTTATAAAATTATTATATTAAAAAAAATAATTATTTTACAAAAAACAATTTATAATAATTTTTGGGTCCTACTATCCCCACGACAATTACGTCATGATAATTAATTTTATTTATACTTTATTCAACACATTGGCACTAGGTTGTGAGTTAGGCAACCGAGTTAATAAAATTGTTTGTTGATGTGCAGTGTCATGTATGAGTTTATGTGGAATTATTCGTAAAATGGTATAAATACCTACAAATTGTGTTCAAAAATAAAATTTAATAATCTTTGGCAATAAAATAAATACAAATTATATTTAAATAATACGAGTTCAATGTAGCATTAGGAAGGGAACTAATTTAAGTCATATGGCCTCATATTGCGAATAATTTTGTGCAATAACGAACAATTTAGTAAAATGCACACACCGATTAATATAGCAGTAAGTCGTGATACATGATTCAGATGCCCCAACAAAGGTGCGCATACTAAGCACTTTAATAAGTGTTGACTTGCGATTCACAAAGCGGTACTTAGTTTGAGCGTACTTAAGAGATTTACATGAAGGGGAGACTATAGATTCGAGTGAATATAGATAATTTAATGTTAGACATTAACACTGTTGTGCATAGATTCTATTTAGTGGTAGTTTTAGAGTCTCGTAAAAGTTATTAGAAATGTATTGTTGAGACAGTGAACCCTTAGTTTATCAGCAGACTAGCCCTTATTCGCAACGTTGTTCGCATAAAAAATTATTTATGATCGAGTTTAATATTCTATGGTTGGTATTTTGCAATTTTGAAAATTAAGCTATCTAGTGAAATTAGAAAGATTATAAATTATTAGCATTGTGTTAAAGAATGTAAGTTCGGCGACCTGGCAAGTTTCAAGATATTATTAGCCCCATCGAGCTTCTGGTGCATTATTAAAATGATTGTGCGTTCTTAGAATCTTGAAATTTGGCAAGAAGTAAGGTGTGAAAGATATAGTAAAAGGCTGTGAAGGACATAGGAGGCAATATATTTACTTTCGAAAAAAATACAATTTTGTAAATAATTTAATAACAATATTATGTACCATTAAATGTTAATTAGTGCCTAACTGTGTACGGAATTCTCGTAGTGCGAGTTCCATTTGTGCTCGACAGGGTTTTTTGGAATGTGACACTTCATACTGATGTTTCGTAAAAAAATAAGTGTTAATAGGTTTTATTGGTCTCCATGGTCGAGTAAGTTGTGGTCTACTTGCCAATTCCTTTAATTTGATGCCCATATCAAGGGCAGCCTTGAATTAAAAAATAATTCGCCATCTTGGAATATAGGTCTTATTAAATTTATAATGACTGTATATACCAGGTCTTTCCCCGGGTATTGAGTTAATATTTTTGCTAAATTTGATTATTAAAATTGTTTCAGAAGTTTTGCCGCGAATACATAACGAACAGATGGACCAAAAACATCTTTAAATTCATAATATCAGTGTGGATGTTTATTTTCGCCCGTGATAAATAGATTCAGCATACATTATTAAGGAAAGTACAAAAAACTCATGTAAATATATATTATACTGAGTAGTACTTGCGTCGACTTGATTTTTTTCCTTCGAGGTTGCAAATAATTTTACAATTATTTGCCATAACGTGGAGTTAACGGAATCGATCTTTGCAATTACTATGGACAATGGCAGTAAGTTATCATATCTCAAAATTAACAACGATTTCGAAAATTTAACCGAATGTTAGATATAAAAATAACTTTCATTTTTCAAAACAGTTTTATTTCTCAATGGGTTTAAAATATGAAGTTCTCTGCGTGTTTATTAAATCGCGTGAGATGATTGTATTTTGACGAGATTGAACAGATTTAAAGTTATAAATTTAAAAGATATACATTTAAAAGATATATATGACTAAATATAATTAAAATAAAAAAAAATTAAATAAACTTAACAACCCTACAAAGAAGAAGTAATTAAGGTAAACATTTTGAGGTCGGCGGCAAACAAACGTACAAGAAGGTTTCGATCACGGGATCTTTAGCGGTTGCAAGGTTTCGTTAATTAGGGGTTTGCGAGGTTCCATTTCATCAGCTTTTTATTGTAAAAGTCACTGCTCGTATGTATAATGTGTAATCCAAACGGTAAATATATTAGTATAAAAAGGCAAGTGCGCTCTTACCCGTAGATTACCTCTGAGATCATAAAAGGTAGCCCCGTCTAATGGCGTGTCAATTAATGTACATAATATCAATACAATTGCGGTACATTTATCTAAGGTGTTGAGAAGTTCCTTTAGTTACATTCTGATTTCATTATGAGACCTTGACAAAATAAATACAATATGAGTAGCTCTAATTACTCTTTGAAATAAAAAGAAATATATGAAATTCGAAAATTATGGCTGAAAATACATAAAAACTATACACACCGAATTGAGCGACATCGATGCTAAAAATCTCCAACAGTTGCAATACTTTTTAAAATTTATTTATGTTCGGAAAATATATTGCATCTTTAAAATTTGAACACATTTCGTTATTTTATACTTTCTAGTGCGCATTTTATTTGGTGGTGATTTGAAACCGGTTAATTTTTTTTTAGAAAGTTATCATTAGACAATTAATTTTGAAAGAAATATTGAAAACAACGTAGGTATAAACGTACATACCAGAGCATTGGCGAACGAACGCATTTAAAAGGTTCAACTAAACGTCAGTTATAATAATTAACGCGACTGCTTTGCATATAAACCTGGCGCAAAACTGACGCTGCAAAGGATCGGCGTGCATTGCTGTCGGCGCATGTCGCCTCATGCATCACGACTAATCGTTTAATGTATCGGCACTTGCGACTCGTTGCGGTATTTAGTAAACGTTGATGCTTGCACAATTGCATTCTGCATTTATAATTGATGTTAAATTACAGTATCTGCTTAATGTGCATGAATTCGGAATATATAATTTTATTAGAAGAATTCGAGGCAAATTGATTTCCCTAAAAAAAGACGGAAGGAAAGGAATATTTTGATTGCAACACTCTTAAAACCGCGCTCTGCCTAAGTAATTGAATGCGTTATATTTTAAAGTGTTATATTTAACTAGCATTGAACTTAACTTACTGTGCATTAGAAATACTTGACAAGAGTAACAGAAATTGCTCTTTGTGAAATTAAATCAGCACTATTTTTCTTAGTTGCATGAAACTGCGTATGTTTTTATTAAATTTCGTATAATCAATATTAATTCATTAAGAACTAGAAGCTCTGGGTTGCCCGGGCAAAAATATGCCACAATCATGTTGTAATAATTTGTGTTATGTTTTTGTTTTTGCAATAATTAAGGTTAAACTGTTAATAGTATTTTCAAAGGTTTATTTTTTTTAATGTTTTAATTGAGTACAGAATTAAAGAGACTCAAATACAGTACAGAATTAAAACCACTCAACAGAAATTCACCATTATTAAACAATCTTGCATTTTTAGTTGTTACAATTTTTAAGATATCATTTTAATGTTGCTATACCGGTTTAGATCCTTTTCGTCATTCTATAATCTGATTTTGCAACAGAAAACGGGTCATAACGGATAATCTTTAATAATTACTTTAGGACTTTTTCGTAGATTTTCGTATTGCATACAAGATTTTCATATATTACAGACAAGTCAAAAATGCATCCGACAAAGCTTGACCTTCATCATAATTGCTTATCATTGTTCTAATTTATAACACCGAATTTGTCACCGATACCGAGTTTATAAATGTCTGTATCAAAACGTTTCATACAAACTTTGTGCTGAAGATATTTTAATTCATTAATGAATTTTGAATATTGAATATATTTGGCGTTAATTTTGTAGAAATTAATTATTCACAATTAAATGAAACTACACACGACACGACACATCTCACTTTGCTATACATCTCATTGAAAATAATCATCACCCTCATACTGATAATGCCCCCAATATATTACAAATAAATACAAAAGGTAATAAACTTAATATCCTAGAAACGTTAGAAATAAACAGACATAAAAAAGACACCAACGTTAATATATTAAATGAACAACTAAATATAATATCATCACCCATACTTAATATCTTCTAAACATAATACAGTTAGACAACATTGATACTACAGTACTTTTCAAATTGTTTCAGCCCACATACACATATAAATATAAGTATATAAAAATTAATATAAATAAATAAACATAAATAAATAAAGAAATAAACATATGAATAAATAAAACTGGAGATATGTAGAATTAGTGGTATAACCTTGTTCTAACTTTCAGCTATCCTTGCTTTTGTTTAAATATATTACTGAGAATAACTTCCAGTTAATTTTATTACATACACCGGAACATTTGCATTGTCCAACCAAATAGAATAACAACAATTGAACTTATTATCCTCACTAAAATACTGGTAGATCGTATAACTCTCAGAAATATAATAAAACCTACACCGCTCCCCAACAATAAACTCACTATACATAAGCAGTGGGAAAACCCACACAGACCCCAACAGTTGGACGTTCCTAAGAGTTATTCTTTGCTAATATCCCACCTGAAGATGTTGTAATACAACGGAAGGTATAGGTCGTCGTAAAGAACTTAAATCAAGTAGAAATAATACTACATCACGTAGTTTCATTTAATTGTGATTAATGAATTTTAACGATGATTGGAAAGTTAAAATTAATTTGACGATAAAAATATTTTGTTCACGTTTTCTGTTCTGTATTTTACAGGCACGAAATCTTAATTGACCTGATGTGAACGTTATATATTGATTTTCGAGGTATTTTTACCGGCTTGAGAAGTCTCCTTGTAATTCTTAATACTTTATAATTAATAACTTGATTTTAATTAGATAATATGTAATATCAAGCAATATGTTATAAGTCAGTAAGTATCCTTAGTGTCTTAGCACATTAAAATAACCATGTATGTGATGATTTTGTTAAAATTCGAAATGCATCTGTTTAAATGATATTTTAAAACCCATGGGCGAAAGTATTAATATATTTCTCAATCAAATAAAAAAAAATCATTAGGCAGGTGTGTATATTTCACCCATATTATATTAAAAAACTTGTGTGATAAGTTTCAATAAATTTTTGTAACAGTAAATATTCATAAACCGAGACTAGAATGAAAAATATTTTCAAACAAAACTCATCGCAATTTTGTATACCCTCTCTGTTGATTTCTAGATAACGAGTCTTATTAAAATAAACTACTTGGATTAACATAACCTTTAATTTAAGGAAGAAAATGGAAACTGTTCCTCAGAAGAAGATTTTTGTTCATCCTTCTCTTCAAAATTCAGAAGATAGCAATAACATAAGTCAATATGTTCAACAATGTGGGCAGGTATTATTATATTCATTCAATAAATGAACATAGTACATTAAGTCAGTAAAATATAATAAATGCTATCATATCAGTACCCAACAAAAAATAAAATACACATAAATTTTCATATAATCTTTGATGACTCTATTTTTATTAGTTGATATAGAACGTATATCTTTTATAACAACAAATTAAAGTATAGTAAATAAAGTAATACACCTTTAGAAATAAACAGTAACACGAGGATATTTCTAAAGGTGTATTATTAGATAATCGTTATGTTTATAGAGTTGATATCTAAACAAAGATTTTAGGACATATAATTCTCAAAAATATAATAATAAATTTGTCACTTTATTACTGTTTACAAATTTAATGTCATTTTTACTGCAAGTTATATAATTTATAATCTGAATCCGCTGCTAAAATTTCAGAAAATGTAAATTCATATTTAGTATAATTTTATTTGACAAAGGCAGTAGTTATTTATCATGACCGACTAGCATATTTGCACGATAGTCGTTAAGAATTCATCAAATAAACTGTTTGGTGATCTCGCGACCGTTCAATTCAAATTCAAACATTAAGCATTCGTCCATTCGAGTTGCCTAACCGCACGATAAATATATTATATAAGTAAATAACTTAAAATACTGTGTAAGAATAAGTACTGAATAAGTTCGAATTACAGTACCTACATGTTGATATTTTTTAGATCTCAACATCTCTGTAGGTTGTTTTCTATACTCTCCTAAATTTATTTATTTACATAAAATCATATATTATACATAATACCACAGTTACACATCCATAAGTTTTAATAACAGTGACAGCAAAAGTAATCAATTGAGTAAAACTACAATACAAAACTATTCGCATTCATTAGTTTTTTCTCTTAAGTTTATTCTCATTCATAATAAGCAAATTACATTCTGGTACATAAGGTGGTTGAGTAGCGGAAAAGTGTGGAATTTCGGCATGATTTTGATCTAAATATTTGGTGTTGCAAAAAAATGATGCTAATTTTTTCAATAAAATAGGCCAGGAAATTTTTCCATTTAGCAATCGGAAAATAAAGTTTGTTATTGAAATGAAATCTACTGTGTTGCAAAGTAATATGGTAATACAGCATGTTCATGAGAAAATGGCAAGAAAATAAGAAAGGAAGTAAACATACTATCCCATATACAAATGATACGTTTTACATATACGTTAAGTAATGCCGATATATTTATTTTTCTGTGAACTTCAAATAATTGAGATTACTTATCATTTTCTTTGCACTAAAGTCATGCATAATAAATTAAATGAGGAAATACGTCAACAGTCTTTGAAATTACGTAAGAAGTGTTTAAAATAATTTTTTCAATAGATACGCCAAATGCTCACAAAAAGTAAACTGTAAATCGAATCTGCCTCCTAGATCAATTGCCTCAACCAATCGCCTTAGAAGCATGTGGTGTATTTGTACACGAGAAAATCAATATAAATGATTAGGTTGGTAACTAATAAATCCGCCATCTCAGTTCATCAGTACTAGTTTATGTGGTAGTCAAACATAATATTTCCCCGCCTTCCCCAAAGTAGAAAGTTGTTGAACATGAGAATAGCTCTGTCAGGTGGTGTGAACTTACTGATATCTGTTTCCAAAAGGCTTTTATATTTATAAATTTAATGTAGATGTTAAAATTTTCTTCTTTGACTCTTTGGAACCAATGGTTATATTTTTCCAGTAGTACATTTTCACCCATAGTTTTGAATATATTGTGTGGTATACTCGCTTTTCGCCTTAAAAAGAATTTATGAAACAAGAGCTCTATAACCTTTCTTTTTGAAATTTCCATGTTTTGTTTGTTTTTAATCTCCGAAATTCAATTACTATCTGTACAAGAAGTCCGAAAGTACGCGCTCTTTACGTAGTTCGTTACAAAAGTTTCGATATTTAGTATGTTACGGGTACTTCTTTGCTTTTTCAAAATATTTCTCATCACAGGCCTTATACATCACCATTCGTTGCTACTTGCCACTAAACATGTTCTGACACTTTCTTTCTGCAACTATACACCCTTTTACTGCCTTCAGTTTATACACCTTTACTTTTCCCAAGTTCGACTCGGTTCGTTATCCATAAAAAAATCGTTGTTCTCTCAGTTTATCCTTAAATATACGTAATGAAATAAAGTCATAAGGTGGTCGTATCGAGGGTGTTTACGTATAAATAAAAACTATCCGATACATTGATGCATTGCCATGATTCAGTCGCCGAGTGTCGAGATGTGAGTTTGGCCGAAGATTTTATCTTAATAAAGTGGCAACATCAAATTTCTATCTACCATTTTGATATTAACTATCTTCTACTTTTGTGTATATATGTCTTTTTGTCACACTTCTCTTACCCAAACGTATCAAAGAAATTAAACAAGATAAGACTAAACACCTATGTATTATTTCTTTTTTTGTTTAAATATTGCATCATAATAACACAGTCGGGATTTGTTATCTCTGACTTTTGAATTTGTATTAGAAAATTTCACATATTTAATTGCCTTATCTCACACAATACTGCCTCTGACTGTCAGTCAACATCAGAATAGTTAAATAGTGTAAATTTTTAAAATTTCTAGATGATAATGTAAAATGTACTAAATTGCTCGAGCATTAATGTTTACATTCTCGTCTATTTGTTTACATGTAATACATCTACTTTGAAAGAAAATTCAAAAATTTTCACCTTGGGATTGTTTATACCACTGACAGACACATATTGCTACGGTTTGGTCCTTTGGCGCTATAAACTGATTTTATTTAAATGAAACAAGCTATCATACACCTCGCTTAAAAATTATAAAAAATACCGCATGAAAATCATATTGCATTAACTTGATCACCTTGTAAACTTAAAAATTTAAGAGTTTGGAGAGTGAAGAAATTTTATGTTACAGGTTATTTTTGCTCGATTTACTCCTTTATGATCACATAAACGAGCACGTTTTAAAAGTTTTATAGCGACCTATATATATTCTTTACCAAAGATATTCGAGAAGTTTTTATATATTCGAGAAATCATTAGAAAAATGTCGCGGGTTTCTTGGTTGCTAAGATATTACGTCAATTATCCATAATTTCTAATATTTATTTTAATAATGTGTATATTAGTTATTACATTTAATATTTTTCTACGATCAACGGATTTGACATAAATATACACAATTTGTTTTTTCTTCGGCACAATAGTTTCTAAATTTTACAGACAGACCAATAAGTGTAAAAATATGCTACGTCAATACGTATCAGTTTTTTTGCATTTGAAATTATATTTCGAAACTTTGGAAGAGGTGTATACAATAATATGAAGCTTTTTGAATTACCAATAAGATAATAGTTACCATCGACTTTCATAGTTGACAAAATTGATGGTTCCTTGAAACTTTACAAAGAAGGAATAATTGAAGCTATCCACCACCGCAATTAAAATATTAATAATGAAGAAGTAAATAATTTTTATCAAACTAATGTTATTTTTTAATGCGCATCGTTAACAATTCAGTTCAAACATAAAACCAGCGAAAGCTGTAAATAATTCCCAGGGCAATTCTATTATGGCGAGTTACGAAACAACGATCAACGAAGCACGTATGTTTAATTTATCGTAATTTTTAAACAATTTACATTTTTATATGCAATTTTATACAGGTAGGCACATAACAGTACGTTGATTACTTAATTGAATAACAATTGCTGACGTCATCTATCGTTGTAATAACCATTAGCGATTCGTATTAAAATTTTGTAGGTCAAGTTACATCTTAAATCAGCTGAAACACTATAAATGAACGTTGATAAAATGTATTATATAATCTTATATTCAAACCGACCATCTTAAGTAAAAACGTGATTTCAATTAGGATACTGAATTTAAGTAACATTTTTTTAACAGAAAATTGTTTTTGTACCCACGACGGAACGGAGGAGGTATATGCGTTTAGGGTGAGAGGTTCTGTTTGTGTTTGGATTGCACAATCCAATGTTTCCATTTATCTCCAAAACGGCTTGACCGATTTAGACAAAGTTTTCTGTAAAATATTTATGATTCATTGACAATGGTTCTTAGATAGTTGTTACGGTGATTACTCATCAGGGGCGCCCCAATAAATATTTTGTTATAGACGAATGTTCCCATATATTTCCGAAACGGATATTTTCTGTAAAATCTTTGGGACTAATCGACAATGGATCTTAGATAGGTGTATGGTGTCCGCTTTAAGCGTTTTGTTGTAAAAGAATATTCCCATTTATCTCCAAAAAGGTTTAACCGAGTTAGACACGGTTTTCAGCAAAATATTTGGGACTAATTGGCGGTGGTTCTTAGATAGGTGTTATGGTGCTAGTTCACCAGGGGCGCCACATTAAACATTTTGTTGCAAACGAATGTTCCCATTTATCTCCAAAAAGGTTTGACCGAGTTAGACACGGTTTTCTGCAAAATATTTGGTAATAATTGGCGGTGGTTCTTAGATAGGTGTTATGGTGTTAGCTCGCCATGGGGCGCTCCAACATTTTTTTGCAAACGAATGTTCTCATTTATTTCCAAAAAAGTTTTACCAATTATACACGTTTTTCTGCATAAAGGTTTTAATCGAAAAAGTATAATTATATTAATAGGTTCATACTTTCTGATAGTCGGGGGGTTTTACCAAAGAAATTATTTAATCGTTTTTCAATTATAACGACTACAGCCATCGTGGTCTTTTCTAAGTTTTAAATTTTGCTTTTTATTGAAATGGTTTTCATAGTACAAAGTCTAAAATGTTAAGCTGCGGTTCGCAAACACTACTTATTTCGACGAAAGATAGATTTTTTTGCTAACGACGTTTAATTTTTTTTTACTGAAAACTTTAGGAACATGTTATAAAATGACAGAGAGTATAAACATTTCTGGAATAACATCTAGTTCGCAGGACTTAATATAATTTATCAAAAATTTAATGCTATGAGTATATAGAAGTATTTTAGGAACAGCTTATCAAAGCAAATCATTTAATGGATACTACGTGTGAAAGAAATAATTACTTAGTAGCTAATTTCAAATGTAATAAATATTTTTGTATAAAGTATTCATTTTAGATGGTATCTGGTTATAGTTACATGCACTTTTCAATACTTTAATAAGAAATAAAGATGTTTTTACCACCATGATCACTTACACTCGTATATTGATTCCGTAACTGTTTAATCATGGTAAAATCTGGCTACAATTTATGTTTAGCACATATATTTAATACGATTACTATTAATATGGAAGTAGGTAGAAACACTTATTTTAAGCTATCCTTGAAATGCTCACAAATGTTGCGCAAATATTATTCTGAGCATTTTCTACTGTGGGTTAAAAAGTGCCAATCTAGTAAATATTTTTACGTCTAAATTTATATCTACTGAAATACGCTTACTGCTTAATTCATTTTTCTCATGTAAAATAGAAGTAAAAAAAAGAAATAAAAATTATATTGTGTATAATGTTAATTATATATTCATTGATTTATATTAAGATATATTTTCAAACTTGAAATTAGCTACTTAGTAAGTTTAAAATATATTTTTTGTGTATTTACTGAAACGAAAGTTATGTCCACACTAGAGCTACACCAGGTGGCTTGTATACGCTGTTTGTTTCTTATAAGCCGTAATCGCAAGGCTATTGAAGGATACAATGATAAAAATATATTCTCTACGTAACCGTAGAAGCACGTTTTCGAGCTGAAATTTGAAACTGAAAAAATAATGTACGCTTATTTTATTCTAGATTAATTTTAATGAAACTGGTAAAAACATTCGTTTATGGTACCTATCATTGGAAAAGCCAGAAGCATCAGTATCGATTTGATACGTTATATATATATATATATATATATATATATATATATATATATATATATATATATATATATATATATTAATTGCAGTAATTTTAAGACTCGTTGGAAAAAATGATTAAAAGTGAAATTAAGTTTCTCATCAGCGGGCTCAGGATTAATAAGCACATACATCGTTAAAAATAGTTTCGAGGCCCGTCGCGTCCGGTCGAACAGGTTGCACTAAATAAGTGAAAGCGTTTCGTTTTCTTAAAAATAATCTGATGACGTAGATAACCGGAAGTTCCAACCCGTACACGTAGCAATATCGCTGGCAATACTTATGATATTAACGTAACGTATCATAATGACTCCAATTTGGAGCTCGGCGATTGAAATAAGTTCAGTGGCGCACATTTAATGTGTTTTTTGTCTTCATACGTCGGCGCTGTGTGTTCGGTGATGTGTAAATCGTGAGGCGTCACGTTACGTTTCCTGTTTTAATTGTTGAAAATTCGAAACTGTTTTTAAACAATTTCGTTCCGACATTACACTCGCAAGAAATACATTACCCACTGAATTACATTTAATGTATTCCTTGAGTGATATCATTCCTGTCAATCGTAATCGAATTGGCTTGCTGTCGAATTGGAATGTTTTACATTTCTTTCTATACACAAGAATCATATGAAAGTTTATTATATAATAGGTCGTATAATATATTATTGTACAATAGGTCGTCAAATAGGTCGTATAAAAGCTAGTGGCATAGAAACAAATGTACTATTTCAATGTGGTTCTACCGGTATATCAAAGACCTTGAAGATGTCTTTGATGACGTTCGCTTCCCGTAGGAGATGAAATGTAAGACTTACAGTTCTATGTCGGTTTAGATTAAAAGATTGAAATGTCGATGATAATCGAAGCCCGGTTTTACTTTGGTTATCGTTTACATCATGTTTGCGTTGGTTATAGTCTAAATCTAAAATGCAATTGCACCGCTCGACAGCCAAGAGATCAAAGGATCGGGACTCACGTAGAATCGGGAGGCAAATGTAAATGATGGGACGGGATGTGCAGCAAATTCAGATGTGTTTTCGCGCGCCTGGAAACTTTCGCGCAGTATAAACTTTGACTCGGTGAAGTTATAACGCTCAATCGACAGCTCTCGTCAAGATCCATCGATTGCGTATGAGAATATGAAATACGAAAATCCATCATACCATCGACAAAAAATACCTATGAAAATCCATCATAGGTACTTTTTGTCGAAACTCATCATTAATTAAAAAAATGTAGTCTGTTGATGGAGAATCCTTGTAATTAGGATTTGGATATTATTGGTAATTGGGAAAAATCTGTTAGGTATAAGTAGAATTCGCACTATGAAGACTTCGTACATATTTAAATGTATTAAAATATATAAAGATACATAGTATTTCTCTTAATATTTTTGCAAATGACTAAATTATTTTTCACTATTATGTCGTATATCATATCTTTCACAGTCGTAAAATATCGTGAATTTCTTAAAAAACTACTAGATTTAGAAATATTGCTACAATTTTTAGATAAATTCTACATAAACTTTGTTTTTTATAGTTTTGACCATAGACTTGATTATTACGAATTAAGTCTATGGTTTTGACTTCAATAAATTTCACAGTTTCTGATATAAGGGATATCAGATGATATAAGATGATATAAGGATTCTGTTTTTACTTTTTCTCTAAAAAGCAATAAGATATTAGAACGTGGGACATTTGCAAAGGCAAAGGGGTGAAACAACAGAACAAAGAAAATTATGAAAATAAATTTACAAGGTTAGTAGCGAATGAAGTATCGCAAACAATTGTATTTTCACGCAATACGCTATTACCTCATAGCAAGGGAAGCATTATATAAAAATAATTTCGGTAACAACATTTTGCATAAAAATTAAAATTAAAATTAATTTCAGGAATGAATGGCGCCTTTTGGCATTTACATGTCATTTACATGTTGACTTTAGGCTCCTTGTAAATGCATACGTGTTAAAAAACGTTTCTATCAATGTGTGTTTCAAACATAAGCAAAACATCTAGAATGTAGGATATGGATAAATTGGCTTGAAAAACAGCAATGAACTGAAATTCTTGCGACTAATAAAAAAATTAAACAGCTCTTATAAACCGTAAGCTTCTCCGCGTTACAATCTGATTTAGAATACAGGACACCATTGGCAATCGCGCGAATGAACCATATATCGGAGTGAAAGTCGCTAAATGTACTGTACATTCTTTAAACGATGCCTTCGGACTATAATTTAGGATGAAGTCACTGGTAATGAATGCGGACTCGAAGAGTCGGTAATTTATTAAACGTGAAGTATAAAGAGCCTTACGTGGAGCGTTAACGTACATGGAATAATTTGAATTGAATGCAACATTGTGTAGGTAAGAATGAATATTTATTTAAATACGTATATGTATATGTAATAGTAGCCATTATAATATGGCGTGTTTAAAGCATTAAGTTTGTGGGTTCGAACATTGAGTCAGAATTTTTGCGAGTGTTGCGTAATTTCACTCTTATAAAAAAACTAATATATATGTAACCAAAATAATGTTCCTGACTGGTACTAGGTTACTGATTTATATGAATGTGGAACACGTGTGACGTAAAACTATATGAGTTCTGCGGTGAGTGCAAAAGTGGGGTAGCCTATTGGCCTTAATGTCCGATAAAATCAGGGCCTTCGGGAAATGCTGTGATGCCGTATCAGTGCAAAGAGCAATAATTGAAAATGATTTTTTTTTCCGTAATCTCGGATATATATATATATATATATATATATATTTATATATATATATATATATATATATATATATATGTATATACAGATTTAAAATATTTTTAATAGTATCTTAAAAGTGCCTGCTTTTGAATTTGAAGTATATTTGTAATAATACATTTAATAAAGACACTAAGAAAAAATACAGAATTGGCATCTTTTTGGATTCGGATTTGGAAAATTCGATCTTTAGAACACAGTTTGACCCTTTTCTTAGGTTATTGTCAATAAAATGTTATAAACTGATAGGTTTCATTAAGAGAAGTTAACGTTAAAAAATTCCGGGAAATCTTTGAATCCTGGAACCACCTGCCTTAATATATTTCCAGCCTATTCGATATTATTCAAAAGTGTCGTAATTGATGGCCCTAAAAAGGGGATATGAGAAAAAATAAAGTCTTATTGATGCTTTAATAATTAGGACCAATATGGCATTATCGCAAGGGTTTTAAAAAAACTTCTTCAATTTATTTTATTTTATTATGATTTATTTTATTATGAAGTACTACGCCAGTTGCTTCTTATATAATCTTGGAGCAAAACATATTAGGGAAAAACAGGTAGCAAAAAAGAAACATGCACGGGATTATGAGTTGATGAAGCACTGCCATTGACTTCTCCACGTTGTTGTGGGACATAACAAAAAGTTTAAGAGTATCAACTATAAAGCTTAAACAGACACAATTGCGTATAATCTTTTGAATTCAGTGAGTCTTCATTATTTATTCGTTATTTAAACTATGAATAAAATAGTAACTGTGTGCATTCGAAGGAATTGAAATGATGGGGAAAGGTAAAGCCACAATAGTACAATATTCTTTTCTCTTACATCTATATCCTTAAAACATATTTCTACCTCACACTTGATTTTACGGTTCAGTACGGTGCAATAGCTTAAACAGACACGAATGCGATAAGCGCTGCGGGCGACTCGTCCGTCGCGCCTCATTGGCCTCTCTCGTGCTCCTTCATCTGATTAATGGCCTTTGCTCCGCTCTATATAAACCTGACGCCCACTAGCTCACGACTTTCGTAACTGTTGTTGATAGAACACTATTGCTTAGCGAATTGCAGACGTAATGTGTTGTGCTATGTTTTGTTCTTTGTAGACATTGTAATGGAAGTACACAATATTGCATTCAGTAAACTGTTACGTATTTACCATATACGCAATCGTTATATATAATTATTTGTCGGTTACATTGAAACACTGTCAAATTAGTGTTCTCTTGGAAAGGATACTTAAAGAAGACACTGAGTCTAAAACCAACACATATTGAAAATAGTAAACAGGTAATGACTAAAATTGACGTGTGGAAAAATGAGAAAAAAAAACTGAAAAGTTCATTTAGTATGGGTCGAAGTCGCAATGAATTCATTTGAATTCATTATGTATATGATAAAAATTATTCAAGTGTTACTTTATTATCATTTTACAAGACATATAATCGGTGCAAAGATTTTTATGGCTTTTTATGACATTTTTAAGTTAATTCATAATCGTTTTTAGTTTTCCGTACCAAAAGTGACCAAACAGAATATTTATGTGTCGCTCTGTCTGTCAAAAACAATTTTGTCAAATATTTTGATGTAGAGTTTAAATTTAGCTATAAGAAGTAGAAGGCTGGTTAAAGAAATGAATTAAAAATTAAGTGGGTGTAATGGCAAGTGAGAAAAAAATATTTCAAGACTAACGTGTATTAAAAAGAAGCTCATGAGAACACAAATTAAAAAAATATAAAAATTATTTTATCTTCTCATTTTTTTAATTAAATTTTCGAGAAAAACTTTCAAAAATCATTGTCACCCCGTCATAGCTCCGAAAATGTTTTCGGAAGAAGTTTTTTTGGTTAAGCAATGAGAATCAGTCTTATAAAAATATTAAGAATCTATGTCACAAAGAAAATTACAAACGTCCTTGGAACTAATTAACTTATTGAAAGCGAGATCTATAATCTTTAGTGTTCTAAATAGACTTTCGGACTTATGCTTCTATTTTTTGTAATATACCATGAAATTTATGTCATAAGTCATAATGGCTTCGAGGAAACAAGCAACATTTTTTTTGTCACTATGCGAATTTCGTTTCGAACTATAATTTTTATGCAAAAGGAACGTTCAAAGCAGACATTTAAAGTTATCTTCTAGTTAAGATTTCTTATAGTATTGTGTAATTGGACTAATAGTATAGCTTAGAAATTGTCTTTGGTAAGACCGAAAGACACAAAGTACACGTATATATTGCACTAGGTTTATGTAGAGTTACTTAAAAGTTGCGTATTTTACTTAAATTTTCATTGGAGTTTTCTGACTGTTTTTTATTTTTTTACGCAGAAAAAGTCGGTTAAATGCCAGTAGAACTCCCACTACGAGGGTTTTGAACATATTTAGGCAATTATAATTTACAGATACATAATATTTCTATTAAACTACTCATAGATATTAATTTGGCACAATGTGACCATATTGACTACTATATCTTTTATCAGTGCATATTTAAGTAAGTAATATTACCTAGTTTAATTTTCTCAGATATAAAACGCATACATTTAAAATACATCAAATATTTGTTGTTGATTTAAGTCACATATATGGAGCTTCTGTAAACTTTTTATAGATCCAACCAAGTATCATAAGTTAACCGACTATTATCGGTAACTAGTATAGGCTATTTAGCTTTTAATTTTCCTTTTAATTTCGTTAAATATGTACTATTTTCAAACAATTTCAAATATTTAAAAACAGATATTCAAGTGGTAGGGACGGGGATACTTAAATCTAACAAAAATTACTACTTTAAACTTAATATTTAGTAAACGCGTCCCGAGAATCGAAAAAGTATTTATGTATATTATATGATATTCCCAATATATAATATTCCCAATATTTTTGAAAGACCTATTCAAACCCATTTTACATGTAGATACACAAACATTTTTTAGATTATTTTGTTCATAAAATTATTTATATATTTATAATCATTCGATGTAATTTGGAATATATATAATTCAAAATTAGAAAACACACTTGTAATCAATTTAAGGAGATGATATTCAAATGCAGAATGAATGGATTGTCGATCAACATATTTAAATATGATGTGGCTGGTAGGAGGAACATCATGTAAAATTAATTATAGGCCAGTTAGTATTTACGATACATTTAAGCTTATATGCCACTAAAATTATGATACATAAAAAAGATTTTGGCAAACATTATTACCACATAAAGACAAGCATATTCGAACGTCACGGATCATGATTTGCTCCATAAATGGCTGCTCTAATCTCAATGCCTTGTCAATCTCGAAGAAATTTGTAATATGACATATATTTAACTACAAACAGATTAATAAATCAATAAGCATGGCCATGTGTATGAACAGCTTCATAAAATTCATGCTTGTTTACATATTTTCGCATTCGCAAAATCAGACAACTAGCTTCAAAATAAATTTTTGTAACTCTGTACTAAATAATAAATATTAAAATTGTACTCCTGTACTAAATAATAAATATTAATATATAAAAAAATAATATGAAAGAGTCGTAATGTGCTTATATGTAAGCAAATTCCTTACTCGCTGCGTATTTCTCGCGACGCACCAGATCGAAATACGTCTATGCCATGGAGGTAAGAATTTATATGCTCATTTTCATCTGGCATGTCTGGCTTGGAGTGAAACATCTAATTAGGTTTTATTATAAAATAATATTTCTTTATACTGCAAAAATGTAACTGGAATAGCGGAAAAAATAAAGTAGCCGCTACGTCGGCCTTTAATATTTCCGGAATTATGACAGGAAATAAAAACTTTCAAGGAAGTTACTGAACATAAATTCGAAGATACGTGTTGAGAAAGTTAATTTCACCATTTAGTCGTTCTCTGAGAGACCGATCGTTAGGTTTTATGGGTTGTTGTACGCATGAGTTGGCGTTATTAATGGACAAGTGAGAAATGGCGATTTCTTATAATTTCGAGCGAATCTGAGGAAAAATTGGAATTCGGGTTTTCGATGGAAATTTAATAAATGGTTTTAACTGAGTCTAAAAACACAAAATTAAAAAGTAAATGATACTTATAAGATAGAAACTTTAATCAGTTTATAGCCAATAGATTATTATGAATTAATCAAAACGTTAAAATGTTTTTTGAAATAAGTCGAAGGAAATTTACACTCGTTATAAATAAGTTCATATATCATTTAAAAATAATTTGAACGATCCATTGTTTTTATTGTTTAGTTCGAGAATATGAAATTAAAGGTTCAATTGAACTTTTAACTCTAGTCTTCATGAACAAATTGTACATGTTACATTCGTTCAGATCAGAATAGGTACTTTTTTAAAATGATTACCAACTAATTTTTACGACTGCTATATATTAGTGCAATCTTTTGCGGGGTTGCATAGTCAGAGTTACTTTATACGGCTGATTCGACACGTTGTTGACATCCGTTTTTCACCGTCAGTAACGCGTTACATTTTTTTTTACAAAAAGTATAGCAAATAAAGGCAGTTTAAGGAAAAAATAATTCAGTTAGGAAGATTTCTTTCTATTAAAGTGGGCATTAGCAGCACGTCCATAATCACTTGTTGCATTAAATGTGTTAATTAAATATTTTTAAGTAATAACGTTGTGATTTCAATGTGCAAAATATTGACAATAGGGCAATGAAATAAGATCAAAAGTAGCCTTGCAAACTATATACGCACTGTAGTAGCAATAAGTGTCATTAAAATCCGTTAAATACATATCAGGTACATAGATATGTATTATTTAAAAACTGCTCTTTCGGTTTCATTAGTCCCAACTGAAACTATTTAATATTTTTTTAAAAATATATTTAATACACACACTTGACCGCTATATTTATCTGCGTGTATAAACAATTTTCAAAATCATTCATTAACAGCCTATCTCCACCCCCTGCTGGAATTAGGCCTTTTGCAATGCGAATATCATTAGGTAATGCCCATAATTGTTACGTCGGATAGACTGCTCGGAGATCGCAGTACGTAGCTTTTCGCGTTGGTGACGCTACTGCCCCTCACCGGGCTGTGACATTTGAGCTACGCGATTACAAACATCACTCCCGGCTCGCTCGGTCGCGAGTCGGAAATTGAATCCTAGATGAATCGAACCTTTTACAGTGTGTCGCTCCGTCAAAGATCCTAAGCTTGTAATCAAACAACATATCACGGCTTAAGTGCTCACGAACAAATACTGCCTACCTAAAGGTTTTGGAGGAACTTATTACAGAATTTGGAGCATATCTTGGAGTTTGAAGTATACCACTCATTGAGTTGAAGTAATTTCAGTGTGTTAGGCTGCTTATCCATGGAGACTTCCAACCTGGATATAACCTATCGGCTAGACTTTGGTCTCTCTAATATCTTTATGTGATTATTGATAAGCTTAAAAGTAAATCTGCTAATATAAATGAATTAAAAGTTACGATGATTGGAGATTATTTTCTAAAATCTTTCTCACAGCTGATGTTAAATGACCACGTATATAGCTTTTATCTATTTCTCTTTAGTTCTTCAAGTGTATACTCATCGAATAAAACCTTAGCCTTAGGTAACATTATGTAAATAAGGTGTTTACCCAATTTTTAGCAAAATATATGCTGTCATTATACACATGTCTAAAATTTATTTCAAATGAAACTAATATTTTTCTTTATTTTTATAGAGACGTGTGTTATTTGGGCCTCGATTTGACAGTGAAAACCGATGATTATGTTAAAAAAAATAATAATCAAAACCAATTTCTTTTTAATTTTGTATTTTCTTAAATATGTCTAAGCGTAGTTGTCAATTGAAAGATTTTGTCTGTCACGTTATGTTATTTTTATTAACGTAAAACAAGAGATTTTTCATCGAAAATCAAAATATAGATTATAAATGACAATGTTTTTCTGTCGAATCGAAACTTTGAAAAGACACTGCGCGAATGATGAGAGCATATCGTACATTAGCGGAATCTTTGTTTTTTTCTTTTTTTTAGATGAGTTTACTTGCTGAAGTCGCAATCACTGTTAACCTCACTTAAAAATATGCTATGAAAAACTATTAACTATAACACTACATTCCATAATTATTCCGGAATATAAAACAATTATAAATGAGTAAAGCATGTATAACAAAACAAAATAAAAGTTTTTTAACTTTGTTGGATTTCATAAAAAAATATAAACCGCTTGCTAAATGTCTAAGTTGTGAATAAAGTTCTATCACAGAAACATGTTTCATGAAACATGCACGCGGAATTGGGGGAGCCCGAGTCGGTCCGCGTGGGATTTAAGCTGAACTAATTATAGTGTCTGATATAAATAGCATAAAATAAACTCATTAAAGCATTGCACTTGCATTTTGGAATTCCATAGTGACATAGTCGAAAGCTGTCTTTATTTCATTAATCAAATCGATCTGAGGTTTGGTCTATCCGTTCACTTCCGGTCACCTTTGTAATATAACAATTGCCATCATTCTCGGCCTGATAATTCATCGAGCTAATCGCATTACTCGGTGCTATATCGTTCGTTGTCACTGACAACGCCGCTTTAACCTTTACATTTACTCACTTTTTTTGGCAATGCGTAACTTGAAATGATTGTTTAAGTGCCATTCACACACTCAATAGCGTAATAATAACGCAACGCGAACAATAATGGCCGCAAGCTCATAGATAATGGCAACGTTAATTATATTGTTTACGGTCGCTCGCACACGAAGTAATTAGATTATACTCTATGCGGTCGGCATATTTAAGTTGGGTCTTAAAATCATTTTTACTTTTAAGAACAGTCGTTTTTATATACTTTTTACTGAAGGTTTTCATATACTTTTTATAAAGATATATAAGAAATTTGCTTTAATTTAACCTAATTTACTAGCAGTAAGTCGCGCAGATTTTAAATGTTTCGTCAGACTACGGTGAAGACAAAAGCGTGGCAATGTTTTTGACCAGTGCGTATATTTGAACACTTGTGTGTTCGTTTTGGTGTTTATTAGTTTTATTGTGACACTTAAACGCCTGTATTGAATTCAATAAATAAGTTTCTGTTTCATTCGTCATGGCACTTCGGGTAAAATAGGGTAGGTGATATCACAAAAAAAATAAGTATGGTTCACTTACGAAAAGTCCTCTTTTGTTACGACTTTGGTATACAAATCGATGCGTTGAGTTTGTTTAATTTGTTTTAAACTTTTCTTAGTGATTACTAATGCAGTCATTGGTTGTATCATTAATAGGCTCGCTTCGTCATCGATTAAACGTGAAGTTAAATTTTGGATAGTCTGATTATCTGGGTCAAGCGATAACCATGCGGTTGCAGGGAACGTATGTAGGGGTGGAAGGTGGGGGCATAATGAACCTAATATTTTGGCAATCACTGCCGTATCATTCAATTTTTTATCACATTCTCTTACCTGTTTCACCAACCTTCTTGAAACCTGTTGCGCCATTATGTCACTTGAACAATATGTATACTGGTAGAACTTTTCATGCACCGTCATCGTGTTGACTTCGGATTTCTGATCTTATATAGCTTTTAATTAACTCATTACATCTTTCGCTGCCCCGCAGTTTTCTACTAGAGAAATCTAGTTGAGATCCATTGACGACGTCAAAATGAACACAGCCATTCCGTCGTTCTTGTTTCATTGTATTTGCGCTTCATTTTCTTTAAGTTTTGGAATGTGTATATTTTCAAACCTTTCGCTCTCAAAGCACACTTGACTTGTTTGAAATTTCTGCTTTCAAACTTTTCAAATTTCTGCTTTCAAACTTTTCAATCTTTTGAATTTGAACCTTTCAAATTAAAATGAGGTTAAGTTCTTTACAGTACGTGCCACCAAAGTTTTCAACCACAATATATTTGCTCTTACAATTTTGCAAAAGATTTAATATTTCTTGCATTCTGGGCCCATAACCAATAAGATTTTAAGCAATGAAATAATAAATTGACTATGTATTTGCATATAAACTTAATTTTATTCAAAGTTACAAACGTAAGCAACTCTGACATCACATACACTACTTTGTGTATTAAAGCGGCGCCGTCTAATGGCTAGAAAAGAAAACTATTTTAATTTTGTCATCTTCGAATTTATATTGGTCAGTATGCGGATGATATAGAATAGGTGATATTACGAAATGGTCAACAGGCTGACTGACATAATATCGATAAAAAATATTTGTTATCACAGCACCACAATCTGTTATATGCGTGAGAATGATGTGGGTGTAATTTGGATACTGGACAAAATGGTTCGAGAAAATCACTGAACTATGACAGATAGGGTATTATGAGTATTGTACTTTTTTTGGTATTTCTTAATTTCACACCATTAGTGCTTTAAAAATGGTACACAAAAAACACCTTGTCTTTATTACACAAAAAAAAAACAATGTCTATGTATATTAATAACATGTCTATATATTATTAAGTTATTGATATACTTTTCAATTACTATAAGTACAAGTACAACTATTACAACTACATAAAATAATGTATAGACATTATAGATAAAATCTAAAAATGTTCAATTGCTAACTGATTGCAAATGATTTCTTTGTCTATAGACAGAGAAGAATATTATAGCATGAAGAAATCTCGATCCAGTAACCAGGTTAAAGTTTCGAGCGGCAGTATCAAAATCGACATAGACTTGATGATCGCCAACTTCAAGGAGACGCACTCCAAGATGCAATCGTAAAAAATGTAGGGTCATGTAGAGTATTAGTGTTTGATATGGAGTTTTATGCGTTTTGTTGGGAATAAAACTAGAGTACCTTTTTAAAAAAGTAGCGTCTTCTATGCGATTCCACCAAAAACTATTTTTTTTTCTATGGAATATATTTTAGCTTTTATGTAGTATTTAAGAATATATCTAATCACACGTATATATCCAGGAAATTTTTGGGATATATTTAGACATACTATTTAAGCGAACCATTGCAAGTACATTTTCGACCAAATTGGAGACATAAATGCAATGATTACCAATATTTTCGATCTCGAAACCTGGTGAATTTCAAGATCCTTGGAATCAATGGAATTTATATAGATTTTGTCCCTATTCCACGATTATTTATGGAGTTGTTAAGAAGATATGGAATAAAATTATATTATATATATATATATATATATATATATATATATATATATATATATATATATGAATCTGTTGCTAGATTTTTTGTTTGTCTGTATGTTAATTTCTTCGTCAATCATGCAGAATCTACTGGATGAATTTTGATAAAATTTCGTATAAATCCAAGAAAAATATTTGAGAAAATAAACAATTCTAATAATTTTTTTATTCAGAATTTCACGCGAACGGATTTGTAGGTACAGCTAGAATGGAGTAAAACTGTTTAAAATTAAACCCTTTTTATTTATACTAGTAACACTAGAGTTTTTATTGTTTATTCAATTCGCTTAACTAAAATAACTAAAATTGCATTTGTGTTGATATCTACAAATAAGAAAAGAGGTGTACTCGTACTGTATATCTTACAATGAAATTAACTATTAATGTCAATGCATTTTTCCAAAAAACTATTCAAAACATTATTTTTGTCAGAACATCAACATTGGGGAACATATTAATTTTAAAATATGTGCAAAATTGTGGATTTACCATAACTATGCCAATATGGAAATTTTTTAGGACTTGGCTTCAGCGGCTTCTTCTACAGGTGAAGAAAAATATTTTTTGCTGTAACGCTAACAAATTGCTTTATTTTTCCGGATTAAACAAACTTTGTATGTCAGTATAAATTTGATAACATTTGATCGTGCAGCTGTTGAGTTATTTGGTAATAATCGAAGTGACACACAAAATACTTTTTTGTGTTTATGGTATAAGGGGAATATGCCATTTATTTTACTAGTGTTTCCATAATAAAAGTAAAAGTCGCGAAATTATTATGATTGTGATTTGTTGAAAAAATATTCCTGGTAATAAATATTGGGTCGGTTTATAAATTTTTCGTCGCAAGCTGAAAACTTTTGTAGAGAAGGGGTCAAAAATGCCAGAATATGTTATTACAAATTATATATAGACTTAAGTGCGCACAGATAGGTCAGTTAGCATCAAGCACTTCTATTTTTATCTTTAGTTGAGTGAAGCAATTAGTAACAGGTGATAAGAAGTGGGTTATAGGCGTAAATCACACGCGCAGACGCCAATGGCAGAGACGAGTTTCAGTACTCAAATCATAAAGGTAATGCTGAGATTCTAACGGAATATCAATGACGTCATTCATTTATAGTTACTTCCGGGGGAATCTACTACGGTGGTTGCAAATACTTGCGGAGTAAAAAATCTAGACTATAAAATACCTTCATAACGATCTTGTAATTTTTTTTAAATCTGACTTTTGTGTTGGGGATAAATTGCCAATACCTACCAAATGGTGGTAAGTAATAGTTAAAAATGATATGCATTTAGTGTGGTTTCTCTTGCGACATTAATTTTAAAATATATTTTGTAAATACAAATCGGATTAAGTATTTTTTAGCCAACCCAATAGAGACCTAATAAAAAAGACTAAAATTATAGCGTCCGCTGTTTTTAATAAATTGTCTTCTGCTGAATATTCAAAATGCATCAGAATCAATTCATTGCAACAAAGGTATGTTAAGTTAATGCCGTTATTCAAGGCAATTGAGTACAAATTGTATTTTACATCTAAGGCAAATATAAATTATTACAAAAGGAAGGCAGTTTCTAGTATCTACGGTACCGTATTATATAAGTTATTTTCATACATACATACATATTTATACATATATATATATATATATATATATATATATATATATATATATATATATATATTTACAGTCGGATAACGTGGCTCAGTGTTCGTAACGAAAGCAACAATTGTAAAATTTCCATACTTTCTTAAAATGAAATAAACCAATTTCAAAGACATTAAAGCATTCATATGATCAATGTGATTATTTTTAAAATATTTTTTGTAGAAACTTTAATTAAAACAATTCTTATATTATTAAAATTTGATGGCATGTCGCAATTTACATCAATTAGTTGCAAGTCGTTATTAACAATCGTTAAAAAATAATTTACCTAGATAGTACCTATACTTGCAAAGATCGTCTTCATATATCGTTAATTACAAGTTCTTATCAAGTTTTATGCTTTTTCCGTGATTCGGAGTAATATTTTTTTTTGGTATTTTAAAATATGTTTATTAATTTCGAGTTTATCAATTTTCTAATATAATATTTATAGTAATCCGATTTGCAACAAAATCTTAGCAACTTACATTTACGAAATATTTCACAGAATAGAAAGATAAAATATGGATATGGAGCACGCATGGTGTATAGGATTTCATGACATAAACTTGTTATAAATGAACGCTTTCCATTCGAGTCAGAATGACATTTGAATAACACTGTGTATTTTGTAACTGGGTGACAGCTTGCATAAATATTACCCGTAACATATATTGACTTAGTTATGATGCATATGTATTTACGAATCATCAATTGTTGCTTTATATATATATATATATATATATATATATATATATATATATATATATATATATATATATATATATATATATATACATACCCATTACGTACTATATCGACAAGGCATATGGCGCCTCCGTATAAGTTCATTTATGTCTAGGTTCTTTTATATAACGGATGTTTTTTTAGAAGTTTCGTCGGTATAATATTTGAAGAAATACGGGCCAATGATTCCTTCTGTCCATAAAGTACCTCGATAATGACAGATGGATTTTCTTCATTCAAAATGTTGAAATTTTGTATATCGACCTAGTCATTCAACTAAAAATGAGTCTCATCACCGAACAAATGATTGCTCGAAAAAGTGGTTGAGAATTGGACTTCCAGATTGCTTCCAGATTCATTCAAACTAGCCGCGGCGTCCGTATGCCTGAATTTGCCTGTAGTTAAACACTTAAGGCTATTATGCCTGTATTTAAACACTAATGGAATAAAATGCCCTTTTCAATAATGCCAATATGCCATGGCCATTATCACGATTTTAAAGTTGTATACCTCTAAAAAAATACCCGTTGCAAACTAGGTCAGAAATGTGAATAATAATTACGTTTGGCAAATCGTCGATACTTCTTAATTATTATTTATGCTGTATTCCAAGTAGCCCCAATATTTCTGATGTGAATGATATGAATTGCAAGTATTTCTGAGGGTATTCGTATAAAGCCAATATGCTCTAATTATGTGTTTATACAAGCGAAGTGCGGGTAATATCTATTAGCGAGATTTTAGCACATATACAGATGTATTTAATATTAAAAAAAAACAATTTTTATTGCAAGCCACTATATACTGTAGTGTCAGATTCAAATAGCTCTACATTTCGACCATTTGTAATGTCTGTCGATACGTGAAATTTGCAACGTATGATCTTAGTACGTGTAGTAGGTTACATTTTAATTGTAATTGATTAACACTGTGATTTACTTTTTGTTAGTGTTTATACATGAACAAATTCTGGTAAGTGATTAATGTATGTTTATTTATTCTTCTTGTAATAAATGCAAAATAATTATCTAGCGAAGCACGGACGATGACGAAGTAAAACAAAATAGGAGAACAAAATTTATGGTTATTATATTTCGCTATAACTAATGTAATTCATTTCCCCCAATTTAGGCCGAACTAGTTAAATATAGATCATTAAATGAAACATGCGACACGGATTAACTAATCAGGCACTCATTTCTAGTGTCAATAGTGTGATACAATACTGATATTTTAATTATATTCTGACATTATATTTTGAAATATTAGGTTTATGGAGCGAGTATAAAAACATTTCTTTGTTGACAGGTTAATAACCAACGTTGATTTAAAACCACTTTTTTTCAATATAATTTCCTCATAATTCCATTCGGCAACATTAATAAATATATATATTTTCTTTACAACTTCAATTTATATAACACAATAATGTTTAAATAAACCACAAACTGCTGAAACTATAATGTGATAACATATGACCAAGAATATTTTTCTGTTATTCCCATATGTCTGATAGAAAATTCGAAATTCGAATTCGAAAATTAGAAAATTCTGAAATAGAAAATTCTAAGTTTGAAATTAAAAAGTGAAGGGAAAATTTATGGCTATTTTCATCCGAGTATTATTGAGCTGTGTCAAGTTGTCATATATATATATATATATATATATATATATATATATATATATATATATATATATACACTACTTAGAAACAACTGAGGAAAGTATATTATGTGCCTAGTACATATTAACAGGAATACTCGTATCGAAATGTAAAGGCTAATTTGAGATGAAGACATTTTGATAATTTATTTAACAACTTTCATTAACTAAATTATTTTGTAAAATTTTTTGGAATTCTGATTTCGTAAATATTAAAAACAAAACTATGCAAAAACAATTCTCGTTTAAATAATGAAATGGAAAATAATAATTTCAGTCTTTTTATTTGGCAGGGTTACGAAAAATTAAATTTCATTAGTGGATAACCTATCATTTACATCCATCTCTGAACGTCGTGACTATAATCGTTCAGCCGTTAATAAGTTATTAAGGCCTTTAAAAACTCTTCGGAATCGAAGTGTAATTTAATTTATTTTTCACATAGCGCTCGCTGCGTCGGAGGGATTAATTTGAACTCGGCTCGGCTCAGACGCCATTGTTTCGTGCAATCGGTCGCGGGCAGATTGCAAGCCACCTTCGCTGCTTGAGTAACAGTCGAAAGCTACTGGCGTATCGCGCGTTCTTATACTTCTCGCTCGAGGTAAATAATTATGAAAGTTAATTTAGCGTCAAAGAATAACTTTTCTGCAAAAAAATTATCATTCCATCAAAAATGATAAAATATTACTTCCCACTTCTTATTTGAAGTTGTTTTAGAAATTATTCAGCTTCGAATTATTTGTAATCTATTGAGTTGTTTTGGAATTATTATATACATTGTCTTTAAGGAATGAATTGATCCTTACAATATAAATTGTATTACCGAGTAACCTATGTAGGACAGTTTTTATTCCGGGAATATACTGTTAACCTAATACCTTTCTTAGGGCAATACCTCCTGTAACGCTGACAATTTCGCGAGTATGCTCGTCTGTTTATGAATATATAATGAATTTTCGGGTCGACTGTCGTAAAGAGTAAACGCACTATTTTGTTTTCTTTATTAGCATTCCAACAGTGAGCGCAAGATCTCTCAACAGAGTGTGGATTTAATTGAACGTAGACAAGGAAAATAAAAAAAAAGATTGTCATCAGTAGCCTACAACACATATTGTTGTTTAGGAGAGCTGAAGGGATGTGAAACCGGTTTTTTCACCGTTGTGTACAATTTCAATATTCTTAATTATCTCGGAGAGCGATGCACCACTACAGGTGATAAGGCCCATAACTATAAGTTGCTCGAAGTTTTGAAAGACTACTTGTTAAGTCCCTGTACTTATAAAGACATTGACACTCAACCGTAAAACGTTTGCTTTGACTGGGATTGTTAGCTGAAATCGAAAAATTCTAGGTTAATTGCGGTCATTGAGGTATAGGTTGAGGCTCAGAAACGTAGCCTTATTTTAATAAGAAGAATGAATTAATAACCAAAGTCATTTCATTTATACTCAGTGCAATTTTAAGAAAGTGTTCCATAGAAGGACGTGTGACATTCTTAATCGAATATATAATAAAATCCGCTGTATAATTTTCTCCGTGTACGTGTGTTCGTGTCCGCCTGGAGTATGTGAGCGAGCGGGCGTGCGTGGCTCTGTGTACAAAGTGCATGTAGAATTTTTAGTATTTTAAAATAGAAAAATGTGTGTATATATGTCAATATATATATATATATATATATATATATATATATATATATATATAGTATTAATGTGTAATGAATGTATAATAAATGAGTAATTACCGGTACCATACCGGTAATTAATAGTTTACACACATTATCGAATATTTATTGTAATTAAACACATCCAGATAGATACATCCAGAGAGTTTGAAGTTATCTCACGGCGTATATATTTTCTGATAATAGCGCTTCTCATCGCGGTGAATGCATTTTTAGTAGTATTACTGAGTAATGTATTTGAAGATTAAATATATTACAAATTCTTTATAACTCATTATCAACAATGATATAACAGCTAATTTAAGGTAGTGGTTATTATTCACATATTACTGTATCGTTAGTAGTAATTATTATGTAAATAATTTTAATTATAACTATGATACGCGTTGGGATGCGATATACTTACGGTTTTACTTTAACTAAGCACGCGGATATTTCATAATTATTGAGCCAAGTGTGCATTGCACGAAATGTCGACCGGTTATTGAGGGATTGTATTAATAGTGTGAATTAAATTATAAAAAGGGAAATAAAACATTGTTGCAATTTACACCGTCAGCTAAATGCCTTTTATTGCAGACGTAAACAGAATAAAACCGAAATAGAATACACGAAATTAAATTTGAACAAAAGAAGGATTTTTATTATATATTTTGAGCTATTACCCGCAATTCTGTTAATAAAGTATTCTTGAAGGAATCTTAATCCAAAATAGTAAAAATAATGATACGCATTCCCTGTGAAGGCAACATATAAAATAATACTAAAGAGAATTAAATGTATGAAGAAAGGTTTCATATTTAAAATTTAATGTCTTTGAAATGGATGTTATATATAACTTTCTTTCAAACGTATACCATTTATGCTATAATAAATATGATATATCCAACTATTTTTCACATGAGGTCAAAGCACAAATTTATTTGTACCATTGGAAAAAAAATGCCGACAAATATGATTGATGGCCTTGTTTATCTGTTTATAGTGTCTCGTCCCGTCCGACGGTGGTTCGGCCTTGCCTTAAAATTCGACGCCATAAAAATAACTGATGGACTGGAATAAATTTCTTATATATTTGAATAACCGTTATTTTAGAAAAAAATCCGGTAACAATGAGAAAATGATGTAATCTGTTGAATGAAATGTACAGGAAAATAAATTATATTAGATGACGAAGGAAGAGGAGACTTTATACATTTATTATAACACACATGATACATGTACTGATTTTGTTTCTTTTATCTTGAAGTTATTGCCTACAGTACATTTATGTTTATATATTGAAACAAATTAGTATTTATATTGCGATTCGAAACAAGCGTCAAGAAAAGCAATTGTACTTGTGTATCTCAGGTAAGGCGGAGGAAACACATGGAGGGGAGAGTGAATACATTTTCCCACTTTGTTCAACGTGAGAAAATTACGCTTTGTTGTGCAAATACCACGAATGAGCAGTTAAAACAATCGTCTCTGTGTAATTTTATATCTCACTGCTTTGTTATGAAAATTGTTTAATGACTAAATTTGTTGTGAGACGATTGATAACTGAACAAGTGCAGCTAATTGGTGACAAATTACGACTGTGTCGGCACAAAAGATAAAGGTTTACTCATAAAATATTTTCTAATCAAATTGTTCTATATGTAGCAACATCTTGATGAGTTAAGTAATGTTGTAAATAAGTGATTGTTATTGATACTACACTGCACATAACATTACTCAATCACGGCAACAAATAAAAATATCAAAATGAAAGGAAATGAATTTGAATGTATTAACAATTTAATGCATTCATGGCTAACAAAAGTAAAGGTCTATTTGCTACAAGAGAAGGAGTCTGTTGTATTTGCTAGTCGTAATAAAGATTGAACAATAAAAAAAATTAATTAAAATAGATAAAAAAGGTAATTAGTAAGAGTTTATTGCCAAACCTTAGACAGTTGTAATTCTTTATATGGTCAACACAAAGCGATATTGCACGTCTCCTTTTAAAATAATGTCATTAAGCTTCAAGTGCAGTTTATGAGTATCCTTTTTAAAGTTTGAGTTACATTGCTCTCTTCGACTGTCTATATGTCGATATATTAGTTTTAGAGTTTATCGTAAATACGAAACGTGCATATAATCGTAAACACAAGTCCCTTAATCGAAAAAAAGACGGAGAATTTTTCTACTTGTCATTTAAATGAAATGACAATAAGAACACACTTAGCACTAAACCGTAGCACATACATTTTGTGCTTGTTTTCTTTCCTACCACTCAATGTGAAGTCATTTCAGCATTTCGTGATTATTATAAAAATAGACAGAAGTAACTATTATACGTTATTCTATTAGTTATGTAACTTATCTTTGATTGTGGTTTTAACATTTATTTTTATGTTTTAATGTTATTTACACTAAATGTTTTTATTTAATTGATCCAAATATTTTTTCATTTGTAGTTAATAGATGGATTTTAGCATTTACTATAGTGAACTACGGTTGCTAATTTTATGCATATAGTGACTATATGCATACAATACTAATTGTTATACTAATTGTGTATACGTTGACTGTGATGATTTTATTTCGTGTACTAGATAAAAATAATTGACGAGAACTCGTTATTATTTTTGGTTAATAATTCTATAAGAGATCTCTTTTGAATTGAAGAATGCTATTGAAAAAGAGTTCAGTTTGTCACCAATATCAAGTTTATAAACGAGTTCCAATTGTATACGACACCATGCGGCAAAATTCCTCCAATTTGTGTAAAATAGCTTATATTCGGCTTATAATTGAGTCATAATTACATACGTGGAATATTGGAATATTGATTAATTTTATGAAAAGCACGCATAAGAAAAACATTTTTAATATTATCTTTAATACTTTGAATCTAGAAAAAAACTTTTTGAAGGTGTTTACATTTGAAGACTTAATTTGTATCGCATGGATCGTGATTTTCCAATCCCTATTATATTTAGAATTGACATAATGACCATTTTCTGTTGATTTAAGCAAATTACTCATAAATTTTAGTTATAATTGTTATATGTTGGTAAAAAATATAATTGTTATATGTTGTATATATGTTGGTAAAAAATGCTATTCTATCACTTGTGAAAAATTTAGGAAATATCTTTTCTCTAACGAAAGAAAAATAAGATAAAAAAATATTATCTATAAATAAATATAATAATTATATTAAAAATTATATGAATAAAATTTAAAATGTACGTTTCGTTGTTTTATTATACTCTGCCATCCGGTGACACCGCGTGTGTGTCACCTGAAAATCCGACAAAATCAGTGACAGCTAATAATAATTAAATAAGTTTTACATTTATTTACTTTATGTATCCTCTAAGCGGGTGGGGATACAAAACAAATTTGAAATTTCCATATTTTACTAACACTTTTTACGGTTTCTCGAAAAACATTAGCGAACGGCGATTATATCTACAAGCGGCTTATCTATGTTAGATAAAAGGATCTTGAGCACAAGTACGCACGTAAAAGTTATATAAAGATAGCTCAGTGAGATCCATAATTTACCAAATCACTTTGTTCCAGCTGCAATTGAAAAGAGGCCAATTCCCACGAGGCACCTTCCACTGCCCCGTTTCGGTGCCTGTCACAAATAGTCCCGTTCGGCAAGAGCTGCATTGCGAAAACGCGCCAAGGTCGAAAACTTTAAATATCAATTCGACAAATTATATCGACAAACTGGCGATGATCGGCGCGGCGCTTGCGAAAGGCCGTCGGCCAATCGGAATTCTGTCGTTGCGAAATCGGAGACGTGCTCTCGGCGGGAAATATGTTTGTCGGCGTTTCGGCTGCAGAGCGACAAAGTTAATAATGCCACTATAGTGATTATTTATGGTCACGCTGGGAGTTTGAGACTTAATTGGCGCCAAAATTTTGCATGACAAATGTTTATGTCTTTATATTCGAGGTATGTTTTCGAATTATGAAGAGATATACAGGCCGAATTAGTGGTTAATTTGTGTTTCAGAATAATCCAGCAGCCAAAGGATTATCTCGTTGAAATTATTTTAAAAGTGTGTAAACGTATTAGGGATTTGACAAATATGTGTCGTAAAATATCAATATGTTTAGGAGACATGTAGTACTACACTATCATGTTCGATTTAACAGCCAATTGTAATTTACTGAAAGCATACAAACAATCAAATCCATTAATTTAGTAAGGTTTTAAAATTTATGTAAAATATGAGTTTCAAAATGCAAACTAACTTTTAGGCTCACTCTAACAACATAAATATGAGAGTTATTTAAGGATATAGATGCAGAAATAAAGCGATTGCTAAATAACAGCACAACCTTTAATATATAAAGATAATTACTCGTATTTGTGTATTGACAGTTTATACACAACTAGTTTAAAAGTGTTAAGGTGTGTAAATCAATTACTAATTGAAACGTGGTAAATACATTTCGATGTAAGGAGAATTGTAATTAACATTTAGTAAATTGTCTGTTGGTGCACGTTCAATATTAAGAACACAAGTGGCACAAGCAATGCTTGGTAGATTTAAAACTTATTTTAAACTATCCTCCACTGTCCACAGAATATTATAAGAAATATTTATGCTGATATATAACTAAATCACTACTCAAGTATAAAAATGTAACAATTTTCCTGTGTCTACGTAAAGAGTTTTCAATATAGGTTAAGGATTTTATGTAATTACGACGAAAGGACCTATTATATCGGGGCTTCTTAATTGTCAACAGCACTTAGATATTGCAAAAATGCTGTTAATTTGTACTACTTAGGCCCATATTATATACCTCAGTGTCAGTTGTCAGCGTTTGGGGTAAATTCAATATATGTACATGTATTATTTTAAAATCAAGTTAAAGATATTATTAGAAAACATTTAATTTGATGCTATTGTTATTTAGTGGCAATAATTTTGATATAAATATTTTTTAAGTATTATATGCGTGACAATAAGTAAGATGTAAATTATTATTATTTCTTGTTCTAATTCAAGTGAATATACAGTAAGTATTTTTCGTGACATTGGCTGGAAACAAACGCCATCTTCCATTGAAGCTAACCAAATCATGCATCTATTTCTGTTGTACTTTTGTTAATTTCTCTCATTCTCATTCCATCTCAAATTTTTTAATTTAATTTTTTATCAATTACCAATTGATAAAAAAATTAAATAAAAAAAATTAAGAAGACTTTACAACGAATTGTTTGAACGTCATCTCTCTATGAAACAAACTAACCCAATGTAGTGTTATTTGTTTTTAGCGATTTCAGCTGGGGGTGAAAAAACCTACAACAATATAAAACAATTAATTTTATTAACTCTTAAATCCGCACGTGCCCTCCGGTGGACAATAATATTTTTTACGGTTAAGCCGCAAGTAAGGTTTAAGATGGACTATGTACGCGTGCCCTCCGGTGGGCACGCGTACATAGTCCATCTTAAACCTCGTTTTTCAAACATTACAGCTCATTTTAGCTTTTATGTTGATTGTTTTATAATCTAGGTTAATAATGTTTCAAACATACATCTGTGGTACGCGTGAATTTCCGCGTACCACAGACGTATGTTTGTACAACAGACATATTTTATGTGGTGCGCGCTCTCAAGATTATTTTATTTTATTTTATTTTTATTTTTCTTATTTTCTATAAGGACGGTAAGATTAGATTGTTCCACTAGATTAACCGGTTTACTGCAATATTTACTTGAAAAAACATTAGCCAATGAGTCGCAGAATTTTGCTAACATTGTAGCTTGAAATTATCGCCTGTTATCACTCCTAATATATTTATAGCTTTATTTTTTTAGCGACCAGTTTAATTTACTGTAGTATATATTCAGCTACAAATAATCGTCTCCAGAAATGAAATCGATGCAAGCGTTACTGAATTACGACACTCTGTTTACAAAAGTGATAACGTTCGGATACCGCGCTCCCTTGCGCTGTCCGTCATATGTCAAAATCGATTACTTACGCTTGAAAGGTTAAAGAAATTAAAATTGCAAAAAATCAAAAAGTGCAATTTATCGCCGACGTATTATATTATTATCACCGATTAGGTTATCGCAGATTTGTCCTAATTGTTGGCTAATTTTACACCTCAAGTCGTATCTAAATAAATATTCAGTTACCTTTTGTTTCTTCATTACCGACGAAAGTTTAGCAGCTTAATCTAACTTTTCAAACTCTGTAAACTTCTCGACATATATTGCTTTAAGGTGACTCTTTAAAGCGGTGGTTGTGCGGTTTTTCGTGAGTACACTTTTTCCCAGAGTTTGCATGTGGCATTCGAATCGTCAATGTCAACGAAATAGTTCCAAATAGGACCTTTTTTGGTTTCGTAATTACATTTAATTAACACTACACTAATCTGTTGTTGACAACAGATAGACGCGCTTACACTCACGTGACGGCGTACAATAAATGAAATAAATAATTAAAAATAATGTGCAAACAAACAAACGCGTAGCGACAAGTGTCACACCCGTCCGGCTCGCTGGCGGGAATAACCCTCCCCACCACCGAGTAAATAGCGCGTGCGTAGGGGGACTAGCAGCCCCTGTTTGCACCCCGTCACCCCGTCATAATGTTCCGTTTAAAGTTGCGGAAGCAGAAGCAGAAACGGATGTAAAAAAGGGTGCGGAACTTCCAGTAGTTACAGAAGCAGAAGCAGAGGTCTGTTGCATCACTAATTATTTTGTAAATTTCGTCCAAAACTTCATTTAAAATAAAAAAAAGATTAAAAATATGCCAATTCTGCATATTTAAAGACGCTTCTCTGTGAAAGAATATCTTTAAAAGAACAACTTTAGTGTCGCTATGTAAGGCAAACAAAATTTGCGATTTATTTATTCAACTGCACTTGGACATTTTAATCTTTTTATATTTCTGTGAAATTTTGACGTCAATCTTTTAAGCTAATTATGAAATATTTTACCTTTAAAATTATAAAATTCTCTGACAAAAAATAAGACAGGTGAAATTCCAAATTATTGTTTATAAAATCTTAAGGCTTTCGATTTAGTTTGAAAATGTTTAGAAATATCTAACTAAAGCTAACACATTGAAAATATTTCTGTAAAGGATTAAAACTATTGGGATCATGGTGATTATTTTCCGCATTAAAGTCAATACAACAAAGCTATTACGGCATCGTAAAAATAATCAGAAGTTGTAACAAATATACAATTTAGTCGTATTAAAATTGTATCTGTATATGAAACAAATTTAACTTATGCCGGCATAAACAATTTATTTCAAGAACTAGTTTTAAAACTTTATTCGCGATTACTATTAGACCCGATTGGCTAATCATATTGTGAATAATGTGGATAGGAATTGTGAAATGTTTTATTAATTGTTGATTCATTCGGTATAATTAATTAATTATATATAATTTGGTTGTATAACGATATGTTTCAGCGTGGTGAGGAGATAATGAACTCGGTTTTGGACTAACAAACGATTGCGTGTCCGTGGCGCTTCTCATAGTTTCGAATCATTTCATTTTAATAAGTTTAATTATTAAACCGTGCCATTCTAAACATTTCGTTTATGTTAGAAGATTCTTTATTTTATATGAGATGTGATAAAAACAATTAGGTTTAGATAAACACGTGGCTCAGAAGTTTTAATTACAGCACGATTTTTTTGAGATACTTAACTATGCCTTTCTTCTATTAATTAGGAATTAAATTAATTTGTTTTTAAAAAATATTTATTTGTTGCTACCGTAATTTTGTTTTCTACGGAATTTATTTGCGGTTCTTTGTTTTGTGGTAACATTAAAACTGGAAAATGTTTTTTACTGTTACCTGAAATGTTAGCTTCTAGGCATTTTTTTAAAGTGATTGTTATTCTTTCAACAATTAATTATAGCTTAAACAATGTGCTCTGTTTAGAGTAAGTTAAAAAAACGTTGATAAAGACAAATACAATATGGCGCCAACTGGTTGTCATATTGTATTGGATTATATAATAGTTGCATTTAAACTAGATACAAATTACTGTCAAGTTAAAGGTCTGGATGAGAAAATTACTATAATACCTTTCACTGAAAATAATCTCTGTACTTATTAGGCGGACTCGCATATGTTTTTTTATTATTAAGTAATCGTAACAAAATTTTCCACTGATCTGTTTTCTCATTACCCGATTATTTTATAATAAAAATGACAGTTGATAATAAGACTTTCAATTTCGTGGTGGAAATGTGTAGCAGGTATCATCAATTATTACCAAAAAACGTGTTAAGTGTGAGTATACTCGTAACTCGTACAATCTTAGGCGCAGTGAACCTGTAAGATTAGGTACATATTATTATATTAAACTGTTTATATATATATATATATATATATATATATATATTTATATATATATATATATATACATATAAATATATACATATATATATATATATATATATTTATATATATATATATATATATATACATATAAATATATACATATATATATACATATATATATATATATATATATATGTAAATGTATGAACATATTATTTACTATATCTTTCTTCTTAAGCACTACAGCCTGTTGCAGGCCAAGGTTGTCTCTTCAAGGTTTTTCCACCCGACCCTCCATCGATTTTCTTCCAAAAGTAAATGAAGACTTCCACTGCGACTTTCCTTTATGACGAAGACGAAGATTTCAAAAATATGATAAATTTGCATTTAAAAATACAAAGTTACTTCTGAAGTTGATTTAAGTCAGATACTCAATCAACAATCTTTTTAATTCAATTATTTCATAAGTTCATGGAAGTTATAAATATTCATAACCGTGCTATACTACATTTAAATTTTATAGCACTAATAGCTTGCGAATAAAACAGCTGTGACATACAGATCGACAGAGAGATGGACATGGCGGAACTATAAAGGTTTTAGTTTGATTACGGAACCCTAAAAACTATATGCTAAAAATATGTTTGAAATGAAATAAAGATTGAAAAAATAAAAGCGGTTTACGAAAAAATACAAAACAAGTATTAATGTTGTTTTTTAGTTTTTTTAGTCGAAAAATTGGCTTTCGGTTACGAAAAAATCCACATCTAATTTAAAAAAAAAGAAAACAAATTTTATGGTTTTAATAAACCTTAAAGTTACGACTCCAAATAATTATAAAAAGGGAAATTAAAAAGAGGACAGTAAAATTATATTAAGGAGATAAATATTTTCCAAAACATTACCGATGCTCTTTTTTCATATATATATCTAAGAAATATACCGTACGAGAGGGGAGAAAGGGAGTGAGGGCATACAAAATGACTGAAAACCGAATAATTGGCGAAAATTGTAGAGAAAGGGAAAGGTGATTGCTCTGAAGATGTGTTGTGGATGATTTGATATCATTGGAGCGTAATAATGTTAGGAGTTTTGGTAACATTCGAACAGTATGGGCGATTTTATCTATTTCAAAACTAACTCGAATACATGGAAGTATAAGAAGAAAACTTTCGTACATCTGGTTAATAATCAGTTTACGATAATAATTAATTTTCTCAGATCTTTCCAACTGAATTAGGAAGTAAATTAAATTAAATGTCATATACGTATATAGATTAGATTCCACTCATTGTTAACTTAGAAATTAATTAAGTCAGAGAAAAGTATAGTCAGTTGAGTTCTTTAGTCTGTATTTTGTAAACTAAATTAAATATTATAACTAGCTAAGTAAAACCAACAATTAAACATCAGATCGCATTTTAGATATAAAGGCAATAACTGTTTACAAAAAAAATATACATAAAATTTTAACGTCGGAAAATAAGATGTCTTCAAAACATAAAGTTCATACGAAATCGGCAAGAGTACATAAATATAGGTGGTCCAAACGATATGATATAATAACTACACGACTGCATCGACGATTGTTTATTGAGATACAATATTTGGAATAAAAATCTACGCCATCGCGCATGACCTACATATAAAACGTGTTAAGGTCTGAAAATATTCTTTTTGTTTCATTTGTACATAATGCAGAAAGCTTTGTGTTTCAATCGACAGTTGTCTAAATGTTTATCTTTGTATTTTGGTTCGAATTTTAAGCGAGCTACAATAATAATCTTTACATTGGCGAAGAACCTTAAAGGATTTACCGGATGGACTTTAAAGGATGGACCTTAATGTATTTATCAATTGACAAATAGCAAGAGGCAAAAACCAGTGGAAAATACGTTCATTGATACACTTCCGAGCGTTTTAATGTTGTAATTTTTTTCTTGCCTTCGCTCTTGAGAAAGCATCACTGATATCTTAATAATTAATTTCACACATCAATTGAGATTCGAAAGACATATGTATTAAGTCTATCTTAGTTCATACTTGCGGGTAAGTAATTTTTCACAATTTTCAGCGTGGAAAATGGTCTTTCTTCAGTAGTGGTGCGCAATGCCTTATAAGCAATTACACTTAGCTTTCCCTGAACACCTGACTTCTAAACATTATATATTTATGAATATTTAAACATATTTAAACTATGGTATTCAAGCGAACGAACAAACAGGACGCCACCAGTGTGTGTAATAGACGAAACCTACAAATTTCATGCCTATCAAATTACACGGAGCATTGCGTTGCAAGTATTCTATAAAAAACTAAAATTGATTACGTTATTATAGGGAGAAACATAACTACATCTTGTCAGTTTACCTTTGACTATATTCAGAGCAAAATATCCTGTGTTGTTACATTCAGAGTGAACCAACTCACAAAGAATCACTATGTAAAAGTCTGTCAACTGTAAAATGCCAGCCGAAGTAAATAAACTTTAATAAAATTACTTTTTGCAAAAATATCTAGTTTTCCACTTTATAAATAAACCTCTTTATCAGTGACTTTAATTCATTGGATTAGTTATTGCGATACCCGTTTCCTTTTTGCATACATTTTATTAGTTTATTATTGTGTATTAAAAAAGTATAATGTATAATGTCATGCAGGTAATTTTTTTAAATTTATCTTTTATTAATAAAATAATGTAATTCTGAATGGTATATCGAAACCAACTTTAAAATGACATATTTTCAAATCACGCATTATAATGCGTGATACGCCATTTTCATATGCGATCAATATTTACGGTTAACTGGGAGTTGAATTTTGAATAAATAGTTAGGTCGTTCTAGATGATAATTTCACTTTTATTTTTCTATAAATAAAAGAGTATTAATAAAAAACAAAGTACTTAATAAAAAAATACCGCTCGGGATTTTAATAAAAAAAATCTTGTCGAAAAGTACTTTCCCTATGATGAAATATTATTTTTATGTGTATTCGTTTTCGTAATTACATGTTCAGTGTTTAGTGTCACTAAGAGTGGCAATTATGGAGAAAATAATTTGAAAAATTCAGTGTTTATGAGAAACATTTTGAACATTTTTTTTTGTTATGAAATTACAGCAAGCAAAAATTATTTTTGTTAAATATATATTTGTTAACATATGTTCTTTTATTTAATATTTAATAAATAGTGAAATGTTCACTAATGTTAAACCGCATTTGTTCTTACCTATGTAATTTGACAATTCTGATAAAAGCGTTTTAGCGGATATACAGATTCAAAACGTATTAATGCAAAGTGTGGATTTTGTGATCCTCGATGTGTTCATTTGGTTCAATAATTTAACAACATTTGCAATAATATATGTGTTTATTTATGCGGTATAGTTTTTGGCCTTTGGTCTTTGAAAATGTTGAATTAGTAAGAAAGTGAAATAAGAAGCATAAAATTGGCAAGAATTAGACTGTTTAGAATTTTGAAAAGAATCGTCTCCCTTAGTATCTTGCCCTACCCTAAAAGCACTGCAAGCCGGAATATTTAAGTATATACATAGAACATTATCTACTTATATTTGGATAGGCATTGCAGAGATCATGCGAATGTGAAAATTATATCTGATACGAAGTGTATATTAGTAATTTAGATAATTTCTCATTTACTGAAGGAAGAGAATCGTAAGTCTGGACAACGGTTGATAAATTGAATTGCAATTGCTGCAGTTTCTTAGTAACAAAATTGAACTGATCTAAAATTGTATTCCAAACGATGACTAAAATCGCTGTTTCTAAACGTTTTTACTTTGTAGTCCAGTAGCTTCAGAACATATAACTTTTGAACTTTCTTATCCGTACATTCTGTAATAAACCAAGCACACTGTACCCTTCTTTCTCTAAAGCGTAACATGCATTACGTTGGGTAGACCGACGAATCTTTGAAAGACTTTTGAGACTTAGATTTTACAGTCCATCAAATCTCCCAACGATATGTGGAAATTGAAAAAAAGTTATACAGTTTTTGAAGAGTAGAAAAAAACTGCTTCAGAGACTGATTTATCTGAGGAAATTCTTCCTAAATTCAACAAATGTCAAACATAAGGAGCATGATCAGTCGAGGGACCAATCATTTTAATTTGCTCCTGAAGACCCGAATATGTACTAGACGTGCATTGCATTGTCGTACGGATGACCGTAACATTTCAATATGTTGAGTTCATTCTGAGATAAAATACTTAAAATAGCATTCTCAATGTATTTAGCTTTGTGACCTATATTTCGTATAAACCCTGTGGGTTTATACGAAATATAGGTCAAATGATAATCGTAAGCAGATCGACATACGGCGTAGAATCCATAATAATATTTAACATTTTCTGTTCTAGAAGAAATTTGTGTCAATATTCGATCGCACATATAACAATATAATTTCTTCAGTATATTTTTTTTGTTTTAGATAAATATGGCGTACTCCCATTTTCTGGGAATAAATGAATAAGTGCGAATGGATAAAATTCAATAAGAAGCTCCACTGTTCGTAAAAAAGTACTATTATGTGGATTTCCAAATTATTCCAAATAGCCTCGGAATGGCCCTTCTCTATTGCAAGGAATTTCACGATCGCAACAATTCGATATACGTTTTTTTTCACGTATGAAATTTTCACAAGAAGCCTATCAATTCCTTTCCTATCCCTCAGCCTCAATTTACTAATAACGCCCTTTAGCTATCCCTCGTGGTTTAAACTTAGTAACACGAGTTTTGTGAAAGTTGAGTTTTCATTATATTCAACAAGGGATTTCGAGTTTTTCCAAGCACAAAATACTGGTCCCTTGGATTCTGAGTAAATCAACCACGCACGAGGTTTAATCTCTTAATTTTTCAGAATATGTGTAGATATTTTTTGAAACAAAATCTCATTTTATCATTATAAATAATCTTGAAATTTTAAATCAGCCTCATCATTTTGTGATGGATGAACCATCTGTAGCTACAAAAGCCCGTGTTGCTTTATTTAAATAAAAATATAGATCATAAATAATAAATATCATAAATATAGATCACTGCTAATTGACATGTCCTTTGTTCCAATTAAATCCAGATTTGGTGAATTAATTATCGTAGGATTGCACGGAGTCATTTCTTGAGTATCATGCTATAAAATCTCTTCTAACGGGGTTTCCGTTGAAAAAAAATTATAATTATGTTTTTCTATGACTATTTTTAATATACTATTTTAATTTAAAATAATATGAACAAAATGTGATTTAAAAATATTGAATTTTAATACAATAATTTCATAACTGATTACGTTCAAAACATTATTTGAGGTTATTAATGTAGAAGAATTCAAAAATTACAAAAATATCAAATGCTTTGATTTATTTTTAATATTTTGTATCTTTATACATAAATTGTGTTCGATATGATTAGCATTAAATTATTTAAATAGTATAATGTTTTTTAAATCGAGAATAGCAAATATTTAATTATGTCATCTATACTATTATTATTTTTAATTATTCATATTTATTGACTCGTAGTTCAAGTATTTTTGGATTAATGAATAAAAATAAAAAAATAATATTTATTATTTTTCTCAGTAATTTAATAATTACAAATGTTAACTCTAAAATATTTGAATTAGTAATTGAATATCTTTTAATTATTGTTTCCTAATTCCATTTAATTTTTACGACTCACAGTTTTATTGTTTTACTATACACCAATAATCTAATATTAAGAAATTAAGTAGTATAGGTATAATCAGTTTTCAATACTTCTGCGAATGAAAATGATTGATGTTGTACGTTTTCATGAGACTGATAAATTTGAGGTACTCGTGGTCATAAAATTAGAGATTTTTAACACCGCTAAGTTTTTCTCGATAAGAATTCATGTTTAATTTCAATTGAATACTAAAAATATGAAAGAGATTTATGGCAAAATTCCAGTCTCAATTTTAAATGTAAATTATATTTCTTTAAATATTAAATTAAAAACAACAAATGTATAGAAAACAATTTTAAATCTTCACATACTGAGAACACTAAAAAGATTGAAAGCGAGGTTTATTGTTTGGCAGTTAGATACTAGGTTGAAGATAAAACTAATTTTAACTAAAACATAACAATAAAACACATCGTGTTTGAATTTGTCGATGGCTGTCAACACGAGCGGACTAGTATTAAATTTTAGTTGAGATCCTGTTAAAAGTAACCATAAATAATGCTGCATGGTCAATGTACGCGCTAAAAGTTGAGGAGGAAACAATTGTTATTTTCAAATTCCATTCGCTTTTTCTGATTTAAATAAACGAATAGAACTTTCTTCATTTGTTTATTGAAATCAATAAATTGTGTCTTAAAAAACCGATTATTTTTTCTCATGTGTTTAATAAGTACTTATTGCAATCTTATGTATTGTAAAAACACTCTAAAAATAATTATGGCTGAATAATTTTCGGATGTAGTATGAAGTTCAAGATTTTAAAAATCATTAAGATATTTGAAAATCGAATTATTCTTCCTCTAATTGTTTTCTTGCTACAGGAATTTTTTTATATGAAGAAAAATAATATTAGGAAATTTTAATTGAAAATATAAATTTTCTTACATTATACTATTTTTAACTATTTTTACTAATACTATTTTTAACTTTTACTATTTTTATTAATACATTATACTATTTTTTATGAAAAACAAAATTACTTTGACAAAAGGCAGAGTTCAAAAATATGTATTCATTTTTTTTCTATATATTTTTATAAATCCCGAAACTCAATCGGTCAATTAACATTTTTTTAATTTCAATAATTAGATGTTTAGTGCAGTAAGGGGTGAACTTTCACGAAAATTAAAAAAAATATTAATTCTGGACCAATTTATCAACTCCATTGTAATCTTCTCTCTTAGCAATGCTGGTAGCCATCATTATTTCTTAGTGGTTTATCTAAAATCAATAAAAACAAAGTTACGAGTAGTTTCACAGTTTACATCTTATCTTGGGTCTAATCGAAGGTTTTTCGACTTTCGCAAAATGGCAGCCTCTTGAACTTTTTTCTAAGGATTTAGTGGTTGATAAGGTGGTTGTAAAAATATAGTGGCCACCACTCCCGAAAACGTAATTTTGAGAAAAACGTGTTTTGAAGTGTCACCCTGAATACAATTGTAATTTATTAAATTACTTACATATATTCATGTACTCCTAGCCATTTACTAGAGTTTCTGCCAATGTCCAAGCCTCCAAAACGTCGATTTGTTGCTTTCTACATATTATTCTATTTTCTCGAACGTTTTCGTCTGCACATTGATCTGCAAGCTGTATACGTTCCATATAGATTTTTTAGGGTACAGGTAGGGATTTTTTAGGCGCATTAGACCCACAACTTTCATTAAAAATATAAGCAACATTTGGAGCAATTTCAACAACAGCAGAGCTATTTGCAAGTTTATGTTTACTCCAAGACGTGATGTTTTTTTTTTTCAATGTGCGCAGTTGAGCCCCATTATATTTTCAGCAAGTCCTATACACTCCTTTTTATTAACCGTTATTTTATCACAATACCTAGTAGTTTCGGAGTCTCCATTTCCAATATCATTTAGGTATTTCTCCCTATTTTTTTCTTCTATTTGATTGAATATTACAATGTCCACTATCCACCTCCGTTTCCCTGATAACTCTTCCACATACCTTACAATACAAAATGTTCACATTCGAGTCAAGTATTTTATCGCCAAGTAAGAAACGCCAAAGTAAAGATCCGCATATGGTTAATTCATTGGTTTCAGTATTTTCAGCTTCAAATGTGTTTACAATTGATTCTTTAGTAATTTTTTAATAAAGTTTCCCCTCTTTTAATGTTACGCGATTTACGAGTGATAACGAATTTCCTATATTATTTTGAAATTATATTTGTATCCCGTCCCATTGCAAATTTTTAAAAATTATTTTATTTGCATGTACATCTATCGAGTACTCAGTTTCATTGCCTTAAGATATACTAAATCTAAATTTCTCTTACCCTAATGTGTCTAAAGTCTAAAAATAAAACTATAAAATAAATTTTGCACGGTTTATATCTTTAACATTACAGTTAAATAACATCAAGCGCGATGCAAATAATAATACTTAAAATGACTGGTACAGACCGGTTCGTGACGCTCCCGTCTCTACTCAAGACCAACTGCCTATGAATAGTAAAAGGGCCCTGAAGTTATTGTAGGATATCTTTAAAACTATTTATCAGATCGATTTGAAATTATCATGGAACATTTTTTTTATTGTTTGAAAACTGTACGTAACCCCTTAACAAAGCTAAGCAAAATTCCATGAATTTTAAATTCTCATCGTCTTATACTTGACGATAGCATAAAGTTTTGCTGCCCTAGGCCTGGGCCTTGCGAGTCTGAACCTAAATCCAGCACTGATCATAATAATTTTACTCTATAGGGGGGATTTTGAAAAAACTATACTAAAGCAAATTGATTTTAATAATTTTCTTTATAATTAATTTTGTGACTTGTTGATTTACGTAACAATAATTATATTACTAAAAGTATATTTAGGTCGTTTTGTATTTTTGATGCAAAATTGCAACCCTTAATTGAAGGCATAAAGTAAAGTGTATAATAGTAGAAATAGGTCGCTTAGTAAAAATTGGTGTTTTGGTACTGGGTGAATGAATATTAGTAAAATGTATGTTATTGATCAATCATATGATTTATATTATCTGAATTTGTGAAAAATATTTATCATTGAATTTTATTAAATGGCACCGTAATCTTCCTAGGTATGACAAGTAAAATTCGAAGTATATATATGTATATATATATATATATATATATATATATATATATATATGTATATATATATATATATATATATATATATATATATTAGCTAATTTGAAATGCTGTCATGTTTCTGGTACTCATATTTAAATTTTTGATTGTTATTTAAAAGCATAAGCATATAAGCTCTGAGCTAAATTCAGTTTGGTACCCTGGAAACAGATGAACACGCGTGGGAGGACAGAATCTTAAAGTAAACTATCGTCTCTGAAAATCATAGTGAAAGAGCCTTAAAATAATTATTGCCTTAGTATGTGCACAACGTTTTATGCTTTTTACTTTATAAGATGATAAATAGCCATAATTACTCAGTGAAGTATTGTATATATTTTATTAAAGCATATGTTTCGAACCCAGGGATCCGAGAGGAACAGAAGGCTCTCATAACGAACTCCATAATATACGAAACGGTATTATGTAGGGTTTCTAGACGTGTGAGCTTAAAATAATTTTCTGCCGATTAAACGAAGTAGAATTTTGTGTGAATACAGATTTTGTGTGACTATTTTCGCTTATAACTTTAATATCTATATAGTTTTAATATCTGTATAGCTTTACTATCTATAAAAAATAATTGTTTGAGAAACATCCGAATTGTTCTTATTTGTCAGCGATAGAACCGATCTCCGTCGCTCTTACAAGCAGTATGATTTTTTATTTTAATATTAAATATGTGTTCAGATACTGAAATAATTACCATATCTTAAATAATTTACCGAATCTGACAAACTTTATTCTCGTTTAAGCAAAATTGTATACTGTTCAAAATTGCGTAGTTATACAGTGCTGATGGGAGCAGTGTAGTCATTTGAAGAAAACTCGGATTAATGATATTGAAATGTTTTGCATTTTTCAGTATTTAAGTAGATCAGTATTTAAGAATTAAAAATTCACGAAATTTTACATATTATTACTGAATGTAGTATTTTTTATTGACGTTATTTGACAATTTTAAAGAAAAAACTTGTGGCAAAATTAAATTAGTAATGAAAATTTAAACGTGATCTAAATAGAAATCAACTTTGTGGAAAAAGACTTTGAACTATAATTGACAAGTAATGTAACAAGTAAATTGTGACTTAATTCGAGTAAAATGACAAGGAAATACTGACAAGTAAGCTGAGTCGTGTATAAACACTATCTTGCAATAAACTAAGTTGTAAAAAAATAGTTTAAAATTTATATAGTTTAATACTTATTAGGTACGTATTCAACGAGTTAAAGACTGAAGTTTGTTCAAGGAAAATAAGTATTTTATGCATGTAGAACTTTAAGAAGACGTTTTTTTATAACTTTATTTATTTTGTGAACGTAAATCTTAAAGTGATTTTTCACTGTTGGAATATTGAGTAAAATATCTAAAGACCCGTTATATCTTTTAATTTTGTCAAATTAGCGAAACCAGAGCCAAAAATAATTTTAAAATTATAAACTTGATTCTTTCAAGGATTCTTGCGAGGATTCGATTAGCTTCTTATCGTGATAGTAAAGTCAGTCGATACTTTTGTATTTTTCCATTAATTTTTTAAAATTTTTGTTTTAATAAATAATTTATACTGTCCTTACCATTAATGGAAATACAACGCGAAGTAGTATTTTGGTTCGATTTAACAAACAAAAAGAAATACAGTCTATTTTGAAAGTGAATTATGAAGTGATTTTAGTATTAAATACTTTTCTTCCATGGATTTCTTCCTTTCGACATTTTTTTACTTTATATGTCATCTATCTATCTTGTACTCAATGTAGTATATAGAGTTTTCGCATATTTAATGTTTAATAAATTAAATAACACCGTTCTTTTGGATTCCTTAAATCGTTCATTTAAAATATATGCATACATACATACACATACACACACACACACACACACGCACACATATATATATATATATATATATGCAGGGTTTGACCGAAAAGAAATGTCAGTGATTTAATTGTGAAGCGACTACACCTGACTCGGAGCGACGATACGCTACTCGCGTCGTGTTTAAACCAGGGTTAAAATCGGTAAAGGGGGAAGTCGTCTTTCGAACGAAGTGGTTGCTTAATCATATCATAAAGACAGGCTTTTTCGTGAAACTCGTTTTTGTCTCCTATGTAAACCGTAGGTAATGCACCGCTGGTTGGAACGAAGGATTGTCTTCAAGTTATGTGTTAATCTCGGCGTAAGCAAAATTCTGCGTCGGTGTACTCAAGAGATTCAAGCGGAGAGTTCCTCGTATCCAGTCTGACATCGTGGATGATTGGAAACTTCACCATGACAACGCGTCAGTGCACACAGTCTTCCTCGTGACCCGCTTTCTGGCCGTTTTAAAAGTGCCAACGATTCCCCAGGCACCCTACATTTCTCACGTAGCTCCTCCAGACTTCTTTTTGTTTCCACACTTGGAAACTCTTTGAAAGTATATAATTTTATGACAGTTAACAAAGCCAAACAGGCTTACTCAAAGGTTGTTAAGGACATTCCGAACGAGGCTGGCCGTGACGCCTGGAAATCTCGCTGGAACTTTTAGGACAAATCATGTACACATACACACACATATACACACACACACGCACATGCACGCGCACACGCACCCGCACACGCACACGCACACGCACATATATCACCTACTCAATATAACAACGGAGTTTTGTGTGGTATTGAAGTGTTTAAAATATTACATGAAGACTAATGTATGAACAAGCATTACATTTTTATTCTGTTATATTGGCTATGAGTTCTATCGCCGAGATCGTATATATATATATATATATATATATATATATATATATATATATATATATATATATATATATATATATATATATATATATATATATATATATATATATATATATACATATAATATCTTTTTCCAATTCATTTATATAGTTATGGTTATATTAGATCAATTTATCTAATATAACCAATATCAAGGGTAAAATTTAAAAGTAAAACTTTTTTTAAATCGTGTCAAATAATAATGTAATATATTAGTTTTACATAAGCTTTACCAATAACGCGTATCGTTAGTAGTATTGAGTAGATAATTTTGGGAAGTTTAGTTAAATGAACCTTTAGTATGCCAGAAATTTCCGGAAACGTGCAAAACTTTCATTTTGGAATAAACTTTTACATACTTACTTGTATTTCTTTCATAACCCAAGAACGATTTAATTAACATTTCAAATATTTGTGGCTTAAAATTAAATTTATACTAGATTTAAATCCCTATAACACGTCGACATGAGACTGAATTTAGAGTCTCCTCTCTGAGGATTTAATTGTAGGTAAAGCTAATACTTGTGTAAGTTAGATTTTAATTTCCATTAGTTACGAAAATTGAAAAAAAAGATAAGTCAAAGTTCTTTACGCGCGATTGTATTACGGTGGAGTCGATCACCAAATAGTCATAAAATATCACCTAAATTTATATCCTTCAAGGAAGGTCGAGAGCGGTCAGTACCACAAACGGTAACAAAATGGAAATATCGTGCCTACCTGATACGATAAAAAATACTTTGCGCCTTACAAGGACATTAATTATTCCGTGTAACTTCTGATTGAACAACGTGCATATTTTAACGCTTTTCATCTTTCGCCTTTGATAATATCGGTTACGCCTGATATCGGCTCTCGTTATTCTCTGCACAGCTCTCGCGTTGAGTAATAACCGCTGCCAAAATGAGCGACGCTCGTCCCCGTCGGTACACGACATCTCGATGGCGTTAATGAGTTTGTGTAACGACTGGTTTGGTAACGTTTGCGTTGAGCGCTCGCAGTGGTTGTTTGAAACCTTGCCAACGATGAGTTTCAGTCAGACACCAACGGCGCTGACTGCGGTATGATCTTAGCAGTTTGTTGTGGTGATTTTATGGTCTGTTGTTTTTTTTTCAATTGGCACGTGTGATATTCATCAAATATTCAAGTATTTGTCTAAGGTGATAACATTTTATATGAAACGTCAATGTGACGAAGTCCTAAGATAATAAAAATTTATTTAAAATGTCAATGTGACGTATACGACGGCGAATTATTCATAATTCACATGCGATTTTTTCTTTTTACCAAAATTTTCTTCGTGTCGCTTTTTTAATATTTTCCTTCTTCCCCTTAATGTCACTTTGATGTAACAAAGTGACTTGTATCTTTATGCAACCCGCGTTCTGAGCTAAAAACTCTTTTAAGAGTTCGGTTGTAAATTATAAATATATTCTTAAGGTTTTACTGATACTTATGACTAAACTTATACCCCTCCACCGCGCATTGGCTAACTTCTTTTTCAACTGATAGGATAACCTATATTGAATATGTGTTATATCTTAAAATGACGGTACTAAAGGGAGGAGGGGGTGAGGAGGGGACGCTTGACTTATTTATTTTCTAATGGGATACTTAATATATATCAAATACTAGCTATCTCGACGCAACTTTGCTCGCGTGGAATACCCTGTGAAAATATCTGTAATAACCATCTGTATCAGTATCTTATATGTTGCTCGAGGATATAAATTATTACTATACATAAACTTCATTAACATTTGTCCAGTAGATTTCATGTGATTGAAGAACAAATGCACAAATTAGCATTGATTCAATTTTATCACTGCTTTGATTACTGTGTTATAAACGAATGTGTTATAAACATTCTGTGTTATAACATACTGTGTTATAAACATTTGTTTATAACACAGTAAACAGCGCAGTGATAAAATTGAATCAGTGCTGACTGTTATTTATGAAGTATAAAACGTGTCAGGTCATAAACACTAGATGATAAACATCGTTTTATCACTAATTACTCTTATTTAATCCAATATTTTCAACATTTTGGGGCATCGATTTTTATTTTCGTTTAGTTTTCGAAAACTTTATAAAGAATCTTCGTGTAATAAATATTTGAAATGAATAAGTTTAGAGGTAAATTTATTAGTAATTAAGTTAATATTTAACAGTAATTTAGAGTGAAACAATAAGCAGAAAATTACAAAAGCAATTTAAAAAATAAAACCATTCTAAGTAGAAAGATTCTTAAGCACTCGTAGCTCAAATTCTGGAACATTAAATGAGGCATAAATTAATTATGATATACGTAAGACGGCACTATTGCACTATATGCCATTTACCAAAAAACTTTCAATTGGTTTTAGCCTAATTTGACACTGTTCTCTTAATTAAGAAACTGTAGGGACGAGTAAAGGTTTGGCGTCCGAAGAAAATTTTGACTTTTGTGTGAAAGAATTGGTTTATTAGTAATTAGTTTATTTGATGTTTAGTTCATATTTCTTATGCCCAATGTGACGGTATATTGGCGCCGCTGGGGCATTAAAATTGCAATGCAAGATTTAATTATTTTGCAACCAAAATTTTATTAAGCGTCTGTGTTCATAGTAATAAGAACGTGATTACGTTCATAATAGCTGTCTCAAATACGATATCGATTTTACGAGGTTCGACTGAGAGTCTTTTATTGCTTGGAAATTTACTGAGATGTGTTATATCAACTTCTGCGCTTTTTATTTTTTTTTCATGTACCAATCAATTACAGAGAACATTTGATTGAAACAATTTATTCATAACCAATAGGATATAACGCGTTGTAACTTGATTGAAGTTAAATAAATATAAGACATAAAATGAGACAATAAAAGGTAATTTAGTCTATATTATTCAAACTATGATAATGTTGTATGATTAATATAAATATATTTATCTAATCTTTTCATTAAGTAATGTGTTAAACTAAATGCACAGAACAAAAATTCTACACAATAGTTTTTTACAATTAGTAAAAGTCCGATTTTCAAAAGAAAAAGATCAGCGTATATCTTCCTTTGATTATATAATGGGTAATATCTTGGCTTTATGGGGGACCGGTTATAAATTAAACATTTCTTCTTTCCTTCAAAATTTGTAAATTCATCGTATTTTCATTCTCTGTAAAATACAACTGCAATTGATCAAAATTGTTGGAATTTTTTAACCAAAGCCTATAATCTATCAATTATGAATTTTTTTCATATGTTGAATTATTGAAATAATACAATCTATATAAGAGGAAGATTTAATTACTTTCGTAGTCATGGTTTAGAGCTATGCTTCGAAAATCTATTAAGTGCCTCTAAAAATACAAGTTTTTAGATATACTATATAAATTTATTCTGTGTCCAAATTATAAAAAAAAATGGTATCAATTGAATATTGATGCGAGGAACTTTTTGATAAATGTCTTCAAGACTAAGACAAGCTGTTTGCCTCTTAGTTCCATCTTCCAAATAAAGGTTTTCCTAAGGCAAGTGTGGAATATTTGTTTTTAATTTTTATTAAAATATGTTAACCTAGTGTGATCACTAAATTAAAGTCATATTTATTTTTACAAATTTTCAATTATTTCATTTTAGTTTCACTAATTACGTAAGAATAGTTTGACGTGAATAACTTCATTGCACTTCGATTAATTGAACTTTGAGCATCACAATGTCTGAGCCATCACCGTATGTAACGGAATTGCAATACTGCGCCGCTACAAAATTCATCACTAAAAAGAGGAAAACTACAGAGGTGAATTTTAAAGAAATTTAGTCGGCTACCAAACATTCGGCATGATTATTCTAACAGGGTAGAGAATTTTTGGAATGCGATCCCTACTCGGAGCGCCTAAACGCGAACGTCACTGATTAAAATACCACAAAAGTCACGAAATGCGTACTGGAAAGTTACCAAGTAAAGGTGTGGTTGACAGCCAAGGACCAACGTATTAACAAATAATTAGAGACATTCTTTACATGCAAAGACACACGAGAAAAATAAGTGCGGGATGGATTAAACAATGCTAATGGCACTTGACAAATAGTGATGGAGCGAAATTTCGTATTATTTTTTTTTCGTATTACCATCGTAAATGCATAAAAATTTGTCAGCCTAACATAGAATTGAAACGATATTCAATACCGCGGATAAAAAAGGGACAAAATCCATAGAAAAGTTTAAAGTCGAAAAATTTTAATTGCAAATTCGTTGTCACTGTTTTTATTGATTGCAAAATTATATTTCGTTAAGAATTAGATTACGTATTAAAAATCTGCAATGAACGAGCGATATTACACAAGCCATTTGAATAAAGTACGGTAAACACATATATAGAAAAAATGAGTGGAAAGTCTTATTTTTGCAAGACTACGCGTTGGTTCATGCGAATTGGGTTTTGCAGAAGCAAGTCTTTGGGGAAACGGCTTCCAAGAAATTAACCACCTTCCTTATAATCCAGAGTCGGCAACTAGTAACCATTTTTTTTCAGCAATATGAAGAAAACTTTTCACAAGGCGTGTTAAATATTCTGAACATATAGAGCATTATAGACATGGAAAATAAATTTCTTTCAAATTTCAGTAGGAATCATTAAATTATATTTAATTTTTATTTGTGAAAATAAAATATATTTCCGGCTTAGGTTTAAAATTTATTGGCGAATGCATAAAAATGTTATGGACACTAAAGGATATTATTTTTGTACTTGAAGATATGCCAGTCAATGTTTTATATTTAAGATAATATAAATCATTGTCTAACAGATTTTGTAGTGAACGATAGGGTAATCGTGTGCTACACGACTGCTTTTCTTCATTTCTACCTGATGTCATTTAGAAGTGAACTACATACTTATACACGTATACATCTATAACAATATATAGGCTACACATCTCATTACACTTGCAAATCCTTGAATTTTAATTATGACAGAGTCGGCAATTATACATTTTAAGTTAAATGATTCGTACCTAAATTTAAGGTCATAGCGTTAATTGGTTTTGTTTAATTTATAGCTTATTATCATATATTTAAATAAATTATCATGTATATTTTGAATAACAAAAAAAAATAATATTATGTGTTGATTAAATCATATTTCTTCTACTACCATGAGTGTTTATAAAAGAAAATTATACACCCGTTTGTGCCACCGGCAGTTAACAAACTCAGTATTCCAGTATTTACGTGTCACGATGTAGTTAGTCAGAAATATTCCCCGGTTATGATTGGCTAAGTTCCATGCTCCATTAGCGTGTAAGAAAAGGCAATATAACCTACTGTATGTGTATAAGGGCCACTGAACTGAATCGACTGTGGAAATGGAATATGGGACACATTTTATGTAAATTATGTATACGTTAGGGGAGTCAAGCTATCCTCTTTGTCACGTCCCACAAAACTGGAGCTCTCATGATTTTCCGTTTCATCACAAATGCGCAAGATGGCTTTTTATTATCGCTGCCCATTTTCACCTCGGTGTAAGACCGCGCGCAATTTGAAGGATAATATATATTACTAATTTATAGAGACGTATGGATTCGTTGGCGACTTTAAGTCGGTGAATGGTCTGCAGGAAGTGATAGCTAATCGGTTTTCAATATTTACGTTACTTTTAAAATATATTATAGATGAAAATATATTGTTAAATAAAAATCATCTTATTATTATATTAATTGAGTACGAGTTAAACTATCATTCCAATGTATATACTAATCAATAAACTATCATTCCAATGTATATACTAATCAATCACACTGTTTGTAATTATTTATAGAAATGGCATGTAGCTGATTAGGTTATTTAATTTGTATTACTTTGCTAGAGTACGAAATAGTACTTAATTGTGTATTTATTAATTATTTAGCAAGATGGTCGATGAAGTACGAACGGTGTCGAAATGATCTTCACACGCAGACTAGTCGTTGACAAAACGGTTGTCTAAAAGTCGATTAGTTGGTAAAAGTCCTAGTTGCTATATTTCTTCTAATTTAGTTTTAATTATGATTTTATTAAACTAAAACGGAATATTTTGTACCTTTTGTGCTCCGTTTTTGTTATATACTGCTTCATTTCACTATTTACTATTGGCTATTGTTTAGATATATATAGCCCCTGTTATTTTTTCTACAAATATTCAGTTATGAACCAGTCATTGTTGATCATACGAGTAGTCCACCTCTTTAGTAGAGTATTTTCTCATATCCTAACAAATATAATAAATATGAAAATGATTTTGTTTGTTTTATTTTCACGGTTCAGATATTCAAACAATTTCCATAAAATTTCGCATACTTTCATATCGTACTATGAAGATAAACATAGCTCGGAAAAGTGATTGGCGGAAAACGAGTTAATACAGTTTCAAATCATATTTATGAAATTTTCCTTAGAGACTACTACGAGATCAAGTAGGAACTGAATAAACATCATGAGAAGTGGATGCCATACCTCAGTAACTATGTCATATTTCGAGATAAAAACGTTTTTTGTATGCAAAACATTGTGTGGATCCGTCCAGTAATTAAAGAGTTGTAGAGTAACAAATATGCACAATCTTATTCATTCAAAATTTTGCATTTATAAAATAATTTGAATTTACTTATGTTATTTGTTGTTAAATTTTGTTAATCTTATTAACCATTGAATATTTATCTTATATTTCAATGGTTTTTGAGTAAATTGCATATGGATATCAATTATTAGCTGTTTAGTAGGTTACTGTGATATACTTGTAAAATATAACTCATAGTAAAACATTATTTACTATATGCACAGATATAATTAATTAATTTTAATGGTTTAAATTATTTTTTCACCTATAGTATTTTAGTACCATATTTCATACTTTCCGCTGCATTGTATATTTAATACGTGTGACAGGTTTACATTTAATTTGCACTAAATTGTGTGCATTAAGAAGAGAAAATTGATATTGACTCAAATAAACTATTTCAAATAAGCTGCCATAATTAAAATTCATTTTCTCAACATCGTCTGGTCAGCATAAAAATGCATATCTCTACTATCATCGGTCTAATTGATACGTCTAATACGATCTAAAGCTGGAAATAAGGTAAAAGTTCTTCAACATTAAATTTAAATGTTTCGGGCAAATATAAAGAATCTGGTAGGTTTGCAAAAAAATATTAGAATTTTATCGTCACTAGCATAGCATGTCAGTTTCCAAATAATGAAAATTGCAGAATTTTCAGTGATTTTAATTAGATTAATCCAGTGCTAATAATTATCCGGTAGTTGACACTATATGAAATATGAACAAAGGTATGCTATATAGATTGGAAACGAAATGATATTGTCCAGTTAACAAAATGTTCTATTTGGATATATAATATTTTCTTTGAACATAATATCTACCAGAAATTTGTTTATATTATGATTTAATTCATCGCTTGCAGAAGTTATCCAAGAATTAGATCACTGTTTGTATAATAGTTTATATATCATTAAAAACAGATTGTGTGTCCTAATTCCAAAATTAATTAATACTGGAAATAAATTTAGACATGATTTGATTTAGAAACGGCAATGCCTGTGTTTCCTAGCTGTATGAGTGTGACAGCAGACAGATTAATTCATCATTAAACGGTTATTTCGAAGAATATTTCTTTCACTATTTTTACGCACGTCGACGCTATCCCATTTTTCAGCAATGGTGTGGTAATCGCAACTCGTTAAAACAGAACCTGTCAGACTACTTACGGCTGTGTTATGCGGTCAGCTAGAGTCAGAAAAATAGTTGGCCAATTAATTTATCACTTGCTAAATACAGACAGTTTATTTTGTATAAAGTGGAGAGAGACATCACCGTATTATGTAAATGACAAATAAATATTCCGCGATATCATGTAGACGGTATTAGAGGCGAATATTTATTAAGCAGAACGTTTCGTTTATCAAATTGCTTCTCAATTCCTTTACAAGTTGCCTAGTGCTTTATCATACTGTGTATAATTATAGTTAGTTATTTGTACTGAAAAAGAAGCACATTTTTTGTTTTGTGAATTCTTGTTTTTATTAACAACTCAAATGAAATTCTTGAATTGAAAATACCCGCATTTGGCACTCTGTAGATAAAGGTTTTGGAGAGGCCTGACAAATTTTAAATATTTTTCTTATTACATTGGCATGAAGTCAATGCCGAAAATAAATTTGGCCGAAATGGGATTAAAGTAACCATGTTCCATTGATTGATTTTATTTTTATAAACAATAAACGTAAATTTTTGATATTCATTGTTTTTTGAGTGTTGGCACAATTAATTTATAGTGATAATTGAAATCTTATCAGCGATTTTATATTTTATTTGTGCCGAAGAAAATACAATATTTGTATGCAGTTGTTTTAAGTTTTATTTATTTCTTCACCTATAGTTGTTTTAAATTTATTCAATTTTGTCACATATCCATATTTATTCAGCATTTTATATTCCAGTCTATTAGCCTACACTCAAATAAAAAATTAGATTTTATGAGTTATAATCATAAAGTAATATTGTTAACAAATACTCTTTATTTTTAAGGGCAGGTAAAACTTATATTGCCAGATTAGATATATTTTAATCTCTCAATATCAATCAATTCTTTTTCACATGCATACAATACGTTTAGCTATGTTTAGCATTATGAAATATTAATTTTATATTCGACTAACTGTTATATCACCCAAACTTGTTTAGAACCACTTCTCTTGGAACTAGCTTCGATTCGCTAAGTTCCGCTGCAGTGTAGAAATAATATAGAGTTTATGTAGAGTCCATTTATTTTTTTCGTATGTTGTATTACAGATAATTAATAAATATAATTCGAAGCAATAAGAAATTATCAAGCCACAGTTTCCAATATATCTTACCGAGACCTGACGTCATGCGCTAAATATTTAAATAACAATAAATATAGCTTCTCTTTCGCACAAACACTTTTTAAAATCTTTTGTATCCCATTAAGTTAGACGTAACACGATTTGCATATAAAACATCTAAACTCCAAGGTTTTGTGATTGTTGAAGAGTTAAAACTGCTGTTCACCACAATATATCAATTATTGGATATTTCAACAATATTATGAACACAAACGAAACACAAAACGTAAGCCACGACTATATAATGCTTTGATTATGGAATTAGGATTTTTAGCAGACTTTCATAACTTGAACGGTGTAATAGGAAAACCACTTTTTCAAATACATATATATTTTTTTTTTTCTTAATCACAATAAACACAGCACAGTAAATGAAGAGAGAAGTACTCAAAACATATTTATATTCCGAATGTTGACGATGGACAATGATGGAGCGTTTGAAATAATAGTAGAAATAGCTGCGCGCGCGCACAATCGCAAGCCGAGTCGACCCGAACGACGCCGATGACTGAAAACGAAAACAGCGTTCACTCTCGCCGGCTGATGAAAGCGTGCGAGTGAAAGGGACGAGAGCTAGAAATATTGAGCGTCTATCTCGCTTCGGTGACGAAATTCCGATACTTTCTTGTAGAAGTTTTGACGAATGTCATTTTGCGACGAGCCTGCTTATGGTAATAATTTCGCTATTTTAATTAATTATTGATTCGAGCATTGTCAAGTTTTTAACGGTGCATTGTTAAAGTGATTGCGGTGAGAATGACCGCATCGTCTTTCGGATAATTTAAAGATCCACTTTGTGTCGATGTTATTGACTTTAAGTAGGATCTTTGCTTATATGCATAGGTACAATTGTTGCTTCGTTAGCGACGTATTACAAAGTGATTTTAAAGGTGGGTCGTTTATTTGTTTTATTGAAGAAAAAGTGATTAATAATAAATTTACATACATTCGTTACTTGAGTGGGTTTCAGGTTTTTGAATTTATATTTCCTTCGCTTGCAGTTACTAAATTACGTGGGAAATGTATATTGAGGAATTCTGCGTATTGTGTCCACGTGTTTAGCGTTGTTTTTATTTTACAATAGTATGAATATTATTTACAGCTGTTTAAATGTTGTAATATGCCGCGTATACGTCAATAGGTTGTCACATCTTATACCAGTTCTATGTTATATCTTTAGTGCAGTAAGTTGCATACTATAAAAAAAAATAAAATAAATTATCAACAGTATTAAAATCCTGTCAAGTGTGAGCAGAACCCGCACAATGCGAAATCCTCATATATTTAGGCATTTATAAACATTTAAGGGTGCATAGAATTTCTATTAAACTATTTATGAATATAAATTTTTCCCAATGTATTATATATTGCCCAAATATACTAATTTTTCACAACGCAAAATATATACTATATTTTTCACAAGCATTAAAACGTGGCGCATATTTCGAAAATTATGAGATCTAGCATAATCGATACAGTTTTCTCGTAAAATTCTAGTTAGATTTTACCAATCCTGTTTTTTCATGATTTTTGATTCAGTAGTTTCAGAAACAGGGGTTATGACGTTTTACTTTAGCACAATTCGTAGAAAATATTTTTAAACATGCAATTAACAATTATGAAAAAAATATATATCCGACATAATCAGCCCTTTTAAGTGATACTTCATATGATAGTATATCTTCACAGATATACTGACAAAATATGCCAAAAATTATGTCCTACTCTTATGTTAGTAATGGAACGCAACCCTAATTGTTCCTACGACCGCCACTACGTGGCGCGCTCTCTCTGTACTTATGTATGTCAAATAAGAGACGCACTGTTATAATTGTTAAGCATTATACTAAATATTTGTATTAAATAATCTCTGTTATTTATCGAAAACTTTCATGGTAACAGAGCGTGCTTCCCATGATAATAAATGACAAAAATCCGAATAATATATTCTGCAAGTTTACCGGCTAAACAATTACCGCTAATTAGTTGAAACGTGCTCGCTTGTGAAAGTCGCATATTACTGCTTCTCTAAAAATCTAAAAAAACTCAATGATCGAGGCAACTTTACTACGTGGAAATTCCCGGCCAAAACTTACTTAGAACATGAAGACTTGTGGCAGTGTGTTGAGCTGACTTCAGGAAAAACCGTTGATTCCGGGAAAGACGTCAAAACTGAAGTAAAATTAATACTCCTATTGAATTCACAGATATACGTCCATATAAGACTACAACACAGCCAAACAAGTCTGGGATATTTTGCAGAAAACCTTTGATGATCGAGAATTGACCAGAAAATTAGGTCTGTTAAAGGATTTGGTCACATATCACCGGAGTCAAGAAATGGTGTTGAAGGTTATGTGTGTAAAATGATAACTAGAGTACTTAAATTGAGAAATATTGGCTTCGAAGTGAATGAAGAACGGCTCGGCATCTTTATATTGGCTGGCCTACTCGATATATATATATATATATATATATATATATATATATATATATATATATATATATATATATATATATATATATATATGCCTATGATCATGGGACTGGAGAGTTCCGGTATTGAGATAAGCGCTGACCTTGTGAAAACAAAACTCAAGAGCCCAAGATGTTACAATTGTACTCTATGCCAATATGGACTCTATGTCAAGTTTTGTAAACAAACTAAGAAAATACATAATGAGGAGCACAATAATGTGGCGAGTTCAAGTTTTGTCTCAGCATTCTCAGCTACACCGGGAGAAGAGGCAGATAAATGGTATATAATCTTCTCTCTCTAAGCGCCATTGTTAAATGTCGCCATAAGGTAGTATTTCACGATATGGACTGCGATGCCCATGATATGAATGGGAAATATGAGTTCTGTTTCGCTGAAAAACGAGTTGTATGTATTAGAAACTAAAAATAAATATGAAGCTGCTCATTTAACTTCGAATAATGAAAATATAAACAGTATTGATTTGTGGCTCCTCAGAAAGGCTCATTTACATGATGCAGCTTTAAACAAACTACCTGATTGTGCAGATGGAGTGGCTCTGACTCAAATAAAGAGTAATGCCATCAGATGCGTCCTCTGTTACCATCAGATGAATTCGAAATAATGCCATAACGATAAAATGAATAATGAAATAATGCCATCAGATGTATCAGAGCTACGGAATCCTTAGAAAACATATATTCAGATCTATGTGGGCCCTTGGAAAATACATCATAAGTAAGTATGAGACATTTTACACATTCATCGATAATTACACCCGAATGGACGAAAGATAAAGGTATTGAAAGATAAAGATTAAGAAGATGAATGTATTGGAAATATTTAAAGATTACAAATGAAAGTGGAAAACAAATTGAGTCATAAAATTAAATCTATTAGAACGGACAACTTAAGAAACATTCGTCTAGTTGTATGATAAATCATCAAACTTCTACCCTTATACGGCCCAGTATAATAGCATAGCAGAAAGAATGAATCGCACCTTACTTGAGCGGACAAGATGTATGTTGTTTTATGCAAATATGGATGAACATTTATGGGCCGAAGCTATAGCTACCGCTGCATACATTATTAATCGATCTCCTTAGGTTATAGAACTCCACATTTGACGTGGAATGGGAAGAAACCCAATTTATTCCACATAGGAATATTCGGGTCAGAAACAATGGTACATATCCCGAAGGAGAAGCGTCATAAATGGGTTAAGAAATCAAATAGAATGATAATAGTTGGATATTGCGAGAATTCAAAAGGATATCATGTGATGGATCAAAAAACAAATAAGATACTAATAAGCAGATATGCAACCTTCTTTGAAAATTTTCAGGATTACATTCCAGGTGCTGCCAGTATCGGATTCCAATCAGATAATCGTTCTGAAGTGACAGCTATGTCTTCACAACCGCATAGCAAGCCAAATACCTACTCCAAAATTTATGAGGCTGCGGAAAACAACTCGAGTGAATATGAAACATATACGAATGACCTTGACCAAGGAACATATAACCGTCATCTATTAGTAGACCCAAGACACTGAGAAGTCGTAATAAAAGAGGTGAACAAGTCAGTGAAAGTAGCATGTATTGTAGGTCCACAGATATGTATGATCCACAGTCAGTAAATGAAGCACTGTTCCATATGTCACAGTATGCTTCCCAATGGAAAGAGGCTATGGATGAAGAATACAGCTTGCTGATAAAAAACAAAATTTGGACCTTGACCGATCCCTCCTCTGACAAAGGGTACCCTTCTGTCCGCTGTTTATTCAATCTATCTGCTAGATATAATTTAGATATTGATCTTATGGACGCTGTCTCAGCATTTCTACAGGGAGAAATCGACAAAGAAATATATATGCTACAGCCTGAATTATACGAACAATACTCTCAAGTATGCCATTTACACAAATCCATATATGGCCTCAAGCAAGCAAGCAGATTTTGGAACACACAACTCAATAAAGTCTTACTTGAGTTGGGCATGTTTCAATCTAAAACAGATCCATGTATTAATTATAATATCGAAAGGAATGCACATATTACTGTGTAGGTGGATGACATAATTATATTCACATCAACAAAATATGAAGAACATGATTAAGGATAAATTAAAACTCAATTTTCAAATGAAAGACCTTGGAAAAGCTAGCTAATGTGTAGGATTAAATATAATGAGAAAAGAAGACGCAGTTTTGTTAAACTAGAGGAAGTCCATTGATGAGATATTGGATAGATTTGGAATGTCTTATAACAATCTTGCTAAAACACCAATTGAAGTCGGGTTCTCTGAAGAAAATACCATATGTGACTGTCCATATCAACAGGGTATAGGATCTCTTTCATATATTTCACAATATACGAGACCAGATATATCATTTGCAGTAAATATGCTAAGTAGATATAATAAAAAATCCAAGGCTGCTCACTGGATCGCTGTCAAAAGAGTACTAAGATATCTAAAAGATAGAAAAGATCTAATGTTAGTTTATACAAAAGATGAGGTTGGAACAATTACAGAATACTGTGATGCTAACTGGGTAAGTGACATGCATGACCATCAGTCGTGCATTGGTAATATTTTTGCATTTCAGAATGGTGATATTTCCTGGTGTTCACGTAAACAGTTAACTGTGGCTCTGTCGACAGCAGAGGAGTAGTGCAATGATTGTAGATATTTTGACGGTAGTGCAATGATTGTAGATATTTTAACTAAGGATATAACCTTAGAAAAGCACTTGTTTTGTTTAAGTAAAATGGTCTTGCGTTTAGAGGGGGGGATGTCAGTAATGGAACGTGACCCTAATTAGTTATTGGATAATAAATAGACATATATTAGTATATATATGTATATATATATATATATATACATATATATATATATATATATATATATATATATATATATATATATATATATATATATATACACATATTTATATATAGTACAGAGAGAGTGCACCACGTAGTGGTTATGTATGTCAAATAAAAGACGCACTGTAATAATTGTTAAGCATTAAACCAAAAATTTGTATTAAATAATCTCTGTTATTTATCGAAAACCTTCACCTTATTTTCCAAACCATCGAAAAATTTTAAGAAATAAAATTTTTAGAAGCCTACGCAAAGGTTGTAGGTAAACGTGAGCGGCGTTTCTAGATGTCAATTTTTTTAAAAATATGCATTGCGCTTTACGTCTGTGAAGGATGTGGCAATAGATTTACGTTGTGAAAAATTAATGTTTGTAAATAGTTTAGTAGAAATACCCCAAACATAAGAGTCTAAATCCGTACCCTCGTCTTGCTAGTTCTAATCGTTCATAACAGGTCGTTTTTTATATTATGTCAATATATAGTAGATACTGATGTCATACAGTAGATTGCTTAACAAATTATTAATATTAAAAACTAATATCAAATATGGATAAAGCGGTTAACGGATGTAATAACAATACAATGTAAACGGCAAGTAGATTAAGATCTAGAAATATAAAACTTTATTTTAATTTTTTAAAACAAAAATAAAAAATGAAGGTTACCACAATAAAGGCCATCGTAACATAACGAGCCGGCACATGTCGATGTTCTCAATTTCGTTCAAGATTTCAATGCTCGATGCTGAAATTCACTTAATGTCTGCCTCCAAGAAATAAAACAATTTCATCGCTTTAACGCACGGTAATTTTAGAAACTATTAAGCTGTTATGTAATGAATTGTTCCAGTTATTATAATAGTTGTTAAATAAGCTTTATATTGAATTTACAAATATAAAATGAAGCCATGATTAATGTTGTCGAAACAACTTTATTTGAAACCATAGAAATTTTGAAACGGTTGATATGAACGAGAAGCTGTTGCGAAATATTAAATGATCGACAACTTTTAACAAGAAGTTTATTAATATACGAAATTAGAATGATACATATTTTTATATAACAAATTCATAGGCTATTTCATCATAATTATTACGCGGTGCTCTTAATTTCAGCATATATTATGAAGTAAATGTTATATTAAATTTATACTTCCACAATAACTCTTAGTTGATATTATCAAAAAGTGTTCATGCGACCACAATAATTGACGGAGTCAACGTAAGGGAAATGTTGGTAATATAATTTAATATTCGTGTATATTAGAAAATAATAAAAGGAAAATTCTTTGTATTAAACTTTTTTATCTTTTCCAAAATAATGAAAAAAAGTAACAAAGTTAAAGAAAAGTTTATGTGCTAGGTCTATAAATATATAAAAAAGAAGAAATCAAACGTTTTCTGTTTGTCTATCTTTATGCACCTGAATCACGAAAAAACTACTGAATAAATTTAGATAAGATTTTCAGATTTTACTTATCCTATTTTATAATGTATATATATATATACATATATATATATATATATATATATGTATACATATATATATATATATATATATATATATATATATATATATATATACATTTACATATACATATATATATACTAATATATGTCTATTTATTATCCAATAATTCTAGAACCAATCAACAAATTATCATCAAACTTGGAAAAGTACAGCTTACATGACGGTGCAAGACATAGATCTTTCATAACTTTTGGATTTGCTTGCGTAGAATGTTAATATTACAAAATGTGTTTGGATGCTTTTCTTTTAGTTACGCCAGCAATTTATAAAATTTGGTATAGTTTCATGGTTTCAATCAGCGTATCTTTATAACTCATGGTTTCAATCAGCGTATCTTTATAACTCGCAAAATATCATAATTCTGACACTCGGTATTTGTACTCAGTAATAAAAATTTAGTACTACGAGTCACGAGGTATATATTAAATTCATAAATTACGTGTTTCCTAAGCCCAAAACGTGCATGATTTTGTTGGACATGGCAAAACGTCTAACATTATTTATAAAAAGTTGTGTGATAATCTCATTTGGTCCTGAAAAAATTTGCCGTATTATTAAAAAATCTATGCGGACGAAGTCGCGAGCAAAAGCCAGTATCGATCAATTGTTCATTTTTGATCCAAGTCTATATTCGATGAAAAAATAAACAATATAGAACACTAATAGTTTTAGTAGATTATAGATAAGTAACCGCGTGTACTGAATACAGTAAATTTTTAATACTTTAATAATAACAATTCGTTTTATTTGTCTTAACCTCTGAATATTTCTTAATGCGAAGTATTAACTCTACAAAGAAATGATTTACTAACACGAAAGACAGTTGTTGACAAGGAAAGTTGCAAAAAGTAAAATATATTTAAGAACAGAATTATATGGGAGGAATTTACTGCCAACAAGTATAAGTAATAAAGTAAGTAAATGAGAGAGTTTTCGGAATATCGATATAGTGTTGAGGAAATTTTGAGTGCAATGAAAATTATATTGTCGCGGAATATACGCCAGGTGAAATTTTCTATTGAATTAATTATGCGATATTTTAATTTTTCATTATGTGATTTTTTTAATTGTGACAGTGGTATTTTTGCAGGCCTGGCGCTCGATGAAACTGATAAATTCTCGTCCACTGCTGCAGAATTTCTTAGTTTTATCGATGTGCTTCACTATTAAGACTGGGGACACTGTTTGAAGTATTTTAATCATTTTACTTCTTATAGTTTTTTTTTGATCTCATTAACTCTCGTTCCTCTATTTTTTTCCACGTTTCCTATCCATTATTATAATTTTTATTAAACGTTACTCTTTGTTATTCATCAGTAAATGACTTACAATATTTAAAATTCTTTTTAATTTAAGACTATGAATTATTAGCAGCGAAGACAACTTTCGAAAATTCCGCCTCTGCTGGCGATTTGCTTCATAATTGTGTAAACGGCATTATAGTACCGGTATTTTATGCAGCAAAATGCTTTTGGAATATTGGCTGTTATGTAAAATTTAAATATATAAGTTAAATAATATTTCCAAGTAAACAACTTGGTACGTATAATAAGTTATTATGTAAATAACTTTCAGAGTAAGAGATGGAATCGTTAGTTTAAAGAAAGTAGCATTGAATAAAAAGAGATTATGTGAAAATCGTATATGACAGTGTAAAACTGAATATAAAATGTTTAACATGGAAATAGGTAAGTCGTTAATTTTAAGTAAAAGCTGAAGTGGGTTGAAAAGTTATGGATTCAATTTTTTTAGAAATATTGCTATGGACACATCGTTTATGTATTCTTCTTCGCGTGCTCCAGACGAATTGTTTTTAAAGCAAGTGTAAGCAAAATGCGGCATTGTTACTTCCAAGTAATTGAAACTATCTATTTATTTTTCATTTTATGTATTTTTTATATTATACTGTGTGAGTGTTACATCATTGTGATAAGTTTTCGAGTAAATGTATGAATATACATATATCTGGGTCTTTATTCCCTCTTATAGAATAAACGGTTGAAGGATTAGTAGAGTAAACGCTTGAAATATGTAAAATGTTCGTATGTGAATTTATTACGAGTATCGCTTAATATATGACGTTACTTGACATTCAACGTGGCGGACACTGTGCAGGAGGCACACGGTTGAATGCGACCGGCTACAGTGGCCGAGTTGCACGCGCGCATTGTAAAACAGCCCCTGATCTTTATTTGTGTAGCCTAAAAATATACAGATTATTTAATTTTTTTAGGTATTTCAAGAAGTGACTTAAACAAATAGTTCGAAATAAAAAAAATCTATAAAAAGCAATATGTGTAATTGTGCAAAAAAGCGAAAAGAAAGGAAGGAGCTTTGCTCACACCATTGACGTTTCTTTTAGTAATTATTTGCAGGCGAGATCCGATTATGAGTAATAAATTGATGTAAATCGAGGGTTAATTGTTGTATCGCTCAGTTACTTCCGTTCAGTTTTAAAATTTATAGAATTTTAAATAAACTTCTAGAAACCTATTATATTTGTAATTTTATTTCCAGTAGTTTCGGAAAGAGAAGAGATATACCTCCACATTGAAAAAAACTGAAATACTTTCTGATTTACTTTGACTTCCATTAAAATATCCACATAAATATTTTCGAGTATTAACTATTGAGATACACGTTAATATGAGTTACCACTATCCAAAAATTCTAGTTTCTATGTCGAATTCTTTCACGTAATTTATTTTATTAGGTTTCCTTTTCTTCCCTTTAAGGTATGGAACCATAATAATAATGCCAGTATTCATAATATAATAAAAGGGTGACGATACCTTGTCTGCACGCATAAACTCCACTAGACGGATTTTAACTAAAATGTAGCCTTATGCATTATACGTTCACATGCAAGACACATGCAGTCGACATGCACCATACATATCTTTACGCTCATTGCCCAAATCAATTACCACCTATTTCGTCTTTATTACACATAAACGGTCTGTTTATCGCACTGCAGAATTGTTCTGTTAAGAAAGTGAATGCTGAAATATGTTGAAAGGTTATCCTTTCAGCTTTCACTTAAAATCACCCAGTAATTTCTATATCGTTCCGATGTCACATGCAGTTGTGCACTGTTGTATACAATTTTTATGCAGTATGTTTTCTTTCAATGCCACTTGTATTAATCCACTATTCTCGCTTAATATTACTATTCTTTTTATATTTATCTGCACATAACTTTCAATATCAATAACATAATATATATATATTGACGTATAGAATATAAATATTGGTTAGTATTTTGTGTCGGTCGTCCAACATTACCTTAAAAGATGATTGAATTATCTTTCCTGCTTTCCTTTCCTATTTTGTCTCAATGTTGTAACTCTAATATCGTGGTAATGCAAGCACCTTTAACTGCCGTTATCTATACAATATCATCAATAACAACTATCTGTGAATTTCTCGTGTGTATGTAATGCTCATTTTTTAAATTATTTACACAGCTTAGTTATAAGTAAAATGAAAAAGAAAGTCACGACGAGGTCTGCCTGACGCCATTTATTAATATATGACTTAAGCTGTTTTTTTAATTCAACCGTTATTTCAAGTGACACATAGTTGCAATGAGTAACTGTGTCACGAGTACATGGCGTCTGTCTAATGCGAGCAATACAGCTATAGTCCTGGTGATTCGCAATTGTTAAGTACAATGATATCAACTATGGCAATACGCGTACCTATTTCTTTTGAAAATATGAACTATTTTATTACGTTCAACCTCAAAAATGAAACCGTCGGTGTACAGTTTGAATGTAGCCTGTATTGTAGCATAGTCATGATATCTTCCCAAGGTGTTGCGGTTAATTTTTTTTTATATTTACATAACTATAGGACATTTTATAATTCCTGTCTCCATAGTAAACATAAAGTGTTTGTTGATATTTCCTCTCAATTTTTCAGGAAGTTGGTATAATCACCGTGTCGCCTACGTCTACAGTTTGCAAGCTAACCTTTATTATGTTCTGCTTTATTAATTACTCGTGATATATTTAAATAAAATTACTAATCTTAGAAATTCTTAAAGAAGTAATTTTATTTATTGGAAACATCTGGTTCAAGCATTTTTTTTATGTTGCGAATGTTTCATTTATTTATTTATTCGTGATTAAGGCTTTTCTGCCACTTGAATTGACACGTGACTAATTATACTGAATGGTCTTACCGACTGCATTTTTTTCTAGTTTCTTGCTGTGAAATTATTAATTTAATCAGTGAATAATGTTATGTTTTTAAATTAATGTTATATTAATTTTAAAAAAAATTCTGTTATTTTCATGTCTAAATTCAAAATATTTTCCAAGAGAAGCTTATATCAGAACGGATAAGTATTATGGGGTACTGTATACAGGCATTTACCATATTTACGTCGAAGACGAAACGAACTGTAGCTTGTTCTGAGACGTACAAAGTTAGAAACATTGTTTTAGGACATTAATCTTAATGCGATTCTCGTTTTCGGTTTGTTAAGTAAATACAACGAATTAACTAGATTATTGCTTATCTGACGCTTGCGTGTCAAGGTAACTGTCGATTAAGAACAAGTTTTTTTCATTGATATTTAGTTCACTACGTGACTTTGTTTATTTAACATAAAGTTGATTTGAAGGCGTGGTTTAGGCTCATAGATCACTCCCATTGGCCAAAAAGCATACAATCGATATGGAATTATCGAATTGATTTATATTGATTCTTCATAGTTGTCCAATCTATTTTAATAAATAATGAACTCTTTTTTTTTGCGTGGGTTAGTTATCGTGTGTTTGTTACCGATTTTAAGTGATACTTTCTCAAATAAACAATTCTTAAACATCTGTGTGAGAAAGATGACTGACTGTGAGAAAGATGATTTAATATTGATTCTATGCCAGTAATAATTTTCTTAAACAAAATCATGTAATTCATCAGAAATAACTTTCATAAAGCGAACTGTCTATTTAGACTTAAAGCGTGTAATTAATACACTATTTATATACCATATAATAAAAACATATATCTAAGCATAAAATGAAGTTAACTCGTATTATAGAGTGGTATTGTATATCTGATTTTTGTATTTCAACGTAGTCATGTATATTACTCGAATCAAGTATATTATTGTCTTTATTATTAAGACGATAATGTCTTAAGACAATTCTTAATATGAGGAATGCATAAGCATTCCTCGTCGTATATTTACACTCTTTATTACCCTTATAATAATTTTATTGAACAACATTTGCGAGTAACAAGCAATGACGAACAATATTTTTAAAATAGGCCACACAATACGAATCTCAAATTATGAAACGATAATATCATAGCAACGACAGACAACAGAATAGCCATCTTTTTCTGACGCGCAGGTTACACAGAATGCACATTTATAATGGTCCAAAAATTAACGTATTTTCTAAATATACATTTTTCTTTTGAAACCAGAAAAAAATCGATATGATATTTCAAACAATAGCTGAAGCTATGAATAAACACAAAAATCGCCCAATGCATGCGTACCATATGATTATTCTACTTCCACACTATATTTATTATTTTTTATTATTTTCGAACAAAAATGATTTATGTGACAGGAGTCAAGATTTTTGAAAAAGTACAGAAATATCACAACTTTTAAACTATTAAATTTCGCGGAACTGAATGAATATTTTAGTACAATTAAGTAACAAAAATAATAAAATATATGATTCTTGCAACAAAAGTTCAGTTGTAATTTTCTATCTTGGTACTGATCACTCTATCTAAAATTTCTGCCCCGTACCGATGATTCCGTCAAGTAGTCCAGTCGCGTCGCGTTGCGTTACACGGCGCACTAAATTAGCATTTGGTTGTATACACTTATCGGTTCATTCCATCATAGTGAAGACTCGTTAATAAACTACTGACAGTGTTATACACTTCTGTAGGAGTGCCAATAAGTAAAGGCCGAATTAAAGGATTTTTAGTTTAACGTGCATTTAAGAAAAATATTTATGATTAGCATAGTGAAATTCGTCACTTAAAACTCGGTATAAATTCTAATCTAGTTTAGGCGAGGGATGTTGTCTACCTTTGGGCACCTAAAATGTCTCTTATTATTGGGTGGTTGTAGCACCTCAAATCATAATTTTAAATTTGATAAAAATATTGTCTAACTCTTCTTCTAATGCTCTTCAAATCAACGTTGAATGTACCAGAGTCGGTATATACGTTTTGTCGAATGCAGTAATGTTACGAAATTAAATTGAATTTAAAGTAAGTAGATAAAGAACAACTCATTACGTTAATTTCAGTATAGATATTGAAGTTAACGTAAAAATGATTCTGGTTTTTTTGATAAGACACGTATTTTGGCCCCTGTTGTTCTAGACCGACAAAGTATTGCCAAGTTGCTTGTTATCGAAGAATGTTTTGAATGAAATAAATATTAAAAAATAATTCCATGAGATGATGAAATTTATAAAATCGAATTTTGTCTAATGCGTAGCGCTTCTCGGACCCATTTCAAATGTTCCTTTTGATCTGAGTTTGACACTAAAATCTGCAGTTAGCTTCTTTTAATCCGTTACTTAACTACATCATATAACATACACCACTACTGTTTCAAATGATATTTCGTTCATTAGAATTTATTGTTATGAAATAATAATAAAGTGGAATCGTAATTTACGACCCTCAGTTTTGAAAGCGCGTTATTTGATAAGAAGTTTGAGCTGGCTGCACTGGTTTGACACGGTTGCGATTTGATTTAAAACCATTTTTTTTCAGATATGTATTATAATAATTGAGAAAATCTAGTTTTTTCTTTCTTGGATATTTTAATGATGCCACTGGTAATTCTACTCGCTCTTCACACGTGATACGGTATGCTGTGATAACCAATTTTAGGTTATCAGTCTTTCTTCCTATGAGGTGTATCCGAGATGTTCTAGAAACTAATAGATAGTGATGAGACTATAGTTACTAGTACGTAAATTTAAACATGTTATTAAATGAGAAACATTTATTAAAATTTAAATAAATACGACTACCTAGTGGAAAATTATAAGATTACACTTTTGTGACGGTTGCTTGTAATTGCAACAGATGTCGCCGCCAATAAATTAATTAGTAAAGATGGAAGTAATAATTTTTGGTAATTTTTATTGCAAGTTTTGAATAAGACCCTATGGTATAAAACTATAAAAAGTTTAATACAAGCAACCCAACGGTTTTTGCGAGATTCGCTCTTTAATATTGTATTGGGTATAGAGATTATATTTTTATTATTTTTTAAAAATATTTATAATAATCTACTTTTCGGAATTTGGCATATTCTAATATGTAGTATTTGAATATTATTTATACTGATTATATATAAAAATGTATAAAATACTTATATCGGACTTTCAACTTTTCAATTGAGTAATTCTCGTACAATGACGCTTAGCTGGGCTATAATGTTTTTTTTTATTATGTTCACTTTTGCATGGCCTGCAAACATAATATTATTTTTCTTCAAGTGGATGCTAATACTCCCTTATCGATTTACATATATACTTTCATTCTATTTACTCATATATTATTAGTAATTCTTGGTATATTGCACGTTGATATTTTTTCTTGAATCACAACGATCTTTTTGAAATTAATAAATTTATTGACGTTAGTATTTAGGATCTGAAAAACATTCCTCATTTAAAGTTGAACTCGAATCTGCTATGGGTATTCTCAGCAGATCTATATGGGAGAGTTATGGGAGCTCCGTAATCCTCAATTCATACCTTTAGAATATTCATTGATCAATGCTTAAATTTTAATTAATTTTTTGCTTTACGTTCAAGAAGATTCTGTAGTGGTCCCATATAATATTACCTGAAACCTACTTGGTAGTTCCCAGTAATTGTCCTTATATATTGATTTAAGTATACGGCAATACATTTATATCTCATATATTTATGCATGTATATTATTCTCATAATTACATGTTTCAATTTCCAAGAATGTAAATATTTATGTTACGTTCAATATTGGTTTTTATATATTTCTGTAGACGATATTAACGGGCTTATGCTGTGTTCACGGTGAAAATAATGATGATAATACAGTAGGATAAGAAAATCCGTGATTAAGACAAGAGAATGAAAACGTTCATTAATCAAATCGTTCTGATATAGAAAGCTACACAAGACACTGTTCTCCACCACTATCATCTCAAAAAATATTTCTTGAACAATAATTGTCGACGTGAGCGTACATATATGGTAAAATGTGTCATCAAAATTAATTTGGATATTAATTTTGTGGCATTATGTGTCTAATTTTACGGTTAATGGTTTCAATATACTTACGGGACAACAGAAAAATGAGTGTTTTCTTGTCTTGAGTTAAATAGGCTCTGTTCACAAAATATACGATAATACAATTTTTTTTTCGACTAAATAGTGTAATTGCATACGCTCCTTTATGCACTTTTGTAAAGCAGTCTTCTAGCTCAAGCTCTAATCTGCGAATGCTGGTATGAGCTTTCGGTTAGGCAGTTATAATATTATTATACAATAAGTTAAATTATTGATATATATTTTTAGAGAATAATTATTGTATTATTATGTTTCTTTAAAAGTAATTTAATTTGAAAAGAATTAATATCATTGGTCCATTCTCGTAAAGAGCAAATTCATTATCCTCTTTTGGCATTTTGACGTTTGTTGTTGGCAAGAAATGGAATTAAATATTTAATTATTTTTAAAAATGTGAAGTAAGGCATTTAATTTTATTTTAATTCGAAGTAAAATTGGAATTACTATTTTAAAGTAGTATGGAAAGTTCGACATCTTTCTATTTTTTGTGTTAAAACAACTGCATATTTATTTATAATTTTGTTACTAAATTTATTCATTTCTTTTACGAGACCCCATCAAACGGTATTTCTAGTCTGAGTTGGTAAAGGTATTTATTCATTCTTCTTCTGAATTCGGAGATAGCAGGATTGTAACTATAAATCTTTACTGGTCGTTGTATCGGTATAATAATTGTAAATCTTGAAATTGAGAAGTTAGATCAGTAGAGTTTTTAATTCAAAAACTTGTTTGTTTAAATTTGAATATATGAATATATTCATTGCGAATCAGCCGTGATTTGTGCTGAATTTAATAGTCGAATCAAGTGTTTGGGACTTGCTTGTATTAAATAACATATAGAAAGAAAGTCAACACATGGTTGAATTCATCGGCAAGAACTATTGGGATAAGCGGAAGTATGTCATCGGATGACTCCTCGTTTGAAGTAATCTCTTGGAGTTCATGAGACTTACCCGGAGTTGTAGATCATCAAGTCAGTAAGTGCTATTCGTGTATATGTTAACATTGTACTTTTGCTAAATATGGATAAATGATGTAAAGGCTATAAGATACATGTTGATATCATTAAGGATTGATGTAATCTTCTAGCCGCTAATTGTTAACTAATTATTGAATCTAGACAAATATTGTCTGGATTAAGTTAGATAACTATTGAATGTATTTGGTATTAATTTTATAGAAATTCATTATTTACGATTAAATGAAACTATTATTTCTACTTTCTTTAAGTTCTTTACCGCAACCTAGGTTTCATTTTATTGCAATGTCTTCAGGTGACCTATTAGCAAATATTCTTTGTTAATAACCCACCTGAAGATGTAATACAACGAGACCTAGGTCGTAGTAAAGAACTTAAAGAAAGTAGAAATAATATTACATCACGTAGTTTCATTTAATTGTGTTAGATAAATATTATTGGCTGAATTTAAATATTATTTTAAGACAAAATTGTCCTCGTGGTGTTGTGCTATTATATATACCTCATCAGTTTCCATATTTGTACAAAATACACTTTCCTTTAAACACCAACTTTTCTTTCAAAGTAATCGAATTGATATACAAGTACGATATTGAAGCCGGTACCTTTTATTAGCATCAGAAGATTCAGAGAGAGCTATGACAGATTATTATGAAAGATAGCAAATTATAACAAACATGCACTGCCGATATTAATTTTATAAGAGAATAATAATATTATGAATTACTTTTCCATTAAATTGATGATGAATTTAGTATATAAGTTATACGTCGATAACTATCGTCCGTTAAGAATTATATATTTTTGTTAAATAGTTTTACTTGCGATAGTGTTGTATTAATTGCAACAAACGTAAAGACTTTAGGATTTCAAATTAAATAAAATATACGTAAAATTTAAAATCCTTTATACTGTTTAAAACACGAACGAACACGCACCAACGACCTTCGATCCTTATATGGAGTGCATAAAGGCAATTAAGATAACATCTTCATATTTTTTTATATTTATACAGATTTACAAAGAGGATTTCGTACCTTAACAAATGTAGACGATGCAGTTTCCTTGTGGAATGTCATTGTGCAAGATGCTCGACTTAACCTGCTGTTTCTTCAGCGCCCACACCCCAGCGGAGCGCGTCATTGTACCTACGATCATCGCGAATTGTATTGTGTCTCGCCCACTGCGATTTTATTTCGGTTTTTAATGTGTCTCGCCAACTATTACGAGATACGTGAATCCATTTTTGAATACTTTTGGTCTTTGAACAAAACGAACAGTTCATTTAGTGCTGTGCATTTGTTTGTGTCAGGAATAGTTTTACAGTTCATTCGTTGCCATTCATGTTAAAACTGGCTGTGCTCGTGGGTTTGCCCGCGTAGAATTCTGTTTATGACTATAAGAGTATTATTAAAAAATCAATATACAAATTTTTATCACTCTTCTAAACCAAACAAATTATGTATTTTTTTTAACATGTACATGAAAGTCGCGGAACTTTTTCTTAGTTTTTTTGTATTTTTTATCATTCTTTTTATGTATTATTATTTGTTGTATTTTTACATTTTTTTATTCTTTCGTTTTTTAATTTTTTTGGTATTAATTATGCGTTTTTTTAAAAACGCATAATTAATAGTTTGCGTTTTTTGTGATTTTACATTGCACTCTTTTGTATTTTGTAAGTTTTGTTTTAATATGTGGTTGATGTATCTAAATTTATTAGTGGTTTAGGGCTTCTCCGTACTCAATATTTGACACTGTGTTATTTTTGTTTCTGTGTTTTGTTGTTATGTACTGTTTTTATGGAGTTCCAACTCGTGATAAACCAACATATAATTGGAAATGGGAAAAACGCTTTTTGCGTAGGTTGATTCCTAGGAACTTATCAATAGTCATCGCAAACAATCTTTTCACTGGAAATTGCAGCTGTTTGACAGACACCGAAATGTCTGTGGGAGTCATTGGAATCCTCGGTATGTTTGCCAGCTGGCCGGCTGCAGGGCCGGTGAGGATGGTCACAATTCATTTGTTTTTTAAGTCTTTAATTAGTAGTTTTGTGCCATTCCACATGTTTGGAAGGGGTTAAATTTCTTAAAACCATGATAGGCATACCGACTTTTAATAGTAGTTCGTGAAATGGCGAGACAGAAAGATTAAGTGAATTTAAAAATTCTTATCTGAACTGCATTCTCTATATTAGCGATAGTGTCAATCGACTTATAGTTTCTGACTTGACCGGGGAGTTTTATATAATCAGATTACTGATTTCATTGGCAGTGTCGTTCCTATGCGATACTATTACCCTTGAACACAGCCAATGAAAGTCTCTATCGAGTAAATTTTTGAGGCCAGGATTATATTGCATATTTAAGATACCGCAGACTATCCGACCTAGTTTGTTATTTAGAACAATTTCAGCATAGTTAGTGCTCAAAATTGGAGAAGGAAAAACTCCTTCCTCAAGTTTGAGCAGTTCTAAGGCCCTTAAATGTTCGGTCCACAGCTTCAACATGGGCTCTGTAACTCATGGTACATTTATCCCGCATTATTAGTGACACGTCCTTAACAATTTTCCGAGAGATCTGTCTTTGCGTATGGAAATTACGCATTGTTGCTGCAGAGACTCTGATAATGGGAGTTTGAATGTAGAGTGTAACATTTTCCCTCCGCTCAATAGAGTAGCAGTAATTCTTGAAGAAGCAACTACCAGGGCTATTTTTGCAGATTACCTTAACTGTGCTAGTAATAAAATGTGCTAGGAATGTCTTTTCCGGGGGTCCAAAAACTGTGCCTTTATTATTCGTCACACTGTCAATTATTGTATCAAACGTATTTAATTGATCTGTAATTGTTGACATATAATTTCAATTGTTGACTAATTTTGGTAAATTTCTATTGACAAAATCTACCGACTCACTGACGCTGTACTGATGTACCAGCATTGTAGCTATCACATCATTTCGTGAACAATTAGGGGACTTAAATATTTCTTGTACCAAACCTTCGTTGTACATATTTTTGTTGAAAGGCAAATTAAAATATTGATTTTGTTATCAAATTATATATTTGATGTCTTCATAAAAACCTTTTTTGAAGTTGTTCCAGAATTCTACGGGTTCAGATGGCTGACAAAATAGTATATGGAACTCCAAACTGACAAAATAGTAAATACAGCTCAAGTATGTAAAATAACTATATACAACTCCTTCAGCTTTAATAGGCATTGTAAAATCGAAGCTTCTTTTAAAGTATTTTCCTAACGAGCGTTAATTTTGAGGAAACTATATCTCGGCAAGGTGCTTGATACATTTTTTGAGAACTTCATTTACAGTTTTTAAATCTACAAATGAGGTAAGACCGTGCATATTATTCAGTAACATTCTGAGATAAAAACTCTCAGATTGAGAAGGATGTATACCATATTTTCTTCTCGAAACGTCATCTTTCTTTATGTCTGGATGACCATTTACGTCTTGACTGCGCTTTCTCCTGGAAAGTTTGTTATTAGGTCACGTATAATACTTGAGAACTTCCCAAGCCGACTGGTCATCGTGAGCAAGTAGACCACCACCTTTCATCTACAATCAAATTTACCAAATTGAAGAACGAAAGAAAAACAAGTTTAAAAAATTGCACCTGTAATATAAAATTCCTATTGTCAAAAGAAAGATTTTTAGAACTTACTTACGCACTACAAAATATAAATTGCGAACTACTAGGACTTTAGAAGTAAGGAAAATAGCTTGCAATATAGAAGAATACCAGGATTATATTTTCTGTTACATAGGTTAAACAAAACGCCTGTATGGAGTAGGTTTTCTAGTAAAAAAGATATGGAAAAATAAAATAAAACTTTGCTGGTATCTCAGGAACGGTAGCACTACTGAAATTAAAATTGGGAGAGACGAATTTGTCAAAAACTCAGGATTACGCTCCAACAGAAAGATCCAGTAAAGTCGAAATAGAATTTTACACGGATCTCAAAAAAGTATACGCATTTGCCGACGAGAAAGTACTAGTTCTTGGAGACTTCAATGCAGAAACAGGAAATCCAGAGAGGAAGAAAGTCTTATTATAAATAATATATAATTTGGGAAGTGAAACGAAAGAAGTGTGAGACTGACGGAGTACGCATATGAATACAGACTACCGATAATCAATACCTATTCCAAAAAAGATTTAGCAGAAAGTGGACATGGTTATCTCTAAACCAAAGTGTTAAGAATGAAATAGATTTTATGACAAATACCCCAAAGCTAGTAATTAAACACGAAGTCCTTAATAATGTAAAATTTTCATCAGATAATAGACTATTGCGTGTAACCCTTCTTATAAAAACCACGAACAAAAAAAGAAAACATTTCAAAACTTCATCAAGAGTTTCCATAACGGATGAAGAAACAAAAAATTATATACACTGTCTTAAAACTCACAATAAAGACTAATCAATAGCAAAAACAGAGATGTTCAAACTTACTATGATATGCTCGAAGAAGCTATAGTGCAGAGTTTAACAAACAAAAATGACACCGAGAAGAGCTAAAATCATAAAATATTTAGTAAGGACACAATAACATTAATAAAATGCCGCAATGAACCAATTTTCAAAAGAACAAGACAAAGATGTGAAAGAAAAATTCAGCAAATAATTCAAAGAAAAGAGTCGATCCATTAAAAAAGACAGAAGATTTACAGGAACTACAGACAAGGTATAATTACAAAAAACCTGACGTAATTTAGGCGCGCAAAGAGAGCATTTAAAGAATTGAATATATGCAAAACATGAATAGAAAACTACAGGGTAAATTGGAAGAATCTAAATCGAGAAATGATGTCATGTCAAATCGAACTTAAATTTGAAAGAGATAAAACCATCTGTACTAAAACAGCTAAAATAATACAGGAAAAAACAGTATATGAACATATAAAATTACTAAAATCAAATAGTAGCCCAGGTCCAGATGGGATAACAAAGGAAACTTTAAAACTAGGGGCACCTATTCTAATTAGTCATCTCGGTCATTTAACATGATAATTGACACGGAATCTGTCCCGTGGTAATAGTGCACATCGGATATAATGTAAATTTATAAAAAAGACAATCTATTAGATATCGGAAACTACAGGCCTATCAGCTTATTGATTAATATATACAAACTCTTCGCAACAATAATTTTAAAACACATATCGAGTGAAATCGACAGCGCACAACCAATTGAACAAGCCAGCTTTCTTTCAGGCTTCAGCATAATAGATTATGTACATACACGGGAACATGTTATCGAAAAGTATAAAGAATACAACATACCTCTATATTTGGCCTTTATAGATTGTAGCAAAGCTTTTGACAGCATAAGCCATAACTATCTGGAACGCTCTAAACCTGCTTATAATAGATACAAAAGATATAAGTATCATAAATAAAATGTACAGTAATAGTACAAGCCAAGTGAAAGTAGAAACCAGAGGGAAAAAGATAAAAATAGAAAGAGGAGTTAGACGAGGTGACCCACTGTCACTAAAGCTTTTTATTACTGTGTTAGAAAATATATTCCAAAACATAAATTGGAAGGGCAAAGGGATAAACATAAATGGCCACTACTTAAACCATCTTAGATTCGCAGATGATATCGTGTTGCTAGCTGAAATCCTAAAGGAACGGAAGAAATAATAAACCCATTAGACCAAGAAAGTTAGAAAGTAGATTTAGAGATGAACTCAATAAAAACTAAACTAGTGACTAATAGTCGCAGAGCACCCATCAATGCAGGAAAAAAACAAAATTGAGTATGTGAACAACTACAAATATTTGGGTAAACAGTTATAATTTAGCAAATTAAGCACTGGACTCCTTAGAGCCGCCTTTAAGCATGGTTGTTATTTGAACGACGTTCCTTATGGCTCGTTACATGCTTAACAAATGAGAGTTAGCCATAAAAAAGAGTAAAATTTCGAACACTACTTTTGTTACAGTATAAAACGACCATTTTGTTCCAGTGTAAGCACAACCGTATCACAGATCATATACTAAATAGATGGTCAACTTCAAGCAATTGTGCGAGCGAGATAGCACTTTCGCGTTTCCATGTACTATGCCCCTATTGCCCAGTCTAATGAAGTTGCAGCGAGTGCCAATTTGCTGAGCACTCGCTGCAACTTCGTACTTTTCTTACATTTTAGGTTATAAAATCTACGAGTAAAGAAATGTATAGAGAAGTAATGTGTATGAATCTATCAATTCAAAAGTAGACCCATATATACAGCGCCACCTATCTGCAGTTGTTACACTAAAGGTGCCATTTTGCTCTGGCCTCAATACATACGTATTTTGTTATCTTGCTCGCACCCCCACGCCATCATATATATACTGCCACATTCATATCCATATGTATATTAGACAAATCTGCGAAGCACGCCATGCCAATTTGACTTTTATTTCAGCATACATAGATGTGAAATTACAGTGCGAAGCATATACCCAAAACAAGCGTTCGACAAATAAAGGTAAGCACGTACTAAATTTGTTTGTTATAATTAAATATCACTTAATTGTAATACAGATTCTTGCTGGTTTTTACTTACACGCAATTTTTTATTTAATCCTTAATCAACCTTTTTTTCTTGACAATCGAATACAATATATGTGCATATATTTCTTATTTGAAATTAATTAAACTAAAGTTTAATTAAGTTCAAATAAGAAATATATATTTTTTATTTCGCTGTGTACCACTTGCATTTTTATACACCCCTGATGTAAAATTTACTACACCAACTTATGCTACACGAGTTAATGCTTGCATTAACTCGATTAAGACAGTAAATGATAGCGAAATGTCACATTGGGTAAATCGATTAAAAGATGCATTTGGGCTGCAGCCCGATTAGTAAAGTATAATTAAAATAGAAAATCAAACAAAGAATAAGTAGCTACATTGATTCAAATAAAATAAGATAGTGAATCGAAGGTCAGAAATGAAGTGGTAACTGAAACGATGGCTGGAGTTTTATAACAAGGATCAGGTTGCTTGGCATTTTCTGAAATCATAAAGCAGACAATTTCGGGACGGACACGAAGTCGTCACAAATAATTTAGAAACAAATATATATTTTGTGTGAAATGAGAAATTATTTCTATGTTTATGATATCTTTTAAATTATTAATTCAACCGTAATATATATTTTTTGTTGTTGCCAACTAATTAAGTGGTTTATTTAAAGTTAACAAAAAAGGTATTGCTTATTAGGAATTATCGGCAAATACATTTAATTGTTTAAATATCGCTAACTTTTCAAATGTTATTTTAAAGAGTTTCTAATAATAATAAAGTATAGTAAAAAAGATAAAATAAAAATATATCTTTAATTGGTTTCATTTTGAGGAACATAAATTGCAACATATCAATTTATGTTCCTCGAAATAGCACCAATTTATTAAACACTTGCCTTTCACTTTTAATAAACGATTGTTTTTTCGCGACATAATGTAAACGGATTTTTAAATATTCTTCAATTATGCATTTAACTAAAAGTAAATTGTGCCTCAGTGTAATTGGTTGTTCTTGCGCGTGGTCGTTTAGCTGCTCAAAAAGTTTTAGTGACATAATAATTGATTTAAAACATTTGTTAGTCAATAAAATAAAATCACATTCTCTATAAATTTGTTGCCGTGGTATATTTACGAGCTTTCTAAAAATATTTTCAGTTTTATGACCAATTTTGTAAACGTCTGAAGATGGGTATATAAGACCGCCGACATCTTTTAATGCAATGAGTTTATGAAAGTGTAATTTTTTGGAACTGAAGAGAAAAGGAAGGCAGGATTTACATTTTAATTTAAAATTAAATTTTCTGACGACCCATCCAGAAATATACCCAACTATTTGTTCAACGCTTTCTGGCAACTGGGAGGTCTTGTTCAACATTTCAGACAATATATCACAATTAGCAGATATTAATGTATTTTTAGATTCATTTAAGTTTTTATCGTCAATGAGTTGTTCTGGGCCATCATCAAATCTATATCCTATTGTTGTTTGGTTTACTTGTTTAGTTGCAGATGAACAATTTATTATATTAAAATTTTCAAAGGGTATGCAGTTCCCGATAAAGGAGGACTTAAGTTCCAGGTGGTTAAGAATTTTTCGATATTAACCGCGAAATTGAACAGCGTTCGGATTATTGTTATTACGACAGTGATTCCGAATCATTGCAAAAAAAATTTTCAATGTGATCTTGTGAAAATTTATATGCAGGAACATACTTCATCGCGAGTGTTTCGTCTACTAAATAAGTGTATAGTTGTTGAAAACTTTCGATACATGTTATTAAACCTATAAAACCGGTTTTACATTTGCAATTTAAAATAAATTTTTCACACGTAACAAAGAAAATGATTTTTTTCTTTTTATAGGTTCTTGTAAATTTATTACGCACTTTTATTTTTAAAGAAAGCAAATATTTTTCATATCTTTCAGAAATTTAAAATAATCGCAGTGATTACCTTCAAAAATAGGATGTTTAAAATCAAGTTGTTTAACTGACCTAGAATTCAAAATATCAAATGTATCGTTCATTTTTTTAATAAGGCCGTTGCTGAAGATCCGTGGAATTTAGATAATTTTAAATCGTTTTCACATAATTCTATAGCTTTTGATACACTATTACTAAGCAATTGAGTGGCTAACTTAACTTTCATTATTTGGTTTCGGAATTCTAGATGCTGTTTAGTTACTTTATTAGCAAAATTTAATCCCAAAGATTCTTGCAAATTATGTAATTCGCGAAGAAACCGTCATTGTATTGTATTACCATTACGGTCAATTATATTTTTTTTAAATTCGAAGGTGTTTCTAATAAGTTTAACCATATGACACGGGTCTAAAAATATCACGTCATTTTTACCGTTTGAAGTGTGTTTAAAAGAAGTTTTTAAATTTTTTGCGTCTTCTAACTTGCAACCTAATTCTTTCGTCGTTGCTAAATTAGAACTACATCCGTCAAATGTAAGGGATACGACTTCGGCACCAACTTCATTACATTTTTCTAAACATATTTTAATTAAATTAGCTTTTCTCTCACCTGATAAACCGTTTATCAAAAAATATCCCAATGGCAATTTCCAACGATCATTAATAGGTACTAATATTAAAACAAACGCCTGTTTAGCTATCTCGTTGGTAGCTTCACTATACGTCACCAAATCTTCAAAATCTTTACCATTAAATAATTTTTGGTGTCTTAGACCTATTTCATCTACAATAAGAGAGCATAAAATTTTTAATTTACTGTTTTGACATTTTTTTTGAAGAGCAGAAAATGTTTCACTAGTTAATCCTGGATTAGCGTCAATACTTTGATACCATTTAGTTAAAGTGGATGGATGGGGTAAACATTTATCAAAAACTGACCTTGCGTAATTATAGCCTGTGGGAGGATAGTAATTTAATGTTAGCGCAAATTTCCTTAAAGCCGGCGAAAATTTAACAGTGGTTCGATTTATCTTTTTATTTAAACACATTCTATTTATAATTTCAGTGGCAACAACATTTTTGTTTAGAGCTGCGCAAGTATCATTATTTATAAATCTATTTCTTTTTAAAGTTTTAGTTAATTATTTTAGAGATATATATTTTTTCATAATTTTTTTATTGACCTTCCGCATATTTTTTAATTTTGCTAACCTGTTGGCGCTTATTTGTGTTGTCCTTTTTAACTTTTTTTTTTAATATCTCTTTCCTAGGTGTACATAATGCAGATTCTAAATCTGATGATGGCACGTTGGTTATTGGAGTGGTTGGTCTATTAAAAGTGTGGCTTAATGAGCGGCGGTCGTGTATGCTGAATGGGAGTCCCCATATGTGGTTAAATTAGTAGGTGGTAGTGTGTCCTGAAAACAGTTCATATTTTTTAATATCTGAAGGTCAAAGTAACTGGTTAGACAATTGATAGTAGTCACAGTTTAGGAAAATGTTACTCACGGTGAATAAGGATGGGACCGCTGTCTTGTTAATTTTACGATATCCTTTTGGTGTTGCGTGTGGTGATTTTGAATTTAACAATTAATCTATGAAATGCATAAAATATACTCACTATGGAAATTATACTTTACGAAAAGAAAAAATGCGGTTATCGTGGCGATTACACTTCAGTTTTGTGCTACGAAATGTAAGAAAATGCTAAATCAGGGCGATAATTTATATTTTTTAAACTATTTCAAAGAAATTGAAACTATCTGCTGAATAAAAAAAATATAAAAAGGATACGGTTCTGGCATAATTGTTGATTTAAAGGATGTTTGTACTCATTGTAGGCTAATTTCTATATCCTACTTAATCTAATTTATACATTCAGTTTAATATCCCCAATGTAAATAGTCGACAACCCTTAATAAAGAATCAAGTACAAAACAAGTACAAAAAGTAGAATACAAGAATGTTATAATTATTCCTGTCTTATTTACACAATTACAAAAATTTCTAAAAAACAAATGTAACCTAATACATATAAATAAATTATTTTGCTGAAAATTATTTTCTAAATAATCTTTTATTCATTGGCACATTGGCATACGTTGACTACATCTTCAGCTGAACAAATCACTTGGATGCAGTAACAACATATTTTTATCTTTTAAATCAATATGCTCGTAGTTACTAAAAATCTCATTTTCACATTCTTTTGTTTTAATCAGAAGGCTACGCGCAACCTAATACACATGCAGTATTTGGTATAAATTAACAAATTTGGCAAATTTTTAAAGCGAATGCAATATATCCATCAATGGTACAGCGAACAACTTTTGTAGGAACTTGTAATTCGGAGCTATTCTTAAATATTGACAAACAACTTTGCATCCATACTAAATCTGTGTCATTTCTTCTTAAGTTCTGATTCAATAATTACCTTTTAACAAATATTCTCTAAATTAATTAAACCTTCCAATGACTTATAAAAAAAATATTTAATCTCTCTTCGTTAAATTTTCGTACCACTTTCTGTTTTGGTTGTTTTTGCCACCCCCCACTGCAAATAAAAGAACAAATTATTTAACAAACAATGTACATATATAATATTGTAAATTTATAAATGGATTCTTTTTGGTTTGTAATAATTGCTTCATCATAATTACATAATATATAGAAAGTTTTTTTCTTTAGAAATCAGTGGGCTATCTATAAAATCTTAAGCTAACCGTCTAATGTAACTTACTTACATTACTATAAATTTTATTGATTCGCAAAGAGAAAGCTTTCAACTTAAAAAATCCATAAGTAAACTTACTAAATGATAATTTTATTAATATTTAGCCTTTATTAGGTGTCGGGCCGTATGACGGTGATGTTTTTTTGAGTGTCGGCGGCTAGGTCTGCTATTCTCCACATGCCGTAAGTTTTTAAACCGCTTGTCTAAAAAGAAAATTAAATTATTAGCAACTTCTTTGTTGTTGACTATTAAAACACGAATGTAACTTTGATGATGAGTTTGAACAATATTAACAATAAAATGTATAATTGATTCGATGCTATTTTCAAATTAATAATTTTCAACTTCCCTTGAAATGTTTACGGCTACAACCCAATGTATAAGAACGATCTTTAAAATAATTTCCTCTTATTACGAACAAAGGTAACAAATACAACAAAATTTGAATTAAAAGTGAAAATATTACCAAATGTAAAACTGTACTATAAAATAATGTTAAGTTACAAATTTGCAGTTTGACAAACCAATTCAAATAAAGTTAACGATTTTAAATTTCGTATCATTGTCTTTTTTTTCTTTGATTATATAGCGTTCGTTATCGCTGCTCTATGTTCCATAGACAAAATTGTATGTATATAGAAGCCTAGAAGTTCATATACATAAAATTTTGTCTATGTTCCATAGACAAAATTTTATGTATATGAAAGAGATAGGGCTTTCGCGTTCCAATCGAAATATTTGTATGAAGTAAACCCACCCTGACCGTAAATCAAAGTTTTTTTTTCTGCTGGCTTTCTATTGTAAGGCAGTAATCTGCCAGATCATTTCTAATTCGGTATGTATTTATTTGGATTATGAATTATAAATTACTACTTTATTATTTATTAAACACTTAAAATTAATAAATTACAATTTTCCACCATATTAATTCCTTTCCATTACTAATTAAACTTTATTTAGATTGTCTTAGTAAATTTAACAATTCATTATATTCATTTCAAATTTTAAATTTTTTAAAAATTAATTTCGAATCTAATTTGAATGTTATTTTAAAAATAATTAAATTAAAATAAAAATATTAATTTTTTTTCCATCTATTACATTAATTTAACTTTTTAAAATAATAAACTTACTTTTATTTAATTATTTATTTATAAAATTTTATATATAGTACATATGGCGGACTTATTGCTACATGAGCATCTTCATGATCTTTTCCATTCAACCATAACAATTTGTATTGAAATTTACTTGGTAGACTGTAAGATATTTTACAATGAACATTCTTTATAAAAAAGTATAAGTAAAAAAACTTCAAACATACAAAAGTATAATTTAAAAAAAACTATTGACATGATTTGGGATGGGAAAGACAGGCAAGGACAAGGACATAAAGGAAAAGGTTTCAGGAGAGGCAGGACTTTTTCACTCGATCTTTGAAAATATTTAAAGACGTGATTTTCCTGATATCAGGATCCAGGTGATTCCAAATTCTTGCTGCTTGGACAGTGAAGGATTTTTCGTTAGTGGTAGAGGTGTGTTTAGGAATAAGTAAAGTGAGTGAACTTTCAGATCGTAGCCCAAGGCCTTGAGAAGACAAATCTTTAAATTTGCCACTAAGATAATTTGGGCTATGAGGATTTTTTAATATATTAAAAAAAGTGTAAGTTTGTGAAGTTGGCCTCGATCACGGATCTTCAGCAATTTGAGAAGTGACCTGTATTCAGAAATACGATCATATTTTCTGAGGTCGAAGATATACCGAATGCGTAAATTTTGAATACGTTCCTACTTTTAAAATCAATTTTAAATGAATTAAAATAAAAATAATTAGATACAACCTATGTCCACCATGAAGGGCAATTCTAAATATTGGTGAAAGAATTTTTGAAATCACATGAATAGTTTTGGAAATTATTTACAACATTCAAACTTTACCACTTTATAATATTAGTGTAGATTGCGTATTGACTACATAATATGTGTGATTTAATCGGAATATATAAGTGGCATATAATGCATGAACGAAAATAAGTTTGGTGAAATTTGTGTCAAATGCAATCATTAAAATTGTAATAGTATAAAATGGCTACGTTGTCATATGTTTCGTTATTATTAAGGGAAGGCTTTATTTTAGGGTTCCGTAGCCAAACGGCAAAGGTAGAACCTTTATAAATTTGTCACATAGGTCTTTGTAACATTCGTCCTTACGACCCAGAATCAAAAGTCTTTCAGTTTAAGAATGCTTGTGATAAAATTCAGAATAAGATGTATTTAAATTACGTAGACTCGTGGAAAAAAAGTTAAGAATTCTTTCAGAAATACCTCCCCGTACATACATATTCATGTTTTAGAATTTAGTTAATCATGTATCGGAACCTATATGAATGTTAACAAGTCAATTCATTGAATGATGACTATACGCTGAATCTAATGCGGGGATTGCATATTCAATTATATTCATATGGAAATGAGATCGAAATTTTACGTTACGTTAGAGATAAATATACAAACAATACATTGAAATTATGAAATGATAATACAGGTTGTCCAGTGGCAGATTTCAAAGTTTGAACAAACATAGTTTCTGAACGCAACACATAAGAGGGGCGCGGGGGGCGTTGTTAGAAGCGCAAGCGGTGCGAATTTTTTAGTAGCCATGGAACAGTAGAGTGGAGAGCACCGCGCTTTTGTCGTCGAGGTGTACATTTCGAGTGGATTTTCGCTGTCTGTAGCACGCCGTCGATTTAATAATCGTTACAGTATTCGTCGATTACGTGATGGACCATCGATCAACCTCATTCAGCCATGGGTAGCAAGGTTCAGAGCTACAGGATCAACAATAAATAGGCCCAGGTCAGGGACCTACACCATTGGTAGCCACGGATGAAAATGTCGAGAGTGTTATGGTTTCTGTCGTTGAAAATCCACGTTTATCACTGCGTACACGTTCATCGATATTGGGAATTCCGAAATCAACTTTACAGGTAATAATGCTAAAAAATCTCAAGTTACATCCTTATAAAATTCAAATTGTTCAAGACTTACATGATTCTGACTTTGGATTAAGAAAAACTTACGCGGAGGTGATGTTGTTGAGATTTCGTACTGCTACCCGGATGGGCAACATATTCTTTAGTGACGAAGCTTACTTTCACATTGGAGGATATATGAATAAGCAGAACTTTCGTTACTGGGATGTCCACAACCCAAGACAAATGCATCAAAAGCCTTTACATAAGCCTAAAGTAACAGTCTGGTGTGCCATGTCTGCATCTGCAATCATAGGGCCTTATTTCTTTGAAAATCAACGTGGCCAAACTGTAACTGTGAATCGGAGAGATATGGCCAGATTTTAAATGACTTTTTCAGAGTAGAACTATAGAATAGTCCATCCTTCAACCAAAACACATGGTTCCAGCAGGACGGAGCCACAGCTCACACTGCTAATGTGTCCATGAATGCAGTGCGGCAGTTATTTCCAGAAAAAAACATATCCCGAAACGGTACCGTACCGTGGCCACCTAGGTCACCCGATTTAAGTCCATGTGACTTTTTCTTATGGGGATACTTAAAATCCGTTGTTTACAAAACAAATCCGAGCACTGTGACACAACTTAAAGAAAATATTCGAGCCGAAGTCAGTAGGATACCCCAGTCGCTCTGCAAACGCGTTTTTGAAAACAAGCGTGCTAGACTCGAAGAGTGTGTCAGACTCGATGGCTGCCATTTGGAAAAAGTGGTTTTTAAAAAATGAAATCCACATTTGTTTTTATAAAGTTAAAATAAACTTACTTTGTATTAGAGGTGTAGTTTTTTCTTTACAATTTTTCAAACATTGAAATCTGCCACTGGACAGCCTGTACATACGGCGTATAGCAAATTAAAGATGGCGGCTGCATGTAAAAATGTAATGGGTTCTATCATACCGTGAAGAATGATTTTTTCAACAAAACATATTTAAATCTATAATATAAATAGAGACTACCTCATATAAAATCTGAACTGTAGTATTTTCTAAAATAGTTATTCGTGTTAAAATAATTTAGCCTCTGTCACGGCCGCGGGGGATAAATAATGGGTTATAAAATTATTCGTAAGTTGTAATGCGCTGATTGATGCGACTATTAAGAATCGATAAGGCGACGCGGTGCCGTTTGCATACCAGTGTGAATGGTTCAAAGGTATTTCGCAGCACTATCTAGGTTACGAGAATAGAGCACATTCATCTAGGTTAGCCCACTTAGATATTTATCGTCAATAGAGACGCTTTGATATCTTTGTTTCTTATTTTAGATTGCATTAAATAAATTTGCATTTATGTTTTAAACTTGATTGATGAGCCATGTATTATTTTTTATTTTAAGAAACATGCTAATGTTAAGAGTATTTACATGTTCATTTTACTTAGCTTTAGTAAAATGAATTTAGTTTCACATCATTTATAATTTTGTATTGTGTTGATTAATAAGGAATAGGTCATTTATATATATATATATACATATATAAATATACATATACATATACATGAAATTTTTAGGGGGTTAAAATTAATGTGACAAAAGTTCTAGAGAAATTGTTAAAAATATTATCTCTATACCATCTCTATTTCCAAAAATGCAAAAAACTGAACCTGCCTTCCATGAAAAATAATGCATATTTTCTTACTTTAATCGTAACATTATCGTAGAGGACAGATTTCAAACATATGATTTGAATCATGGATCTAGTATCCGTTAGGTCCACGATGTAAATACATAACGAAATCGTTCGCAACGAAGGGTCATCTTGGGCAAAAGACAATCGGAATGTTGACCTTTTAAGTGGCATAAGAAGTAGTAAAATTAACATCCGATTTAGAAATAGTGGGCAGACGTAGATTCTTATTGTGTCACGTGTAAATATTTCACATAAAATATCTATTATTAACGTGTATCGCTGTTTACTTTTAATTCGATATCGATGTGAAATTCGGCATTGGAAAAAAACACAAAGGTAATACAATAATGTTCTAGATTAATTGTAGGTGAAATAAAATGGATAATAATTTGTTAGTCATAAAATGATGCCATAAAATTACAGTTCTAACAAATCTTTAGTACATTACATACTTTACAAAAATAAGTAGATATTTCATTTTTGTAGTCAAATCCTTTTAATTTCATCATGCACATCAGTCCGCCACGTCCGCCTGTCCATGCCTCCGTATAATTTCTACTGTTTTAGATTTAATATTAAGAACAATTATTAAGTACCTCCTCACACGTGTAAATGAAGACAATTTTTTCGTGTACACATCGAATGGTATGACATTACATAGGTCTTCCAAAACTAAAATTTAAGTAAGTTTAAACTTTTTTTTCCTTTACTTTTTCTAATTTTCCCCCTATTGATTTGAAAAAAATTAAGTACTGGAATGTTACTAAAATTTTAATTTAAATTTAATTTCGTTTTATTTCTCAATTTATACTTTTCTTAACATGCAATTGGCCAATTTACATTTAAATTAATGAAATGTTGCGTGAACCAAATTAAAGAAATGTTTAATATTCCTTTTACAGATTTATATTCCTATTACCTTTTCGAACATAAATAGAAAAAAAGATTTAAATATCAAATTAAATTAGCTCTAGGTTATTCTAGTATCGCGATTGTGGATATTTTCCACAAATAAAATGTTGCTGTTCGCACCGTTTGTAAATATCAGCTCTTCGTTTGTACCCACCGGTACAACTGGTTGAGCTGGTGCGTCAAGGTACATCAAGTGGATTAACCAATAAAACACCGTTTTGCAAACACATATTGAAGATGGTGAAAGGGCGAGCAATAGTCTTTGTGTTGTTTAGAGGTAATATCTGGTTCGGTTAACTTATTTACCCCCACTTCATTGAAGTATGCCTTCGGAACTTAATAAATTATATTAGTGTTGCTGTAATATACCACAAGTTGACATTTCTGTATATTATTTTTATTTTTGAGTCGTTTTATTCCTCCTTTTTCAATTCGTAGTAATTATCTAATGGACCGAGGAGGTGGCTAAAATACGAAATAAAATTTATTAGGTTTATATGAAGAGATAAACAAATTGATCTTTTGTTCAATTCCAAGAATAATTTCAACATTTTGCTGATTTTTCATCTTCGCTGCAAGAAAAGCGGAGCGGTCTATAATTAAATTAAACCAAGTATGAGAGCGACACTAGAGTGTATTATTTTCTGTGGCAATTTGGATCAATAGGAAATTAATAAAATGAATTAAAACTGAAAAATGGTTTACAAAATGGCGACTACTTAAATTAATTTCGAATAAATTCAAATTATAATTGGTGGTCGGCTATTTCAAAGTTGTGAAGGTCATTCAATAATTTTTTGTTTTCTTCTACCCTGACTTATAGTCTGGTAACATCTGGTGAAACGATTCACCGCACACGTGTGACTAGATGTTATGGAAATAATTCGGCAATTTATTTTTAAAATATTCCGTTCCAATATCGGATATATGGGTTAAAGATGGTTAAATATAATTGTTTTTTCCTAAGGAATGCGATGTACTTTTGTTTATAACTTGTGGATGTCTGATGAGTTTTCTCGTACCTCTGCGTTATATCGAGGGGCTAGCTGCCCACCCCAACTGTGCTCGGGCAAAAAAGGCACCATTACTGCATTTTGTTTCAATCCCTGTTTTATAATAGTTATTTACCGTTAGGTCATCCAAGGTATAATCGACGATTTAATTCTTTATTCTTTGCTTTACTCGTATACGGAACTTTATGGCCCAATCTTATAAAGTAAAAAGCTGTGCAACAATCATTAATAGTTAGTTATATATACATTTACTAATTGTTTTGCGATTAAATTTTTTTGTTGAAAAATACTTCAGCGGTCCAATTTTGCAGTAGAAAACGGATAATAAAAGATAATATGTAATAATTAGACATAAACCGTTCAGCTTTTTTCTACATTTCAATGATGTCCATAATATCTCAGTGCATTATTTTAATATAGGTATAATTCTTCAAAAATATAACTCAAAAATGTATTCGATGTACTTCGATTCTAAGTTACCATTGTTCATTAAATACATGTTTTAAAATAGTCACTCCTTAACTACTATTGTCGACTTATAAATCACAAGTCAAGCTAGAATTGAATTTCTTATGGGAATTTAGCTCTATCTGACATGATTATTTCCATCATTGGCTCTAATTATAATAATACTCACTTTTGCATCTATTATATTAGTTGAGATAATTTGCACAAATAAAGACTTGCTAAAAAGTTCATGAAACAACATGATTTGCGATGTGTAAACAACAAGAAGCAACCAATATATTACCACTAACCCACATTTGGAACACCAACGAAAGGAGTTACCGAACTCAATGAGACATGCAAAGGAAATCCGGTCTCGGTCACACCTTCGTACAAAAACTTGAATATTTAAATATTTAAAAATATTTTCTATTCTGATACTTCGCAAAGCGGCGATCTGACACGTGACGCGATACATCACCCCAGAAGCACCAAATAAAAAAAGCAGACGACAAATTGCTAGCGATCACACTTTCTCGCCGTCGCTGCAGAACGAGAAAGTGTTCCACGTGCCTATCTCACTCCACGCCGAAGCCGTACACGTAATTACCCTACTCTCTCGGCCTAGACTCCGTGTTATATGTGGCAACTGATTTTACACCTTTTGCCAGAGTAACAACGACCACTGACGATTGCCCCGGGTGATGAATGCTCCACTCGGTGAACGCATGTAGCTCTACACCCGCAGGCTAATTGTCGTTACAGCTTCCTACACCGCTTTGCCGGCGAGCCTTTCCTATGTGAATAGACGGTTGGTTCATTAGGTTTATCAAAAGTGTTAAACACCTTTTCAATGGTAAAATTCACCTTCTTTTGCGTTCGGGCAAAGGTAGAACAGGCAAAATGTTACAAAGTTTGAGAAGGAAAATTCACAATGAGTAACGTTAAATATTCGTTCAATAAGTCATTTATTGATACATACATGCATGTAAAAAAGATGCGAATATTTTAGTTTACAAAGATAAATAAGTATAAGTGACATCTTCCATTCACAATATATAGTTTGAAGAAATTTGTAATTCGATTGTTCACAGTTCATATTTTTATAATTTTTTCAACACCTTTTCTATCTATTTATTGTTTTCAAAACGGTATTATGCTGTAAGCGAAAAATAGTGAAGTCAGGAAGACATAAAATAAACTTATCTATTTAGAAAAATATAACATTTCAACACCAAAGTTGTGAAGTGCGAGCAGAACTCGCACTACGAGAGTTTTGTACGCAGTTAGCCACGCGGAAACATTAATTCTATTAAACTTTTTATTAATATTATTTTTCACCGTGTAAATATATTGCCTAGTACATCTTTCACAGGTGTAAAAATATAGTGAATTTTTAAAAAACTATATGATTTAGAGCCATTGCTATGGTATTTCGGTAAACTTCTAGTAATGTTTTTTTTTCTTAATTTTGACTATATTAGAGTTGTTGGAGGGGGTAGGGGGTCATTTATCTTTTATACATTTTCAATATCTTTACATAAGATTTTAAAAAATAGCTTTGGAATCCTTATCAATTTTTTTGCCATTAATACATCCATGCGAAAGATGTAATTATAAATTAATTTTACTTCATTTTTCTATGTTTTCTTTTACATTTAAAATATATGCAGAATTATGAACTTTATCATTGTGCTTAAATTTTAAATTATTACGTCAAACATTTTCTGATAAAAACGGCGTGAGAATTTTCGACGATATCAATATTTTTATCACTATGCCAAATTTTAATTGTTAAGTCAAACACTTTCTGAAAAAAAGAAAACTAATTGGACAGACGGTAAGAGAGATGGAAATATGAGCTGTCTTATAAAGGTGCCATTTTTTCCTATTCAAGTACTAACCAATTTACAAGCACAAAATAATTTATTTCGTTAATATAAAAATATTTTAATCTTGACCGAATGCTGATATGATTTCCACATTTCCTAATTATTAATTTTTATTGTAATACTAGCTGCACGTCCCGTATTTGCCTGGACAGACAACGAGATGAAACAAGTGATTTCAGAACGGTTTTTCAATGATTTAATTATCGTCACGTTCTTTATTCGAGTATCAAACTATTTTGTCCAATGTGATAATCCAGAAACACTTAAAACAAAGATTATATTACAATTAGCCATACAACTTTGTGGATATTTTTTATACATTTTATTGTCGAATACAATTCGTTTAAACATTATTTTGATGTAACTATGACAGTTAAGTTTTATAATTTAGAAATATTTCTATGGTCTGATATTGTAACACATAACGGATCATAATATATAATTTGTAAAAAATTGCAAGATATTTTTTGGATTTTCCTGCAGGTTTTGAAATTCCACTGTCTCTTCAAACATTATTTTAATATAGGTATACTGGTTTAAAAGTTTAACTCCATACAATATTTAAGTGATTTTTAAGTGAGGAAGGATACGATATTTAAGCGAGGAAGCCAATCCTTACTTAAATCGTTTTTGTTTGTTATCAACACTTTCTAAAAATATATTATATAATCTATATCTAGTTAGACCCTATGAGCTTTATGATGATGGAATTTTCATGCCAATTGGATAATTCGTTTTTGTAAAAAATCCTAAAAATAAAGAAACAAAACTATTTTATTTTAAGAATTAGTATATAATAAAACGACGAAATTTTTATTTTAGTTGAAACAAATATTTTTATTTTAGTTATTATGAACCGTAAGTTCTAGAAAAATCAAATTGATATGAAACGAAATTGAAATTATTGAAATTAATTTTACAATATTTATACCTATGTACCGCTATGAAAGCTAGCGGGGCGGAATCTGGTATCGTCATTTCAAACTAGATTGAGAGTTAACTCCTAGTCCATGAACTAGGAGTTAACTTTCATAAAATAAGGCTAGATACCATTTTATATGTTTGCTTACACTGACATAGTCATTGTCCATATGGTAATTTTCATTCTTCTACCAATTTACTGCACTAAATATAAATGATTAATATAATATGTACAAACTTATAAAGCGTAAAACTAGCTGGACTACATTACGTCTACGTTTAACTCACTTTTTGCAACCAAATGTAGACATGTATATGCAGTGTCGGACTGGCCATATAGCCCAGGTAGTGTTTGCCAGCCGGGTCCTAGCCTGCGCGGGCCTCCGACCCTACCTACCCATTAGTTGACGACTTACATCTAAAATGATTCATACATACTTAGAGAGAAATGAAATGGAATAATCTGAAAAATGTTTGTCCTTGAGATCATCTTGGCTCTTGCATCTTATCCTTGAGATCCTATTTTCGAGCTCAATGCGCTCAAAAATATTTCTGGTCGTAATTACTGAGCTCTTCGAGCTCAACCTTACGACTTTTTTGTACATTTTCGAGTTTATTGAGCTAGAAAATAATAATGGCGCTTTTTTATGTTTTTGAAAAACAATATTTACCGAGCGACTGACTGAATTGAGGCATTCGATGTTTTTTTTGTACAAGAAATAATGTTTATTCAAAAATATTGCTCCATCAAGATATTTGAAAGTTATTTTGAAAAGGCACTTTTTTCAAAACTGACAGTATCTTTTAAATGAATTAACCGATTTTAGGACATTCGACGTGATTTTTAAGTACTTTTTAATACACCTATATTTTTCCAATAATATATATCATTGAAATTAATAATATGTATATTTTATTATTATTCTATAGTATCTCATTTACCCTTATCCCAGGCTTGTGGAGGGCCACCTGGGCCCTTCTGGCCCAATTCGACCCTGTGTATATCAATACCCAAATTGAAAACTTACACTTTACAATTGTATTAATAGAACCAGTATTTCCGAATATGTTAAGAAGTAAAATATAATTCCAGAATTTTTTTTTAAATGTTAATCTTCTAATATTTTCTTCTTTTGAACATAATACCGTTTCATATTCTCTTGTAGTAAGCAAAATAACTTTTGTGAGGAACTTAGAAATCGCATTAGTTATTTTTACCCACGACGGAACGGAGGAGTTATACTATATACGTTTAGGGTGAGAGGTTGTTTGTTTGTGTGTGCATTCCAATGTTCCCATTTACCTCCAAAACGGTTTGACGGATTTAGATGTGGTTTTCTGTAAAATGTTTGGGACTAATCGGCATGGTTCTTAGATAGATGTTATAGTGTTAGCTCACCAGGCGGCACTGCGACATTTTGTTGAAACGAATGTTCCCATTTTTCTCTAAAACTGTATGACCAATTTAGATACGGTTTTCAGGAAAAAAGCATAAAATATAAAGCAAAATTAACATTTTTGAAAAAAAGTTGTATTATATTTCATCAATAGCAAAATGTCAAAGTATAAAATGCCTATTTTTAAAGAATTGTTCAGAAAAAGTTTTTGTTATTGAATTTTTTATTTTTGTTTTCTTTAGCATAAAACCCTATATTATTACATAAAGAAACATTAATAATCACTAAATGCTTTAAAACAATTTTGACCGCATCTTTTGTTTGATTCACTCCGAGTTTATAGTTCACATTAATGTATACAGTTGATTGACCATCAATAGCTTCGATTGAACTTTTTTCTTTTTTAAGACATTCTATGTTTTATTTCCTCTTTCCATGTTTATAGGATTATTATTAGAATTAGAACTGGTTTGATATTTAACGTTCAAAGCCCGATTCGGGCTTGTTTGAATGATAATTCAGCAATATTTATTATTATTTTGCACAAAAATATATATTTTTCAAATAAAATAATTTATACATTATTTTTATTTGAGAAAAAAGTACAAGGAAGATATTCCTTTGAATGAGATTTTGAGAATTTTTGGAATTATTGTCGTAGACAGCATTCGATGATTATTATGTCAAATGATTTCGAAGTAACTTGCTGAGTTCTAATTCGTGTCAGAATAGTAAACAAAGCTGTGAACAATAGAAGATGGCTGTTGTGTTGTAGTGACTAAGGTAATATTGTGTTTTGACAGTTTGTGTGTCAGTTTTCATTGAGACATTTTTCTTGAACTGTTTGTTTTAATTTGGTTTAATAAATTATTTTTAACATACTTATTAAAAAGATTCAGTCGTTTGTAGCGTAATCGTCTTATTAATTTTTTTATATCTAAGTTATGAAGATTGATACTGAGAGTGTTTTGCATATCTAGTTATTTAAGACAGGTCAGTCAGTAACCTAATAGACCAAGGCAAAGTGGTAACATTTTGAATCTCGTTACCACTTCACCTTATAAGATTTCTTTACCTACTTCTAAGTTTCGTTACATAAATGCATATTGAGAGGCGTCGTTGAGGTCTAGCAGATAATAAAATCGTTACGTTTCCTTGTCACGATTGAAAAGTTGTTTATCTACGACGGAGTGTTTACACTTGACATGTATGGCGCAGTGTATTATCGTTATGCAAGAAACGTCACGGCCGCTGTTGACGAGAACATGATATGTTCATTAGCGACAATGGAGGAAGAGCAATGTGCGCAATATGAGACGGTGAACACGTCGTTTTGTAGCGGCTGTGTTTAAAATCTAGAAGTGGTTTTTATAATGTCTTCATTAAATAATTGGGGAAAATATAAATGAATGTCTGTGGTCAGTACTCAAGAAAAAAAATTTTTTTTTAATAGTTTCGTGCCTTACATGTTTAAAAAATGATTGATTATAAAATTACTCGATTGTTTATTAAGCTATCCTTCTGTTATTTTTCCAAATGACACTTAGCGGCTTAGAAAATTTTGCACAGGGAGATTTTATATAATAATTGGCTATAGGAGCCGTACAAGAAGAAAAGCGGTTGGTAGAATGTTAACAGACCATAAGTTATAAAAATAAGAAAGGAGACTGGCGAAAATCGGCCTAGTTTTACAGAAATAGAATATAATTTAAAGTGAAGTTAGTATTTTTTAGAATATTTTAGTTACTAAATAATTTAGTGACTGAAAATCAGGAAAGGGCGAGAAAATAAATAAAATTTATGATCATAATCCAAAACAAAAATAGTTCTTGGCGTAAATGCGTAATGAGAGTTCTACTCGTACTTCACAGGTTTTCTTCATAGAAAAGTGCCATTTTTATTCTTGTAGAACTTAGGCTCGATATTATATGGGTTTTTGCCATGTCATTTTGGTTATTATGTTTGCCAACATCAGTGCAGGAGTTTTGTTTTTATGACATGTATAAAATACAGTTTGCAACTATTTGTAATATAAATGTAAAAAAATAAAAATAAAGCGAAGAAATTACTTAAAGTCGAAAACATTATTAATGTGAGAGAAATTAATTCTCAAATAGAAAATAACATTTCCAGCTCTAGTAGCTAAAAGTTGGTCAATGACAAACACCTCGTCGAAATTAAATGCAAAACAAAGTTATTACACATTTACAAAATTACGTAAAATTTTACTACGAAAGAAAAGAGTAATATTTATATTAAAACGTAGATTTAGATATAAGTGACTTGTATGTACCCGACAAAAAAACAGTAAATGTCATAGAATGTAAGAAGCTAGTTTTACGATTCAATGTAGGATTCGATTTTAGAAAAAATAAATAATTTATTGTTTTTAGTTATAAAATTTTGCGATAGTAAAATAAATTATTTCGCACAATTACTGATAATTTTTAATTTATTCTAAATGCGAATATGGTGCTTATAATATGGTTGGCAGTTGCCAAAAGAAAGGGCAGCAAAAATATGAAATTATCATTGCTTACGTTGGCTGCGCTTCACTTCCGACATCCACCCCCGGAAACGCAATCTTATTTTTATTGTACAATATAAATGCTTACCTGCAGTTGTTTCTTTTGATTTGGATAATAGCAGCCATGTCACTATCTTTACAATATTACAATTTATTGCTTAAACTAATTACGCAATCTTTAAAAAAAAATTCCTGATGATGTGTTTTGATTTACTTATTAAAAATCACTTAAAGACGGTCTCATCACACTCCTGTCCTTTGAAAATATCGAGAAAGCTGGCCTTTTGTTGCCCAAGTTCGATGTGCAACTTATTCTGTTCCGGTCTTTGACGGGGTTACAATTTGCTGTTTACATGAATATCGAGGGACAGCGCCCCCGTGTAGTATAAAAATATAACCAGTGCATAATTTTTCGATTTTGACGTTCCTCGCCCATTCAGAATCACATTGTTCTATGATTGATGCATCGCCATCTTTGGTATAAAGTAGTTTGACCTTTTTCGTACCTTGAAGGTACCTAAACATTCTCTTGACGGCAGTATAATGTTCAGTCTTTGTTTCTTTATTGAACCTACTTAAAGTATTTACGGTATGTGGGGCATCAGAATTGACTATGATCCTTGCTCATAAACTTTAAATTGTATCATACAAATATTTGTATTAATTTCTCCTTGTAGGAATTTTAAAAGGGCATTTGGTCAATCGTGTAGCTAAACCTTTCAGCTTGAGTAAATAGATAACGGACAGTAATACATCTTATTACCGGTCAATGTATTTCTCCATAATCCGCGCTATTCTTTTGCACATCGCACTTTATTACATGTCTAGCCTTGAAACATACTGTATTTCCACTCTGGTCCGTTTTTGTTTTGAACACCCTCTTAGTTGATAAAGTGCTTTTATTAGTAGAGAAGCCAGTCAAGCACCAAACGTTGTTCTTCATCAAGGCGTTATTGTTATTCATCATCTTTAGTCTTTCTGTAATGTAAAACGTGCGGTGATGACAATGCTTCCGCGGTTATCTGCGGATCAGACAAATCAGTGAATTTACAATAGCTACTCTCATTAATTCGTTCATGTATACTATTACAGGGTATCAATATAATTTTACCGTTAGAATTTATGGATCTGGAACTCGGTAATCTTACCGAGTCTCATAAAAAATGACCGATTCTTTAGAGTAATTTTCCTTTGGTTGGTTGATAACGGCAGCATCACAACTCTCATGCCTATGTAGCAAATTCGGGTCACCAACTAATGGTGAACTTTTATTGATGACAGATATATTAAATGAAACATTGTTTTTGCATGACATGTTAACATGATATTTAAAAAAAAGTGTATTAATTATTTTGAGAGTACTTTGTTCCCATAAACTATACCTCTTTGTATTAGTAACTAATTACAATTACATCACACACCATAACCCCCAGAACCAAATACTCTCGCTTCCCTAGGTTAGCGTAACACAATATATATTCATCCTTTTAGTTAAGCTAAGGAGTGTGCTAAGGAGTGTGAGGAGCTGAACTCTGGTTATTCCAAAATTATATAAGTTTTTCCAAAATTTTTTTGCAGTACTACTTACATTGCCTGTTTTAATGAATTTTATTCAGTGAGTAAGACTATTCCTTAATTTAATCTTAAAATCATTGAATATTTTGGAAACATTCCGTTTCTCTTTAAAAAATAAGATTGCTTAATTTTCAGAAATTAAATGAAATACTCCAATAATAAAAAAATGTTCGAGGTCTCGCCAACTACAGTGATGCAGTTAAACGAATAATATTCGACCAATATACATCGCCCAAACAATTAATTTCGGTTACGAAATGTAATCTCTGCGAGCGTGTTTATATTTTTCACCGGAAATGTAAAACAGCTACTCCCAATTTTAATTTGAAACTCATTTAAACAACATGTACGCACCATATTATAATAATTACCGCAATCAGTGTTATCAAAATATATCGAACCGATACAGGTTTGATTCCGGACGCAATGAATGTGCCGCAAAATCAAGAGGTGTGGAAGTAAGTCAAACATTTCTAAGACCAGAGCACGACACTGACGGCGAAAGTAAAGCTACTAAATTAATATTATGATAAATGTAATGTTTACAGGAAGTAAAATTATTTTACGATAAAAAACGTCGAGAAAGCGGTAACAAAGAGAAAGTGGGTAAAACATCGAACCCATTACGGCTTCGCCTAAACTGAGAAGATTTTAAAGAAAGCTTTTATTTCCTTGATTTCATTTGGTGCCACTTAGAACACTTCTAAAATTAAATATAGAAAAATTGCTATCAAAATTACACCCCTACTAATATTACAAATGCTTAAGTGTTTTTCTTGCTGAATTGCCGCCAAAGACTCGCGAGTAGGTTGTTTGGCAGAATAACACATAAACTGCGACTTACGATTTCGCACGCGTGAAACGCTAATACTACAAACATTCCGATTGAAATAGCAAAGGGTGCGTTTTAAATATCATAATTATTATAGAATGAATATCAGTATTTTTTACTTAATAATAAAAACATGTACTGCAAAATGTTAACAGTTTAACGTTATTTAAAGCATCATACATATGACGTGGACTATAGGTTGGTGGTAGTTTGAACCGCAGTAAAACCCAGAGTAAGAGTCGATTACTATTTCGTTAAGAAATATTGTTTTATAGTGCCCATTAATACATTAAACACAATTAATTCTTTGACTTAAATTAATTATTAACTGGTACACTAAAAATTTAATTACGAGGAAATGTCAGAAAGTGCACAGGCAAAACTTGTAAATTAGATATACGGAGAATTCGTTTTACACCAGCCAGAAATAACGTAATTTTTACTTTTCCGATTCGTAAAATACGTTTCTCTTAAAATCGTAAGATATGCTTATACCAAAATGCAAGTCTACAAAGTTATGCAATATCCTGGACATGTCGTCAATTTAAATAACAATTTCGACTTTTTATAAAAAAGTAGCTTAAATAAACTGAATATATTTCATTGAGAGATATTATTATATTTCAACAAATAAGATATTTTTGTCACTACTTTCAATTATCTACGATATCGTAAATAAATAGCATATTATAAAACTCAGTATAGTTATTCTTATTTATTACTCTTTTTATATGGCGTTTAAATTAGCATGATTGAGGGTAGGACTTCACGTAACATTATGCCATTATAATAAGGATGAAACCGTAAGCGAATGTGTTGATTATGTCGAAAAAAATCAACACGCAGTCAATGTAAAACTAGCAACGTATTACTTTGACGTAGCTGTCAGTTTGAAATATGTTGAGGTTATACGTGAAGGAACTAATTAGAAGCAATCCATTAGTTCTGCAAAAAACAACATATAATGATATTCTCTTATTGCATCTGCATATGGTTCATTTTTAACATTGCTCGCTATACAGAGGTATGACTGCGACTCAAAGAAAAATTAATCACATCAAATGCTATCCTTTATATTAGAAGGTAAATTTATATTAAAGCATGAGCAGACAAGAATAATATTTCAAAATGTCCCGTTCAGAAATACTACTTGTTAGAATATTCCAACTTGATAGTCCCAAAGGAAAATTTAATATAAACAAGTATGGAGTATTTCATTTAATTTCTGAAAATTAAGCAATCTTATTTTTTAAAGAGACACGGAATGTTTCCAAAATATTCAATGATTTTAAGATTAAATTAAGGAATAGCCTTTCTCACTGAATAAAATTCATTAAAACAGGCAATGCAAAGTAGTACTGCAAAAAAATTTTAGAAAATCTTATATAATTTTGGAATAACCAGAGTTTTATAATATGCCATTTATTATTTACGATATCGTAGATAATTGAAAATAGTGACAAAAATATCTTATTTGTTGAAATATAATAATATCTCTCAATGAAATATATTCAGTTTATTTAAGCCACTTTTTTACAAAAAGTCGAAATTGTTATTTAAATTGACGGCATGTCCAGGATATTGCATAACTTTGTAGACTTGCATTTTGGTATAAGCATATCTTACGATTTTAAGAGAAACGTATTTTACGAATCGGAAAAGTAAAAATTACGTTATTTCTGGCTGGTGTAAAATGAATTCTCCGTATATCTAATTTACAAGTTTTGCCTGTGCACTTTCTGACATTTCCTCGTAATTAAATTTTTAGTGTACCAGTTAATAATTAATTTAAGTCAAAGAATTAATTGTGTTTAATGTATTAATGGGCACTATAAAACAATATTTCTTAACGAAATAGTAATCGACTCTTACTCTGGGTTTTACTGCGGTTCAAACTACCACCAACCTATAGTCCACGTCATATGTATGATGCTTTAAATAACGTTAAACTGTTAACATTTTGCAGTACATGTTTTTATTATTAAGTAAAAAATACTGATATTCATTCTATAATAATTATGATATTTAAAACGCACCCTTTGCTATTTCAATCGGAATGTTTGTAGTATTAGCGTTTCACGCGTGCGAAATCGTAAGTCGCAGTTTATGTGTTATTCTGCCAAACAACCTACTCGCGAGTCTTTGGCGGCAATTCAGCAAGAAAAACACTTAAGCATTTGTAATATTAGTAGGGGTGTAATTTTGATAGCAATTTTTCTATATTTAATTTTAGAAGTGTTCTAAGTGGCACCAAATGAAATCAAGGAAATAAAAGCTTTCTTTAAAATCTTCTCAGTTTAGGCGAAGCCGTAATGGGTTCGATGTTTTACCCACTTTCTCTTTGTTACCGCTTTCTCGACGTTTTTTATCGTAAAATAATTTTACTTCCTGTAAACATTACATTTATCATAATATTAATTTAGTAGCTTTACTTTCGCCGTCAGTGTCGTGCTCTGGTCTTAGAAATGTTTGACTTACTTCCACACCTCTTGATTTTGCGGCACATTCATTGCGTCCGGAATCAAACCTGTATCGGTTCGATATATTTTGATAACACTGATTGCGGTAATTATTATAATATGGTGCGTACATGTTGTTTAAATGAGTTTCAAATTAAAATTGGGAGTAGCTGTTTTACATTTCCGGTGAAAAATATAAACACGCTCGCAGAGATTACATTTCGTAACCGAAATTAATTGTTTGGGCGATGTATATTGGTCGAATATTATTCGTTTAACTGCATCACTGTAGTTGGCGAGACCTCGAACATTTTTTTATTATTGGAGTATTTCATTTAATTTCTGAAAATTAAGCAATCTTATTTTTTAAAGAGAAACGGAATGTTTCCAAAATATTCAATGATTTTAAGATTAAATTAAGGAATAGTCTTACTCACTGAATAAAATTCATTAAAACAGGCAATGTAAGTAGTACTGCAAAAAAATTTTGGAAAAACTTATATAATTTTGGAATAACCAGAGTTCAGCTCCTCACACTCCTTAGCACACTCCTTAGCTTAACTAAAAGGATGAATATATATTGTGTTACGCTAACCTAGGGAAGCGAGAGTATTTGGTTCTGGGGGTTATGGTGTGTGATGTAATTGTAATTAGTTACTAATACAAAGAGGTATAGTTTATGGGAACAAAGTACTCTCAAAATAATTAATACACTTTTTTTTAAATATCATGTTAACATGTCATGCAAAAACAATGTTTCATTTAATATATCTGTCATCAATAAAAGTTCACCATTAGTTGGTGACCCGAATTTGCTACATAGGCATGAGAGTTGTGATGCTGCCGTTATCAACCAACCAAAGGAAAATTACTCTAAAGAATCGGTCATTTTTTATGAGACTCGGTAAGATTACCGAGTTCCAGATCCATAAATTCTAACGGTAAAATTATATTGATACCCTGTAATAATATGAACGAATTAATGAGAGTAGCTATTGTAAATTCACTGATTTGTCTGATCCGCAGATAACCGCGGAAGCATTGTCATCACCGCACGTTTTACATTACAGAAAGACTAAAGATGATGAATAACAATAACGCCTTGATGAAGAACAACGTTTGGTGCTTGACTGGCTTCTCTACTAATAAAAGCACTTTATCAACTAAGAGGGTGTTCAAAACAAAAACGGACCAGAGTGGAAATACAGTATGTTTCAAGGCTAGACATGTAATAAAGTGCGATGTGCAAAAGAATAGCGCGGATTATGGAGAAATACATTGACCGGTAATAAGATGTATTACTGTCCGTTATCTATTTACTCAAGCTGAAAGGTTTAGCTACACGATTGACCAAATGCCCTTTTAAAATTCCTACAAGGAGAAATTAATACAAATATTTGTATGATACAATTTAAAGTTTATGAGCAAGGATCATAGTCAATTCTGATGCCCCACATACCGTAAATACTTTAAGTAGGTTCAATAAAGAAACAAAGACTGAACATTATACTGCCGTCAAGAGAATGTTTAGGTACCTTCAAGGTACGAAAAAGGTCAAACTACTTTATACCAAAGATGGCGATGCATCAATCATAGAATAATGTGATTCTGAATGGGCGAGGAACGTCAAAATCGAAAAATTATGCACTGGTTATATTTTTATACTACACGGGGGCGCTGTCCCTCGATATTCATGTAAACAGCAAATTGTAACCCCGTCAAAGACCGGAACAGAATAAGTTGCACATCGAACTTGGGCAACAAAAGGCCAGCTTTCTCGATATTTTCAAAGGACAGGAGTGTGATGAGACCGTCTTTAAGTGATTTTTAATAAGTAAATCAAAACACATCATCAGGAATTTTTTTTTAAAGATTGCGTAATTAGTTTAAGCAATAAATTGTAATATTGTAAAGATAGTGACATGGCTGCTATTATCCAAATCAAAAGAAACAACTGCAGGTAAGCATTTATATTGTACAATAAAAATAAGATTGCGTTTCCGGGGGTGGATGTCGGAAGTGAAGCGCAGCCAACGTAAGCAATGATAATTTCATATTTTTGCTGCCCTTTCTTTTGGCAACTGCCAACCATATTATAAGCACCATATTCGCATTTAGAATAAATTAAAAATTATCAGTAATTGTGCGAAATAATTTATTTTACTATCGCAAAATTTTATAACTAAAAACAATAAATTATTTATTTTTTCTAAAATCGAATCCTACATTGAATCGTAAAACTAGCTTCTTACATTCTATGACATTTACTGTTTTTTTGTCGGGTACATACAAGTCACTTATATCTAAATCTACGTTTTAATATAAATATTACTCTTTTCTTTCGTAGTAAAATTTTACGTAATTTTGTAAATGTGTAATAACTTTGTTTTGCATTTAATTTCGACGAGGTGTTTGTCATTGACCAACTTTTAGCTACTAGAGCTGGAAATGTTATTTTCTATTTGAGAATTAATTTCTCTCACATTAATAATGTTTTCGACTTTAAGTAATTTCTTCGCTTTATTTTTATTTTTTTACATTTATATTACAAATAGTTGCAAACTGTATTTTATACATGTCATAAAAACAAAACTCCTGCACTGATGTTGGCAAACATAATAACCAAAATGACATGGCAAAAACCCATATAATATCGAGCCTAAGTTCTACAAGAATAAAAATGGCACTTTTCTATGAAGAAAACCTGTGAAGTACGAGTGGAACTCTCATTACGCATTTACGCCAAGAACTATTTTTGTTTTGGATTATGATCATAAATTTTATTTATTTTCTCGCCCTTTCCTGATTTTCAGTCACTAAATTATTTAGTAACTAAAATATTCTAAAAAATACTAACTTCACTTTAAATTATATTCTATTTCTGTAAAACTAGGCCGATTTTCGCCAGTCTCCTTTCTTATTTTTATAACTTATGGTCTGTTAACATTCTACCAACCGCTTTTCTTCTTGTACGGCTCCTATAGCCAATTATTATATAAAATCTCCCTGTGCAAAATTTTCTAAGCCGCTAAGTGTCATTTGGAAAAATAACAGAAGGATAGCTTAATAAACAATCGAGTAATTTTATAATCAATCATTTTTTAAACATGTAAGGCACGAAACTATTAAAAAAAAATTTTTTTTCTTGAGTACTGACCACAGACATTCATTTATATTTTCCCCAATTATTTAATGAAGACATTATAAAAACCACTTCTAGATTTTAAACACAGCCGCTACAAAACGACGTGTTCACCGTCTCATATTGCGCACATTGCTCTTCCTCCATTGTCGCTAATGAACATATCATGTTCTCGTCAACAGCGGCCGTGACGTTTCTTGCATAACGATAATACACTGCGCCATACATGTCAAGTGTAAACACTCCGTCGTAGATAAACAACTTTTCAATCGTGACAAGGAAACGTAACGATTTTATTATCTGCTAGACCTCAACGACGCCTCTCAATATGCATTTATGTAACGAAACTTAGAAGTAGGTAAAGAAATCTTATAAGGTGAAGTGGTAACGAGATTCAAAATGTTACCACTTTGCCTTGGTCTATTAGGTTACTGACTGACCTGTCTTAAATAACTAGATATGCAAAACACTCTCAGTATCAATCTTCATAACTTAGATATAAAAAAATTAATAAGACGATTACGCTACAAACGACTGAATCTTTTTAATAAGTATGTTAAAAATAATTTATTAAACCAAATTAAAACAAACAGTTCAAGAAAAATGTCTCAATGAAAACTGACACACAAACTGTCAAAACACAATATTACCTTAGTCACTACAACACAACAGCCATCTTCTATTGTTCACAGCTTTGTTTACTATTCTGACACGAATTAGAACTCAGCAAGTTACTTCGAAATCATTTGACATAATAATCATCGAATGCTGTCTACGACAATAATTCCAAAAATTCTCAAAATCTCATTCAAAGGAATATCTTCCTTGTACTTTTTTCTCAAATAAAATTGTCCTATCCGCATCATTATTGCTGATACTAATCACTTAGCAAATATGAATAATTTTGTGATGTAGATAACCATTTCTGATGCGAAATTTGTGTTATCCAAGTTAGAAGTATGTCATCCGTTATATTCTAGCCGATTTAGGGACTCAGGGAGTTTCTTTAAAAAAACTGTGGACTAAATTTACCATTTATCTCTTAAATACTGCTGGTACTATAAAAGGACTAACGAGAATGCAATATATGTAATAAAATAAATTTCTATTTGGAATCAGTTTCAGAAAGTTAGTTTCACGAGTCACTTCTTTTGAATGGAAGCGAATCATTCAGTAAGAAAAGATATGGTATAACTCATTCTCACCATTGGAAGTGATATGGTTTTTTTAGTTATGTGTATTATGGAATGAATGTTCACTTAGCAAATATGAATAAGTATAGTTTTATTAATTTCTAACGGTGCTTAGTCATAACGATGCTTAAATTGTCTTTACCTCTTTCACTGTTTATATAAAAAAAACTCTTTTACTCAAATTGATTCTTTTTGCGGGTGAATTTCTCATTATGTAAAAAGTGACACATAAAGTAACACTGACCATGATTTTTTAAAAATTTGTTCGTCCCTCTAATAGCATTTTATTATCATCGTTAACCAGAAAATGAAATTTTGAAATAGACATTCATTCCATAATACATATAACTACGATATGTAATAGCATTACAGCTCACTATGGCCTAGTTCGTACGTCAAATGTCTAAAATATTCAGTTTATTCATGAAGAGGATATAGGCTGTAGGCTTAGATTACGTTAGTTTATGTAACCTGATCAGGTCAGATCAGATAAGGATAGGTCGGGTCAGGCAGAGCCAGGCTAGGCTAGACTTAGGAGAAGTCATTTCAGGTCTGCTCGCCTGGACCACTAGGCTGGACAGTTAGGCTGGGCTTTAAAGTTGTGCTGAGAAGGTGGGCTTCTAGATTAAGCTGGCTTGCTGGGCTGATCGGCTAAGTTGGTTTGCTAATCTGGGTTATTAGGTTAACCTGATAGGCAGACCTGCAAGGCTGGCCTGCCAAGATGATCTTGTTGACTAACCTGCTAAACTGGTTTGCAAGGTTCATTTGCGAGGTTGACTTGCTAGTCTGACCGGATAGGTGGCCTGCTAGGTCAACCAGGCTTGCAAACCAGGCTTGCTTTGGCCTGCAAAGCTGACCCGCCAGAGTGACCTGCCAGTCTGGCGGGCATTGATGTTCCAGGATGACTTACTCGGTTGACTTACTAGGCTGAGCCGTAAGGCTGGACTGCTAAGCTGATCTGCTAGGTTGGTTTGCTAAGCTGGGTTGCTAAGTTGGGCTGTCGGTTTGAGTTTATAGGCTGTCCTGCTAGGTTGGGCTATTAGAGCAGCCCAGTTAAGCTGTACTGAGAAGGTGGGCTGCTAGGTTAAGCTAACTTGTTAAGCTGGCTTGCTGGGCTGAACTGCTATGTTGGGCTGATAATCTCGGCTATTAGGCTAGCCTGCTAAACTGACCTGCTAGGCTGATTTGCTGGAATGACCTTGTAGGCTAACCTACTAGGCTGGGTTACGAGACTGGGCTGCTAGGTTGACCTGCTAGTGTAACCTGCTTGACTCTTCTGCTAGAGTGACCTGCCAGGCTGACATGCTAGAGTGACCTGTCAGGGTCACTCTATATAGGTCTGGTCTTCCAGGTTGGGCTGATAGTTTGAATTTTTAAGCTGAGCTGCCAATTTAGTCTGTCAGGATGGGTTGTCATGCCGGAGGACTTGGCCGGGCTGCCAAGTCGGGGTATCAAACCGGGCTGTCAGGCCGGGCTATCAGATTGACCTTTCCGGGCTGTCAGATTGACTTTTGTTTTTTTGTTTTCTTCTTTTTGTGTCAGGTCAGGACTTTTGTGTTATTGTTGCCTTTTATTCTCGGTGTACCTTTGTATATATGTAAGTCTTGTGTACAACACAACCCGTCACTTAGAACGTTATCCATCCGATAGTGTAAGGTGTAACTGTGATGAAGACATGCTCACCAAAGTTGTTCGGGAGTGTTCAATGCAACTACGGAGGAGCGAAGAATCTCATGAAAGTTTGCTGACATTAATATTACGGCTGATAAGGAGATCCCAGCTAAAAAAGCTAAAAAAGTGTGTTGAAGCTACAGAAACGGCATAAGCGAGAGATAGGCTATCCTCGGCGCTTTTATTAGAAATCCCAGTATCAGCTAAGAAGAGAATCCTAAAATCCTACGCAAAGATTATGACTCAAGTAAACGAGGAACTAGCGTTTATTCGTAAGGAGCTCAAACTAGTGGCTGCAGAAAGAAATGCAGCTCGACAGGAATAAAAGATGTTATTCGGTCAAACAACCTTGGTACCCAGCTCATAGAGCCTTGGATTGTTTGTGGCATCCCACCCCAAATTAAGTACCGTATCCCTGAATTGCGTAAGGATTTCCTTTACTAGAATAGCTTGCTACTGTGCAACTTGCCTGGAATTGAGAAGTGATACTCTTTCGTTCTAGTCGGCTTGCGGGGATGTGTGCAGCTGGAAAGTTGAACTGGATGTTTTTTCCTTGCAATCATAGAACATATTTATTCTCTTTCGAGCACTAGTGTGCCCCAGGTTAGAACGTGAAGTGTGAACCAGCACCTTACGAGTAAACGTAACGAAGTGCCAACACTGGGATTCATTTGTCAAAATTCTAGGCCGCAAGCTCTATGAGTATAGTACATTTAAAAATCAACTAGATTGTCCAAATGCATAACCGTCGAGTTTCAGTCCAGGGTAGTTGTCAATGTTGAGGGGACTTGAGCAACGCTCATCCGGCCTCACCAAAGACGGTGAAGCTTCAAGTTGGAAGCCCTGTGGGGAGAGTTCAAACAGAAAACACTTGATACCAGCGCGTTGAGCCCCGAAATAGTTTGGCTTATAGTAGAGGCTTCCCGGGTAGCCTTAGTAGATGATTTGTGCAATCATAATAGGGACATAAATAGGGCTAGACGCTCCCATTTTTGTAACTTAAACAGGTAACTTGGATCCTAGCGAAACCTTTTGTTTTTAGCATACCTAAAAAACCTACGGGAGTTACACCACTAGTATTCGCAAAACCTTGTAACATTTTTTGACATCACGTTTCCCTGACGATGACTCTAATCTTGACACTGTTAAACAGCGGTCCATCAGGAATGTTATTAACATATTTCCAATTAGTAGCTTTGATCCGCAACAACAAATTATTTAAAATACGCTTGCGAGTTACATTGAAAGGAAAAGAACATTAAATCCTATCAATTAATCAGCTTCTAACACATTTTTTCTTGATGACAACAACAGATGTCAAATTATTTTTATTTCTGTACCTGTGACTAACCAGTTTTCCTTTAATTTGCAGCCTAAAATATTTTTCCCTTCTCACAGTTACCGGAAACGGACCTTCATATGGGGGTTCAAGTTGTTTCTTAACTCTATAGTTTCGTACAAAAACATGAGTAGTTGTTTTAAGTCCTTTGGAACGAATATCTTTTGAGTATATTTCTTAGAAACAGTTCTTGGTCGTAAAAAAATCCATCATTTTCTGTAATTTATTTGAAATGGTCTCAGGAGTTGTGAGAATTTTTCTTGCATAGCTGCACGTAGGTCAAGAAGTACAGTTGGAAGTGTTTCACTCCAGATCATGACAGACACAGACCAGAAACTCCACACCATTAGTGCAGTCTTAAGAGTTCTATGGTGGCGCTCGACATTCCCATTAGCTAGGGGACGATAAGCAGTTGTATGATGTAAAATTTATTCCACACATTTTTTGGTAAGTCGTTGAACAACTCTGAACTAAACAGCGCTCCATGATCAGTGACTAAGGCGACATGGCGTACCAAGTCTTGAAATCCAGTTTGAATAAAATGCTTTGTTAACTGTCTGCCAAAATATTATTAAGTAGAATCACTTCCAGCCAGTCTCTTGAGTACCTGTCAATGCAAGTAAGACAGTAAATATTCCCGTTATATGGTGGTATGGGTCCAATGATATCAATAAAATCTTTCTGAAGGAAGTTGAAATTCACCAAAACTTGATTTCGTGTGTCCCTTAATTTTATTTTTTTCGCAAACCATGCAAGATCGAGTCCAGAGTTGTACAACTTTACGGGTACTTGGCCAAATAAATTTAAACGATAAGAGCTTCACGATGATTTAATACCAGGATGAGCTGCGTTATTTATTTGTTGAAATATTTGCATTCGATAACTTTCACGAATAAATGGTCTGATATTATTTGTAGAAGTTTCACACCACAACGATTTCCTAGAAGGTAGCGGATATTGCTTGGAGTTCAGAGAAGTTGCTGATGTCTTCAAAATTCTGTAATTCTTTATCCATATTTTGTTCATCTGCTATTTCATCGTAGTTAATCAAGGGATTTTTTTCAATTCTAGGTTAAAGTATATGTAACGATGTTGTCTCGACCTTCTATGTGTGGTATATCTGTCGAAAATTGAGAAATGTATTACAAATGACTAAGTTGACGAGGTGAAGCTTTTTCTGGTTTTTATTTAAAAGCAAAGGTTTATGGTTTGTGAATATTTTGAATGTTCTTCCTTCGAGTAAAAATTTGAAGTATTTGGAAAGGTAAATTTCTAGTAATTCCCTATCATAAGACTTGTAATTTAAAACTTTGTGCTTCGTTTAGTTTTTTGGAATAAAATGCAATAGGTTTCCCGTCATTATCTTCAAATTGTTGAGGTACTATCCCAATCGCTGAATCTGAAGCATCTGTATATAGTGACAGTGGGTCTTATAAAAAATGAATATTGATTCGGAAAAGATAAGAGTGCTGTATTGACTAAATCATCTTTCCATCGTTGCAATTGTTCTTAACTTCATCTGTCCATTGTATTTTTCATTTATTTTTTTTCCGTGCTTTTTTAAGGTAGTCGTGTAGGTGATGTTGGTTTTTAGACGCATTTTTAAAATAATGTTGATTAAAATTAATAAGGCCACAGAATGTTCTGAGCTCGTGAACAGTCGTTGGAAGTTTGTAATTTATAATTGTTTGAACTTTGTCTGGCAGAGTGAATCTTGAAGAGTGATTAAATAACCCAAGAATTCTATTTCTTTTGTGCCAAAGATTTATTTAGAAACATTAATGCAAAGTCTACAGTCGTAGGGGAAAGAAAAATTAAGATTCGAAAAAACTATGTTTATAAATCTTTGAAACTTTACTGGTGCATTCATCAAACCAAGACTCGTTACATTGAACTAATACAATCCAAAAGGAGTAATTATCGTAGTTTTACATCTGTCGTGGTCACTATTTTGGAATAAATATTTATACCTTTTAAAATGTGATGAAAATCTTCAATCCTAGGAATAGGAACTGTTTTATATATCAGGAACTGTTTTATCATTTAGTTATCGATAATTGGTGCTTCAGTGCGATGATACTTTCGGTCTTGCTTTAAAATGCACCGGTAGACCGCATGTTATAATATTATGTTGAACATTATGTTTTAAACCTAACGGGAACAAAATTAAAGTATAAAGTAAACACAATGACATCACAACAATCAGCGACGTGATTCGCCTTAATCTAAATGAGGCCAGTGTGGAACGCCGTGATGTGAGATGACATGATTGCGGTCTTTAACCGCTGCCTACGCGATACACTGATACACTTTTCAAAGATTTGGAAAGCGGGAAAACTAAAAGTTATCCTGAAGAGTAATGTGAATTGGCGTAATAATCCAAAGTTCTAAAGACCCATTATGCTTATGCCGGCTTTTAAAAAGTTGCTTTTGCGGTCTTACTGGCGCAGTTGTCTGACTCGCCGTGATCTTCCAATAAATACTGTTTTCTCATTGGTTACGATTTCCATCGTTTTGTCTTTGGTAGACATATGCCCAGAAAATTACATACTCGGCACTTTCTTGGACTTCTCGTTGCGTATGATAATACTAGATGACAGATCATCTTGACTGTGATTGTGTCCCGGGGAGTGTTAACGGACTTTCACTGGTTTAAGGACATTTTAAGCCAACTAAAAGTGATAAGCGTTTTTACGTAAATTATCTAGAAAATATGGGAGCGTTCTAGAAGCTTCCATGATCAAAGATATGTAAAAGTGCAGTACACTATCATACACTATCACATATATATATATATATATATATATATATATATATATATATATATATATATATATGTATATATATATAACATAATATGGACGACATTAAGACTCATGTGAGACACCATCTATGGGATTCTCGCTATATCCCTTCCGTTATACGGAACCATCGCTTAGGCGGACGACACATTACTGATGGCTTGAGGAGGGTGGTAGACTCCCTGGGTAGGATACTGGGGTACAAAGAACAAGCTTAGTTTCCCCCTGAAAAGTTCGAGGCTGCCTTCTTCATGGGCAGACTGGCGATTAAGCTGACTGTGGCAATTGTTGCATACAAGATCGGTGAACGGGTACTGGCCGGGGTGGCCATCATTCCGATTTACGTCGTCTTGCCGGATGGACAGGGGATTAAATTTACCAGCCTTCAAACTGATGTATACGGTAATTTATAACTGTATATTGGCCTAACAGCCTGGTCGGTATAGGTTTGGTGGTGCGAAGGAGTTCAGTAAGTTAACCTAGCACGTCAATATGGCCAACAAGCCTAGCAGCCCAGACTAGCACGTCAGGATAGCAAGCCAATTTGGCAGGCTAACCTGGCAGTCCGTTCTAGCAGACTAACCTAGCAAGCCGGCCTGGTAGGGCAACCTGGCATGCTAACCGGGCATGTCAGCTATATGCAAGTCACTACGTGGTTGTCATAAGATCTCTCCAGGGACCCGTAATGATCCACCTCATGCCACAAAATTTTGCATCGAAGATCTGCAATTCAATAGATTTATAGACCGTTCCTAGGTCAATAAGCCATTTAGCACATTATTTTTTCCTAGAATGGTTTTTGCTTACGCTCTAAACCTCCTACCTCTTACTTCCTACTAAAACATAAAGTGCAATGAACACGCGTCAAAACTCTTACTCCGTATCAAAACAAAATTAGCCGCGTGTTCCGCTATCGTGAGATTGGCAGGCAGTGACACACGTCGCACAGATTCTATAAGCTTTGGCTAGAGCCATAAGTGGTATGCATTGCATTGCTACTCTACTAACTTACTGGACCCCAAGGCGCCACGGAGTTCATATCGATAACGTATAGGCCAATACACCTGTACATATAATATATCGTGGTACAGAGAATCGAATTTTGTGGCATTTAGAGCGCAAAAAGCCTCCTGGAAAAAAAGGACGTAATGAATGGCTCATTGCTCAGGGACAGTTTATAACCTTGTTGGGTGAAAGCGCTTGATGATAGATACAGGACACTGTTGGGGACCTTCGAAGGCCATTGCGCACTTCTGTATCATGATGTGGGTCGTTGCGGATCCTGAAGGGGCCCTGAGATAACACGGGTGATGGCTTGGGAATAGTGTCAGGCTGACTTGCCAGGTTAACTTGTCAGGCTGACCTACCAAACTGATCTGGTATTTGAATCTGCTAGGCTGACCTGCTAGTATGGCTGAAAGGCTGACCTGCTAGGTTGTGCTACAAAGCTAGTCTAGGCTTTCTTTTCTTTGCTTTTTTCTTGATCTTCCAAGCCGAGTTACCCAGGCTGGGCTGCTAGCCTGGGCTGCTGGTCTAGGTTAACTTTTCAGGCTGCTATATTAGTTTGATAAATTGGGTTGCTAGACTGAAATGATAGGCTGACCAGCTAGGTTGACTTGCTAGCCTGTTGTACTTGGCTGACCTACCAAACTTGGCTGTCAATCTAGAAATCTTATTTGGGCTGCTAGATTGTGCCTCAAGGCTGTGTTACAAAGCTGGGGTGATAGGTTAGGCTGCTAGACTGACTTGCCAGGTTGACCCGCTTGGTAGAACTTCTAGGCTGGGTAGTTTGCCGGTTGGGTTGCTATGCTGGGTTGTTAAGCTGGGCTGATATGCTGCGCTGCTAAGCTTTGTTGAGAAATTGGGCTGTTAGGCTAAGTTTGACCTGCTGGGTTGACCTTCTAGGCTAAGTTGGAAGACTGGAATGTTCGATTAGTTACTAGAATGGACTTCTAGGTTGGCCCGCTAGACTGACTTTCTAAGCTGGATTGTTAGGCTAGGGTGCTAGGCTGGGATACTAGGATGGTCCGCAAATACAGCTTTCAGGTCGATTTGCCAGATCGGGCTATTATCCTAGCAGGTCAGCATGCCAAGCTGGCCTTCCAGGCTTACCTACTAGGATAACCTACCAGGGCGATCTACTTGGTTAACTTGCTGTGTTGAATTGCTAGGTTAAGTGCAAGGTAGAACCGGTAGCCTGACTTACTAAACTGGTCTGGTAGGCAAGGCTTCTAGACTGGGCTGCAAAGTTGTGCTGCTAGGCTGGACAGCTGTCCCTAGCTAGGGACCCTAGCTAGGGTGGCAGCGCTGCTTCGCTTTTAGGGTGAGTAGCCATGCTACAAAATATGCTGCAAAATTGCAGGGCTGCTAGACTGGGCTGCGAAGCTGTGCTACTAGGCTGGACTCCCAGACTGGGCTACCCCGTTGAGTTTCTAGATTAGGCTGCTAGGCCTATGATGATGCAAAACTGAGCTGCAAGGTAGAGCTGCTAACCTGATCTGCTAAGCTGACCTACTGGGCCAACCTACTATTGTGACCTGCTAGGCAGATCTTCTAAGCTGGGATACCAGACTGGGGTAACAGGCTGAGCTGCCTGGCAGCTCAGCCTAGGCAACATTTTAGCCAAGTTATTTTTGGATCTAACTTTGCTCGCTAACATTTATTTTTGTACGAAACCCATTTATTTGATATAACGCAGTAGAAAAATTAACCATTCATTATCACAGCTTTGTACCATTATGCAAATTGTTTAAAGGCGCCCTGGAAAAGACATGTTGCGATATATGGTATTTGCTAACAAAATTATGGGGATTAATTCGTTTCTGAAAAAAACGTGTATTGTTGAGGTATCATATTTCTGAAATTCCTGTCCTGAACTCCGTGATCTTCTGAAAGGATAAGCATTAATTTTAACAAAGAATTCTTTAGTATTGTTACACATGAGTAACGAGGATTGGGAAGGTAAAAAAGAGAGGTAATTTATTTTCCATACTATGTAATTAAGTCACAATTTTGAAATTATTTAATTTTTTCATTTCTATATTTTGTCTAGCGAATGGTCTTTGAAAATTTGAAAATAATTTTTCTGAATCTGTCGCAGGGAATGAATCTGCTCGGTAAAATATATATGTTATTGGGGGGCATAATAAGGTGTAAGATATAACAAAATATTGGTAGTCACTAATTAAGAAGTATAAGAATAGGTTTTTAATTAAATCAACTTATTTTTTTTCAGCGGTTTTAAGAAATATTGAGCGGCAAATGTTTTTTAAAACTTTTCATTTTCAAATTATTCTAGGCAGAAAAAAACGGCGTGAGTACTATCTTTTTGTGAATTGAGATGTCTTAACTATTGTCATTTTGAAATAAAGAGCACTTATGTCTTAAAAACTCTGGAGCGACTATTATAACGTACGTTATATTTTTTGAAGACTGCATGTTATACGACTTTTCGTAAACAAAACAGGCCACGAAGGATGTTGTAAAATGAAAGATATACTGACATGTTAGGACCAAATCAGGACCTGGTATTGGAATATTTTTATGTGTTATATAAGACCTGCAATAAAAAAAAGTTCAAGCAAGAAGATAGTTTGTAAAACTAATATTCACAAAGGATTTTTTCTATCTGGGGCAGGTTGATCTTGTTAATTTTCAGTCTTTTCCACGTGGAAATTAGAATTGGAGTTTAAACTGTCAGGACCATTCTTCAAAGTTCGTGATTATACGCTTCTTGGTTTGGCTTGTGCTTCAGAAATAGTCACAGAGCTTAACAGTTTTTTTCGCTGTTTGGTGCATCAAAAATCTTTTAAAGCGGTAATGGTCAAATTTATTAGTGGGCATGCAGGATATTTCCCAAAATTATATTGTAAAAAATATATTTTGCATTCTCCATTGTTTTGAAATTAAAACTTCCTTGGGTTCACATTGTGCAAATTTTTTTTATGAGAAAAGATTTGCGGTTTCTCGTTACGCCAAGCGTGACGCGCTCCTGATACGTTCGGTGGTAGTCTGAGTATAGCTGAAAGGTTTGACGCTCTTCGGGAAAACTCCTCATTAAGCCGAGTAGCGCCGAACCATCACTTTGCCTAGCGTCCGAACTTTTCATGAAATGCTACTTTACGTCACGAGGCTACAACACATATAAACCAATCAGATTGTTTTACACATCTTATAGTTTAAGTATGCTTGATACACATGGGTAATGTTCCCTACATTACCACTAGACTACTACTAGAAATTTAAAAAAATTCTCTGAATTTTCAAAGTATCTTTGAATCATCAAATCCGCCAAAAAATAGTTTTTGAGGACACTCTGTCTGTACTATACCATGTCCTTCGTCTGACATGGTTAATAAGTGTCATAGTAAAATATATATTAATTGCAAAGGTATTTTTTTAACAATTGTTTCGATTATCATGTAATGGTATTTAACGTACGACTTTTAAAGTGATGGCGGTAGTCATAAGAACATTTCTTGAGACCTCTTATTCCGCGTTAGTTGGTCAGGAGGTCAATTATATTTTGTATGTTTTCTTTATTTTTGAAATATTGATAGTATGATCCATAGTAATTTTAAGAGAAAAAATTAGGTCAATTAAGAAGCACGTGACATATTATATATAAAAGAGAAACAGAAAATTGCCTTTAATTAGTATCATAAAAAATAATTTCATTGTAATAATACATGTTCGCAGAAAACCTAACTACTAATTTTATTTAAGTGATATTATTCAAATGAGAAAAAAGCATTAAATAACAATTAAATTATAAAACTGTCTAAAATGTGTATCACTGTTGATCTAATACAAAAAAGATGAAAGGAATGAAAAAAACAAATTAGATGAATCCGTACAGAATTATAACCTGTCCATAGTGTTTCTGTGCATACGTATATACCTAATTAAGTATTTGACAAACGATCACAACCTGAATCAATGAACAATTTTGCTTTTCAAATTTAATGCCACGAAAAATATTTATGTTAAAAAGAAGTCAAAAATAATTTAATACTAATTAAATGGCCACTATATAATTTTAGTGGGCAAGTTGTCAGTTTTAGTTGATTCATTTATCGAAGAAGTAAATAATATAGTATAGAACTTTGCTTCTTTTTTACATTATGCTTTTTGTAAGATGTCTTAAACTTTTGTAAATTTGACAAACTTAACTCTAAGTTTTTTTAACATTAGCTGTCATTATGTGTTGTTTCAGAATTCACTTCCATCTTTGTTCTGCTCTCACTATTTCACATTTGAGTACTTAAATATAATTTGTTTATTTAAACCAAAAATATAGATACACAATTTTTAAGTTTGGATGAAAACCGATATTCACTTGTTATAATTTGTCCCGAAGGTCTTAATAAATGGTTATATCTTTTTACTTTTTAAGGAGAGTATCTGTAGAACAAACACAAAAATTTTGCTTATAGACAATTTCTCTAAGGTTGCGAAATAGGTTCTTTGACTTCCCTCGTATACATTCTTTGATCATTTGAAATATTGATTTTTTAATTTTCAATAGCTGTAGGACAAATTGCGGTATTTGTATTCGATGCTCAGCTATTGTTGTTGCGTCCCTGTCACTATTGTATTTGTTATTCCTTTTGAATGTTTTTTGCCATATTACTATGCCAGGGTTCTATAAAAATACAAGTTGCGCATGATACTTAAGATGTCTAGAATTTATTCTAATAACTCGCACGTTGGTGAGAAAACTACATTTTTCCCGTAATTTGGCATACACATGTACATTCGTTTCAAACGTACATTCGTTTCAACAATTCGTTGAAGACCAGCTCAACGGGAAATACCATGTCGATATTGATAGCGAGTTAAATCGGTGAGTCTCCAAAATAATTTATTAGTGTCTTTAATTTGATCGAAATTAAAGTTATGGGCAAGGGAAATATGGCTGGAAATGATTCATTTAAAGGTACACGCAACCCGTGTCAAACAACACATTGCCGTGTGCATAGATTTATAGTAATATGCACATAATTTGATGTATTGAATTTTGTAAATTTTTCACAACAATGGTTATATCTTTTTACTTTAAGTGAAAAGAAAATTTCGTTAAAATATTGAGGGATGGCTTGTATTAATTTTGTGTATAAAATTTTGTGAGAAACGCCTACATATTTATTTATGTTAACATAAATACATTGTTCTCTTATTTTTTTGATACAATTTATTGGAATTGATTATATATACTTTTCATGCCGAGATATAATATATTAACTCAGACTATAGTCTAGACGTATATCTAAATGTTATGTAGGTTGGTTCGACAGTTGCGGAGGTTTAGTGCATCCTTTCGTACATCCATCCATCCACTCAAACTTTCGCCTTTATTTAGTTAAGATTACTCAACTAACAAACTTCAAAGTGAATAATATAAATTTATATATTGTTCAATTTTGCAATTAGTATTTTAGTAACAACCTGTAAATGGATGTTACTTATATCCAATTTTTTGGTTGCAGCCGTTTTTAAGCGTATCGGAATATGCTATAGTACCATATAGAACCATAATTATCTATTACTTGTCACCAGCATATATGTAATGATAATAGTTCTTCCGTATAGAATTAATCAGGCTTTTGACTAAAAATTGGGTAAGTTGAATCTTCAGATGGTCTGAGTCTTTTAATATTTTATTACGTGTCGCCGTACTATCGTGCCGCATGCGCGTAAACCGAGGATATACACTGATAAGAGGTCCAGAGTGTACAATGGGTATGGAAGCAAAGTACATCCGAGTGAAAGTATGTTTTCACTCGTCACATTTGCTATGCGAAGAGGTCGAACATTGTTATTTAAACATATATTATGCTTTGGTTTGTGATTTTATGATTTAAATACTGGCTCAAGTGCTTTCGTTACTATAGCATTCCGTACGGACCGAACGGAGCCTTATTGTTATGGCAATGTCGTCTGTTCTTCCATCTATCTGTTTGTAAGAGGCTTCTAAACGAAGTGAGATTTCTATCTCACATCAATTTCAAGTTTCGACTTGAAATTCACGGATCATATATTGTTCATTGCCCCAAAATTTAAAGTAATACAGGTGGTCCAAAAGTCCGTTAAGATTTGACTCGGCAGCTGCGTCGAGCAGCGAGGGAGAGGTGGGGCGGGCGAGGTACGGAATGTTAGAGCGGGCGATGGGAATTTAGTGCCATGGCGTCATTCAACGAGAAACAAAGTGCGTTCTGCTTATGCAAGTACTATCGAAACAACGATTCTTCCACTCTAGCGCAACGAACATTTTGCGCTCATTAAAATATACGGCATAAAAATAAAGTTCCATCGATTTAATCGATTAAAAAATGGGTCCAGAACTTTGAAGAAACTGGTTCAACAATAAATAAACCACGATATGGCCGACGTAAAACATCAAGGGATCCCAAAAACATAGAGCGTTAGCTATTCGTGAACAACCTGGACTCTACTCGAAAGCGGTCTAGCGTCTTAAACGTATCCAAAACATCTTTAAACCACATTCTACACAAGGATCCCGCCGTAATCACCCAGGTAGTCTCAGGGCCCCTCCTGGGACCCGTAACGACCCACCTCATACAAAAGAGGGGACCTTCGAAAGTCCCCTAATAGTGTCCCGTATCTACAATCACAGCGCTTCCACCCAACAGGGTTAGAGTCTGCCCCTTCTCAATGAATCATTTAGTACCTCCATTTTTTCTAGAACGCTTTTGGCGAGCGCTCTAAATGACTCAAAGATCGGTCCATTCTCAACCAAGTCTCGATGACTAAAGATACCACTTTCTAAGACTCCACGTGATTCTACTTTAGTATTTCGACGTATGCTCCCTAACAAAACTCTACGCCCATCATCGTGCTCACTGCAGTGGAAAAGAACATTATTCATGTCCTGCGTCTCAAATCCGCAGGTACACGCCGGGATATCTCGGAGGGCAAACCTAAACAAACTGGCACGAAATGCGCCATGTCCCGTTAGAAATTGTTATGTGAAATAATCGGAGACAAGCCAATTTTTACTTAGCCGCTCTGACACCTCAGAGAAACACATCCTGGTCGTTTACCCTTTAGATTTGGGGGAGGACCATTTAGACTGCCAGTGAGCAACGACGATCTCTAAAATACGTCTCTTTCTAGCAAAAAGGGACTCATTAGCTAAAAACTCAAAATTCAACGGACCCGCTACATAACTCTTACCTCGTGCCAAAATGAAATTTGCCGCCCGTTGAACAATCGCGAGGTCAGCAGGCAGGAGACCAGCCAAAACAAGCAACGCATCCGTTGAGCAGGTTCTATAAGCTTTGGTCAGCGCCAGAAGCGCCGCACGCTGCGATCTCAGTACCACCCGTCTAACCTGCTGGACCCCAACACACCACGAAGCCCACACCGATGGCGCGTAGGTCTATATACCAAGGTATATTGTCGTATACATCAGTTTGAGGGTAGAGTTGTTTAGCTCCCAGCCGGCACCGGCAAGCCGGGCCATGGCATGGAAGGCAACTCTTGCCCTCTCACCAATGTACCGCGCCTGTGGTAGGAAGCTCCGCCCTGCATCAAGGTCCATGCCCAGGTAGGTTACCTGATGCCGCATACCGATCCTAGCACCAGCCATAACTACAGACGGCTCCCTCACCAGCCTGCCCTTAAAGAGGACAGTCTCGAACTTTTGTGGGGCAAAGCAGAGCTTGTTCTTAGCGCCCCAGTCATGCAGCTTGGCGAGGGAGTCCGCCACCCGGTTCTGTATTTCTCTTCGGCTCGATCCTCCGACCAACAGCAGAGTGTCGTCAGCATACGCAATGGTTCCGCATCCCAGGAGGGGTATCGCGAGAATACCATCAAACATCACGTTCCAATTGGTCCAAGGACCGAGTCCTGCTGGCATCCTGCAAATAGACAACACGATCACTGAAGTAATCAAAGATAATCAGGCTAAGGTCCGCTGACACTCCCCGGGACTCTAGTGCGGACAAAATAGCTGGCCACCAAGCATTGTCAAACGCGCCGGAGATATCCAAAAATATACCTAAAATGTATTTGTCTGGGCACGAGTCAACCCAAGACAAGGCAGAAGATATCGCGTCGGATGTGGACACCCCGGAACGAAAACCGAAATGTCTATCTGAACCCGGCGAATGAGAAAGTTGCGCAAATAATCTCGCCGCCACTACGCGTTCGAGCAATTTTCCGAAGGCTGGAAGGAGCGTAATGGGTCTGTAAAATTTCGGATCGCTAGGCGATTTCCCATTACTCTTCGGTATGACTTTGAGTCTCCCACGCGGTTAAAGATCGCAAGTATCTCATGCGCCGCGTTTTCCCATACAACTTTAACTAGACTATTATCGATTCTGTCAATGCCTGGAGCCTTTTTGGAGTTAAGGTTATTCACGATGACGTCCAATTCCGAGTGTCGAAGCTCCGGATCAGAGCTGCTATCTGGAACTATATTAGCTAAATACCCGACGCTTCTCTGTTCGACAGTGTCGAGATCAGAGTCGTCATCAGGGAAAAGTGATGTCAATAAGTACTCGAGGGTCTCGCGAATATTCCCGGTGTAACTCCCATCGGTTCTCTTTAGGGCGCTAAAAACAAAAGGTTTCGAGGGGCTCCATACACTTCTATATACGGCACCCCAAGGATCCGAATTTCCTATACGAGTAACAAAACTGCGAAAATGGGAGCGCCTAGCCCGCTTAACCTCTCTATTGTAGTTACACCGGGCGTCTATTAAGGCCACCCGGTGAGCCTCCACAAGTTCCCAATCAGTTCCGTGGTTCTTAGCACGCTGGTAGTTACGTCTCTTCTTCCTGTACTCCCGCCCCAGGGCCTAGAGCTTGGTGCACTACCAAGAGTTCTTCTTAGGTGGGCCTGGCAGGACAGAGCCCAATCCTCCCTCGGCACTGACGATCACCTGCTCCTGAAACTCAACAGCCAAATCATTAGGGCAATCTATACGTTTCGCCAATTTAGAAAATTTATCGAGCTCTCGGCGGAAAATTTGTACAACATTTGTATCCGTATAAAATCCAAATGGTTCAGCAGTTAAAGGCTCAACATTATGCTCACAGGCTGCAGGTTGCTAATAAAATGCTAGAGAGGTTCGCCAGCTTTAACAACTTTTTTTTTATGATGAAGCCCACTTTCACCTAAATGGACATGTAAACAGACAAAACTACAGATATTGGAGTGACATTAATCCGAAATTGAAGCATCAAAAACCCCTGCATTCACCCAAGGTTACTGTATGGACAGCTTTATCAGCAAGAGACATTATTGGTCCATATTTTTATGAAGATCAAAGACGAAACACTGTTACAGTGAATATAGAGTGGTATATTGCTATGCTACAGAACTTTTTTGCTCCAGCACTTCATAATTTTGATGGTTTCAATCAACGATCGTGGTTTCAGCAAGATGGGGCAACATGCCACACTTCCAACGACCCTTTAAGTGCAGTTCGCGAAATTTTTGGTCAGAAAGTTATATCCAAAAGAGGTGACATTAACCTTGTAGCCTGGACTTATCCCCAATGGATTTTTTTCTTTTGGGGATATGTTAAAAGTCTTTAACAGCAATCCAAGGACTCTTGAGGAATTAAAGGCTCATATTCGCAAGGAAATGCAAAACATTTCCCGAAACACTTGTCAGTCGGTCATTGAAAATTTCCGCTCCAGGTTGCAGCAGTGTAAAAAAAAATGAAGGATCGCATATGAACGATGTGATTTTTAAGAAATAAAATCCCAAATTGTCTACTTTCAGAATAAATTAACATTTTTTTTCTTTCCTAGAAAAAAACTAGTGATAGTTTTTTTTATCATGGTATGAAATTTTAACGGACTTTTGGATCACCCGTATTTAAAGTGAATTTCATTTAAATTTCGAAAGGCTCCCAAATATATAAAGAGATGCTGAAATTTTTTTTCTGTATGGACTTGTAAAAAAGATCTCTTTGAGTAGGGAACAAACCTGGTTTTTATTATTTTTTTCAATGAGAAATAACGATTTGGCGCAGCATCAAAATTGTCATTGTAGGCTCATTTTCCATACCAGATTTATTTAAAGATGTCATTGCATGGAAAGCTATAATTCCGCTAATATATCATATAATATATCATATAGTAATAAGCTATAATTCCGCTAATATATGTTCTATAATTTAAAACTAATGTTTCTCTAACCGATGATTAAAAGAGTTACGAGTAGAAAAATGATAATATTTTTGCGAAAATTATTTTATTTTTTGCATTTTAAATATGCCATATAAAATATCATTAATATTTACTAATACTTTAATAGGAATAATATGTGTTCTTCAATGTTAAAATTGTTATATGCACACAAGTACATAAAGAAACTGCATAGCGCGTTTTCTATTTATACTTAACAGGCTTATTTTTATTTTGTTCACTTGGACTTTTGGTAATAATTCGAAAAGTTTCAACATTCGATATTTAAACATTTCAATTGATACAATTAAAAAAAGGAAATTGAAATTCTGAAATCGAATGAAATCGGCGAAATGTGAATCGGCTTTAAAAATTCTCGCCACATTTACATAAAACATGAAGATGAATTATTAGGAAAGAAATATCATATTTATACATAGAGAAAAAAACGAGCAAATTATTAATTTATTTAAAATATTTTGCTTTCACTTCCTAACAAGTGACACCAAATGTTTTTTTATAATATCTTAGGGATAACATATTATTTTATGACGTCTTTACGAAATGAATATAGTATTGTAAAATTCACAATTAATAAAAAAACAGACAGCGTCGATAAAAGTATAATACAGTAAAATAAATTATTTTCACACATTGGTGTCGGATTTTTGATGTAATTTTATTACCCGAGTTTTATACAATATGTAAAATTCAAATTTTGCAAAATTGTACCGGAACTCAGGGTAAACGAACTAAAAAAGAAGGAGACTTTGCCTTTATTTTTTTGTATTTCGGGCCAAAAGTATTTTTACCATAGAAATCCGATAATGCCCTTTATATGTTTTTTTTTCTTTACTCACCGAATGGCTAACTATATAAAAAATCTAATGTAGCACCTTTTATATATCCTATCGGAGGTGTCCGAGAAATTTTCGTAATATTCCGCAAATTGCTAGAAATAGGGGCGCGTTATTAAATGCATCTTTCACAGGCTTAAAATATCGTTGATTTCTCGAAAACTGAGATATGTAGAAACGCTTCTGTGGTTATTAGGTAAGCTACGTATACTTAAGTAGATACGTATACTTAGTAGATTTTACACGTAATTTGTATATATTTACAAATAATAATATAATTTTTCACCCTAGTAATATATTGCCTAGTATATCTTCAACAGGCGTAAATTATCGTGGATTTCTCCAAAACTATGATGTTTAGAATGATCGCTATAGTTTTCTGATAAACTGTATACACCCATATAATTCATATTATTCGTATTTCACACTGGTACAAGGTTAAATATTTAGGGTTAGTAGGATTTCTATAGAACTATTTACAAATAAGTATTAATATGTTCACCTGTAAATATATTGGCTTATTCAACTTACACAGGCGTAAAAATATTTTGGATTTCTAAAAACTATAATATTTAGAACTGTCATTATAATTATCTGGTAAATTGCATACTCTTAGGTACATAATAAAAGTGTTCATATTAAAAAAGTATACAGTGTTTCTTTTAACATTTATTTATTATTTTATGCAGTGTAAATGTATTGCCTAGTATATATTTCAAGGTCGTAAAAATGTCCTGAATTTCTCAAAAACTATCAGATTTAGAATTTATAGATTTCTGTCGATGTCTCAAGATTTGTTTTGCATGGGATTCGGAGAAAGTAGTTTCGGAATTCTTAAAACTTCCTTTTTTAACTGATGTGCTGTACCACCGACAGTAATTTTTTAATATCAAACTTGCCCTATCTAACATTCGTAGACTCTAAGGTTTTAAGGCTTTTATTATTGTATATTATGCCTATCAATAAGTTTCATTTTCATGTAAAATTTAATCTTTCGTTGACGGTTTCTGATAAAAAAATGCTGTGATAGACGAACGGACGGTTACAGGTATATAAGGTTGCATTATATAAGGTTGCATTTTTCCTTTTGCGGAAACATCTAAAACATTTCTATTTAAACTTTCGACTAAGATTAAACAATTTAAATCATTATGAAGATTAATGACTAATCGGGTTTTATTCGTAATTATAGTTATAACTAAAATTAAGTTTAATTTGGGAGATTGGAGAAAATTCATTCACGGACATAAATAAATATTACAAAACCCATGATAATATGAAAAAGAAAACAAAAATATTATTAATTCTCTTCTCATTTATCAGTGGTAATAAATAAAGATACAATATAACACGCTTATATTAGTGTTACATAATAACCCTCTTTTACTTTTGGACATGGAAACATTCTTTTGATAGACCCAAATGATGGCACGGGTTATATTTAGAAATTGTTTATTGATTCGGAAGCTATTTAACGAATAATGTATTTTAAGTTTATGACTGAATAAAAGTTAGTCTTAGTCACGAATAATGATCGAAACATTTAGTCATAACTAAGATTAATTTTTTTAAATTAATTTTTTTAAAAGTAATTTATTCGACTAAAATGTTTAATTGATTTAATTAATCGATTAAATAATTAGTCGATTTTGGTCAACACTCGTCACCACAATACCTTGAGTGACTATCAATTGCTACGTTTACATTTGTCTTGTCGCAAAATTGTAAATATGGACGTCGACATAATCTTTAGGTGTATCTGAGTTTATCGGATTTGTTGATATGCCGATAGTTATTAAATGTTCCTACATATTATTATGTAAATTCTATTATTACTTGTGTATACATATTCGCTCCTCGTAGTGACAATTGTCGAAACTCCGTAACGACTAACTGACATAATCAAGATGCTGATGGCTTGTTGAATCAACTTACGCAAATTCTGAGTTATGCCCGCGTTTAGACGTAATAATAAGAACACATCGTTAAAACAATTTCACCGTCCGCTAAGTCGGCGCGCGATCTCGTTAGGTGAGGCGGCGCGCGCACAATGCACGGCGCGGCGCGTTGCCTTATTGCTCTAATGCAATTTCGCTTGCACAACTGGGACTGCTAAATGGATTAAGTCGTTTGCGTGAGCTCGTGAACTCGTTCGTTCTTTTCGGAGCTATTACTTGCTCGTACAACTTTAACTTAGTATTTTTTAATTAAATTGAAAAGACTCCATTTATCGGACAAGGCGAATACATTTGTACCTATAATGGATTCATTATACTGTTAAGTATACCGGAGTAGTACCGAATGCATATGTAGTATAAACTCTTTAGCCACTATAGTTACGTAAGTATAGTCAATGTATGAAGATGCAGACAAAATGCAAGCCGGCAAAAAGTTTAATGGTACATATTGCCATTTATTGCAAATTTATTTAAAAAATGTGACGCGGCTCCATTTTTGTTTCAAAATTAAATCATAGAAGTACTTAGAGTTACAAAAATAAACCATTATAAAAAAAAATTAATTACTTAATTAAATAATTAATTAATTAAATTAATTAATTAATTACTCTTATTATAAAACACAAAAAATAATCTTCTTTCTACGTGTCAAAATCAGCCATAATACTTAATATTGGTAGCAAACAAATATTTTAAAACAATACCATGTTAATTTGTTTCCTTTTATTATATGAAAATAACCAATAACGTATCAAATTGGTTATTTTTTGATTGAAATGAAAATATTTTTCAGAAAAAATCACAGTTTTCCGGAAAAGAAAAATCATATGATATTTCGTCTTATGATATGTCGATCATGTAACATATGGCAGTCGTATATTTAATCGTAGTCTAAAGAAAACAATTGAATTGATCTCTTATTATAAAACACAAAAAATAATCTTCTTTCTACGTGTCAAAATCAGCCATAATACTTAATTTTGGTAGCAAATATGTGAAAGAAGTTAGTCACTCTTTATCAGAACTGAAACATGTGTTACATACATTTATATACTAGATATTCAAAAGTGCGGTCACCTGTTGGCTTCCAGTAACGGTGCTGAACAACAATGCAATTTTCCCGAGGAAATTTCGTTTACTTTCAGATGATTTAAAAATAAAAGAATACTTCCCTTTTTTCAACCGGATAAGGATAAGGCGACTGAAGATGAGATATATATATATATATATATATATATATATATATATATATAAGCTTATCAAGCTCAGTACAAGCTCGTATTCTCACTTTCTTTGGACATATGACAGGGCGCGGATGCGAACCCATAGAGGGATTAGTAGTGCAGGGTAAAGTCGGATGCATCAGACTACCCGGCAGATTACCAATGAGATGGACAGATAAAATAATGAAGGCCTTCAATGGACCACTGCACGAATGTACAAGGAGAGCGAGAGTTCGCGAAGAGTGGAGTCGCATTGTGAAACAGGCCACTAATGTCGACGTGACAACCACGACATTAGTGGCATGACTGCACCCCCTATAAACTTTAATGTAACAATTGTAATAGTGTATAAATAGGTCAAACAGGTAGAGATTTTACTACCAGATACAAGTAACTTATTGCCAGTTGGCAAAATAACAAACCAGACACATCTCACTTTGCAAAACACCTCATTGAAAATAACCATCACTCTCATACAAGCAATGCTCCCTATATATTACAAATAAATATAAAAGGCAAGAAACTTAATATCCTAGAAACATTAGAAATAAATAGACATAAAAAAGATACCAACATAATATATTAAATGAACAACTAAATATAATATCATCACCCATACTTAATATTTTCCAGGCATAATATAGTTAGACAACATTGATACTGCAATACACTTCAAATTGATTCTGCCTAGCTACACATATAAATATATAAAAAAAATAAAAAATGAGGAAAATTAAAAAATAAATAAATAAACAAATAAATGAAAATATAATAAAAAAAATTAATAAATATATAAAATGGGAGAAATGTATAATTAGTGGTATAACCTTTTATTACATACACCGAAATATTTGCATTATGTAACCGCATAGAGTAACATCAATTTAATTTAATACCCTCACTAAAATACTGGTATATTGTGTAACTTTCGAAAGTATAATAAAACCTACACCGCTCCCCTACAATAAACTCACCAACGTAAGCAGTGGGAAAACCCACACAAACTTCACTTCTGTCATTGTTTACATATTTATATATAAATGCTGTTGGATGTTCCTCAGAGTTAATCTTTGCTAATAGCTCACCTGAAGATTTTGTAATACAACGAAACCTAGGTCGTGGTAAAGAACTTAAAGAAAGTAGAAATAATACTACATCACGTAGTTTCATTTAATTGTGAATAATGATTTTTTACAAAATTAACGCCAAATATATAATGAAAAAAAAATATGTTAAAAACGATTTACACAATAAAGATAATTTTTGCTCGGGATTATTTTATAACATAAAATTGATTTGAGAAATATTTCTCATTCAAACTGACTTTTTACAAACTGGTTGTTAATTTCTTTTATCGTTATTGTCTTTTTAATGGAACTAAACACTCAATATGCGAATAGAAACACGACTATGCATAAAAAAAATTAAAAAATTTAAATAAACAAGCATGATTTTCTACAATTTGATGTTTGCTGTAAATCTGATGTAGTATCGTTATACATTTGATGTTTGACGACACTTTCATCATAGTAAAAGTACTTTTAATGACATTTTTATTAAGTACGTTGTTTTTGTGAATATTCTTTTTTTACAGTAAAAGAAAAGTAAAATTATGGTCAAAGCACTATATTTGATTCAAAATACAGCTCCCGGTTAACTGCAAATATTGATCATATATGAAAATGGCTTACATTTTTACTTTATTAAGAACATGTAATTTTAAAATTGCTTCGGTCCACAATTCAGAACTATATTGTTCTGAATGACATAGTCCGCGATACCGTTTTAAATTGTCACGACGAAAATGCACATTCACAATAATAAAATAAATAAAAACTGAGAACGGGTATCACAATAACTAAATAAGTGAATTAAATTTAGTCACATATTTATAGGAAAAATTCGATAAAACACGATAAGTGTATTTATAAATAGGAAAACTGTATTATAATTGGAAATGAACAATATATGGGGTTGTTTCATTCTGAATATAGCCGTAGTAAGCTATGCAAAGGTAGCTTACTTTCTACCTATAAATCAGCGCTTGAAATTATAAAAACAACTTTAGTTTGTTATGATAAAAATTTGCAATGGGAAGTTACTCGTTATTTCATGAAGTTTGTCTTCTAAAATTAGGCGCTTTGGTAAAGTTCAGTTTGTGCGGGCTGCAGATCATATAATAAATTGGGAACGTCTCTTGAATACCATAATATATATATATATATATATATATATATATATATATATATATATATATATATATATATATATATATGTTATTGCTTATAAGGCACTGCGCGCAACTGCTACGCAGCGGTTGAGCAAGAAGAGGTTATAAGGCTATAAAAGTATTATAGTCGTTTTATTTGGTATTCTGAAGAGTACACAAGTATTTATATTGCCTACTATGCCTTTCACAGGCGCAAGTATTAAACAATTATTAAAGAAACTCTTCTTGTGTTATAAGGCTTCCCATTATGCTGAATTTCAAAATTGTAGGACGACCGGAAGTACCCTCTAGGCTTTTATGATTAGTGAGTAAGAGACTACGACAAAAATAAAGAAAAAATACAAGAAGAGCCATATCTCTTTGCGGAATGCATCAAGAATTTTTAACAAATGTAATAGGCTTCAATATACGACATTCATTTAGGTTTCATATCTCAAGCCATATATCTCTCTTTCTCTCTCTCCCTCTCTCTCTCTCTCTCTCTCTATATATATATATATATATACATATATATATATATATATATATATATACATATATATGTAGATATATATACATACACACATATACATGTATGTACCCCTGTTAAGTACGAATACAGCGGTTTAACACACACGGTTAAAAAGTTCAGAAACGTGAAGTTGCAATGCAAAATAATTTAGACGCTCATATCTTGCTTGTTATTCTGAATGATAATTTTGATTGTATTCCTAAAGATCTCTTCAGTGATACTTCACGCCGATAAAGGTTATGAGAAAAAAATATTGTCCATCCCCAAATTCGATAAATGGAGAGTAACCTAACACAAATAAAATTAAGATATATTTTTTCGTGTTTTAAATTTTACGTAATTCTGTTACATCTTCTTGTAAAATTTCATCACAACAAGTCTTAAACTGGGAGAATTATAATGCCGTGATACACGGACGAATTTGTTCGTACCATTCGGCTACCAATTCTTAAAAACAAATATAGTGTGATAGTACGATTGTCAATATAACCGAAAGTGTGTTTCGGATGAGCAGCAGAAGAATAGGTAATATACATCGGTTGTTATGTTTGCACCCGCACACATGTCAATTGATGGCAATCGTCATATTTTCCTCGCATACTTGTGCTCTCTTAAGTAGGTCGACGAATGTCTTGCAACGATATTACAAGGCAGCAACTTCAGCTACCTAAGACTGGTCCGATATCATTATCCAATAATACATGAGTATTAAAAAGGTTGATTTTATAAGTACTACTTGATATAATACATGTTTCTATAAAATAGTCTAATTTATAATAAAACAACTGAACATTTTTTTCTTAAAAACTTTTTCTTTTTTTATGTCTGAATTTTATATTTCACATGTGCACTTAAAAATTTATAGAAGCGCTGGGAGGACTGAATTAAAACAAGATATCGAGAAACGCACCAAGTCAACCATATTAAATAATTCATAAACGATAAACTATTTAATCGACGTTTGCAACTGCGGGATATTTCACTTGATACGTACAAAAGAAACGCATAGAGAATTTATCATGATCCTTTAATAAAAGTGGATGTTTCAATACCCCTGATAATAAACACCCAAGATGGCGAATGGGTGCTGTATAGGTTTAATATTCTTTCTCTCATAAATATGTTGTAACGTATTTTTATATGTATATATTAACGATTGAAAGTCGTAGATATCTGATGTCTTGATAAATTTTTATTCGTATGACAGTTTATAGTTTAAGAAAAATCATCTATCGGGTATTTAATTGAGGATAGGAAATAATTTAGAATTGAAATGAAACTGTAAAAAAATGTTATGTATCCTATAATAGGCAAGAAATTGTAGCGGTTTAGCCATACTGAAAAACTGAAAGCGCGATAAATAAACTATATTACATTGAACAGCATTGCAGAACAAGAAAATATCGTGAAATATCAAGTTTATGAAAACAATAAAAAAAGTCACGGCTACAATTCCTTAAAATGTATTGTTAAAAGACTATGGTTTAACATGGGATGAAGTTCGGTGAACGAGTAGTAGCATTGGTAGTGATAATGTAATATCTATCATATTGTCCATCCAATCACATTAGTCTTTGCGCGGTGTATGTTTTCTTACACTTTTTCCAAAGATTATATTGTTATATATCGTCACAGTTGTCATAACACTTTAATTAGTGTAATTTGCTAGTTATTATCTTCGTATGTTGTATTTTATGGTCTCTTTAAAATTGTCTCAGTGATAAATATGTGCAATTAATTAGAAGTGGGTCGACCTGATAACGTAATCTGTCCTTATTAAGACAGCAGCCTAGAAGATCATGTTGTCAGTTCCATTTAACATTTCGTTTTATTTTCTGTTTATGTAATTTACGCGGTAAACGTGCCATATTACTTTAGCATCGAAAGATATAGCTAATTTAAGAAGGTAAGAATAGATGTATGTAATAAATCGCACAAAATCCGTTCAGTTGATTTTGAGTTAAGATTGGACAGACAGATAGACGCTATATTTCAGAAAATATAGAAACCATCATTAGTATTGTTAAATTTGGGACACTAGTTTTTTGATACTTACTTTTAATACGAGTAAATTAATATAATTACGGATATAAGACAAAAAATTGCTGGTTTCTCACAATATTTATGAACAACTAATATTTCGAAAATTATCTTGGAATAACGTATCTGAAGAATTTATCATTGTGGTAATGCATATTTTACAATTCAAAATATTATGTACGCTAATAATATTACGTTACTTTGTCTAAAGTTTTCTGTTTTTGTTTTTTCTGTTGGTTGGTATGTTTGGGTAAAATGTTTAAAAGGTTTTGCAGTAATTTGGAATGAGAATGTTTTTTGGAATGGAAATGTAATTAGATGGTGTATAATTATATATTACAATCGAATTCTTTTGAATGTGGTTATATTAAAATAATTTCTTTTGTACATACAAAAACATATAAGAAATAAATTTAGCACACTCATTTATTTCAGTTTAATTCACTTCTTTTTAAATATGGAAGTGGTAAAAACTTAAATTAGTCGCAAATTTCAAGTCTATTTTTCATTACTAATTTGTCTCGACCGTAAAATTGGAATTAAATAGGTACGAGAATAAAACTGTTCTTTTCTGAATGTGAAATAAAAAAAATTGGAGACGTCACGTTATTCACTTGAAAATTTTAAGACTTTCAGAAAGACTCTTCATTTCAATTTAAAAATAGAGGCCAGAGCCATACAAATTATCCTTGATCACAGATAACATACGACTATCACAAAGCGCTGACTGAATCAGATTAATCTCAAGGTAAAATAACATTTCGTAAAAGATAAACACAATTAGCGTGATTATATAACAAGTCGTATTGAGACCCCGTTTGCTGTTTATGCATATATAAAGCAGAGCACACTTTCGTCATAATGTAAGGCTTCGCTGCACAGACGGTGGTGAAAATAGCGTCTTGAAGACTAATTGCGAACGGCGTGCGACTTACGAGATCGCCTCTGCTTTTGAAACGGTTTCGGCATAATGGCGCGCTTCACCTGTCATTAGGTCCGGCATAGAGTTACCGTCGGGCCGAAAGCAGTTGCGGTGTAAGCTGCCACTGCACGAACGGTGTTTGTGTACTATTGAGTATGGGCTACAACGAAACGTGTGAATATATTTTAGCTTCAAAATATTTTGGTCTTACGCTATGTACATACATATATATTACGTCCATAAACATATATGTAAAACGTGTGTAAATGCATTGCTAAAAACCATACGTTTTTTTACAGAATAAATAGTATAAACTCCAGAAAGATCTTAAAAATGGAAAACAAAAGTTTACTCTATTCATAAAAAAAATGATTTGTACCTACTTTCAGCGAACTACTTGCATTGATTAGAAGTAAAACTTCCTAAAAGAAAGTCAACAGCAAGCGTCGTGCGTGGTTATCCAAAAAAGTATTGATTGTATTCGATGTTGTAACGTTGACTGTTGTTACTTGCTGATTAGGTTAAACGTTGCATAATTTTTGTGTTCGGAAAATTACATCGCATCGCAACTTCGATCCTAAATGACTATGACGATTGATTTCCGATTATATATGCTTCATTGTTCATTTCACTGTTTCATTTCTTCATTGTTTCATTTCAGATATTAAATATTTAATAATCTATTTTGTTGACTTTGATTGTTATTTAAAAATATTTGCAATTGATACTTATTTTGAATATATTACGTACATATACATATATGGATGTGCATATTAAAATACATTATACCCCTACTTGATGCAAGAGAATGTGATGGAAGTGGCTTTGATATATCGCCTCAGAAACAAGTGAATAACCGAGAAGGATGGACGCGTTAATAAACAATATAATTTAGTACGTATTTGTACGTATTATATTACTATTTATTATCATTTAAAGTAAAATTAATTACTTTGGTTAATGACTTACATCATTATGTTATCGTTTAAGGAAACAAATTCTCTGGTAAGGTTTTTTATTGTGTATCTTTATTTCGGATGTGAAGGTAATATTAATGGAACATATATTATTATTGTGCATTATTGTTCCTTCTTTTGCTATTTTTTCTGTACATTTCGTGCCTAACGTATATCGGTTGAAGATCATAAAATTTCGCACAATAATTATTTTATAACGGAACTATTGCGCTTGTCTTTCTTTCTAACTTTCCTTTTTATTTTTAATTAGCTTCCCAGAAAAAAATAGGCTAATCGTGCCCAATCTTATAACATAATAACGCTTACAACAACAAAACTATAATAAACCTTTAAATACATCTTGGATTTTTGATGTTACACTTCCTCAGGCGCGTTATGAAAACAATTATGAGAGTAAAATTTTACGATGAGCGGGTACGATGTAAAATCAATAGGATGAAGTCGCTCACTAAACTTTAATTTACATGCGTGTAGTATTTGATACTATATTCATGATAGTTATTGAGGTATTTGTAAATACACAACACGCGTTTTAACGTCTAAGCATATCTAAGATAACACAAATCTATGTTATGTCCTGGCTAATATATTATTTTTATTATTAATAATATTTTTAGTAATTGAAATTTAATGGTGGTTCATGTACTAAAGAAAAAAACATTTATTTATTTTGAATATTCGTGATAGAAATAAGTACTACTTGCTTTTTAAAAAATATTTTAAGTGTATTTTTCTAGGTTAGTTTAATATTTTATTACTGAGGTTAATGCATTATTACTTTATCATTTATATAATTATTTAATGATAATGACTGTGATTCTAGATAAAAAGGTCTAATTTTATTCTACTCTGTATGAGAAAGTAAATTTAAATTTATTAATTTAATTATTTGAATTTACCAACGGTATTTATAATCACGCTCCAGTACTTTTATTATTTTATTTCCATTAATTATTAGCCTGCTAAATAAAGTTATTCTTGTATTATGCCAAAGAAATATAACATCCAATACGCGTACATAAGTATATACACAATTTTTTGGGTACACATTATAGTAGTCCATAATTATTTCAATGAGCTTATTTTCATGTATGTTTGATGATGGTTTAACTCAAAAATATTTATATTCACGGATTTCTCGACAGAAAACGGTCTGTAATGGAAAATAATTAGTAACATATATTGTTATAACTTTACGTTGATTTTTACGTTGTTTACAATATCTTCATACATTAGTGTTCTGCGGCAAAATTGTCAAAACAGGAGACTTGTGAAATCATTTCGTATTCGTCAGTCGATCATAGAAGATTTTTTAGGAAATTTAGCACGGAAATAGAATATGACTGTTGTGCTATTCGGTTAATAGGCACTTTTAAATTTAATTATCGAAACTTCGATTTAATCGAAATTAATCAAAACTTCTAAATAGTAAAAAGTGTAAATTTTTTGTTCATTAAATTGAAAACAGTTATGAATTTAGTTTCCACACAAAAAATGAGAACATTATAATATGCAATATGTAACTTAAACGAATATTTAACGAGATGCTAAAAATATTTATTAGACTCCCTTATAATGAATACTAAATAATCAGTGACGTCATAACCCGTTTATAAAATTAATATGATGAAGTATTCTTGACAATAATCTTTTTTAGGATTAACTTATTTCATATATGTTCGGCCACACTCACTCTGTATAATGAAGGTAAATTCTGATTGTAATATAGTCGTACAACTACAGTTATCTTGGTATCCATTGAACGATTAAGTTAACGATAATAGAATGTATATAACAATAGAAACTTGGGACAAATTTAAATGCAAATAAACCAAAATCTGTTTATACAACTAACTCCAAAATGCGTTTTTGCAGCGCCGATTTCATTGGTATCGCTATTCAAAATACGGTATTTCGACCAAAAAATAAAAAGAAATAGCTCGAGTAGATTTAAAGCAGCGTAATCTAAGTGACAAATTCAAGTCTGAATTGCTCGGTTGGCTACAGCGTATTTAGAGTATGTTCGATGACTTCATCGAACATACGAAAACAAATTGCAGGACAGCATAGTATGCACAGTGCTTACGGTGGTTTCGATAAATGTAGGGTTGTTTTTTGGTAAAGGCGTAAGTAAATTCATAAAAAAATAAGGAATAATGAAAAAAAAATGCATAAAAATATTTTTGAGAAATGTTACTTCATTAGGTCTTTGTTTAATTGGCGATTCTTGCATAATGCACTTCGTTTACGGAGTAGACTTGTGAATATGTTTTTTACACTATTAATGTGCGCGCTTTCCTTTGTACAAAGATACTCTGAACTCAATCTTAAAGTTTGCAATCGAGTTGGTTTCAGTTTTTGCAGACTGAACAAAATATAAACAAATATTATGCAATTACACATAAATGGATAAGTAGTTTAGCTCGCGGCTTCGTTCGTGTAGAAAAAGGGAAAAATGGTGGTGAAATTGTGAAAAGAAATCATACTATGAAAACATTAGATCTTAGAATTAGAAATGGCTAAGTAGTTTGAAACACACCTAATCAAAAAATGAAGTGAAAAGAAAGAAAACCTGTGCCTTGCATTTGGTAGTCGGAGGCTAACATTTCCCGCTATTCATTTTTACATGCTTATATATTTTCACATTTTGTCCATAACGGGATATTTTTTGAATTCCAAAAAAGATTGTTTCGTTTTAAGACAAAGTGATATTGGTTGATAATACTTATAAAATTTTGTATATGTCGGAGCATGGAAATGTATAATGGATGTGAACGTAGGGTAACAGTGTTGTCTCAAAACGCTATTCAATTTGTTTGATTAGTTCAGATTTTCCCCAGTTATATCATCTGCACCGACCATCTTTTTATTCCTCAATCTATTAATAATGCGTTCCTCTTCTACTTTACTAGTCTCATATTCATCCTGTTTTAGAACTATCTTATTCTCTCGGCATTTTAATTTACTGTGGCATCTTCTCTTCCGTTTATTAGTTTGAACTGTTTCTGCCATTTCATTTGAACATTTGCGTGTTTTTATTAATTGTTATTACGTAAAATTAGTGGTAGTCAACATATGCTATCGAAATAATCAACATTGTTACTCAACCCTATTATTAATAAATTAATTTGTAGCTTACAACTTAAATATGGGGTAACCCATCTATTTTTTATCGGCAACCATTGTAAATGCGTAGTTATATAATTCTCCACTAGATGGTGGTATTTATATTATTTTAATAAATATTTGAAATTTAATAAACCATTTATATTTATATATTAGCAACTATGGTATCACCATTATCTATCAGACTCCTGGATGAACTCAACAAGAAGATAATAAAATAGAGTACTTCGCGTGGTAACAGTTGTACAATATTACATATGCAAATAGTGAGCGTAAGTTCACGTAATTCTATTTATATTCACACTAATATCTCACTGATAAACACTTATAGTTTTACACAAGTGTGTTTTTATTATGGCTTATGTAAATAGGCTTCAAGTTGACTGGCAAATATTGAGCTGTGATTTTTTTCACCTATTATTTACGCGGCATCAAAATTCGTCGTCTAGAAACCTTTCGGTGTGTGAGCGACTATTACTATAGCTTGTAGAGGTGGACATTTAATGAAACTATTCCAAAACACGTAATACTCAAAATACGTTGAGTCACGTTGACCTTCAGCACTTTTTATACTCGTTGCCCGCATTAGGTCGCTGTGATGACATAACGTAATCTAATGTTTCTCTTGATTATGTCTCACGAGTGGCAACGAGCGCCACGCGAAGGTGATACGAATTGTAAAGGCTTTATAAAAAGAGATTGGACGTTCGACGAGGTAAAGAATAATGCATGTTCCAATAATATTTACTATTATCGTTCAGTCAATGTTACATGAAAGACAGAACCAGCTTTGTTTTTGTAAAAATATGTAATTTGACAACTAATTGCAATAATTTTTTTTTAATAATAACTAACTAGACTTTAATTAGATTAATGCTGAAAGCTTTCTTTCAAAAAGGCACGTCTGCTTAGGAAATAGAGATAGGTACGCACAGCAAATTTTTTTTAAAATTCTGTGTTTGTCATCTTTATAAATTATAATTTTTTCAAAGTTCTAATATCCGCTTTCGTGGAATAGAGATTCCATGGAGAAAATTTAATAAATGAACTTAAGACTCTAATGAAATGTCCATCAAAAAAATATAAGTGACTAACAAAAATGAAAATGTTAGATAGCAATACGTTACGTTACCAAAGATAAGATAAATTTATTATAAGAATGTGGTTTGGTTTTATCTCGCTTCGCAAGATGGAAAGTGAATTTGCTATATTATAATTCTTTAGTTATAATAAAAATAACGACATTAAATTCTATCACGGATACTAAAGTTATCGAGGCGGGTAGAGACTGCAATGAGGAATTTGAATTCTCCATAAACTGAACCAAGACGAATGTCATGTTTGGGTATAAAGCAGGAACACTTCCACGAGAGATGCCCCGAAGTATTCGAAGAATTTAATTATCTAGGATTCCCGATAATTAAAAATGGGGAATGCGTCCTTGCATTGCAATTACGAAGAATGTTGTTACGTCGTAATTAGCAAGGATTTGTTCGAGGGCCAAAATCAATATAGTAGAAACCTTGGTTTCCACCATATTTTCTACCGTCCAAAGACCCGGATTATACAAGCTGCAGATAAAAATGCATTGACGCCTTCAACATGTAGTTGCCTCTCAGATCTCTTTAGTTCATCATTAAAGAAACTGGCATCCGCGATAGGCTATTCTCCACAGTTATCCGTCGAATTCGTAGATACTTCGGCCATGTTGTAAGAAAAACCTTCAAAACCTGGAGAAAGGTATGCTAGGGAGAGTCGCGGAGACAAAACCTCGTAACCAAAGGCGAACCAGCCTTTGGTTACGAGGTTTTGTCTATTAGCTAGATCACAATCACACTACAAATGACTATCCACTAGGTCCTAAGATTAGTGCAAAATCGGGAGAAATTTATATGAATATGGGGCCTATAGTTGAGACACGATTTACAGTAATGGAGCGCAGTTAAAGAAGAAAATAATCAAAATGTTATAAATCTGAGTAATGAATATTTTGTGGTAACTTTAAGCAATATTTAATGAAGGAAAGCTATTGAATACTTTTAGTTAGTTTGATACCCTTTTATCTCTTTTTATGTTATTTACGTCCATGAGCAACATGTACATGGATCATCTGTCATTTTATATTGAAAACTTTTCAAATTGTCAGGAAAAATTGCTCAAACCCTAGTAATATTCATAAACTCTTGATATTTATACTTAAAATACTATCGTAAGAAGAGTGATCATCATATTCTAAAAATTAACATTCATTATTATCAATGTAGGAATGCATATGAAATTACCTCATTAAAAAATATGTTCTAATAAACAACCTATGTAATTATACCATTAGCACATTACTAATGGAAACATTAGATAAGCCAAAAAATGCTTATCTAATATGTTTCCATTTCCATTGTTGCAAATAAGCCTACATTTTTTTTTAAATATAGGACAAAAGCCAAAATTATTTCCAAATAAAAAATGTGTAATATCTTCCAAATAAAAAAATGTGTAATAACTAAAATATCAGAATAATATTACATTTAAATATGTTCTATATATGAGCAGCAAAGTATGATATTCCATTTTTAGGGTTCTCTAGTTACTGATGCATTTGTGACTTTTATCAAGAATAATTAGTTTAAAAACATTTAGGCTACTTGTTTTTCTTATAGTTTTAAAAAAACAATACGCTACTTGTTTTTCTTATAGTTTTAAAAATGAAACTTATTATTCCTGGCAAAAGATGCAAACGCATCCTAAAGAAATTCCTCGTCTATGATGACGTAGATAAACAAAACGTCATCAAATTGTAATCAAGGGAACATCTTATAATTTCGATTTAAATTTCTGAAACATTAATTAACAAATTGCCACTAAAACAAAGAAAAAATCCCATTTCCTCCAAGACTGAATCAAGTTGCTATCATTATTATGAGCACCATTTATTCCAGTTATTTGAACTACATTATATCTATTTATGTCATTTTCCACTATGCTCAGAAAATATCAAAATAACATGCACTTAACGAGGCATTTAAATATATATATATATATATATATATATATATATATATATATATATATATATATATATATATATCATAGATTTAATATACTACGAATATACGAACACACTCGACATGCCTCTCATCACCGAAATTGAATAGCTCCTGTGTGCATAATTGTACATATGTGTGAGTTTTAGAGGCGGCTTTCACTAACGATGTTATATCGATAATATAAAAATAAATTTATTTGATCAAATTTTGTTAAAGATGGTCGTATTCGTATAAAAAATTTAATATCACAGCCAGAAATGTCGCTAAAGCACTTAAATTTAGGCTAAAAATAAAAGAAATAATGTTCAATGTTATATTTTATTAATAGATATATGTAGCTATTAAGAGGGTCCTACTCATATGAACGAGTAAATGAATTATCAAAAACATTGTCAGTGTAAATAAATTGTACTACACTGTATAAATTGTACTAAATTGTTTTACTAAAAGTCGTCTTAATAAAGTAAAATTAGTTTTTAAATGTTCCCTAAAATAATGTTCGCATTTTAAACAAATACCAAATTCATCTTTTGATGGATAAGCCAAAAAGCTCTTACCTTCTTTTGTGAAATTTTTACGATTTATAAATGACTCATTAATTCGTGATTGTACCAAAGAATCTATACAGACTTCACGATATACTTGTTCTGAACAATTCAATCACGATTTAATAAATTCTGATTGAATTGTTCAGAAGTGTTAAGTAGTCTGTTTAATAATACCGAGGACACGTCTTTAACATCACCTGGATTGTCATTTCGAAAATTATTGCTCAATCCTTTCTTCTCAAATTTTTCTCAAACTTTCTTTTAAAATTTTTATCATTTAATAATTAATGCATTTTATGGTGGAAGCTATACCGGATAGAATAGTATTTTTTTCCATTTCCAAGCAGTTTCGACTTTCATTCAATTTTAACTCTGCATGATAAATTATGCTTTTGTATGCAGATATTAATTGATCGTTGGGTTGAAAACTACCTACTCTTGAACGTATGGCAAAATGTTTCCAAATGGTCTTGTGATAGTTTATAAAAAGGTAAAAAATGCCTGTTTTCAATGTAATCTACATATAATTGTTATGTATATTACGTACGCCGTTAAACCTAAACGTATCCTAGAGTTTACGATAACTGAGAAAGTGCTTCTCAATTTTTAAATTTCTAAAATATTTGTATATTTAATCGATTTTATCGAATATTTCTTGTCTGTTAGTTGAGCACAAATGTTTCTTAAACTGAGAAGAAAGAAAGTTCTTGGAATTAAAAATATCAAATATGTCATTAACGAGGGTAATAAATAGCACAGTGGCTTCCAATTTCTCAAATTGTCATAAATGTAAAAAATCATGGCAATGCTGGATGGCTGTCGTAACAGACATTGAAAGTAATTGCGCTGTTAGTATTACTTTCATTTTTTGTTTGAAATAATTAATTTGCCTAAATGTAGTTTTGTTTCCCAATTTTAGACTTTCCTTTATTTGAATATTGTGTAATTGCGTAATAAAAATAAATTCAATTTTTCTACCATTTTCGTCCATTAATACTTTTTTGTCACTAAGTAAAATATAATATTTTTTGGCTTTTTATGTGAAATTTAGAGTATATAATTTTGCGCCAAGTATACTGTTAAGATTTGAAACGAGTCCGTCAAATGTAATTTAAATTACTACACATGCAGTGTCATTAAGTAAATCAAGGCAAATTTTTAATAATTTTGCCTTTTGTAAAGCCGTGAAACTTTTCCCTGGAAAGAAATCAACTGAAAGTTTCCGAAAACTGTTCACAATTACAACCATAAATACTAGAACTTGATTTGCAACTGTTGATTCGTCTCCGTGCAAATCATTGTCTATATTAATATAGCCAAAATGTGTTTTACCGACAAATTCAGTATATTCCCCAGCTCTCAATTCATTAAAAGCGATGCTAACAAGTAATTATTATTTTAAACAATTATTATTGTATTGAATGACTCGGCTGTAAAACCCGGTTCGCAAGTTACTCTCCGAGATAATTTGTGTGTTACTAAGTGTGTTAATATGAGGTAAAGAAAGACAAACTTTTCCTGGATATTATTATAACTTCTTGATCTATAGAAATGAATTAGTTAAAATTTTCTAAGCTCTTCACTACATTCTTTTCTTCATTCTCTTGAATTTAGCCATTAAGTTCCTGATGTTCTGATGCTTATATCGACTTGTCAGATGAAAGATATATATATATATATATATATATATATATATATACATAAGATGACATTGTTCTTTTTTATATTAACTTTACTTGACAACAAAAATTATGTTAATGTGAAATATAGCTACCAATTTTGTTATAAATACTTTATTATTATTTCATACAAAACAGGTAAATATTTAGAATATTATTTTAAATTAAATAAAAAGAAAACTTATTTTCTGTTTTAACTAAAATACATATACATGACGTGAATTTTCTCTAGTGTCGTGACGTTATCCGGACACGTTGTAGAGTAAATGCACGCTTACTATGCAGTGTGTAGCTTGTCCAATCTTTATGAAAACACGAAACGTTTATAAGAGAATTAATTATAACAACTGATAAAATGTAAACTAGGATGCTGACAAATATACCGGTACAAACTCTGTACGCACTGAATCCTTTTTCAAAAGATGTCGATGTGCTCTTTGTACAACACATTTTCTATAAAGAGGTTCAGTACACATCATAGAATTTTTATGAGGAGTCTAGTTGTATCTATTAAGAATTCTTTTCCATTATCCTCGTCTTTCAGAATTCATTGGAAAACTGAAATACATGTTTTGAATGATATTTCGAATAATATGGAAACCATTATTAAAGGATCGAATGCAAATTTCACTTTTTCACTAATTGCCAGCTTGTTTTTGATTTTCTTTTTATTTCAATATTATGTAAGACTAGCTCTTATTCTAAATACTGAATGATGCATTCATTTCTTGTAAGTCTGGAATTATTTTTTCTGATCTGTGCGTGATTTCAACCCACGAAGTTTTCGATCATAGTAACATATAAGCGTTTATATTTTAAATAATGTTAATAATTTTTTTCGTTTAATTTCATCTACTAACAATTTCTACCAAAATCTACGTTTATTTTCACTATATAAAAATATCGACACGATTTGTTGATAAAATAATGACAATCCCTGTATGTCAATGGGTAAATTGTTATTTTTCACGGATACAATATCTTGTAACTATACACACAAAATATAAAAAACAAATAATAAAACGTAAAATAGAACATTTTGCTATGATATGTATATTTGGCCAAGTCTAATTAAACGATAGAAAGAGACAAGAGGGATAGTTATTGGCCTTCATAAATCCGGTAAAAATAATCGTGAGATTTCAAGTCTACAGAAGATACCGAGGCAAATCGTTGACTATGTTGTTAAGAAATTTGTGACTAAAGGCATAATTTAAGACAAACCAAAAGCGACACATTCTGGTGAAGATAGGTGTGAAGAGCAAACGTAATAGACGTTTAACTGCACCTGAAATAGCAGCAGAATTTAACATTTACCGTAGTAAACCTGTTAATGTTTCCACAGTCAAACGAAGACTCCTCGCCATAAATAATGAGGATAAGAGGCTCAATTGGGCCAGAGAAACCAAGAATTGAATACCTTAATCTAAATATATATTATAAATTGAAGTTTTTGAGTCTAAGAAAAAAGTCTTTATCCGTTGACAGACTAACGAAAAAGTAAAGGAAAGGTTAAGCACGTTAGGAGGCTTTAATATGACTTGGGGCTGCTTTGAAGGTTCCAGGGTGGGCGATCTTGTAAGAATACAAGGAATTCTAAAAAATAAGGTTACATTTTTATAACCTTTTAGAAAATAATGTTGTGCCTTCTGGTACCCCCTTAATTGGTTCAGAATTTATATTTCAACACGACATCGATCTCAAACACGCATCAAAGCCATGTGTTATGACATGGTCCCCACAGTTACCTGACATAAACCCTATAGAAGTACTGTGGGATCATTATTCACAAATTTGAAAACATTTGTGAATAATTATTGCAAATAAATAATTTAATAAATTACAAATAAATCTTTTATAAAATTTATTTTTCCTTGGTGGCAAAATACTTTTGAACGGTAGTGTACATATATTGCGTCTTTAAGTGCTATCAAATTAAATTAAAAATTAAAAATTACCGGAAATGTTACACGTTACGTACTTAATGACAAAAAATGAGACAAAATCTTCTGTTTACAATACGACCATATGAATAAAATTACGACATAATGAAATAAAATTACAATTAAATATTTGAACCATAACTGTTGTAGTGCCTTGTAATGTACAATATTTTTAGTTTTTCCTTCTGGAGAGAAAACAAACAGCGTTGATGGTTTCCCGGCCCTCGAGCACGCAACGTACTGCCCATGCGAGAAACGCGGAAATTCAAGGCTTATTCCACACATTTCTAATGATTGGCCTTGGGATTTATTAATTGTAATTGTGAATGCAAGGCGTATTGGAAACTGGAAACGTTTAAATTCAAATGGAAAGGCAGTTGGCATTAGTTGTATTCTTGGATTAAGCTCTTCCTCGCCTTTGAACTTTCCTATTATAGTAGCTTCAATCAAATTTTTCATAATTTTTTTAACAGCGAGTCTTGTTCCGTTGCACAATTTTGGCTGATTCAGATTGCGTAACATAATTATCACAGAGCCAACCTTGAGCTGTAAATTGTGTGGCGATAATCTTGACAAATCCAATGAATTTAGAAATTCAGTTGAATAATTGACTACTTCATTTGGATCGATAATGCAATCAATCGACTTAAATTAATGCATTTGATTCTAAATGTTTATATTTAAATCATCTACATCCTTATTTTTTGCTGTTAAAATGGCTCGTTCGCTCAACCAAGTATGGTTTTAATAATTCACACTAACACTTGGAAATACTTTCGATATTAATTCTTTATTTGAGCTTGTGAATTGACAAAAAATTCGTGGAAACGAAATGAGGCCAGTAAAAGTGTCAACAGGAATTTTCAATTCTGTCGATATGTCATTTTGTAACGCTATTCGCATATTCGTTGCATATGAAAGTAATAAATAAATCTGGTCGACTGTATTGGAACACGTAGGTCGTAGCATCTTGCGCGTACTCGTGCATGTGTCTCGGGCTTCCCACATATGTTGCTGGTAAAATAGCAAGTCGGCAGACATTATTTCCATTTCCATCTATGTTCATTGCGCAAATGAATGTATTCTTCTGAACATAATTTTTTTTGGTTTAAACGTATATATGTCAGACGTTCTGTTTCAATTTTGACATACATATCAGCCGCAAACTGATGAAATAATCTACGGCATTTCAAAATGTAGTTATCTACATTTAGACGAATCATGAAACGGTATGCATAAAAATTCATCGATCTGACCTTTTTGTTTGTTTCTTGACGTGTAGAAGAATAATTTACTTAATTCCTGATTCCTATCAAAATGAAAAAGAGTTTATGACAACAGTAGAGGGTTATTTCTGCCGTTATTTCACAACCTAAACAATTGTGCAATGATACATACCAGTTGCTCGATTAATCATCTTGTTAAAAAATTTTATCCATCCTCTCCTCGGCAAAATATTAAGGGCTATTGTAATGCATCATACGAACGATATGTTTCGCTAATACGCTGAAAGTTGCCATCACGTCGTTGAATTACAATGTCGCGAGACTCAAAATTCTCTCCAACAACCACAATGGCAACTTCGTTTAACATTGGTGGGTTGAAGGATCTCTCATGTTCTCCTGCAGGTTTTTGTCTGCTCTGATCACTATTTTATGATCATCTGATGGCATCATTTCAAAGTCTGTCTTGAACAATCGGACCAGCTGATTATGTTCATTTAAGAGTTGTTGCAGCTCATGATCTCTCTCCTAGTTGAACGATTGATAGCACAGCGTTGATTTACTTCAGCTTTTGAATTTCCCATGAAATAAACTTGAAGAAATTTGTTTTCACCATCAACTGATGGCAGCAATGCTCCTGCACGGTGATGAATTTGTCATTGAATCTGTAATATTGAATATGAGAAAATATTTTTAAAACATTTTCAATTATTATCCTGAAAAGAATTTTCATATTGTAGGTTTATGTTATAACGGATATGTATAATGTGGGTCACAGAATAAAACTAATACCTTAAAAGTTGGATTGAAACTACATTCTCCAGTTATATTTGCACCAAATGATGTCATTTGGAACACACTGCTGTAATTTTGAATATCCTGCAAGAAATGCTTTGATAGAGGTTCTCGCCATGACAGTAATGAGTTCAGTGGTTCAGGTGGCGTCGTTTATTGTGGTAATTTTACCTTTCCATTTGCACGACACAATCCTGGCGGTTCGAGGCGAAACCTCGAAGCATTGCAATACTGACAAATAGTATTCATTGTTCCAAAATATATTTTTCCCCAGCGTAATCGACTGTTATATCTAAACGCCAAACATTCATATGTAATTGTAACGTTTGATCGTCTGCTTTATTGTCTCTCGCTTGAAGCTTGAGAAATTCTCATTCTGTTTGCCTCCAAACGCTGCTTACGCTCTTCTTTAGTCTCATTGTCTTGAAGATTGTGAACTCGACTTGCGTTATACTTACGCCGACCGATATTTTGACGCCTCACTGGTGACATTTTCTTATCAATAACAATAAATAACACGACGACAAACCTCTAAACACACATCAAAACATACAAACACACGAAACACCGTTTTGCTGTTGCGAATTTCTAAAGAAGCGGTATATAATGTCACACTGACATTATGACATATGTCAGATTGACATTGTGCTATTATACATTAACTGCTTTCATTTCATTATTATTTATTTTATTATTCTACGAAAATAATTATTCAATTTGACGAAGTCGATCCGAAGTGATGCGCGTACATACATTTTGGCGATTCACTTTTATTTATATAGATTTTAAAAAAAGATTATCCAATTTGGTGCAATCGTTCCGAAGTTATGCGCGTACATACATTTCGGTGATTCATTTTTATTTATATACGTAGATAGATAGATTTAATAGTACTATTACCTGCCTAGCCTTAAACGTTTTAAATTTTATATGTGCCTAAATGTGTCCCTGGAACATATGCACTTTAGAATCAAAAGCATTGAGAATCACACACAAACGAATTAAAAAAATAATGAAATTAAATCACTTAAAATTAACTTTTAAAATTACTTTAAAAAGGCAATTTTTGTCTTAAACGTCAAATAACAAAAATTATCAATTGTACCAACTTAATATGTTTCACTATCTTTAAATCTTTAATTTATGGTTCTTTTTTTAATGTATGACTATCAACTTTTACAGTTGCAATTACTATGAAAATATTATTATGGTAATTAATTTTTAAGATATAAACTTACATGTACTACGTATAAAAAAAAAGAATACAATTTATATATGTAACTAAAATAATATCCGGCCGTCGCTAATGTATTAAAAAAATTGTTAAAAAAATAACTTTTATAAAAATGTATATTTCCAAAAAAAATATTTGTTATAAGTATTTCGAAAGAATAAGCAAAATCCCAGCCCAGCCCGGCCCAGTTGAGCCGGGTTGGGCTTAATTTAAATAATCAACAATAAATATTGTCAATATTAAACTTTTGATTAATAATAAAATGATAAAAACGAAAAAATAGTATGTGAATTTAAAATATATTTAAAATTTAGGTATGCTACAAAGTGAAATGAATGCCATAAAATATCCAAAAAAGATATAGGCCATAATATAAATAGACTTTATTGTTTCTTGAATATTGGCACCATTTAAGCAAAATGTAGTAGAGAAAATATTCATTTTTGATAATTAATTTTTGTTGTAAATAATTTATAATTCATAAGAAATTATGCTTTTAATTATGTAGTAAGCGGTTAGTGATAAAAGAATAAGTGAAATAAGTGAAAAAAGTGGTTAAAAACTGTTCAATCGCAAATAAAATTGTTAGGTATAAAATTTTTCAAATAATTTTTTATGATAAATAATAAACTGCATAATTTCTTTCCAGGTATGTAGTTTTTATGTTTATACTTTCATATGATATCAAAAAAATTATCGAAATATTCGTGGTTCTAATGTGCATTTATACCGCGTAATAAATATGAACGCAGTATTCCTTATAGTTTTGTTTTAAATTTAAATAAACTTAGATAAGTATTAACTATATACCCTGACGAAATAATTGTAATATTAAAATAAACATAGGTAGTAGATAATCGTTTCGGCTGGTTTAATTCGACTGTTTATGTGTTTAGTATCTATTTATCTTTACAGCGCCCGTGTTATTTCTCATAAAGGGAGCTATAGGTAAATGTCACTGTGTATGACGAAGAAACGAGGTACGTACGACTAGGTGCGTAATATATATTTATTAATCGCTTTAAATTCAATTGTCCGATATGAAACAAGTAATGAGCCACATCGGCCTGTCATATATATATATATACAACTTTTCCATTTTTTTAAATATTACAAATTTTACATTAAACCATAATATACCAGACAGTCAGATATACGAGTATTAAAAATGATGTTATAAACTATAAATCGACCGAACATTCTTGAGGGAATCTTTTCGTGTTTTTCTTTTTAACCGAGTTCAAAAAGTAAGAATTAACAAATAAAAAATAATTAACTCATGAGTATCTACTTATTGGCAATAACCAACTAAGTTACTTATTTTTGAAATCTGTGCTAACACCATACATCAACTTAAACAAATGCAAAATTTTATATTATAAATATACCCTTTATGAACTATTTCGTATTGTGTGTACATAAGAAGTTAAGATTTTAAATTCACATTAAAAATGAAGTAAAATTATAAATTTGTTTAAGTTGGTCGACAGTGTTGGCACCGTTTTCAAAAATAAATAACTTAGATACTTAAGCAATCATTTTACTACCTATTTTTGAAGTCGGTTTTTCAAAAAAATATTTTATAGTTTATAGAAAGAAATACAGGTTTTCAATATTAATAAAATAATATTCACATCCGAAACTAAAACCTTTATATATCCGAAAGTTGGGTTGTTTGTCCGTATGTTGATTATCTAATAACTTTGCAAACAAGCAACGAAACGCTGCGTAGTTTGGTCCGTAGGCACTTTTTTGCGAAAAATACGCAGCTATTTGTGATTAGATTTATTTGTGGGTCACTTATTAGTATAAAACCAAGTTATAAATATCATAACTATCATCTTATCGTCCATGGAAAATGCTGTGCGATTGCTCTGAAGGTATGAATTGAAAAATAATACTTTTAAGTTCAATATTTGATAAATATACTGATCTTAAAGCCAAAAATTACAGATTATTCTTCTTATTTTACATAAAAGTAATTTGCAATTTCTTCATAGGACGGGTCTTTCTTGACATATTCGCAAAAAGGCGGTTATCAAGATGATGAGCGACGCATCCAAAATGCATTCTGGATTTTTTTTTGCATTGCCGACTGAACTGATAGGGTGCACCTAGTTCGTTTCGGCGCAAGGGCTGTAATCCGTTGCGTCTCTTGCGTGGAATACGGACTTCAGATGTTTTATTAGCGTAGGCGTTACCCGATCCCATCTAAGGATTTTGGCAGATTTTTAGATGGAACAACGTGTATAATAAATCCATTGCTTAAATGTCTCGAGAGCCTAGAGCCTAAAACAGGAATCACGCCACGTTATGAGAAAATTCAGCGCATCCACCACGGGCAAAGTAAATATTATGATAGCTAATGTTAACGGAACTATTCAGTCGTTAAATTATCGTTTTGAGATATAAAACACTAACTCATTTCCAAGAAAATTTTATCTAGGTGTTTAAGATATATTTCATAGGTCCATTGTGTCGAACCAAATGTCTCTGGTGGGTTCAACGAACGACAACAAACTGGCTATATAGAAATTGTTGTACACAAATTTCTATAACTCATTGAATTCTATTTGGTTTTGCGCGAGTTTTTTCATAAAAATGATTTCAAAGACAAATAAAATATCAGAAGCCATTGGAAGTTTTTATTACGCTTCAAATACACATGAATTCATGGGTTCGTCTATAGTACTTATAAATAAGCGTTAACTTGTTAACTTTTTCATAAAACTCATTTAAAACTTTGTCGGCTGAAATTCATGTTTTGACAAACGAATTTTCGATATTTACTATAACTAGGTTAGAAATATCCAATTTTTTATGCGACACATAGATGAGAAGTCGTGTCGGTAATCAGCTGAACTAATTAATATTACTAAAGCCATCTGCATCTATTTTAAATAATCATATTAAAAGTTCTTGTTGATTTCTGCTTTTAAATTTTGTGGTTAATTTTTTACTTTTGTTCTTCTGTACATTTTTGATAATTGGTGCCTTGGTCTGTAATAAATCAGCAGCAATGTATATTTTGTTTATGTGGGTAATCTTCAGCATTTCATAAGTCTAGTTTACAAAAAGATTCTGTGGAATCAGAAATTCGAAAAAAATTGTGAAGACATTACGTATAATAACTTGTAAATAAACATTAATTTTTTAATGTTTTGATGGATTTATATCGGAAGACAAACCGAATCGATGAAAGGTCGTTTCGGTTATGAAATTGGTTATCCTATATGGCTCCGGGTGTTGTTTCTTTTTTTTAATCTGAGTTGGTTCAAGTGATATATCAAATGTGATATGTTTTTGGCAAAAGCACCTATTTCCTCCCAAATACCTCTAAAATGGTTTCTGCTCTATTCAAATTATGTAATTGTAGTAGTTTTTGTGACTTTATTTAATGTAGATTGTTTAGTTAGAAAATATTTAGTTAATATATTTAAAATCAATGATACCGATTAAAAAATCGACAAACGTACATAAAGGTTGCTTTTGAAATGCAGTTTAGTAAGCCAATTGCTTTGACTACATTCATGTTTAGACCTAGTATTATTTCCTCCTCCGAAGCAGTTTTGATGGCTGCATAATTCGTAAAAACTGCTTTACAATTTTTAAACCGATATGTTTGGACATATCGATGGTGTTTCGGCGTCCAATTACAGCACCGAGTTTTATTAAATTCCAATTTCAGCACCGAGTTTTATTATATTCGGTATTCCGATTGTCTCGGTTTTGGAGTTTTGGAGACGGGCGTGATGGTTTGGAGGAGTAAAAGGCACATGAAGAGCTTCGATAGTGCTGAAAAATGAAATATTTTTCCACGAATCGATACCTATTAAATCAAGTCTGAAAAAATAAAATGATGACACGTGCATCAAAAAAAAATTGTAGCATATATGGGCATACTGGAATAGTTATCTGTGTGCCAAGAATTGTGTGTATAGTTTTGGGATGATTATTTTTAGTTACTGCTCTAGTTATTGCTGGTCATGATATTTTCCGAGTATCACACTTGCTTCGTCGTATGATTGAGTAATTATTGCTATATTATTCAGGTTACATTATTTTAATGTACCTAAATGCGTTTCGCTACTCCATATATATCTCGTGATGTTTAACAATCGATGAAACACAGGAAACGTTCTTCCACACTTAAATATTTTACATACCAAATAAATATACCTATCACTTCTTTGCATGAATTCGCTTCGTCTGCAATTATAGGAAAGAATACAATTTCTTCGAGCTCTCTGACTATTTGTTGCGCAGTAAGCTGTGATAATTTTTGGATAAATTCATTTTGAACTTTGTAGTTGCAATAAGTCATATGTTTTTAAAATATTTTTGAAATTGTTTATCATATTTAGCGGAAAGTTCATAAATTTCTTGAAAATTTGCTGTTCCACAGTTACCCTTTTGAATACACAAATGATAAATTCATTGTCAAGGTAGCGTTGAAAGAATTATTTTTATATTGAATTGATTAAATAGTGTGGTCACAGTAAGCCTCAGAGAAATATGTTAATCGGACAGCAGGACGAAGTTTTTAATTCTGGAAGGTTTACCTTGAAGGTTTATGAATCGTAGGGCTGATAGCGTCGCTAAAGCCAATTACTTTGTGTACAAATTACTTTGTCTGTGTACTTTGGATACTATTTGTAGAAATATTTGAATATCAGTAATAGCTTGACATAAAATAAAAATATATTTTATAATAATAATCATAAATTGCCAGTGTTTGTACTCTTACAATTATTTAAATCAATATGTTTACATTCTTATTCTTTTTTGTGAACTATAACAGTAAATATATTATTTTCAAATAAATTTATTTAACTGTATGATTATTATAACAATATTATGATTTTAAAATAATCTTTCAGTTTACATGTGAACTCTGCCATTTATACGATCGTGATTTGCTCTTCATGGTTTTATCAGTATGTTTTTTTAAAGAAATCTTTATAGGATGTTAGTGGCATGACGATTCAAATGAATTGTCATTCTTACTATGTCAAGGATTTCAATGTTACTTAGTCTCCTCTCTCACATATTATTAAACATAATATGTCACTGAGTAGATCAACTCTTATTTGCTTGGTTTGTTATTTATAGGAATTCATACCTTAAAATGGAATCATCGCAAGATTAGTCATGTATCTATCCGTTTGTCTGTCAAAGCGGGTTTTTTTCAGAAACCGTTCGACATAAAAACTTCAAATATGGCAGAATAGCAAAGCATAATAACCCGCATAGGCCCCAAAAGCTAATACTTGATACTATATGTATATGTGTATAGTATCAAGTGAAAAGCAAATTATGAGAATTCCAGAATTTTTTTTCAGAAATTAATGTGAGATAAATTCTAGGAAATATGGCGGAAAATGTATATTAAAATATATTCTTGCAACCTCTTCCTCCGCATCTGAATGTGCTAAAGTCAAAATTACAGAAAAAACATTAGATGTTTACCTAAAGCTTAATAAAAATTGTACCAATGAATTTACACTCCATAATTTAGTTTTTGAGTAATTCATATTAATTATACGCATGTGAAAGGTCTATATTTACGTATCTATATTTATAAATAGTTTTATAGAAATACTATATACTAAATAATATTTCATTGGTCATAATTGTGTACGAAAACCGCGTGGATCGAGATCCACTTGTACGTAATAGGTTCTTTTGCATATCACTATACATGTAAATGTTCTATATGCACAATCACTGTTGATAGTAATGTTTGTAATAATTTCATTGCTATGGACTGCGTCATGGTAATATTGTTTAAAATTTTGATATAATAAGCATAGATAATATTTTTATATGCTGTCCGTCCGCTCGTCACATACGGTGGTTGCTTTTATAACAATTGTTATATTGTAGTCCGATTAATTGGTTTAATAATTGTCCCTTTATTGTGTGTGGTTGGTGTATGATAGTGTGGTTGTAATAATTTTTAATTAAAAATCATTACAAGCATACTATCATATACATCATCATACTGTGATTAATTAAAATAAACAAGAGAGTTTCATCATAATTTTGCCAATATAGAATTCTATCATTTTATAAAAAAATCTCTAATGTGGTTGCCCACATGGAAACTTTTATGCATAACAAGAATGATGCTGGTCTTCATGTAATTGTATTGAATGTACGTCGTAAACTATATCATATACTAATGAAGTGGTAAATCAAATCTGATTACGAGTGTTATTCCGTGACACATGACATTAAGATGCTGATTATTTATCGCCAGGCAACAGCCACTGTGTTTTAAATTGTGTTGTAAAATTTAAAATATGTCACAATTGAATATAAATTAACTAAGTGATCAATTCCGAGTTGAACGCAGCCAGTTAGCGTTACGTATTAATATTGAGTGGGTATAATGCAAAACTACTTCATTCTTGGCAAACTTTTTTATTAGAAAGTTCTGTAAAACTAGTACAGAAGTGTAAGCTCAAGGCGAAAAGAATTGAATATTGAACGAGTATTTTTGTAGTTTTGCTTTGTTAACTCTGTCAGACCAAAAATACCTACGTGAACTAAATTTAAGTAAACAATTTCTTAATATTAAAGGAAAGTATTAAATTATAATGGAATTATTTTCACCTGCAAAGTTTTTTAAGTTATATCGAGTAAAAGCCACCAAGAAAAGTAAGTTTGATTTTATAAATTTTCCTTATCATCACTTCTCATTACTTTTACCGTTCATCTGATGTAGTTATTAGAGACAGTTCTAAACTTTTAATAAATCTCTACCCGAATGTCAGTTTCAGTGTTCTATAAACTTTGATTCAGACTGGACCACAAGATAGAGGTTCGCCTACATCATATTTAGCTATAGTAAGTGATGCATATAGTTTTAATGAATTAAATAAATGTAAATTAAGAAATAATTCGCAAAACAATATGTGAACAGAACGATTGTTCTTATAAAGCCAAGACCAAATAATAAATTTATTACTATTAGTCCTGATTGCTGAAGTTTTATAACAAAAAGTTTCGTAAATATATTATTATGATCAAGCTTTCAACAACTTTTATTCAGTCAATCAAAAAACTTGACAAACTTATAGCGATAATAAAAAAAAGATGCATTGCTTGTGCACGCACACTCAGTTTGATGTATTCAGTTTTACCTGTCAGTTCGTTGTGACACGATACTTTTCCCGTGCACATCACTTTGGTGTATTCAGCTTTACTTATCGGTTCGACGTGACACGATGTATTGCCCACGCACATTCATTTCGATGTGTTCACTTTTATCCGTCATTTCGGTGTGACCTGATGAATTTCCCGTGCACAATCAATCTGGTGTGACGCGATTAATTTCCCGTGCACAATCAGTCTGGTGTATTCAGCTTTATTTATCGGTTCGATGTGACACAATATATTGCCCATCCACATTCTGTTCGGTCTGTTCAGTTTTATCTGTCAGTTTGGTGTGACCTGATGAGTTTCCCGTGCACAATCAATCTGACGTATTCAGTTTTAAAGTGACACGATATATTGCCCATGCACATTCTGTTCGATATGTTCAGTTTTATCTGTCAGTTTGGTGTGACCTGATGAGTTTCCCGTGCTCTGTCAATCTGACGTGTTCAGTTTTACGCGCAAGTTCGGTGGGACATACTAACTCTGGTGTATTAAATTTCACCTTTCAGTTCGATGCGATTCTATACATTGCCCATGCACAATCAGTTCGGTGTGTTCAGTTTTATATGTCATTTCGAAGGAACGCGATTCATTTTCGGTGCATAATTAGTCTGGTGTATTCTGTTTTACGTGTTATTTCGTTGTGGGCCGATTTATTGCCTTCGCACATCCAATTTTGTGTGTTCAGTTTTATCAGTTAGTTTGATGTGACTCGATGCATTTCCCGTACACAATTAGTTTGGTGTGTTTACACTAACTACTTACTTTATTACATATATTTTAATTTAAGTCAATTAACTAAAAAAAATGGTAATACCAAATTTTAGAGTTACGTATCTCAAAAGGAAAAAAAAGGATCCTTATAAGGTCATTTACTTATCCGTCCGTTGATTATAGGCATTTTTTTCAGAAATAATTTGACCTAGAAACTATTTTGGTACAGTGGTAAAGTTAACACTCAAAATTAATTATATGAAATTTTTTAAGGGCGAATAAAATACTATATTTTTTTAATTTCTTGTGTTGTATTTCACATTAACTGAAAAAGTGTATCATGAGATTTTCAAAACTATGATTTAATAGTTTACGTAAGAGAGTTTCAGAGATATTTATAAAAATGTTCTCTAAAAATTACGTTTTAAGTAAGAACTTGAAATTTGGTATTACGATAAATGTCATCTTCCCACGTGCTTAAATAGTAATGTTATATATACTTAATCATTAATATATACAGTGTGCACGCAACCCTCGTAATGCGATTTCTACTAGTTTATTTTAAGTATATATAATTCAAATTCGTCAAGTTTCGCCTTTTATTCTCAACTAGAAGTGCTCAAATAACATCATTACGTTGTCGCTCAAAATATCCGCATATTTATGCGAATTTTTACAACGTTAATAATGAAATAAATATAAAAAGAGAAAAAACAAACAGTACGTGGATCAATCCTAGTCATGGCGACCAAAGAATAATATGAAGAACTGAACTGAACTGAATCGAAAACACTCAGTATTACCTGAACCCAGTTCGACGTGTCACACCGCATGATCCATCAAGCCGTCAGTTTATATTTTTGCAATTATTTAACATCGTTTCTCCTCACACACGGTCACTTTGGTTTATCATTTCGGTGTGTATTAAGTTGACCTTTAAAGCTTAATGGGACAACTGGCAAGCGCGTTCAGACGTTTGACAGATAAAATATCTGTGAGCAAATAGTTTTGCACACTCTTATAAGGAGGATATTTTTACTGCAGTTTTGTGTTAAAGACTAAATAAGGAATTGTAAAAATCACAGTGAGTTCTTTGAGTTAATTTATGTAAAATATTTTTCTTATCATTGTATATTTTTATCATCGCGTACGTATTTAAAGTTTTACGACAATATGTCTTAAAATCTTAGTACTCTTCTTACTTCGCTTTAATTATGATAAAATTTAGTGTTTAGGCAAATATCGCATATCATCGCATTTTCGCAAATATATAATAACATATGATCACGACAAAATACCTATACTTGGTAAACAATTACATGTTGGCTTATTAACTTGTGGAACAAGACCAATTTTTGTAATTAGCTTGGAAGGGTTTATGACAATTCTGCGTTTTCATTAGTTTTTATGCCGCCGTATCTAAAAAGAACAAACGAAATCCTTATAAGATAATTCATAAGATAACTCAGAAGGAGAGTAGGATAGTTTAGAGAGTTTTTTCTTAGAAACCGTTTGATGTAGAAACTGGAAGTGTAGCATATTGATAAAGCATGTTAAACTATATATGTATCAATTATCTATTATAAAGGCAAATATGTATATGGAAATTTTTGGTGGATTAAAAAAATTACTTCAAATTTTATTTTTCATTTTCATTTTGCGTTTGGGTTCAGCATGAGTTGGAAGTCAATTGTAAGGACTACAGAATTGTTCCATTTTTCCAGAAATTCCAAAGTTTAAAAGTACACATATGTACACACACACACACGCACGCACGCACGCACGCACGCACGCACGCACGCACGCAGGCACGCACGCACGCACGCACACACGGAAACCTCGTAGTGTGCGTTCCACTCATACTCAACAAGTTTTGATTATATGTCAAATAAATTGGAATTTATCAGTTGTTTGTAATTAAATTTTATCGTTATAAAACTTTCATGATAACTTATATAAAGTTGTCGTTTACTCGATTTTGTTTAATTATTAGATTTGCTCATTCATTCATTTACTTATCCTTGGCGAAATATATGACGACATTAATAATAAAATGTATCGATTTTTTAGAAAAAAAAAACGTTATTACCACCACGCGCTGTGTTAATTGCAAGTTAAGTATTTTTGTGTTGCTAACGTAATAATCTTATCTTTAGCTTTTTTATCTCTTGCTATAGGTTTTGCTACATAGTAATACCATTAGTCTGGTAAGGGACCAGCCAGTGTTAGCGGAGTTTTTGGACTCGACGTTTCAACGGGCACTGTTTTTTCGATTTGAAGTTACATTTTTTAGGACAATCGTGACTTAACGGTAATCTCTTTTAAGTATCAGTATTCTATTATTTCTTGATTGCAGTAGATGAAATGTGATATCAGGTGGATTAAGCGCCTATTTAATGTTTGATGCAATGTTTTTCTAATTAACCGAATATATTCTTTTGATTATGCAGCGAGTCAAAATCATAAGTGACCTATGTTTTATACTTAATAACTTTTTAAGGAATGAATCTGAGCTTAGAAATTTTGCTGTACATTCCGGATTATTCAGAAAAAAACACATCGTTCCTTAAGTGATCAATCTCTCTGGAAATGTTTTTATTACCATAAGAAACACCTTCATCTAACCGTCAGTTACTTATAACCTTTATATTTATACTATCCTGTTCTAATTATTGCAAAATACTATTTATGGAACATAATATTCGGTTATAAATCAAGTTTTATGCGGACGAAGTCTTGGCCAAAAACTAGTGGTTAATAAATGTATACGTGCAATCATTAATTTTATTGAATGAAACATGCCGCGTGGTGGCGCGTTATTTTAATTATTGTTGTAATTAAGTTTTGATAATATTGAATGAAATGTTTCATATTCACTACTACCAAGTTATTTGATTATTAATTAGCTAATGGCTGATCTGCGAGATCATGCCTGAAAACGTATCGAACCCGGCCTGATAGCATAGAAAATATCGATAAACAAGTATGAAATCCTTAAGTTATTCTTAATTTTTTTAGGATAATCAAAATGTCGCCAGGTAAATGCGAAAATGGAAAGGTAGCCATCATCCCATTGACCGAGTTCCAGCAACGAGAAAAAACAGTGATAAAGGACATGGTGTTCTGTGTACCAGGACCGGCCAACTATTCTCCCCGGGTGTTAAAAAGTCTCGGAGATCCGATCGCGACACCAATCTGCAAAGAATATTATGGCGTAGGTTACCAACATATAATATGAAATACCATTATTATTCGTTACATATAATATTACTATTAATATATGGCATGAAATATCGTTACTTGCATATGTTTGTTTAATCGTATACTCTAGAACTATAGAAAAGACTTTACGGATTTTGTTTGTTAAGGTGTTTTAAAATTAGGTAATGTATTTAATGCATCTAAGGTTGTATATAAGCGTGAAGTGTATTAAATCGGAAAAATAAGTTAAAGAGAAAAAAATCTCGATCTATTAAGTAATATATATTAAGCAAGTATAAATAACGTTGCTCTTTCTTTTACTGGAGTCTCGTGAACTAAAAAACCTGTTAAGCACGAGTACAACTCACAGTACGAGGGTTCCTTACCCATTTCGAGAATTATAAACATTTAAGCGTGCATCTATTAAATTAATTACAAATATTAATTTTTTACATCGTAAATATATTACAATGTATTTATGTCTCTTTTACATGCATAAAACCATGGTGAATATTCCAAATATTATAAGATCTAGGATAATCGCTATAGTTTTCCTGAAATCTTTTAGTCATTACATATAACATTTTACCAACCTTGTTTATTTCATAATTTTTGGTCAAAAGTTTCGGAAATAATGCAGCGAAATATTGTGTTTTTGTATATTTTTTAGAATATATTTTTAAACATGCGATAACGAGGATGCTCCACGTGATATATAAAATAAGAAAACAATGTTTTAGTACTATTACTACCTCCTCTTTAATTTTTATACGAATATTTTTAAAAAGTTGTAAAAAATATCTAAAATATGAGGGTTAATAAGATGTATTGCTATGCCAACTTTCAAATGTTTATGTCGCGTGGTTTTTGAGAAAATTAGTTTTGAAAATGGAAAAATGTAAATGTTTCACCTACTATACCTTTCGTGGGCGTAAAAACATGGGGAATATTTAAATAAAACATTATGACTTCTATAATCATAGCTATAGTTTTCCTACAACCTTTGCGTGGGCTTCTTAAAACCTATATTCAAGCAGGTGAACAAATTTTTACATGCGTATGAGTAAAATATCAATTTAAACAAAATTTTCTTCACTTTGAGAAATATGCTTTTGCATAGCATTCTTATTCTATTCAACTAAATGGAAAAACAATTTAGAGGCTAAACTCTAAAATTTGTTTTGTCATAATTGTGTGCCATTTCGGTATTTAAAATAAGTTCCCGGTTACTGTGCAGATTAATGTAATTGGTTTACTAAGATATTTATTTTTAAGATACATAAATGGAAAAAAAAATCGTATTCACGCGACTTACACTTCTAGGGGTAAAATATAAGAAAAAACTGGATAATTAAGATATCCATTCTTCAAAAAGATTACTCAAAATGAAAATGAAAAAAAATGACGTAGATACTAAAATACTATTATCATATTACATAAAGAAGCGATTGAAAATGGCGTTGTAAAACATCAGAAAGATGGCGGACGTTTTGTTTTTAAATTATTAATTATAAATTAAATTAGGATTACAATTTCTTTGTGTAGACATAATAATTTAGGTTTTAATAATACTTTACAGTGACTCAACATGAGTGAAGAAATTTTCTAAAGCGTTAATAGAATATAAAAATACGAAGACAGAAAGGTGACAAATAAACCTCAAAAAAGAGTGTAAATTAATCACGTTTATATTAACTTAAATGTTTTTTAGATTATCGGTAATCTCCATACCTTGCCGTAGTAGTAAATATTTCTAATGTTGATTTCACAATACAATACAATCAACTTTTAGCTATTGCAATATCAGATGATACATTTTTATTTTTTTAACCAGTTTTGATATTATTTTTTAATTTATTTTATGCTCTAACACACGTTTTGACTATGTATGGCTCCTGCATGAAAATCAATGCTATTTATCACTAAAAATAGCCAATTTTCACTGAATTGCTAATTATGACTAAAAAATGCTTATTTTTAATGATAATTAGTAATTCTTTAAATATAAAAAATTATAATTTTTGTATAATTATGTAATGGATATCATGATATAATATAATTCAGTACGAAAATAAAAATGATCGAATCATATATTGTTGAAATGGTATTTTTGGTTCTCCAAACCCATCATACATTCGTTATTTGACTATATGTTCACTTTTTATTAGTAGTCAAAATCGAGAATTATTTTACTTATGATCGTGAAATGATACATGTCTAAGCCGCTTTAGAAATTTTTAAATAATACCAGGATCACGGAATATAACTACTTTTGTAAGTTGATACGATAATGACGACTTCTCAAATAGAATTTGTGCACATTTTTTTATAAAAAAACTTAACATATTCTGTTTAAAATGCGTAATGTCTCCGTAAAGATTTCTTACTTTCCTAGGGTTTAAAATTGGCACAGAACATTAAATTTTATTTTTGACGTAATGATCAACTTATCTTGTTACCTAATATTATACTTATGCCATACATTATGGCTATTGAATAATTGTACATCAAAACTTGTTATAAAAATCTTAACCTGTAATAAATACCGTACGCAATATTTATAAAATATATTATTAAACTTTACTTTTGGGCACAATTACCCGAATTGATCTCAAACTTTTGTAGTGCATTTAAATGGGCATACATCCAGCATACTTCTCCATCCTGAATGCTAATCCATAGCCAGAAACGTTAGAAGTTACATTGTACATGACCAATTACGTACTACTTTCGGACTATAAACAAAGCGTATGCTGAACGCAGAATGAACTTTGTCCGAAAATGTCTAAAAAGGTTGCTTCCTGTGAAAAGCGACTAACTCTAATGCCGGTTCGTTTTCATAGGGTCATATTCGCCAAACTCATTAATTGAAAATGAACTTTATTTTAAGTGCCGTAAAAATTATACTTGTAAGTAAGCACTTCATACAAATGAAGTGACCTTCGAAGGTTTCCTAATAGTGTTCCGTAACTGCCACCTAGCACTTCCACCCAACAGGGTTAAATACTGTCCCTCCGCAATGGCTCATTTAGTACCTCTATTTTTTTTGAAAACGCACTTTGCGAACTTTCTAAATGAATCAAAGATCGGTCCATTCTCAACTAAGTTAAGTGACTAATGATAACAGGTTCTAAGGCTCCGCGTGATTCTACGTTACTGTTTAGACGCATGCTCTAACAAAACGATACGCGTATCATTGTGCTCATCATGCAGTGGAATAGTTCATAAACATGTTATGCGTTTCGAAACCGCAGAAACAAGCCGGGCTATATCTTATGGCACATTTAAATAAACTGACACGGTATAATAAACTGACCTCGTCGTCATTTTAGTTTACAGGCGGGTTTTTATATTTTTAGGGTTCTGTACTTTAAAAGAAAAACCGGAACCCTTATAAGATCGCTCTGTGTCTATCTGACATATCTGGCCGTATGTCCAACCCACACGTTTTCCTCAGAAACCGCTTGAGATTTTTGATAATTTAGGGAACTCGGAACCAAAATTAATTCCATATATAATGCGGCGTATCGTTAGAAATAGCTAATATCAAAGTTCTCAAAAATATAAATCATTTATAATTTTAGGTATTATATCTTTAGAAAAATACTGAAAAAATTGCAAAGAAACATGTTCACCCCGTTATCTCCGAAAATACTCAATCTGAAATTATGGAAATATACGGGTTTTTATAAGCCCAAGCAAATATTGTAGGACTGTTATTGAAATGATTTTAGAATATTTCCCATGTTTTTACGCCTACGACTACACTGCGATATATTTACATTTTTCTATTTTCGGAACCAATTTTCCCAGAAACCATGCGACGTAGAAAGTTGAAAGTTCGCATAGTAATACGAACTCATTTTATTCACACTTTATTTTGCATATATTTTACACCACCACCCTTTCCCAAATATTCTTATAACAATTAAAGAATAGGTAAATAAAGGTGTTAAAACTTTTTTCTCACTTTGTAGATCAAGTGCAGCATCATTTGAAAAGGCTTGTTATGAGAAATATGAGGTATAGAATGATGTATTTTTTGACAATTTTAATTTGTAAATTTAAAAGGACGTTCTAAAAAATATGCAAAAATATAGCATTCCGCCCCCATGTTTCCGAAACTATCGAGCCGAAAATCATAAGAAAATAGGGTTGCTAAAACCTAACTAGAAGATTACGGCAAAACTATGTCTTAGATCTTATAATTTTCAATATATGCGCTATGTTTTTATGTCTGTGAAAGATATAATTTATTATATATGCGTGTTAATATATTTACGTCGTGAAAAATTAATATTTGTAAATAGTTTAATAGAAATACTATGTACGGAAAACTATTTATAATTGACGAAATGTGTACATAATCCTCGTAGTGCAAATTTTACTCATGCTTGACAGGTTTTTTGGATTTATTTTTTATGATTCTTACAAGTCAGGCTGTCTATTTGTGAAGTACTCGTTTTTTTTTAAAATTCTATATACTGTGTGGGGTGTCATTTTAAAGAGCTAATAATAAGGTTCTGAAATTTTTTATTTATGATTTCACTATAAAATACATAAAAATTAATTATTTTCGAAATTACTCACCCTAAAACTATGAAAAAAATACGGCTTTAAAAGCCCATGTAAAGACTGTAGGGAAACTATAGCGATTACCCTTTGTCTTATAATTTTTGAAATATGCACTATATTTTTTTTGCCTCTAAGAGATATAGTAGGCAACATATTTACACTGAAAAAAGTTAATATTTATAAATAGATTCATAGAAATACTGTGTACCCTTAAATGCTTATAAGTGCTTAATTGTTTACAGAACCCTCGTAGAGAGAGTTTTACTAAAAAGATTACAGGTTTTTTCAGTTTAAATTAACTACGTAGAATCTTAAATATCTTTAGTTATATTTAAAAAAAACTAGAAACGATTTGTTAATTGACAGAAGATTAACATAAAAAAATTTCCTGCAATTCTTACGAACTTTCATTATTTTTTGAGGATTTTCAAAGGTCAATTAAATTTAATGTCTGTTCCTAGTTTTCAAGGTTTTCCAAGTATATGGTAGTCTTGTTGATCCTAAAATTGCTACTGAAAGCACAATGAAAATTGACAGGACTATTTCTTGTTACTGAATATATTTGCCGTTAATTTTTTACAAATTCATTATCACTTAATTTTTATTCTCAACTAAAACTACGTTATGTAGTATTATTTCTACTTTATATAAATTCTTAACCACTACCTAGGTTTCGTTGTATGCAATATTTTCAGATGGGCAATTTGTAAAGATTGACTCCTAGAAATTTCCAACAGCAATTAAATATTATACAAAACAATAGCGGAAGTGTGGTTACGCGGGTTTTCTCACTGTTTACGTTAGTGAGTTTATTGTACGGAGCAGTGTATATTATTATTATATTTTCGAAAGTTATACAACGTAAAAGTATTTTAGTGAGTAATATATTTTTACAATATTAAGGGCATCTAATGGTTGGAAAAAGGTTACAAAACTAATTATACGTATCTCCCGTTTTTTGTTTTCTTTTATGATGTGTCTCCTTAGCTGTGTAGCCGGGCTGAAACAATTTGAAATGTACTGCAGTATCAATGTTGTCTAACTATATTATGTCTAGAAGATATTAAGTATGGGTGATGATATTGTATTTAGTTGTTCATTTAATATATTTACGTTGGTGTCTTTTTATTTCTAATGTTTCCAAGGTGTTGAGTTTATGTCTTTTATACTTATTTTTAATATATAGGAAACATTGTTGGTAGAGGGTGATGGTTATTTTCAATAAGAAGTTTTGCAAAATGTGACTTATTTGGTTTATTTTGCTAGCTAGCAATGTGTTATTGTATCTGGTAGTAAAATCTCTTCCTGTTTGATCTATATTTACGTTATTACAGTCGTTGCCTTTAAGTTTCTAGATACCACTCTTTTTATATTTATCTATTTCTTCTTTGTTATTAATGAGGGTTTTAACCAAGTTGTTTAAAGTACTATAGCTATTATTTATAGTTTTATTATTAGTTAAGAGTTTTTCTAGTTTAATTGATGGATGAACCTATGTATAGGATGGACTTATGGTAAATTTTATTATTATTTGGTACGATAGTTTATATTTGTTGGATTAGTATTTTTCGTGGTTTATTCTGATGCAGTTTTATGACTATCTATGGGTTACAATTATTGTTTACTGTGATATGTTTTATAGTTATTTCTTTACGTAAATTAGGTTTTTCTAGTAGGATGGTTAAAGCTCTATGAATCATCGAATGGAAGGCTGCTAACTTATGGGACCGAGGGTGCTGGTAATGACTATTAATAACGGAGTTGGCAAATGTGTCTTACATGTTATTACACTCAGTATCATACATGAACGCACCCTCAAAATCAGCCATACACTTTAATAAGATCGTTCGAAATAAAAACTCCCTTTTTAAAAACAATTATAAATTACATATATAAATTACATATTATAAAATAATTATAAATTAGTATTACACGACGTAATGAACCTATTTTCTAATATACTACCAAAAATTGTCTGAATATTATTTCAGATAGCCTAGAAAAGAAATGGTTAAACCCCATTGAAGCATCGGAAATTATAGACCTATTTAAACTGCATGGATCAAAATTATTTCTTATTTGATAACAAATTTTTTTAACAAATTAATGACCTCGCAATGAGTTCCCCACTCAGTCCTCCGTTAGCAGAGATATTCACGAAGGCTTGAGAAACCAGGGTCTTAAACAGTAAATTAGTGATCAATATAGTATATTATTTTAGATATGTAGACTATATCATAATCCTGGAAAGGTACACAGCGACAATTAGATCAGTTTGTCAACTTTGCCAACTTCCAAGACAACAATATAACATTCCCTTTGGAAATAAAATCCCATAATAAACTGAACTTTTTAGGTATCACATTAGAACACAAAAGCAATAAAAATAAATTTAGTACATTTAGAAAAGACAAACTCCATAATTAATAGTCATTCATAACACCCTCGGTCCCATAAGTTAGCAGCCTTCCTTTCGATTATTTACAGGGCTTTAACCATCCCACTAGAAAAACCTAATTTACATAAAGAAATAAAAACTATAAAACAAATCGCAGTAAACAATAATTATAACCCTTCTATTGCCACAAAACTGTATAAAAATACTATTCTAAGAAATATACTCTGTCGAACTAAGTAATAATAAAACTTGCTATGAGTCCATCTGAATACTGAAGGTGCAAAATGTAATGATTCTGTTCTCTTAATATTATATTTTATTATACACTTGTTAAACTTAAAATTACAAGGGAACAGCTTTCACGAGAATGCTGGGCGAGGAGTTAATCAAAAAATCCCTTTAGTTTTCCATTGCGTTTTTGTGTTCGTAGTAGTATTAAAAACTGGTGATAAACAGTGGAAACTTTTCTTTTTAAATTATCACAGGAAGAAAAGTTAGTGGGATTTTCACTGGACGAAAAATTTGTTAAAATGTATAATATTTTAACTTTGCGTGAGGATACAAAAATATCTGGCTTGAAAATTTCTACAAATATTTTCAAGAGGATGTAGGTCCAGTAAACGTTGAAAACAGTAAACTTAGCGTCAGGCGACAAAATGCAAAGAAATTTTGCAAGTATTTTTGGATATTGCATTATTTTTAGTTTCAAGAGAATTAGCTTATCAGGGAGATAAAACGATCTTTAATAATAACAGTTGGAATGTACAAATATGAAAGGACAAATTAATTTGATAATCGTCGCGGTTTCTCAAAACATTTTTTATATTTCGAGATAAAAATAATTTATGAATTTAGATATTTCGAGATAAAAATTATTTCTGAATCTAATAAACTATTAAACTCAAAAACGAAATTTAATATCATAAATTATATATTTAATTTAACTGCTAAATGAGATATTATATTTCTCAACGTTATTACAAGTAACACATAATAAATACAAATAGAACCCGCGCTATGGGGATCCTACTTTCTGGGGTACATATAAATATAATATTCCCATTAAACTATTTAAAAATATTATTATTTTTCATCATGATACTAATAATGGTAAATTACACCCCACACGACGGATGATTTCTTACAATTTGTTTGCCCGTTGCCTTTATTTGGGCGTATAGAGGGTAACATGATTTATAATTAATTTCTTAGAAAAACGGCTATGATAAACAGCCGGATAGATACTTGAGTGATATTGTAGGGATTCCGTTTGGCACTTTACAGAATTAAGAGAACGTAGTTTTTGAAGGCAGATTTTAGGTACTTTTAAGTTTAGGCTAATTTAAATTGAATGTGGAAAAACGTAGAAAATTACTAATTATCGAATGTTTTAAGTAGCAAATAGAAGATATAAAGGCAGGCTTACGGTATATGTTCCAAACGCGAAGTTCATCTGTAGCCTGCGTCAGTGGATCGGGACACGCTGGCATGGAGACGGTGCTGTGCAACTTACTGCAATCTGGGGAGACTGTGCTGGTGCTTGTTAGTGGGATATGGTGCTCTAGGGCGGTCGGGATTGCCCGTAGACATGGTAAATTATATCGTTATAATGAAAATTTACTATTTTGTATTTTGAATCATATCTAGTTGTATCAACTTTTGATTAACTATGAATGAAATACAAACACGAAGTTCAATTGTGGTATAATCATTTAACTTAAAAATAATTGCACAATTTTTAGGACTTTGAATTTTTGGTACGGTTTTGAAAATTCTGAACGAACAGTCTTAACTTTTATAATGCACAGGCTTGACTTTTATATTGCACAGGAATATTTCAAAATGAGAGTTGTTTTTATTGATACACAAAACGTATTATTAAAGTATATTAAACGTAAAGTATTGGTACACAAAACATTTTATATTTAGTATTTTTAAAAATAATAGGCTCAGTTATATCTTTGAGCGATCCATGCAGACATTGTAGTGCCGTCTTATGTCATGAGATATTTTAGGCTTAATCAGTATGAAATTCTGAAATCCTTCTTATAGTGGCTAAAGAACTTGTTATGAAGTTTATAGTCAGACATCTTTTGTTTTTGATTTTTTTCTATGTCCATGTAATCAGACTTAAGGAACTATGCTATTTATCACTAAAATTTTAAGGAAGGTTCTCAATGATTTATTTATTTGTCTCTAATGTACAAATACTTAAGACGGTTATTTAATGTACAAACACATAAGACGGTTCTTTAATGTACAAACACATAAGACGGACTTACTGTTACAAAAGCAATCTTTGCTAGTCGACAAGTAATAAATATATTGTGTTGTGGAAGACTACAACAGATCGTGTATACAATAGCAAAAACGATTAAAACGGGAACAAATAAAATAGCAAGCTAAAAAAATTATACATAATAAGCAATATAAAAATATGTTGACGAGACTAAAGGCGAGGAACACGAGGTGTGAGGCAAAGCAGGGTGGAAACGGCGGGGAGTTACGAAAGAGAGTTCAGAGCGCATTCCGGATATAAGAATCCAACTCCTCAGTTTACTAGCGTTTACTTTACAAACTTAATTTTCCAGCTATAATTTGTGATCTGAATATGTGAAATTTGAATAGCCAGAAATTTGAATAGCACACAAAAATCCTTCCAGTTTAATTGTTGATCCGTGCTGGAAAGATACGAATCAAAAGATATGAATTTTATCAAAACCGAGATAATGAACTTGCTCTTGAACTCTTAGGATAAGCAGCTTTTCCAATAATATCGCTCAGTTTACCGCGTGATTGATTTGTAATTTTTAGATTAAATTTTAATTGTATTACCTTATAAAATCAATTACCATTATCTATTTATTTAAAGATCATTCGCTTACTATAATCCTTTAAATGATTTTTTGATTTTCTATCTTCGTTAAAATCCCAACACTCCATATGAATCTCCTACAATTTTCAGTATAGCAATTAGTAAAATATTAAAATTGATATCTTATATCAACACGATAAAACATTTATAATTCTGTTTGTAGATATTATAGTGGAGGAACTCCACAAAGAACCTAATGGAATATTCTCGCTGGACAGCATTGAAGATGGGATGCGCAAGTACAGACCTAAGGCTCTATATGTAACGCATGGAGATTCCTCGACAGGGATACTGCAGCCACTGGACGGACTCGCAGATATTTGCGAGAAGTATAAATTTTAAACTATTCATACCACACGAATTTTATTATTTAGAAAAATATGATTATTTAGAAAGAATACAATTTTTTATAATTGTAGTTTATGAATTAATTCAGTATAGAAATGGATTTTTTTAAGAAAAGCTGAGCTGGCCTATAAACACATTATTATATACTTAAAACTAAGTTTGCGACTGGAGGAGTTTGCTCTTGTAGCAATAAGTCATATAATATATATGTATATATGTAACTACATGTGTACATGACAGTTCGAAATAAATAAATAAATTAGATAAAATTTAGTAATTAAACGATATCGTAATCATTATAAATCTGAGTCGCTGTAATAATGGCGTTTCTTTCATTTAATTCATATCTGCAAAAGGTTAAGTAATTCAGTTTAAAAAAAATTCAAATGGAAGGAAAATGTCATGCGCGTGCATTTCTCTTCTCTAAATACTCTATTCTCAATAATTTCCACTATAAACGTATTAATAGAATGTAATGCGACAAACAATTTCTAAAGAAAACGGCCTCTAACGCTCAGTTTAAATTTATAAATTCTGTATAAAGTGACAAACACACCCACTCTATGAAACTTTTTACGCAATATAATTAAGTATGTATTATCATATTTGTACCTGCCGCTTTTTCGTCCTATGGTCGTTCTTTTTTGTTATTTTCCAAGCATTATCTTCTTAATATAGAAAGTATCTTAATTAGAGAAAGTATCGTAATTTTAACTAATCACGTAAAAAATATATGCATATCAAGAAAATCGGAAAAGTACATTCTTTTTTTAATTAACGTGTACTCTCTTTTGGTTCATCTGTCTATTCATTTGTATGCCACATTTTCATAATTACTATAACTATAGCAAGAATTAGCCCTTCGTATTAACATACGCATATATTACTTTATATGCTTATGGAGATAATTTGGCGATTATGTGGGTACAATAACAAGCTACTCTGCGGCCGCCGGATGAGCCACTTCATTGATTGCATAATTGTATTCAGTTCGTAATGTTTGTGATATACTAGAATAAAATTGAATCTCTCAGTAAAACGTTTGCAGTCACATCAATACAATCATAGCGATATCTGTGTAGCGTGTTAGGACTGTTTTCGCCATAAGTTTATACGCACAGAATTGCTTTGATAACACGTTATATTATTTCTTGATCAGTTTTTTATTTTTGTGGGATGATTATATTGTGGTTATTTTCAGTTTTATGGTTGCAAGAGTGTAATCAGTATATCTAAAGATCAATGCAGTTCAGATATCTTAGGAATACGAAATAACGTGAATATGGTACTAGATCCCTAAACTAGCAATCATCGACAATCATCAAAACTACGACTTCGTTAGTTGTTGGCGCATTACAGCAATATCTGTGTTTACCACGTTATTTTTCTCTATTTACCAAGTAGTTATAATTTTATTTCCAAATATTGAGCTCTTGTGTTCGATAGAGATAGATGGATTGAAAATCATATATTAAATTTGCCCATGCATTTTAAACGGGGGCACGTAATTACCTTCCCTCAAATGTTTTTTTCGTCAAAAAACGTAATTATAAAACACGTGTTTTATTTTCAAACGCTCGTCAGGAAATTTATTGATCTTGGATCCACTCCAGTAAATAATTACTTTAGAGCTCTAAATAATTCATGAAAAATTACTTTAATGATCTCCTTTTTAAGTTGAAAAGTTGTAATATCTTTGATACTTCATTAGTTTACTAATTAATTTTTATGAAATTTTAAATTTATATTTGATTAGAAAATCTTTTTTTGTGGGATGTCCACCTGCGTATTAATACCCACGTAATCGGCAGCCTTAAAGATATAGCTCTGCGCAACGGGTCAGTTGCTATGCTTTCTAAGTGCGAGTACAAAATAATACGTCATACTTATATCTATTTTTGTGAGTTTATTTCATTAACATCAAGTCACCCTTGAAATTTTAAAGAACGGTTGGTCAAGATATTATATAAATTAATACATGTGGTTTTTAAATTAATAACAGTTGAACATACATGACAAGTAAAAATTGATTGTATTACACCATAAAATATTTGTTATCTATGCCTAATATGGTTATTACATACTTGTTATTGGTATATACCAATTACTGGTTATGTAAAAAAACTATGGATGAAATATGGCAGCTGTTCCAGCTCATTGCAGTTTTAATATATTTTGAATGAATTAACTTTTAATTTCAATACTTTTCACTTACAGTGTATTATAACTACTATTTATGTTATTATCTGACAAACATAGTGGATCGCCATTTCAAGTGCAATATTTTTGTTTGCGGCATATACGAATAACTATGTATGTTAAATTATAGATATGAATCATTGCTGATAGTCGACGCCGTGGCTTCAGTGGGTGGTGTCCCCTTCTTCATGGACGAATGGAAGATTGACGCCGTCTACTCGGCAACGCAGAAAGTGCTCGGCGCACCCGCAGGGCTCTCGCCCATCGCCTTCAGCGATAAAGCTTTGTGAGTATCCAATAACACTGATAAATAATCATATTGACGACATTACATGATGAATATCACACCGACAAGATTAAATTTTACAATCAGAAGTCTTTCTTGAGTAATTTCGAAATGGTGAAGTAAGCCGCAAATGAAGAAATTTAAGACTTGCGAAGAATACTTAAAATGTTTGGCTTTAAGTATTTTTCATTAAATGTAATAAAACGAAAGTTAAATTAAAATTTATAAGTTTCATGAATGTACATTTACTTCACAGATGAGAGAAAAATTTTCAATGAAACACCACAAAAAATACTGAGATAAATAAAACCTTACTGAGAATATTACCAAAGATAACTGAGATAAATAAGACACAATATAGATGTAGGCTTTGTTGAAAAGTCAACCCCTCTAACTCATTGATTTGGTAGAGAAAAGTGAATGCATTTAAAAAATATACAAAGAAAATATAATAAAAAAAGTCATGTCGGGTTACTGCTGCGGAAAATAAACTTAGAGGATACATAATCAATTGAATATTAATTTTTCTGCACCGTCAAATTGAACATCAATTGGAGGTGTTGCGAGAGGAAGTTTTCTGTATTTCTTTACATGTTTTGAGTTATTTTTCATAATTGTGGAGTAAAACAAAGAAAGAGAGAGCTTTGGAAGTAAAATTATTTTTCGACAAAGGAAATGACAATTATAGTTAATATCATAATTGATGTATATTTATGTAAGTTTCCTTTTACAAATATGTATAAATATACGTCTGTATTCACCATATTTAAGATTTATTATTGGAATAATTCATGATGTTTCTGGATGAAGTTATTTTGATGACTATTTTTAAATATCTCAAGAAATATAATTGCAAATTAAATACAACAAAATAATGCAGGAACAATTCTTGATAAACTAAGCACAATAAATAATACCAGTTTCATTATATTATAAAACTTTATATTCAACGGAAGACTTCCAAGAATTTTTTCCAGAAAATTCCAAGAATTAATGAAACTGTATATGCAAGTAGAGCGTGATAATCGTAGTTGATGTATTGGTATATAAATAAGTATTATATTGTAGCGGATATCAATCGCATTATATTTATATATTTATAGTCATATATAAGTATATCTTCATATATGGTGATGAACACATATATAAGCACATAAATAATCATGTAAGTAAATGATTGCGTCGATTATTCCAGAGAGTGTATTCGATCTCGGACCAAACTGCCACCTCATTACTTGGACGCAATCGAAATATTGAAACAGTGGAAATGCGGGGATGGACCTTAGTAAGTATTATTAGACACGTGGGCAGTATTTGATAGTCAGTAATAGCTATTGTTTGTTTCGCCTACGCAAATCTAATAAGGAGTTGTCTTCCAAAGTCTTCCTTTAGGAATTGTTATATCTAGAGGGTAACGTATTCTGTGTGCATGTATGTATTTCTAGGAGTTTATCTTCACCATTATTCCATTTTTCTAGGAGTTTATGTTCCTTTATTTCCACGTCGACCAAAGAATTTGGATGAATAAGTTGTTAGTTTCACCATAATCCCCAAAATGTCATATATTATGTAATAGTAAACTAAATACGGCGTCCACTCATGGTCATTTTATGAGGCATGAAAATTATTTTCAAAGCGATTAATACGTTTCTTATAGATTTTATACGATATCTGCAATATATTAAAACATTATTTCAACGTGGCTATAATGGTTTAAAAACGTAAACAATAATTCTATAAGATATACAATGAGAAAGTCTCATATCAATCGGATAAGCCATTTGTGTACCAAACCCTAAGATATAAACGATCAAAAAACCTTTCTTCTTTATGAAATTATAGTATTTGCAAGGCGCAATAGGCAATATTTTAATTAGATCCCATTTGCAGACTATTATTTAAAGATGTATTGATAGTATTACTTGAATTTGTTTCTTTCTTGGTTTTTGGCATAGTTAGGTTTTTTCAGGGTTCCGAGTTAAGTAAGAAATCCTTATAATTTCGTCATATCCATCCGCCTGTTCGTTCGTTAGGCAAGGATAGGATAGATAAAGCTATATCTACTAAGTAATTTTTCATTTGATTTTACATACTTTGACGATATATAATAATCACAGTACGTGGCGTATGTATTTGAATGTATACTTGGTTTCTAAAAAAAAACTTTCTAAGATTCAAAACCACTAACTTCTCGGTTTTCTCACTTTTCTTACATGTCATAATTTTGTGTTAATTATATAAAAACCCATCAAAGTATTTTCCAGGTGTCAACAACTCATCAATTCAAACGTCTAGTTTCAAGTTTTTAATTTAACCGGAAATGCCCAAATTACTAGAATACACGGCGCCGCAAAACGTCGCCATAAACGTTTTCAACGTTAATTTAATATTTCTTTCCTTAATTATAAAACGAAGGCAGTTTTCTCCGCGCATCTTGTTGAATGGTATAATATTTGACGGGATTTTCAACATTAAACGAGGTTTTTTATTTTCCATTTTTTAGCCCCATTTGTGAAATGTTTTTAAAGTGACAGGTAATGTCCTACTTTCTAAGTTTTTGGCATGGGTTTGAAAAATATGAAAATATCTATACATAGCACATGATTAGAAATTTGAGATAAAATAATTTCGTTTAATTTGCACCAACAATTTCAAGGGATATAAGTAACTATCGTACCTCAATTTTTGCTGATTCTGATACACACTTAACCGGTTTTAATAACATTTTTTGAAAATACTATCTAAGATCAGTTTCGTTTAGTCTTTGTACATAATGTATTCAAACACAGATTACAAATTTTGCGGATAAAGAATGTATTGATTATATTGTGTTAGTTTTTTGGGTTATTGTTGTCAAACTCAAGGAATTAACCATATTATTATTAATAATAAGTGCTTTATTTTCCTTAATATTCATGCTAACATATCACTTGTGGTTATAAATAAAATTTGAATTAAATTAAATTTGATATATTTATAAAAATTATATTATATGCAATGTAGTATCTTTTATATTATAATTATTTAAAACTATTAAATTAGTAGTTAAGTTGAAGATGTTCTGATCTATTAAGAATCTTTTTAGGAGTAAACGTCTTTTCAATCTCGTGTCACAACATCTTTAGCTTTTTCCATCCACTCTCGTCCAGTCATTTTTATAATTTCATCTGTCCCTCTCTCTAGTGGTCTTTTTGTTCATTTCTTTATGTTCATCCTTTCCGCTTTAGTCTTTGACAATTACTTAAAGTATTTGTAATCTTATTTTTTTTTTTTTTTTTGTTGTTCCTTCTCTTCTCTAATCGTTTTTAACTTAGCATTCTCTGCTCGATTACTGTTCGATATGTTTCGATATTTTTATTCGTATAATTATTTTATGTCCATGTTTGAGCCCCGTAAGAAGACAAGGCAACCGTTGTGAGTCTAGGACTTTTTTTATTTTGATTAATAAATCAAATTTAAGTATTTCTTTGAAACATCCAAACGTGTTCCATGTAATCTATTTATTTACCTTTTTAAGATATATAATTTTTCTGTAAAATATTTATTAATTTATATATTATACTACGTTATTTATTTATATATTTTAACTGGGTTTAGTAAACTAGTATTTGTTTCTTGATTACTAGTGAATGTTTAAATTTTTTTAATGTTAAGTTTTACACCTATTTTTTGACTTATAGACTTTAGATTGTTGATCATTCAAAAAGTATAATATTGTTTCAGATTATTTAAGTATTGTCCATTGATTTAATTTTCCTTTTCGAGGTCGATCCAAGTTTCTCATTATGTTCTTAAGTACAGTAATGAAGTATTTTGAAAATAGGGGATCGCCGTGCTCGATACCTTTACAAATTTTTATTTCGGCCCTTTTCCGTCTAATTTTACTTAACTTACATTTTTATATATATTTTAAAGCATCGACGAGTTCCGAAGGAATGTTGCATTCTTCTTAAGCTCTCCACATTCTCTTGTGACAGATAGTGTCGAATGTTTTAGTGCAGTTAATGAACACTATTTACAAAGGTCGGATAAATTCTTACATTTTTCTATAACTTGTTATAGAACATGAATTTGGTGTACTTTTTAAGAGATTACTTTAAATTCAGCTCGTGAGTTTGTTATTTCAGCTCGTTCAGTGTAAGTGATAGATTGACATTCGAGACACGAAACAAATAATTTATAGAGATTTGGTTGTAGATTGAGGTGATCATATTTGGTAATATTGGTTGGATATATTTTTTTTATGTATTAGGATAATATTAGATTTTTCTCATTCCATGGGTATTTTCATCTAGGATTTTGATGAACAAAGTTGTCAATTGTTCCAGCCGTATGAATTATACAATTTTTAATTCTTCATTTGGTATATTATCTACACCTGTGATTTTTTAATTTAGTTACATTTGTCAAGATAGTAGAAATTTTGAATTTTTCTAAATTTATTCTTAATTTTGCAATATTTTGCAACTGTATAGGTTTTGTAGAGCTGGACTTTTAATTTGAGATTAAATTTTTATTAGTGTTCAATTCTTTGTAACCTTTTGCCATATTACTGGTTCTACTAATTTCTGTTATATAATGTGATGATGAGACCATATTTCAAAGACATTGCTGCTTCTTTGAAGTCTAATAGTTTTTCATTTAAAAAAAAAAAACTTCTACGCATTGTACAAATATATACGGAACAACTTTTGTGGTGGCCTTCATAGTGACCAGCTTAGCTTGGCTTGGGGCCTAATAATATACCCCTTTTAAATCATATCCATGTTGCATGATTTAAAAGAAGTGGCGGGAGGAGGTTTAAAATGTAATTACAAAATGAAAGTTTTAGATCGTAAATACATATTTATCAGTTTAAAGGAATGTGAATGAATAATGTGGTTAAAAATCGATCATAACATCATAGCTGATGAAGATAGGATTTTTAGTTACTCATTTGTTAAAGTCAATGTAATATTTTTATTTATAAAATATGCATAAACATAAAAAGAGGTTTCTAACCGATAAATACTGATGAATTAAAAAAAAATTGCCCTTAAAAAAACTTAGAGTCGGCTATATCGTGAATATGAGAGAATTTGATTCTCAAGTAGACAATTTCCGGTGGAGTAGGTGTTACTATCGAGGGTGTATTTGGTTTGTTTAAATAAAATGGCGTAACAACGCTATTATCGATTATAATTGTTTAAAAGTTTACAAAAATGGTTTGATTTTGAAAAAGGGAAGCAATATCTACTCTGAAATGAAGACTTTTACATCCGTAAATTTTATGTACTTGATAGAAATAATTAAAAAAATTGAATATTTTTAGTTAAAAGAAGCGCATTTATTTCTAATAGAAATATATCGGGGAATTTAGATTTTGGGCGTTTATATAGGTCTTTGGATATTTATACTTAAAACGTTGCACCAGATTTAAATATTATAAATAATTTTGTTTGATTATAATATGTTTTGTAATTCGCTATGCAGACTTCCTACAAAAAAAATTATATTGTGCAATTTTATTATTATAGGCTTCAGACTGCGCTGAGAGCATATAGTACCATCACTATGGTTAACATGTAGTTAGACATCAACATTAATTTCGAGAAATATCAAAGATGGCCCTGTTAGAAATAATAACGGATTATATTAAGAAAACGAAATGTTTGTATTGGGTAGTATCTGTATGCATTGTGTTGTTATTCGTACTTAATTCAGTTATCAATCGTATTTATTTTGCTTATTTCATTTCAAAATATCTTCTTTATTCTGTTTTCACGTGTCACTGAAAAAATGTTTTGCAAATAAAATTTTGGGTTGCGCCATCATATTTCAGAATCATGGAAAACTTCCTTTCTGTTATTATAATTATATTTTGAAGTATAATATTAGATGTAAATATAATTTATTATATACCTAACGTAACTCGTAAGATCGTTTGGTGGATATTAAATAATTACTTTAGGAAGATTTTCATGTTTTCAAAATTTAGGTTTAGAAATGCATATATTAGAACTAAATTAATTTCTATTATAATTAAACAACCTTTTTTATAAGTCAATCACTTTTTAAAATGTTTACGCAGTTATCATCAAACACTGAGTGGAGTATTGCTGAATGGCCTTCAAGCTTCTTTAGAGGATCTCGCGGAGGAGGGGCTGGAGGCGAGGTGGAGAAGAGTGGAACGAACTTGCCGTCTGTTTTTAAACAAAACTAGTGATTTAAAACAAGTTAAACCTTTCGTGCCCAATCCGGAACACCAACTACCGACTGTCGTGGCATTGGAATTTCAAGATGCGAAAGTAACCCCCGTAATAATCGAATATTTCCGAGAACAGTAAGTGAAGTTATAACGTAGAATGGACAATGACATTACTAGAATATTATAGGTATATGACATTACTAGAATATTATAGGTATATGACATTACTAGAATATTATAGGTATATGACATTACTAGAATATTATAGGTATATGACATTACTAGAATATTATAGGTATATGACATTACTAGAATATTATAGGTATATGATATTCCTTATTAGAATATTATAAGACATCTACATGTTTACGTAATCGAATTAGGTTTGTACAAATGATTTACGGAGATAATGGAATTCCAGTTGAGTTACATTTCAAAATAATTCATGGCAGATTACAAAGTTTGTCTCTTCTAAAATTTTCTGAATATACACAATTTATTGCGAATTAAAATGTTTTACAATGTGCAACGATTATGAAATAACAAAAAAGTGGCTCCTTGAATATGAAATATTTCACAAATATAAAATGTATACGACTAAGGAAACAGAAATTAAGAGAAAATTAATATAAAGTATCATCATTAAATACCACCACTTCGACCACTTCTGCAATTGATCGGGTGTAATCCGGCAAAATGTTATTTTCTAAAATTCGTCATGTAGGTTATGAAATAATTAAATTCGGAAATTGAAAGTTGGCAAAGTGTGTAATTTATCTGTTGGAAATCAAACTAGAAGACAGAGCGTAGGTTTTTATTATTAATTGACTTAGCATACTGCACTTAAATATTACAACGATATTTCATTAAAAATATATGCCTTAAGTCGATACATTTGCATCCTTTTACCAAATATTCATTAACTAAGTACGTTGTACGATGTTTCGTTACAAAAATATTGAAAATTACTTTGTACACTTGTAAACAATAATTAAAATTCAAATTATTTTGCTTCAGAATGTATTGTATTTGCCTAAATTTTAAGTTCGATCCGGGTACCGCACAGCGTACATGCCAAGTGGTTCGTCAGTATTATAATTACATTCGGCACACGCTAAAATCATGTCCAAATATTCGATTGCACTAAAAAACCACATATTCACTAATTCATCTCGCTGGCGACCGTATAGCAAAGAATTAACAAACACTACTGACTCGTATTCAGTGTTGCCTACTCCAATAAATCCAAGTCGCTAGACTTAATATTAAAAGTTGCTAAAACTGGTTCTACCTATTTCTACCAGGGGGCGAGTCGTATTAAATCTATATATATATATATATATATATATATATATATATATATATATATATATATATATATATATATATATATGGCTTTATAATGTTTAACATAAAAAAATCTATTGTGATCAAATGTTTTCACCCTGGATTCTCTTATCAAAGACATAACTGATCAATTTTTGTATATAATTCTGTATATAATTGATCAATAAAAAATCAGAATCAAGAATCAAGGGATTCCATCGGAAACAAAGAAGTGAGCGGCGAATTTTTTTTTAAATAAAATTATATGCCAATTATTTGCTCCTTAAATTCTCTTTCAGAATCCGCTTCACTCCTATAAGTATTACTTAATTAATAATTAATTTTTTAAACAATTGATCACCAAAAAAGTAATTTTCCTATAAATCGAAAAATATTTACATTTTTTGGCTCAAAAAATTACTCTCGATTTGCTCTATCAATTAAGTAATTAAAACTATTGAATATATTTGGCGTTAATTTTGAAGAAATTCATTATCCACAATTAAATGAAACTACGTGATGTAGTATTATTTCTACTTTCTTTAAGTGCTTTACCGCGACCTAGGTTTCGTTGTATTACAACATCTTCAGGTGGGATATTAGCAAAGATATCTTTGCTAAATATATAGCAAAGATATCTTGAAATAATACTACATCACGTAGTTTCATTTAATTGTAATTAAAACTAATTAAGTTTTGTAATGTTTTTAATAATTGTCGCTAAAAAATTTTTGAAAGGTAATCACTCCACTCCATAAGTCGTCAGTCGCTAAATTATCTTTGTCGTTAAAACTTTTTTTTGTCGCTAAGACTTACGCAAAAGTCGTCATTTCTAACGACAAAGTCGCTAAATTGGCAACACTAATCGTATTATACAATAACATACATCAATTGTCATTTCGTAACAACAACAATCCCTTCAAAACAATTCAAACGTTCTGGTTGGTTGTAGATAATTGTGACTGTTGCCATATTGAAAAATAAATAAACCATGCAGATATATTTTGAAGTCATAAATAAAATTGTACTAACTAAAGAAGCTAAAAGATAATTCAAAGCTAAAGGATAATTAAAAGCTAAAGGAAAAATATCGTGTTAATGGTCATTTCGATAAGTTTGTTTTAAAAATCGATGATAGTATTTTTTACAGTTTTGGATATTTGGGCGAATTGTGGACGTTAAAGATTTTAAATGGCAACATTTTTATTTATGTTTTGTAAACAACCTGGGCTTTAAAATGAAATTGACCTTAAAATTATATTTTAACACAATCTTTATTTTTTGTAATTTCTTCTGTAAAACTATCAAATGAAAGGGTTAGTCAGAAAAGTCATACTCGCCATCGCTAAGAAGAGAATTTATGCAATATTGCCACATTTCTTATGTTTATCGAAATATAGGTTAATGCATTTCCATTTTAATGACTTATGACTATTATTAAATTTCGGAAAAGAAATCGTATAATTTTTGAAAAAAATATGTAAATGTAATACCATGATGAACTATTGTGGATTGAAATGACTCTACTTACTGACGATTTATACTATATAAAACCGATAGTTGTAATTAGGAAAGTTAGGCCATTATAATCGGGTAAGTAGGCCTCGCATCTGGGAGTGCCTTAGTGTAACCGTAAGCTCATTCAGGTTGGAGCTTTTAAATTGTAATTGACAGATTCAATTCTTGTCACAATTGCGTGTGTTATATTTGCTATCTCATTTTTTGTCTTCTACATGCAATTTGAAATAAACCAAAAATATAATAAACATGGTAAAAAATAAAATATTTTCAGTGTGCAATTATAAACGACACGCTTATTTGAATTAGTCACGTAATTAAGACATAGCTAGTGACATGTATATTTAAAATAATGTTTTTGTGTAGAACTGTATTTTCAGCACACAGTAACGAGTTGCACAATATGATAGCCAGCAAACTTTGTGAAGTTTAATAGCTACATTGGCCTAAGTACTAAATGGGTCAAACTACATTTCCTACTGACCCCTGTCTGATTTTTGTTTACAATATCTCATTTCCCTCTTAATACTTATTATAATTATTATTTGAATTCTGTATTTTTGAATTCTTTAATTGTTCATAAATTGATATCTTTCGAATGATTTCACTATAAAAAATATCATAAATAGCCTAATTCCATCCACAGCTGATATAGAGCTCCCTCAATGCTCATATTATTGGAGATAATGCCTATAATTGCTACTCTGGGCAGGAGGTTTGACGATCGCAGTGCGTAATTTTTTGCAGCTGTAACGCTGTTACCCTCCCATATTTGTGGTATTTTAGCTGCATGATTACAAATATTTCTCCGTTTCCGCTGACGAGCGGCTGGGAATTGAACTCGGGACCTAGCGGTACGCTGCAAGCTCAAATACTGTAAGCCTGTGATCAACCCAACATATGGTATGTTGGGCAGCGACATAAATAGACATAAAAACATATTTTATTCTATAACTCTGACATTACATCAACATATTTCTCTCTTTGGGGATTTAGAAGTCTTAAAAATGTATGTTCCTTGAGGAATTTGAAAAATGTTAAAGCATTCAAATGTATAATTGTTTTAAAATGACGAAAGATATTATATAAAATAGAATAAAAAAGTATTATTTTCTAATAAGATCTTAGTTATTCTCTATTTGGAAAAGCAATTTTTAAAATTATTAAATTGTTTTGTGAACGTGAAATGTTTATATATTCGTAACGTAATTAATAGTATTTTATGGTGATTTATTAGTTTATTGATTAAATGTGAAATCAGTTACTAACCCACTGTATACGAGTTTGACTTGCATTTGATTTGTTCATAATTCTAAATAAAACTTGCTTATTTCAGTGGAATTATTATAATGATCGGCCTTGGGCCGACAAGCGGTAAGTCGATACGCTTTGGATTCATGGGAGTATCTGCGCGAGAAGATTTAGCCGATCTGGTTGCTGCTAAGCTTCATGAGGCTTTCGAAAAGATAGACGAACTGGTAGCTAACTTCGATTGGGCCTCTCACTCCATGCCGAAAGCCCGTTCCAATTGATTAATTATATGTCTGGTTTCCAAGAAGAGGACACGATTATGATAGGTGTAATGACAACTGGATTTATCGAGAGTGAAAAGAAATTGACCACATCACAATTTACTTAACGATAATTCATCATTAAAAATGTGTACTATTCATATTATGATAAACATTTGTTATTTCGAGAAATATACGTAAAAATTAGAAAGCAAAATAAAACAACGCTTCAATGCACGTGATCTTTTTTATTTTCAGAAATATTTTAGGCAAATGTTATATCAAATATAGTGCATGTTTAAATCTACGGACTGAGAGGTATTTAAATGTATGGGGATGTTATAGCAGATAGTATTACATTTTATGAAAACAGTCTTTGATTTATAAAGAGTTTACTGATTGAGTTAGCGTGGCTTCAGTATAAAACAGACTAATGTCTAACCGTGTAGACGACCAAATTTAAGATTTATATCGCTTGTTTAGAGTAGAATCCATTTGACTTTATAGTTGCTTCTAGTTTGAATAAGATCTGCTTTTATTTATTTATTGAAAACCCCATGTTCAATTTACAAGTCATTCCAAAGCACATGTGCAAGGACATGTGCAAATACTAAAAGTACAACAATTTATATTACACATAATAACAAAAATAATAATTGATAACACAGAAAAACACACATGAATTCAGACTGAACATAAAACTAATTATCAAACTTAAATTACCGAGTAACTCCATAATCGCATTCTTGAATTGTCAATGGAGCCGAAGAAAGTATCAAGATTTGACACCTCTTGCAATATTGTATCGATTAACTGTGTGTGAAGAACTTATGAATGCTGCAAGATATTCATGCGTGCTCTAGGCAGATGAAATGACTCCGTTCTTTCACGTAACAGGCAGAAGCATAATGCGTTAGCAAACACAAGATCGTGGGATTATCAAAATAATGATTTGTTAGTTTAAAAAAAATGCATGATCAAAAGCAATTCTCTTCGGAGTTGAAGTGAGTTACATCCGGCACTGCCCATTATAAACTCTGAAGGAAACAAATGAAGATAGTACTCGGTCACTTTATTATCTAAAGACCTAATTAAATTTCGGAAATTAACGATAGATTTATTACAAATGTAATCGCTTTGATGAAGATGTCAGAGTAGGCCTTGATTAAGTACAGGATTAGGCTATCAGGAATGGGGTCCGTTTCAGCTAGCGATGTTTCAATGCGAGCTCGATTGCAGAATACTCTACCCTTACAATATGCAAGTGAGATGCACCGTCTGTATTGCCAAGTAGTGTTGCTTCTACGATGTCGAGTATCTCTTCATTATTCAAAAATACTTATATTAGGCGTACAATATATTCAGATACTCCAGAGTAGAGATATAAAATTGACTATTAACGAGAAATTAGATATGTCCTTCTATAAATCGCGTGTTATTGCAACATCGATTTTGATTATAGATTGTGCATATATAGAAGTCTTTTTTTGTACAGAATCTAAATATACAATTTCAGCTTTTAATTTAAGTTCATATTTAGTCGATAGATAATAGAAAACATGCATTGTAATAATATTATTCTGATCAAAGAAAGAAAAAACTAGCAGATTTTACGACAAAAAATTTATGTAATAATTGAATATTTATGAAGGTTTTGGGTTGGGAATAAGGATCCATCCTTATTCCCAATCCTAAATCTAACCTAAAATCCAGTCTATGTCTATATGTTATAACTATATCTATACTACTATATGTGATAACCATTAGACAATTGTATTAAAATGCGAACAGCGTCCCACGGTTCACGCTCCAGATTGACATGTTGTCCTAATAGTTTGTCATGCTATAAGCAGTGATAGAAATAAACGGAGATACAGATAGATATTTGATTAATCAGAAAATGAAAAAAAATCACCAAATACAAGAGGGAACCCGCCTAGAGTTCTGCAGTCGTTCATTTCTATTAAAATTTGTGATACAAATGAATGGAATTCAATATAAACCAAACTTTATGGAAACCTGAAGATGTTGTAGTACAACGAAACCTAGGTCGTGGTAAAGAACTTAAAGAAAGTAGAAATAATACTACATCACGTAGTTTCATTTAATTGTGAAATTATTTTCCGTCTAAATTCTTACTTGCAGTTAGGAAACATGAAATTTTCGCCTTCTCTTGTTAAACCCACACATTTTTAACGATTCCAAGCTTGGTACCCTATGTGTTGTCTAGTAAACTTGGCACTATAACACCTCATTCCTTGCTTTCTTTTTTATATTCTCGCTAATTGTCTTTTCTTTGATTAAGTTTCAACTTGTTTAGTTGCTTTTTAGCTTTTTTAGTATTACTATAAAATTTTTAGGATTCTTCCTTTTTTATTTGCTTCAATATTTTTAGATTTATCCTTAATACCATCAAATAAAACTTTAGTAATATATTGGTTAATGTAATACAAAGGTTTGCGTTTCGGTTTAGAATTAACAATTGAAAAATTTGAAGTTTTTGAAAAGGTGTTTTTACAGTTAATGTTCCAGAATTTGCTTTTAATTTTAATAAAGGAGACTCATTTCACAATCGATTATTTATTTCCTTGGTTGGTGATATAAATGTATATCTTCCTAGGAACAATGATGTAGATTTTCTACGTTTTCTGACTCCGAGGAAGAGTATGTAAATAATTCTGATGCGATATCGATATTTATTTGGGAGAGTATACATTTGCATGCTACAGATATTCCCGATATTAAACTGTTTTTTTCAAGAATCTTAGTTATTTTTTTCATATTATTTAATTATTAATACTATGCATTATCGACAAGTGTTATAAAACAGATACATTAAAGAGAGAAATAATTATTCTATTATTCAGAGGCAGATAGACGACAGAAAAAATATGAGAGTATGTAGAGTGGTGGGGGAAGAGCGCGCGTGGCGTTCGTCGCTGTTGTCTGGCGTGCGAAACTATTACCAAAGCCCGCTGAGTGGAGTGTGTTTTGAAAGGTTTTCAAAGAATATTTTCAATGTATAAATTATTTAAAAGCTGTCCAGGAAGAGGTATGGGTATATTTAGTAGGTTATGTATTTACGTATCTGAATCATTTACCTTATTTAGATACAATTATGTATGGAATAAAACGGCACTGATTGATGTTGTTAATAAAAAAATATGTATCTATTTATACGTATCAGAAAATCGTAACAAAGTCGTCTTTGCTTATCGAATATTTTTTTAATAATAGGTACAGTCACCTAACGAGATCCACTTTTTGCAAAATGTTTGTAAAATCAGAAAATGACATAATTATTAAAAATTCTCATCAGTGTGGAAGATATTGTTTATTTATGGTTTTAATATTTAAAAAAAAAACATATTTTGTAGCCTTTTACATTAAACACTTTTTCCAAGTTGTATTGCGTTTTTATATTAAAAAGGCATTTTAATATTGTTGGTATTATTAGGAACCTTGATTAATAATAAAGCCCATCACACAACTATGTGTATTAAGTAAAATCAAATTTTGATAATAGTTACCCGCCAAATGATACTTACAACAGCGGTACTAAGAGTGCGGCCCGCCGGCTGCTTGCGGCTCGTGGACACTTATGATGTGGCCAGCGTCGCCGCCGCCGGGTTGGGAAAAAATACTTATAAAAATTAGAAATAAAATGAGTTGAAATAATTTTTATAGCTTTTTTTGTGAATACAGAAATTTAGAAAAAATTTATTAGATCCATGAAATTGAGCAGTATTCTTTTTTTTTTTTTTCTGTTTGTATCCTGCGATCAGTCATTAGAACTATAAGCAGGTAGGTTGTGGTATGTATCTTGTTTGGGCGAATATAGGGCCAGTGCCCTTAATCGCTCTAATTATGAAGCACGTCAGCTCTCTTGAGTCTCTTTATCGAGTTGGGCTGCAACAGCATGTGCGAAAGTGGGTTAGGATGGAATGTCAGACGATCTTTGTATGTGGCTGTGTAGCGTTTTGCTTCGTCTACGATGGTTGAAATTTGTAGGTATTCGTGGATTTCCGAATTGCGGGAGTACCATGGTGCACCTGATATGACCCTAAGTATATTGTTTTGGGCTCTTTGTAGGCAGAGTATGTTCGAATTACTGGCCGATGACCACAGTTGAATCCCATATGTCCAAATGGGTTTTATTACGGAGCAGTACACTCTTAGTTTGTTGCTTAGGGATAGTGCTGACTGTCTTCCTAGAAGCCATAGCAAATTTCTAAATCGAAAATTGATTTCGTTACGCTTATTTTTGATGTGGTCTTTCCATGTCATCCTTCGGTCCAGATGAAACCCCAGGTATTTGACGCAGGACGATTGCGGTAAGGTGTTGGTACCTAAGTTGACTGCAGGACAAGTTGCACGTCTCAGAGTGATGTGGTGAGATTTTTGGGCACTAGCTCTTATACGCCGTTTGTTCAACCATTTATTTGTGTCATCGAGTTGTGCCTGCAGCAATTTACTTGCCTCTTCTGGACTGCTATTACATGCGAGAAATGCAGCATCGTCAGCATAGGTTGCTACTGTAATATTAGGTGTCTGGGGTAAGTAATTCGTGAAGATGTTGTAAAGCACCGGACCGAGTACCGATCCCTGGGGTACTCCTGCGTGGCAACTATACAAGGAAGACTTGGCGTCACGGTGTTTTACTCGAAACATTCTGTCTCTAAGGTAAGAATCCATCAAGGGGTAGAAAGAGTGTGGAAGTGCTTGCTTTATTTTGCATAGTAACCCTTTGTGCCAGACCTGATCAAATGCCTGTTGGATATCCAGGAAAGCAGCAGAACAATATTCTTTCCTTTCCAAACAGTCTCGTATAGTACGATAGACTCTGTGTACTTGTTCTAGGGTCGAATGTTGCTTGCGAAACCCGAACTGATGATCTGGTATGACGTGATTGATATCTAGGTATGCATGTATCCTAGTAAGGATTATTTTTTCCCACAATTTGCTTAGAACTGGAGTTAAGCTGACAGGACGGTGTGAGGATGCATCGTTGACTGGTTTACCGGGTTTATGGATCATAACTACCTCGGATATTTTCCAAATAGCAGGGACATGTTTTGTTCTGAAGGTTGCATTAACGAAGGTTACGAGGAAGACAATACATTTTCTAGGAAGCTCTTTGAGTACCTTCGGGGTGATCAGGTCAAATCCTGGAGCTTTCTTCGAGTCCAAGCTGGCTATTTCTTTGGACAGCTCCTTTGGGGAAGTAGGTCTTATCGGCAGACACAGCTGCAGGTCCTGATTTAGGATCAGATCTATTTCAGGGTCCTCAGGGTTGTCAGATCCGTTAGGTTTGAAGACATTAGCAAGATGACTGGCGAAGGTCTCAGCTTTTTCTGGGTCTGTCCGTGCCCATGTGTTGCCATTCCAGATTGGCGGTGAACATTGTTGGGGCTGTGGCATATTCCTGGTAGCTTTCCATAAAGAATGGGTCCCATGGCCATTGGGTGACATCTTTTCCAGTCTTTGTTTAACTGCAGCGTTAGTGACATCAGCAAGAAGAATCTTTAGTTCTTTTATTGCTTTGTTCAGTCGCGTTTTGTCTTCGCTGTTACGGGAAAGTTGCCAAACTCTACGAAGGCGGCGTTTTTCATAAATTTTTTGACGGATTTCAAACGGGAGCGGTGTATTCGCAAATGAATGCTTCAGTGTGGGTGTGCTTGTCCACGCTGCCACTTGGATCAGGTTTGTAATGTATAGACATGCATCGTCTACATCTTCAGCAGTTTTTAACGGAAGTTTGAGAGTGATATTTTCGTCGAGATATTCTCGGAAACCATTCCAATCGGTTTTAGCGTCAGTTAGATAGGAGCTATGGGTATCACGGGGTATCGCAATAGGGCTTACAGTAAGAAGTATTGGTGTGTGATCAGAAGATCCATCTAGGTTTGACTCGATTAGGAGATTTTGATGACAAATGCCTTTTGTGATGATAAATGTCTATAAGATCAGGAGTTCTCTCGGTATCTATAGGCCAATATGTAGGTTCTCCGGTTGAAATGGTCGCTAGATTGTTGATCTCAGTACTACATTTTAATTCTCTACCTCTTGTAGTTGTTAACCTAGATCCCCAATGTGTGTGCTTAGCGTTCCAATCACCACCGGCTATGAATCGGTTTCCTAAAGCTTTGAAAAACTCCGTAAACATATTCTCCTTAATGGGGTGACGCGGTGGACAGTATATTGCTGAGAGGATGAGGGGTCCTGCACGATCATCGATCCGTACAGTTGTAGCTTGCAGGTACTTGGTTTCCCAAGACTCGAGTAGGCAATGCTTAATGTTCTCCTTAATTACTATTGCCGCACCACCATGAGCTTCCCCTTCGGGGTGTGAAGTTGTGTAAACGCAGAATCCACGAATGCATATGCGTGATCTTGATGTAGTGTGAGATTCTGATATAAGGCAGGCGTCAAGCTTATTGGTTCTCAAAAACATCTCAAGTTCTTTAGTGTTGGGAGCAAGTCCGTTTATGTTCCACGTGGCGATGTGTAGAGAAGTCATTTTGTCAGATTAGATATCAGGGTAGTTATAAGTCCCAGTAGGGAGCCTATTTGTTGAATTAAGAGATCCATTTTCTCACTTCGTTTGGCAAGTATATCTTCTAATTTATTAGATTGTTGGTTGTTGGTTGCCTACCTTTGGCAATATCGGCATAAGATGTTTTGTGGGTGTTACTATGACCCTTAGTGTCAAAGTTGGTGGTAGTTGGTATGTTGATAACAGGTGTTTGAGAGGGTAGTCTAGCGCGAGAGGCGAGATTCTTGGTCCTTCGAGCTAGTATTTCTTTGTATATTTGGCATCCTTTATAATTAGCAGGGTGGTCGCAACAGCATAAAGCACACTTGGCTGGAGTTGTCCTATTCTTTTTGCACTCTGAGGTTTTATGGTCTTCACCGCATTTCACGCATCTAAATGGTCTCGTGCAGTTATTTCTGGTATGACCATATTGTTGACAGCGTTGGCATTGTACAATGAACTTTGATTTCCGGGGATCCTCAATCTTAATTTTTTGCTGTGCGATAAATGCAATGTTTTTAACGTCAGGATTGTTAATGCTAGGCTCGATATTGACGAAGAACGTTGAAGTCGGTTTCTTTTCGAGGCCGTATCGTACATTAATTATTTCACCTCTGACTTTGTTGTTGGTCGCTGGAACTGCCTCAACAATAGCTTCATGAGGTGTGAGGTGATGCAAGTTCTTAATGACAATTCGGTAGCATTTGGAGTCCTTAGGCGTAAAAGTATACCCTATAAGCCCGTTATCTCTGAGGAGATTGATAATTTTCTTATATTCTTCTGGAGTTTTCATTAGCACGTGAAGGATATTTTTGGTAATCATTTTGAGCTTATAATTATCTTTTTGGCTAACAGTTTCAATTAGTTTTATTAACTCGTTGACGTCTTCTATACCACTCAGAACTATTGGTGGTGGTTTGTTGGGTTTCTGAGTTTTTGAAAGGGCAATGTCATCATTTGGATCAAGCGGTAAGTTGCTAAACCGGTTCTTATTTACAATTCCATTAGACGGTGGTGGAGAATCGTACATTTTCCTCTTCTTATTGCCACGAGGAAGTGGTACATGTTGCCATATGGGTGGGGCAGGATGTTGAGAGATATCTTTTATTACTGTAGTTTCAACAGGCAACAGGTCTGATTCAGGTTGTTTTTTTGAAGTTGTTGACTGTCCTCTGCTTATATCAGAGAGGGATGATGATCTTTGCCTAGAGAAGTAGCTTTGATGAAGTACTTGTTGTTTAAGTAATTTCTGTTGTGGTTGTGATATTGTTTCTTGTTTGGAATTCATATTGTTCCCACGAGTAGGGTCGATATAATAGGTCACTCACAGGGTAGAGCAGTATTCTTAAAACATTAATGAGCTACATGAAATTGAGCAGTGTACGTAATTATTTTGTTTAAATCAGTCTTCTCATTGCTACATGCTATTCTAATGATATCATCGAGGTGTTTGCCAGTCGATCGATTTCTGAAAATGTTTTTGATGTGTTTCATTTTCGAGTAGTTTGCATAAAGTATATGTTGAAGTAAACATAGTTAAAATCGACAGTGCACAGTTTTTTTATGCTTTTATATGTATCAGGCAATAATTTCCAAAACGCAAGATATTCTTTTTCATTTCTTTATTCATCGAAAATTGCACGCATATTTCGATCATTTTTCAGTTATCTTCGTTTATCTGGTCATATTATCTCGTCGAATAGACGAAATTGATCAAATCCTAATTTACCCAAGGAGTGAATAGCATTAGTTTTTAAATGCCATTGCTTTTCTACTTTCTCTTCAAGTTTCTTGAGAGTTGGAAAGTTTTTGAAGTCATTATTACAAATTTATTCTACGTACAACTTTATTTGTTCTCAAATGCCAATGTTTTATTAGTCATTTGAGTTGTTACCTTATTTTCTCTTTATAATTGAGTGTTCAGATTGTTAGTTATGTCACATAGCAAACATATGAATAGTATCCACTATTCATCATCATTTATTTCAGTATACCATTTCTTATTTTCGCTCAAGCAAAACATGATTTCATGAAGAAGTTCCAAAAATCTCTCTAATACTTTTCCACGGCTTAACCAACGAACAGATGTGTGTAAAATAATGTCGCTGTATTTACATTTCATTTCTTCCAGTAAAGATTTGCATTTACAGTGATTGAGTTCATGAGCTTTTATGAAATTAACAATATTTACTACCGTTTTCATAACTGAATCCAATCTCTCATTAGGAACCCTTGCGCATAGGTTTTTCTGGTGAAGTACGCAATGTATAGCTATTATATCTCGCGGAAGCTCCCTTTTTAACAAAGCAACCGAACCATTTTCTTTACTAGTCATCGATGGGCAGCCATCCGTACAAATTAATACCAATTTTTGAAATGAAATACCATGGCTGTCAAAAAAACCGTTTATTTTCTCCAAAAAATTTTTGCTATGAACCTTCATAGGAATCATTGTAAAAAACTCTTTATTGACTTCAAAATTTTGCATGGAGTACCCAACAAATACTGTACACTGATCCGTTGAAAAAACGTCCATACTCGCGTCACAAGATAAACTGACATTTTGTATCTTATTTTTGTTTATTATTGTTTGTTTACTCGGATGTTATTAAAATACATTATTTCACCATTTCCGCATCGGTAAAAGGTTTAATTTTTTTTTGGCAAGCAATTTCAAAAGGTACCTTCGTAACTGCTTCTTCTTGTGCGATCGGTATAGCCATACCATTTTATTGCTGGTGTAAAGAATGCTTCACCCGTCAATTCTCAAAGGTGATCCAACGGGGAAATTTTCATTGAATGATTTGGGTTTGGCTAGGAAATGACGTATAACTTTATACTTTTTCGTAACAACTTTTCTCTACAGATAAGACATAATAAACTACTCTTTCCTTCGATAACAAAACAGTGGTCTTCCCAATTTTGTCGAAAATGTCGATTTTGATCAGTTAATTTGTGTTTTTGTTTTCATATAACTTTCGCGATATTAATACGATTTTTCAATTTTAAATTAAAAACGTAATTAATTATGCACGTCCGTTCCGTACAAAGCAAAGCAAGCAAATCTAACAAAATGGCGTCTTGGTGATACGCGCACGACGACAGAAAAAAATCACGTGACTCGCCCTGCGTTCCGAATCGCGATAATACCGCTCACGGTGCAGCGACGTAATTAATACGTTTGTTTCAAATTGAATACGATGGTACCGCCGTAACAGAGTTACTCGTGCGCGCTTATTCAAAAGTGCGTACTATGGAACTATTAGCTACTGTATCGAATGCTCTATAGCCAGTGTTTTGTATGGAATTATAATACTGTTGAAAATATTTAGATGGCGCTGAAACAGTTTTCCAAGCAAAAGCTTGCTATCGAGCATACGATCCTACAGCAAAAAGTTATTTAGTTAGTGGTCTAGTTACAGTTTAGAATTTGGACGTAAGGCTCGATTAAAAAAAGTAGGACTATCACTGATATCTAAATTCAAATACTTAGTGCAATAATTTAGGCAAAATTAGTTTATTAGCCCTTCTTAAAGTGGAAAATTGCAATAAAATAAAAAAAAGAAATCTCATGATTTTCCCTGTCCTTAACTAATCTACAACTAATTAACTAAAAGAACCAATCATTCATTTTTTATCACAATTTACGTGGGCTTTATTTGGAGTATTAGAAAAAAAATTATACAAATTTATTAGCAAAGAATCTAAATAGGCTCTTTTGTTATACTCTTGCTGATTATACTTACTTAATTTTGGTTTCAACTTCTCTACGATAGATACATTTTTGGAATATGCGAAATTCACTCAAAACTTATAATTCAGCTTTTGTGGTATTTTTATTTTCTTGCAGAACTAAAACCCTGTGTAAATTTTAAATTAGGCGTCAAGTGCTTAGTGAATACCAATTTGTTATTTGTTTTAGACGAGTCGTTGGGTGTGCTAATATTATATAAAATGTAATAGATGGTACTTAAACTAAAAATATTGAAATCGCAGATATCCCGAGCAGCTCCGAGCGTCTCAGAGCAACTTGCTTGAACACAATATTGCTTCTGCACTTAGAGATTTTTATGTATCTTTCTTATATCGTTATTTTCTACTTATAATCTTATGACGTAAACTTTTTCATTCTATTTCTACTATATTTAATAACTTTCACTTTATATAACGCTTCAATCATTTAATTTATTATACACAGATAATTAATAAACAAATACGCCCGGTTAACCATGCTTTCTTTGGCTTGATTTTGTTCTTTACTACTTCGTAAGACACATTTAGAATATCTACGAGTAAATTCCGGTCACTTTGGCAATAAACTATTTTTTAAGAATTCGCTCCACGCGTTTCCTCTTCCATCGCAGGCGTTTTCTTTCCAAAGACCGTTTGACGTAGAAGTTAATGATCGACCCAGTAATGAAGATAATCGACTCACATATTTCACAATATAAAAAAAAAATATTTCTCTAAAAACTTTGGAGAGCGTAACGTTGCCTTAAAAAAATGTTTAGTTACGAAAAAGGATGAAGCTAAGAGCAATTAGAAAATCTCTTTCTTAAATTTGTGAGAATATTATCCATAACAGGGAAATAAATATTCATTTTTAAGTATTTCGATATATTTATATCGGAAAGCAAATCAACAGAATGTTTCTTATCAAGGTCATTTAAGTTATGAAATCGTTCAGCCTATTGGCTCTGGTTGTCGGTTTTTTTTAATTTGCGTTGGCCCAAATGATAAGTCATGTTTTATGGCAAAAGCAACTACTTCTTCGAAAACTATTCTAAAATTGTTTCTGCGCTCTTCGAATGATGTATTTGGTTTATGGAGTCTTTTAAGGTAGATTCTTTGGTTTGAAAATATTTATTTAATACATTTAAAAGCAATGATACTGGTTTAAAAATCGACAGACATACAAAAAAGGTTACTTTTGAAATGGAGTTTACCAAGTCAATTATTTCGACTATATTCATGTTTAGACTCGGTTTTATCTATTCTTCTATAACAGTAGTAATGGCTGCATTATTTGCAAATAACTGCTTTAAAATTTTCAAACCGATACGTCCAACGTGTGATGCTAAGGCGTCCAATTTCAGTACCGTGTTTAATACCGACAGATTCGTTTTTGGAATTATAGATATGGGTGTGATAGCTTGGATGAGCGAAATGCTCATGAAGAACTTCGACAGCGCTGAAAAATGAAGTTTATGTGGAAAGATTTCCCCATGAATCGACGTTTATTAAATTGAGTCTGAAAAATAAAATAAAAACAAAAAAGAAATTGTAGGATATGTGAGCATGCTGGAATAAATGTATTACCTGTGTACCAAATAATGTATGCATGTTTGGTACACAGGTAATACGGATGATTTTTTAGTTATTGCTTAAACACAATGGAACTTTCCGGTTACATACTTTGTCGTAAGATTGACCAATTATAGCTATATTTTTCAGGTTACAATCTCCTAATATATGTAAAATCAGTTTCGGTACATCGTCTATATCTCGCGATGTTTAACAATCGATGAAAGGCAGAAACGTTTTTCCACGTTTAAATCTCTTTCATACCAAATAACTATTGACAGATTTACTTCTTTATGGGAATTCGCTTCGTCTGCAATCAAAGAAAATAATTCAAGTTCTTTGACCTCTATGATTAATTCTTGCACTGTAAGCTGAGCTACAATTTGGATAATTTCATTTTGGACTTGGGAGTTTTTAAAATATTTTTGAAAATGATTATCCTATTTAACGGAAAGTTCATAAATTTTTCATAAATTTTCTTTTCCAAAAATTATTTGTCTTGCCCAAAGGCCTCTGCCTAATTACCCCTTTTAGTACACAGATGATGATTTTATTGTCAAGATTGCATTGAAAGAATTATTTTGAAATTCAGTTGATTAAATAGTTTGGTCACAGAAAGACTCAGAGAAGTATACTGATCGGACAGTATAACGAAGTTTTTAATACTAGAAATTTATGAATCACAGGACTTTTAGTGTTTCTAATGCAAATTGCTTTGAAAACACTGCTCTGGTACTTTTTGTAGAAACAATTGGCTACCAGTAATAATAGCTTAACATCAAATAAAAATATAAAATTATAATCAGAATTAGCCATTATTTGAAAGCGGTGTTCGAATTATTTAAATCAATTATTTAAACATAAATGTAATTTATGGTTTTTAACTGTAATTATATGACAGCATGATTATTATTACAATACTATGATTTAAAATGGTTTTTCAGTGTACACGTGACCTTTGCCATTTATACAATCGTGATTTGTTATTCACGGTCTTATCAGTATATTTTTTTTTCAATAAACTTTTATGGAATGCTAGTGGCATGACTTTTCAATCTTAATTTATTAAAAATGAACTTTCAATCTTACTATATCAAGGATTTCAATATTACTTATTCTCCTCTGTGTCATATTATTATTAAACATATTATGCCACTGAGGAGACCGACCCGTATTTCTGTTGTTTGTTATTTTTTAGGAATTGGTGGTTCCTTAAAAGGAAAAACGGAACCATCATAAGATCACTCATGTATCCATCAGTCTGCCTACATAAAAACTTGAAATATGGCAGAATAACAAAGCATAATAACCCGCATAGGTCCCAAAATCTAATACTTGATACTGTACATATTTGGGTATAGCACCAACTTAAAAGCAAATTATGAAAATTCCAGAACTATTTCTTTTTCAGAAATTAATGAGAGATAATTCTAGGAAATGTGGCGGAAAATATGTACAAAAAACATATTCTTGCAACCTCTTCCTCCGTATCAGAATGTGCTAAAGTCAAAGTTACAGAAAAAATACTAGAGTTCATCTAAAGGTTAATCAAAAACTATACCAATTTTACAAACTTCATAGTTTTTGAGAAATTAACAATAATTATATGCACGTCTACATGTATATTTATAAATAGTTCTACGGATGTATATTTATAAATAGTTTTTAAGAAATACTTTATATGATAAACATTTAAATGGACGTAATTGTGTACGAAATCCTTATCGATCGAGATCTACTTGTACGTAATAATTTTTTTTCAATCTCACTCTACTTGCATATGTTCTATACGCGCAATCAGTGTTGATGGTAATGTTTGTAATTATTTCATTACGACGGACCGCGTCATGGTAATATTGCTTAAAGTGGAACCCGAGAAACCAGTAATTTGACCTATCTCCATTATTTCTATATAATAAGCACAGATAACATTTTTATCTGCTGTCCGCCGGCTCATCGGTCGTCGGTCATATGCAGTAGTAGTTTTTATAACAATTATCTTATTCTAGTTCGACTAATTGGTTTAATAATTGTCCATTTGTTGTGTGTTGTTGGTGTATAACCGTGACATTTTTTAAATAAAAATTGATTATTAATTTATTTCAAATCATTCTAATAATAACATGTAAGTAATAAAAAAAAAAGCGTCAAAAAAACAATTACACGCACAAGGGCATTTCCGAAATTGAATTGCCCTTTGGTGTGTAATCGTATATATGTGTGAGTTTTAGTGATGGCTTGTCACTAGCGATGTTATATCGATAATATAAAAATAAAGAGGCACGTATTTTGTCAAATTTTGTTAACAATTTATTTCCCAGAGAACATAATTATGAAATCGCCTCCAATTTAACATATTTTTAGAAGTTATTAAATTCTATAGAAGTAACTCCCGTCTTAAAAATGACTATACAATATTTCATATGAGGCATTCCCTCTCATATTTGTTTAATACTTGTTTAACTTTAAATATTCTAGGTGCGTTAATTGTACTGTGAAAAATTAAAAAAAGGAATTTTCATTACAGTTCCTCAAATAATGATATTACGCCACCAAAATTTAAAAAATATATTTCTATGAATTTAAATAATCCTTTTGTTAGTTATTATAAAAATATTAGCCTTTAAATGGAATAATCTTATTCAAATAGCTTCTCAAAGTTTCTTTTGATAAATTGTTCAAAGTTGATTTAAAAAAAAAAGCCCTTACTTAATTCGAAAACCGATTTAATAAATTATGAAGTGTTAGGTAGTCTATCACGTCTTTAACCCGGATTGTTATTTAGAAAATTATGGCTCAATCGAAACTACTTTCAAATTTTATCATTTAATATTGTAGTATCAATGCGTTTTGCGGTGGAAACTATACTGGAAAGAATAGTATTTTTTGCAACTTCTAAGCAGTTTCCACTTTCACTTAATTTTAACTCTGCATCACAATATAACCTTATGTGTGCAGATATAAATTGTCTAATCGTTGGGTTATTATTAAAACCACCCCTAGAACGTTCCGGCACTAAAAATGTTTAAAAAGTTCTTGTGATAGTTTATAAAAAGACAAAAATTGCAAGTGACCTTTTTGAATGTAGTTTGTGTAAATATTTTGAACTCGTTATGTTTAATAAGAACCCCCATAAACCTAAACGTCTCGTAGAGTTTATAATATGGGTATCATCCTCCAATTTTAAATTTTTAAAATATTTATATACTCGATTAGTCGAAAACGTCTCGTTTGCTAGTTGAGCACAAAGGTTTTTTAAACCCTGAAGAGAGAAAGTTCCTGTAATTAAAAATATCAAATATGTCATTAACGAGGGTAATAAATAGCACAGTGGCTTCCGAATTCTCAAATTGTGATAAACGCAAAAAATCATGGCAGTAGTGAATGGCTGTCGTAATAGATTTTGAAAGTAATTGCGCTACTAGCATCAATTTCATTTTTTGTTTGAAATAATTAATTTGCCTAAATATAATTTTGTTTCAGAATTTTCACTATTTGAACATCGTGTAATTGCATGATAAGGATAATTTTAATTATTCTACCATTTTCGTCCAATAAAATTTATTTCACCGAACATATTTCTCACAAGTTTTAACAAGTGACACAGATCGATTAAATATATTTTTTGAACTTTATATGTGAAATATGGAGTATATGGTTTGCGTGGAGTATATGGCGCCAAGTAAACTACGTGTTAAGATTGAAGCGATTTCGTCAAATGACTGAAAATACTACACATATCGCAGTGTCATTAAATAAATCGAGGCCAAATTTTCAATAAATTTGCCTGTTGTGAAGCCGTGAAACTTCTTCCTGGAAAGAAACCATCTGGAAGTTTTCAAAAGCTATTCACAGCCGCAACCATAAATACTAGAACTTGATTTGCAATTGCCGATTCGTCTCCGTGCAAATCATTGCATGTATTAATATAGTTAAAATATGTTTTTCGGACAAATTCAGTATTCCCTAGCGCTCATTTCATTAAAAGCGGTGCTAACAAGTAATTCTTTATTTGGTCATTTCCTTTATTTCATTAGATGACTCGACTCTAACACCCGCTTCGCTATTTACTCTCCGATATGATTTCCTACGTGTGTTAATATGAAGTAAACAAAAATCAAAATTCTCACGGATATAATTATAACACTTTGAATGATAGAAATTGAGAATTAGTTCAAATTTTCTAAGTTCTTCTCTACAACTTTTTTTCATTTACCCTATTTACTAGAAATTCCGACGTTTCATTACTACATGATGTGGTAAGGTCGTTTAAGTTATCTCATTTCTCTTCATTCTCTTGGATTTAGCCATCATGCTTAATATATATATATATATATATATATATATGTATATATATATATATATATATATATATATACATATATGTATATATTATATATATATATATATATATATATATATATATATATATATATATATATATATAAGATAACATTGGTCTTTTTGGCATTAACTTTATCTGAAAACAAAAATTATGGTGATGTGAAAGACAGGTACCAACTTTATTATAAATATTTCATTCTTATATCATACAAAATAGGTAAATATTTATAATAATATTTTAAACATGTGACCCAATTAACAAAACTTAAAGAAAACTTATTTTCTCTTTTAATTAAAAATATATACATGACATGAATTTTCTCACACGATGCAGAGTAAACGCATTCTTATTAAGCAGTGTGTTGCTTGTCCAATCTTGGTGAAAACACTAAACGTTTATAAGGGGCTTAACTATGAATGATGAAATATAAATTAGGATGATGACAAACACACCGTTACAAACTCTGTAGGCACTGAGTCCTTTTTCAAAAGACATTGATGTGCTCTTTGTACAAAACATTTTCTATCGAAATATTTTCTATATGCCATAGCATTTTTATGGGGAGTCCAGTTGTATCTATTAAGAATTATTGTCCATTTTGCTTGTCGTACAGAATTCATCGGAAACTTGAAAAATTTATTTATGAGTGATATTTTGAACAATAATATGGAAACCATTAACCAGGATCGACACTAATTACCAGCTTGTTTTTTATTTTTTTATGTATCAACATTATGTAAGGCCAGTTTTTATTTTAAGTACTGAATAATTTAGATACATTCCATTGTTTTAAGTTTGAAAACATTTTTCGTATCTGTGCCTGATTTGAATGCACGCCTTTTTCAGTTACATATATCAGCTTACGTTGTAAATTATATTAACAATTATTTTCGTTTCATTTCATCTATTAAAAAATTCTATCACAATCTACGTTATTTTTATTATAGAAAAATATCGATACGGCTTGTCGAAAAAATAATGCCAATCCCTATTACGAATACCATTTTTCACGGATATCTCGTAATTATATACACAAAATATAAAAACATTTAATAAAATGTAAAACAGAATATATTTACTATGATTTGTATATTTGACCAAGTCTAATTAAACGATAATTGAGCGGAAAATAAATGATAAAAAAGTAAGTACGTGCATTGCATTTCCTTGTGAAATATCTCTTTATTTGGATTATTCATATATGTCATTTCACAATCCAGTACTGAACAAGACAACATTGATTATTCTGAAATAATGTAACGGCGAGACGCTATCGAAGCAAGAAAGTATCCGACACTTTTATCTGTGGAAAGAGTTTTATTTGTTCACGTATTGTCATCGCTTTTCCACTCATAATAATGTCATAAAGAATATATTCTTACTTGCACGCTTTGTTCGTCTATTCGTAGTATATTACGCCTATAGTTCATAATCATTTTGACAATATAGCATTCTATCATTTTATAAACAATCTGTAACGAGGTTACCCACATAGAGACCTTTATATATAATAAGAACGATGCTAGTTTTCATGTAATTATTTTGAATGTAAGTTATAAACTAAATTATATACCATTACAACGGTAAATTAAATCTGATTACGAGTGCATTTATTCAGTGATACACGAGATTGCGATGCTGATCACTAGGCAACAAAAAATATTCGTAGATGCCCCTAATATCAGAAAAATAATTATTTATTTTTACCACGTACAGAAAAGGAGAAAATTATTTATTGTTATAATCATTTTTAATGAATTTAGGAGGGTAGTTTAAATTTTTCTTAGAAATGATCTCAATAACTTCTTCTACTGTTAGTATACATTCACTTTTTCACCATGCCTCACGTTTGTGTTAATTTTCGGATTTATTTCGTTTTATTTACAGTTTATAAAAAGATTTTCTGCTTTGAGTTATGCAAAAATAAAAGAAAGCTTCTTTTTGTTTATTGGGTCATATGTTAAAAAGTTAATAAAAGGCCTGTTGTTCGTTTCGACCTTAAATCCTGAAGAGGAGAATGCTTGGTTGACGTTTGTTCAAGTCACGGAAAACTTTTCGGGGAATCACCGATCACTCCTATATGAAAGCCTTGTTAATCAATTGTTAAATTGTTATAAAGCATTGGGTTGCAATATTTAAGATGTACTTGTGTCATTAAAGATGTACTTTCTGCATTAAACTCTTACTTTTCCTTCTTTTTAAATAAGACCTAGGTGCAGTGAGTGATGAACACGGTGAATGCTTCCACTAAGAAATTGCTTCAATTGAAGAGCGTTATGAAGGAAAACGGACCCATGCAATGCTTGCAGGCTACTGCTGTGATACCAACCTCTGCCTATAAAAGACAGACCAAAAGTACTAAAAAAAATATTTTTTAATTCTAAGTAATTTATTTACTTTAAAATAGCTACGAAAATATGAAAATTGAAAATAAATTTCTCTTGAAATTTATACGTCACTGAGATGTTTTATTTACTGTCATAAGTTGTCTGTGGCATGGTGATTTCGAATCACATCAGATTCTGAGGGTTAAAAAGTATTTTTTTCGTTGCCTAGTAATTATTTATTTTAGATTGTGTAGTAAAATTTAAAATATGTCACAATTTAATATAAATTAACTAAGCTATAAACTCCGAGTTTGACGCAGGCAGTTAGTGTTACATACTAATATGGAGAAGGATAACACAAAATTACACTATTTTTGGGAAACTTTCTTTACTACAGATTTATTCTTTAAAATTACGACATAAGTGTATGCTCTATGTGCAAAGAATTAAACATTAAACTTGCACTTTTGCGGTGTGCATGTAATTGTTAATTCACTCAATCGAAAAATACCTACGTGAATTAAGTTCAAATAATTTTTTTTTAAATCTAAGTTATATAGTGTAAAATCACCATCAAAAATAAATGTTTGGTTTTATAAATTCTCGTTATCGTCAGTTGTTATTTCTTCTACTTTTCATCTGATGTAGCCATTAGAGACAATTCTAATTCTTCAATAAATCTCTACCCGAAGATTACTTTGTATGATCTATGGACATTTGGACTAAACCCCAAGTTAGAGGCTTACGTACGTCATATTCAGCTATAATAATTGAATAATTATAAATGTATAGTAAGAAATATTTTGAAAAAATATGGGTAAACAGAACGATTGTTCTTGTACAGCCTCGACCATATAATAAATGTATTCCTAATAGTCCTGATTGCTGAAGCTTTATACCGAAAAATTTTCGTGAATTGAGATTTTCGAAAAATTTTCGGTCAGTTCGTATCAGTAGTGAACTACTGATATGATCAAGCCTTCAACGAACTTTTATTCATTCATTCAAAAAACTTGGCAAACTAATAGCGTTAATAAAAAAAGATGCACTGCTTGTGCACACTCAGTCTGTCAATTAGTGTGACGTGATGTATAGTAGCACAAGTGATTCGGTGTGTTCAGTTTTAGTTGTCAGTTCGATATAATGCGATGCAATCCCCGTGCACAATTAGTCTGGTGTATTTAGTTTGATCTATCACAGTTAGCCTGGTGTATTTAGTTTGACCTGAGGTAATACATTGCCGACAATCAGTTGATGAAATTAAGCTTTTTGGTATAAATAACACATGATCATTTATACAATACCTAGACTGTTAAACTACTACATGTGGACTTATTAATTTTCGGAGTAAATCAATTTGTAATCAGCTTGAAAGGATTTATTACAATTATGCGTTTTGATTAGTTTTATTGCTTCCGTATCTCAAACGATATTTCGTCCTTCTATCTGTCAAAGCCTTTTTTCTTAGAAATAGTTTGACGTAGAAACTGAAAGAGTAGCATATTGATAAAGCATATTAAACGGTATACATCTCAATTAACTATCACACGCACGAAAATATTTATATGGAAGTTTTGGTGGCGTAAAGGAAGTACTACACACTTTGTTTTTCAATTTCATTTTGCGTATCCGTCAGTTTTAAGGATTACAAAATTATTTTATTTCAGAATTTTATTTAAGTTAATTCTAGAGATATTGTGGGAAATTTCCACAAAAACGTGTTTGTTTTTCCATTTCCTAACTGCTTAATTGTGATTGTGAAAAAAACAGTGTTCCTACAAGTTAACCTAATGTGTACCGGAAAACTAAAACTATGGCTCCAAATTGCAAAGATATACTATGCAATATTTTTACAACTACAAACATTTTTATTATTTATCAGATAAATTTGCGTCTATGAGTTATTTTTAATTTTATGACCAACTTTCATTATTTTATTAATTACTGTCACTCAATTTTGTTTAATTATGACAATGCAAAATGTATGATGACAATAATAAATTGTATTGATTTTCTTGAAGAAAAAAGAACGCGGCGATTGTTATCACAACGTATTATGTTAATTACAAGTTGAATGTATTTACGTTGCCAGTGTAACAATTTTATATTTAGCTCTTTTATCTCATGTAGGTAGGTTAATAGGCTCCTTCAAATGACCACACCATTGCTCTCATAGGGGACAAGTCAGTATTAGTGGAGATTTTGGCCTCGACGGGCACTTTATGCTGTCTTTCTTGGTTTGAAGTACCTTCTTTAGGTTCATCGCAATATAAAGGTAATCCCTTTAAGTATCAGTAGTATATTAGTTCTTGATTTAAGTAGATAATCAGTTATAATAGACGGCTGTTTATTGTTTAACGCAATGCTTTTCTATCAATTATTTTCTTTTGATTATGAAAAATTAGTAAAGTTGTCAAAATCTGAAGTGATCCATATTGAATATAAGTTTTTAAAATGAGAATCGAATTGAATAAGTATTCTTGTTTGATTAAATTATAAAAATATATGTAATAATTAATATGATACAATGCTTAAGGTCTCGAAAAATGTGAATATTTACTTTTTACATAAGAACTTTCTTACGAGACAGTTAGGAATTTGGAAGAATCTCTACTAATATCACAATTGCGGAAGTCCCTTTGTTACTGTATTGCTTAATAGCTTTTTAAGGAATCAACCTATCTTCGGAAATTATACTATAAATTCCGGTTATCTCGAAAAAACACATCGTTCCTTAAGTGTTTAGTCTCACTGAAAGTTTTTTTTATTGTGATAAGTAAGCAGCGTTCTCATCAAGCCACTTATAACTTTGTATTTATACTATGCTATTTTAGTTATTGCAAAATAATCTTCATAGAATATAATATTCGGTTATAAATGAACTTCCATGCGGACGAAGTGGCGCGTAGCAGTTAGTGGTTAACAGATGCAAATGTATAATAATTCATTTACATTATTTTATACTATGTTTCGACAATTTTGAATGAAATGTTTCATAATGACTACCAGTAAGTTATTTGGTTATTAGTGCCGTAGCGGTAGGATAGAAATTAGTCAATGGCGTAATCCACAGGATCATACCTGAAAAAGAACCGAATAGAGTCCGATAGAAAAGAAAATATCGATAGACAAATGTGAACTAATTAATTTAAACTTTTTAGGATAATCAATATGTCGCTGGGCAAATATAAAAATGGAGCTGTAACGATCATCCCATCGACGGAATTCCAGCAAAGAGAGAAAACAGTGATAAGGAACATGGTGTTTTGTATACCTGGACCGGCGAACTACTCTCCGCGTGTGTTAAAAAGTCTCGGAGACCCAATTGCGACAACAATCTGTAAAGAATATTATGACGTAGGTTATTAACATACAGCTTAAAATATCGTTATTATTAAACATATATAGTATTATTATTAACATGTAGCATAAAATAGCGTTACGTTTATTCATTTAATAGGACTATACTCTAAAACAGTGAAAGGGATTTGGATACGGAATTTGGTTTTTATTGTATTTTTTTTTCTTAAGAATATTTTAAATGTTCCAAAACTTAGGAAATATATTTAATGTAAGAGTGAAGTATAAATTGGACAGAAGAAATTAAGAAAAAAATCTTAACTTACTAAGTATTATTAATTAACGCCGATTTTTCTTGTATTGACTCCAAAATAAATTATTTTTTCGTTGGCTCCTTGTAGGTAGATATGAAATCTATGAAGAAGTTGGCAGGACCTTTGACAAAGTTCAAATTAGATTTTCATATATTACGTGAATTTTCTCCGTGAATAATTACGTGACAGTTGGCTACGGAATATTCGATAGATCGAAGTGGTAATTAGTAAAATTCTTAACGCGTAACGATTTGCGAAAATTGTCGTCAATAGTTTTATGGTTTTATGGGCAAAGTAGTTACTGAAAGATCTGTTAACATAATTATATTGTTTTAACATTAATAGTATATGATACGGTATTTTTTGTCTACGTGATACGGTTGTGGCTCCCGCAATTGTGTTGGGTCGTGTTGTTCGTGGAGTGATGGATCAACTACAATCAGTGTCAAGTTCTGAAAGGGGCACGGGCGCCGAGTTTAGAAATTAATCTTCGGCTTTCTATTTAGTAAATCGTTGTTTTCAATATCATAAAGGGTACCATTTCATTACGATCAGACATAAATAAAATGAATGTTCGGATGTACAAATGAATGGACTGATATACCCATTAAACAGACAGACAAATTGGCATTCGCTGTTTGTAATATTTATAGTTTAATTTCAAGGATTTATAATTGAACAGTTCAAAATTTATTTACTCATAAATTAGAAATTGACTCGGCATGCGCATTCATTTATTGGTTTGTTTGACTCCGATGTAACTAAGGCGCATAATTTGGGAGTATAAAAACTAACAGCTATGAAATATATAAATTTTTTGCTCCAAAAAAAAGCTATCATAGCACTGCAATTAGTTCCACTGTTATATGTAATTATCCATAAGGAAAGCATAAAAAGCAATGTACTACATATTTTAATATTCTTAATGGCTTTTTTTGGCTTTCAAATTTAAACAGAGACAGAGAAATTGACTCGGCATACGGCATTCATTTATTGGATTGTTTGACTCGGATGTAACTAAGGCGCGTAATTTGGGAGTATAAAAACTAACAGCTATGAAATATATAAATTTTTTGCTCCAAAAAAAAGCTATCATAGCACTGCAATTAGTTCCACTGTTATATGTAATTATCCATAAGGAAAGCATAAAAAACAATGTACTACATATTTTAATATTCTTAATGGCTTTTTTTGGCTTTCAAATTTAAACAGAGACAGAGAAATTGACTCGGCATATGGCATTCATTTATTGGATTGCTTGACTCGGATGTAACTAAGGCGCGTAATTTGGGAGTATAAAAACTAACAGCTATGAAAGATATCAATTTTTTGGTTCAAAATAGAGCTATCATGGCACTGCAACCAGTGTTAAATATGCTGCCACTGTTGTATGTAATTATCCATAAGGAAAACAATGTAGTACATATTTTCATATTCTTAATGGCTTTTTTTGGCTTATGTTTTTTAACTATAAAGGGTTTAGTTTTAACAAAATGCAACGAATTTTGAACTAATGTAATATCAGATTACATATTTTTAAATTTTTTTTATCAAAAATGCGATTATAACCTTTTCAATCATATTTGGAGATTCCTTAATCTTAAAAAATATTGAGACTTCATTAATCAAATATTTTTTCTAAATTGGATGGGATATTCTGTAACAAACAAAAGCAAATTTCGAGTCATAAAATGGATTATGCGATACTTAATTCAGTAAGAAAATAAAAATGATTAAATTTTACATTATTAAAGGGATATTTTCAGTTTTTCGAAACCGCCCATACATAAGTTATTTGACTACTTGTTCACTTTTTATTAGCAGACAAAATCAAGAATGACTTTTGTTAATCGTGATCGTGGAATGATTGGCAAGTAAAGGGAACCTCTTGCATTTTAAGTTGCATTTAGTGAATTTTGTGGGAAAAACTTATTTCACCCGAATAAAATTTATTGTAAAAATATATATTTTTTATTATGCTTATTGATATATGACCATATAATTAGGGCTGTTTAAAAATGTACATTTTTCAAAATATTCGGTGATTCTTTAATTTTGCTGGGTAGGTCATATATCCACGCCGTTCGCTGTAGCACTGCAAGTAAGTTAGTACACAATACTGAAGTAAGACACGTTTAAGCCCCTTTAGATTTTTTTTAAACACGAGGAAATCACCGAATATTAGTAATTTTATAAGTTTTCCTAAATGGAATTGTACACAGTTTTTTTATAAAAAAACCTAAAATATTTTGTTTGAAACGCAAATGGTTTAAAATCGGCATAATTTCATCACTGATTGTTAACTTTGTTTTCGACAAAACGATCAACTTATCAAAAGGAATACCACAATTACCTTGATACAGCAATTGAATTAGAACGATTATATTCAAAATCGAAGAGTCTTGGCTATTTTTTGTTGACATCTTACACTGTACATAAACGATCGGATAAAATTATTTTGTGCACCCCCTGACAGGTACACATATCTTATTAATAAGTACAGGCAGTTTTAATGAAATTGTCACCTATTGCCATATATTATGACTATTGAATAATCGCACATCAAAACTTGTTATAAAAATCTTAACATGTAATAAATATCATATGTAATATCTGTAAAAGGTATTACAAAACTTTTCGCACAACTGATCGTACTGTAAAAATAAAATGCAGTGAACTTTTACTAACATTATTAACATACTGAAATGGGCACGCGTCCAGCATACTTCTGCGTCCGAAATGCTAACCATAATAGTCCGAAAAATAATAATAACCCGAAATCCGTAGCCTGCAACGCTACAAGTTACGGAGAGTTCGCTGTACAAAACCAGTCGCGTGCTACTCTCGGTCTACAAATAAACTAGGCATGCATTAAACGTGGCATGATCTTTGCTTAAAATACCTAAAAAGGAGCTCCTGTGAAAAGCTACTAACGTCAAACATCCGTTTTCATAGGATTATATTCGCCAAACTCACTAATTGAAAATAAATTGTATTTTAAATGCCAGAAAATCTAAACTTGTAAATAAGTGCTTGGATATTCCATTTTAGGTTATAACCGGACTTTTATATTTTTATGGTTCCGAAAAACGAAAGTGCAAAACGAAAATATTAAAGATTACTCACGGCTTTTCTGCGTCTGCCACGGATGTTTTTCTCAGAAACCGCTTGTAGTAGTAATTTGAATTTTGACATAGGAATAAAACAAATGAATTTGTATACAATGGCCAAAATTATTTTTTCCAATTTTCACATATTGTGCGGGATATCGTTTAAAAAGGCTAGCTATAAGCCTTTTAAAAACATTTTCATAATTTTAGGTGTTGTATCTTTAGAGGTAAGCCGAAAAATTTTCAAAAAAAATTTCAAGTATTCTCTTTTCGAAGTTACTCATCCTAAAATGATGAAAAATATGGGTTTTGAGAAGCCAATACAAAGGTTGTAGCATCATTATAGCAATGATTGCCATAGTAGGCGATCCATTTACAATGCCTATTTTCCCAAAAACCGTGCAACTCAGAAACTTGACAGTTGGCGTAGCAATACATTTCAATAACCCATATATTTTACGTAGATATATTTTACAACACGAACTTTTTAATGTATTCGTATAAAAATTAAAGAGGAAGTAAATAAAATTCTTAATAAATATATTTTTCACATTTAAAAAGATGTTCCAAAAAATATACAAAAATATAGCATCGGTAGTTTCAGAAACAAGGGGGTGGCCCTTGTTTCCGAAACTACCGAACTAAAAATCCTGAAAAGCAGGATCGGTAAATTTTTGAAATATGCACTAGTTTTTACGCTTGAGACAGATATGTTATCTAATACATTGTGATAAATTTGCGTTATTAAAACATAATATTTGTAAATAGTTTAATAGAAATACTACGTAGCGTACATATATTGTAAGTAACATAATATATACGGCACTCTCGGGACGAAAACAAAAAAAATATTATTTGAGGTGTTAAATAGCGCTGACGATTTCTATTAGATCTGATTTGATATATTTTTACTAGTACCACACCTTAATTTCAACTGAAGTAGTATAGACCTAATATTTGCATTAAGAGAATGCAGTTTTTGAATACAGATTTTAGCTACTTTTAATTTTAATCTAATTTAAATTAGAAATAGTCCAATAATTTTGTCGAGCTTGTATAACTTCTACGTAGAAAATTACTAACTATCAAATTTTTTAAACAGCTGTTGGAAGACATAAAAGCAGGCTTACGGTATATGTTCCAAACACAAAGTTCATATGTGGCCTGCGTCAGTGGTTCGGGACACGCTGGCATGGAGACGGTGCTGTGCAACTTACTGCAACCTGGGGAGACTGTGCTGGTTCTCGTCAGTGGCGTATGGGATATTAGAGCGATCGGAATAGCCCGTAGATATGGTAAATTATCCTTGATATCGAAAGTGTACTTTTTGTGGTTTCGTAGTGAAACAACGAACACTTTTAATTTCGTCATATCCGTTCGTTCGTCCGTCTGCCACAGTTTCTATAGGTTTAGACTTATACATTTGATATTTTTCAAATAGATACCTCGTATGAAAATTTAAATTATTATGTAGTGAATTATATTTTTTTAGTAGACCTTATCACACATGTAAAATGGAATTTTCTGTAAACATTGCGCATATGGGATGTGGTGTTCTAGGGCGGTTGGGATAGCTCGTAGACATAGTAAATTGCTTCGTTACGTTGAAAACATAGTTTTCTGTATTTTGACTTATATCTCTTAAAATTAATAAAGTTTTGTTAAAATTTTTATAGATTGTTATATTAGTTTCTACTCCAATTAAAAAATAATTTGGACTTTATAATGTAAAATGAATAATATTTTGCCTATTACTGTTTACGTAAACAAGTAATCTTATTATGTTATAACTTATCTCTACATCGTACATTAAAATGCGGAAATGGAATTCTTATCCCGGATATTATTTATTCCACGCGAGTGAAGTTGTGGGTCAAGGCTAATGATAAAATAATTGTACGAGTAAATATCAATAAAGTGCGTAGGTCTCTCTGAAAGTTTTGAGATGTACAATACTCTCATTACAAACGAAAAATGGGCTCACGCCTTTTTAGGTTCATATTTGATGTTTACATTAACGATGATGTTAAAAAAATAACAAAAACGGAATCGCACAACTGTGAGTATTTTCATAGCTGCAGTTATTGGGAATCAGCTAAAATAGCTATTTGGTTAAAAAGTGAAGAAGATAACCTAAAATATGGTTTTATAATACTTTTTCTTATATAATGCTTCTTCTTTTTCACTTTATCTTATTTTGAAATATAAAAAAAAATTATTTTCCATAATTTCAAGGAATGTTTTGGAAAGTTTGGAAAATATTTATCGTATTATAATGTGTTCGAAAGTTAAGGATTGACGACGTTTACTTCCAGTGAATAATTTTATTTAAAAGAAAATTGAGATCTGTGAACAGTTTACAATTTACTGGCTTCCAAGGAAAATGAATATATATATATATATATATATATATATATATATATATATATATATATATATATAAAAATAATTTCAAGGAATGTTTTGGAAAGTTTGGATAATATTTATCGTATTATAATGTGTTCGAAAGTTAAGGATTGACGACGTTTACTTCCAGTGAATAATTTTATTTAAAAGAAAATTGAGATCTGTGAACAATTTACAATTTACTGGGGACTTCCAAGGAAAATGAATATATATATATATATATATATATATATATATATATATATACATATATACACTTTTGCATAAAAAACGGGCGGTTTTGATTTTGTAATATTATTAACAAAATATTATTTATTAAGAGGTTGTATTAATTGTAATTGTTACTGGCAGGTATAGTGTATTCTGGCACATAAAAACGAAAGTTCTAAACTTGAAATTTATTCTTTTTAAATGAAAATTCTCTTTCACTGACAAAAACGTATTTTTTGGCGGTAAATGAAGTCCAACTCTTATTATGTTCTTTTTCATTTGTTACGTTTTTTTTATTTTAACGAGTATATTTTAATTTAATTTCTGCTGTTTGCTGCATTAGTTCACTTCTGTTTGCTGTTCTCAGTATGGTTGAAATAACGATAAGAGTTAGTAAAATTGCGCTGCTTGAAGAAGGCTGTAGCCAATGTTATGTGTCTCAGCAGTATAATATGAACCGTTTCACCATCCAAAGGACCGGGCAACGATACCAAGAAATGGGCTCCGTCAGTAGAAGGCCCGGTTCTGGAAGAAAACGGTGCACTGGGCCACGGGACGACCGCTTCATAGTCAGTTAAGCGCTACGAAATCCTCAAGTTACGTACGTGGATCTCAAATGGAACCTCGAGGACGTCAGAGGTACACGAGTAAGCCTATGGACAGTCAGAAGGAGACTGTCAATTAGACCGTCAATATACGTAGCTATCGCCGCGCTCGAGGCCCTACATTGCTCCGTGAGCATCGAGTTGCCAGATTAAGATTCGCTCAAAATTTTTCGTCATGGACTCAACAAGACTGGAATAGTGTTTTATTCTCCGATGAAGCTCGTCTATCGATTAGTAGTGAGGATCGACGTCGGCGAGTCTTATGAAGACCTGGAGAACGCTTCGCAGAAGTGTGCTTTGAGGAAATCACCCCTTACGGTGGAGGCTCCGTAATGTTTTGGGCTGGTATTAACTCAGATGGCCGTAACGAGTTAGTTTTTATTGAAAATGGCACACTTAATGCACAAAGGTACATAACAGAGATTCTTATTCCTCACGCTCAACCCGCATTAACAGCAGTTGGAGGTGAGTCCATTTTTATGGACGACAACGCTCGCGCCCACAGCTCTAGAGACGTTGATGCGTATGTGCAGGATGCCGGAATTCGTCGGTTAGATTGGCCAGATAGAAATCCCGATCTCATTCCGAAAGAACACATATGGAATAATCTCAAACAACGCGTCAGAGCCGTAAAACCAGCTGCAGAAAACATTCAGGCCCTTAAAAATGTGATCGTCGCTGAATGGGAACGTATTCCTCAGAAAATTATAAAAAACGTCGTCGAAAGCATGCCTAGCAGATTAAGCTCATTGATTTTAGCTAGAGGAGGCCATACTCGTTACTAAATTTTCAAATTTTATATTAAATTAATAAAAAATATTCAAAAATAAACTTAAACCATTTTTAATGTAGGAGTTTGAAAACGCTCGTCTGTGGACTTTACATCGTATTTTTTTATATAAAATGCATCAAATAATAATAAAATAACTCTGATATGGTTTATTCCTATATTATATATATATATATATATATATATACATATATATATATATATATACACACACACACACACACACACACACATATATATATATATATATATATATATATATATAATTATTTTTAAATATTAGTGTTGTTTTTAAATCGCAAAGAAGTATTGATTCACAAAAACATTATATATTACAGTATTTTTAAAAATAATAGGCTCAATTATATCTTTGAGCAATTCATGCAGACATTGTAGCGCCGTCTTATGTCACGAAATATTTTAGGCTTAATCAGTATGAAATGGTTGTGGTTTATTTTCTTCTTATCGTAGCTAAAGTTTTTGTTATGAAGCTTATAGTCAGGCAGTTTTCGAAGTACGCTTTGTTTTTTTATTTTTTTTATGTTCACGTAATGAAACTTAAAGAGCTATGATATATTTTTAATGAAGTTTGAAAGAAATTTTTAAATGATTTTTATTATATATTCACTAATTTTAATTTTTTTATTTGTTAGTTTCTAATGTAAAAAATCCGTAAGAAGGACTTATTGTTACAAAATCAATATTTTCTAGTCAAAAAATCGTCAATTAAAAACATATTGTGAAAAAACGGTTAACACAATAACATAAAATAGCATGCTAAACAAATTATACGTAATAAATAATCAAGAAAAATATGTTGGCAAGACTAAAGGAGAGGAACATGATGTGTGAGGCAAAAGCAGGCAGGAAACGAGAGAGAGTTACGAATGGGATTTACAAAAGTTGACGACGCATTCTGGATATCGGGATCTAACTTATTCCTCAGTTTAACAGCATTTACTTAAGAAACTTAATTTTCTAGCTATAATTTGTGATTCGGGTATGTGAAATATGAATAAACAATCTACTAAAATCGCTTCTAGATTAATTGTTAAACTGAAATAGAAAGTTACCTAACGAAAGTTGTTTTCAATAACTTTATAATTCATGAGTTTTATCAAAACTGAGCTAATGAACTTGGTATTGAACTCTTGTGATAAACACTCCTCCCAATTAATCTCATCCAGCTGTACAATTTAACTGTGTAAGTGATTTATACTTTTTGAATAACGTCCTTATTATATTATCTTTTAAAATTAATTACCATTATCTATTCATTTGAAGATCAATCGCTTATTAAAATCCTTTGAATAACATTTTTAACACTAATTGATATTCTATTTTAAAATCCCAATACTCCATGTAAATGTCATGCATCTTTCAGTATTATTTATTTAATTATTTATTTATGTATTTAAGCTTTTATTTCCCAATAAAAGAGCAAAACAAAAAGTTTACAGTATTTGAATAAATAAATCGTACTTGCACTCAATTGAATATTAATATTAATCTAAAATTCTTGAACTAAATCACTAAACATAGATGTTTTTGTATGTGTAGAAAAAAACAGAATAAAAATATACTTAATTTTGTGACAGTTAAAATAATATTTACACTCAAGTTATTGGGGGACCTATTGTTGGATGAAAGCTTCCTTCATGGCTTGCCACTCCAGTGACGATGGGGACAACCACGGCGACGAGGTTCGCTGCGCGGCCACCAGTGCTGTACATGCTCGCTTCAACGTCCATTTGTAGCGCGTGTTACGTGACCCGGCCAGCACCATTTTAATTTACAGGATACTTCTACCACATCCGTTAAACCTGTATGTTTCCTTGAGTTGCTACTCTTACCCTGTCCTCCAAAGTATGTCCCATCATTCTCCTCTCGTTTGCTCTCTCGAATCTTTGTAGTTTTTGGGTTATTATCTTAGTCAGAGACCAACTTTGACAACCGTATAATAGAGTAGGTGTAACAACAGTGTCAAATGTTTTTTTCTTTAGGGAAGTCGGTAATTTGGATTAGAATATGTGTTTTACCAATATCGTGACCACGCCATTTTGATTTTTCTGCTTACTTCGGTAAGTGCTTGATTTATAAATGAGATTTACTGTCTTAGGTGCACGTAGTTTTCGACGTAGTCCAAAATATTTGATCCTATTGTTTTCGGTATTCTTTCTCTATTTGTCATTACGCATGTTTTGTTTTTGTTAATTACTAAACCACAATTTTTACTCTCCGTGTCAAGTGATTGTAACATACATTCTAGATGCTTACGGTTTTCACATAATAGTACTATATCAGCAGCAAACCATAAAAGGTTCAAGCACTCTCCTTTTATTTTTATTCCAACTCAAATTACGGAAAAAAGGTCAGATCACCCTGTCTTACACCGTGTTTAATTTTGAAGGACTCTCCAATTTTACAAGTGCTTTACTTTTGTTATATATTTGTTGTAATATTTTGATGTACTTTTTTGGTATTCCTTGTTAATTTAATGCTTTCCATAATGATGAATTCATTATAGAATGAAATGCCTTACAAATGCGATGTATAATGATTTATCATACTCTGAATATTTTTCTAGAATTTGAGCATGAGTATATGATCAGTGGTACAGTATCTTGGACAAAATTCAGCTTGTTTCCTTGGTTGGTTAAATTTTAATATCAGTGTTATCCTTCTTAATATCGACTATGTAAATAATTTGTATGTTGTTTGAAGTATGCTAATCGACGTATAATTGCTAATATTTTCTGGGTCACATTTCTTATATCATAGTTTTATGATAGAGGTCTCCAAATCAATTGCAATTATTTCGTACAATAAGATTTTAATGAATACGCTTGTTAGTATTTATTTCGCTTTCCATGAATAACGGGATCTCTTCATTTTTTCTATAGTTTTGGGTGATATAAATTTAGACTAGTAAGAGTAGAGATACAACTGTTTCTTTGACAAACTTAATTAAATTCGAGTATGTTTCTTGTATTTGTTTAGTTTTACTTAATGGGAGAGTTGCTTCATAAAATGATTTTTAATGATTCTTTTTTCTAAGTCGTGAAACTAGCTATTTTATTTTTAAAATATGTTCCGGGTTTTGCTCGTATTTTTATGGAAAACTTAGTACGAAAAAGTTGATGGTCTGTGTGGTGATATGTATTTGTTATAATGTAAAGTCGGTTTTCCAAACAAAATTTTATAAGTAACGTTCCTCTTATGCTTCTTTTGGAGTGATAACCTCAGGTGCCTCGTTATATTCCTACCTTCAGGAGTAGAATCGCCTACTTTGGCATTGAAATTATCGATAATAATAGTATTTGATCCTGTATCCTCTAAAGCCATTCTAAGTTTATTGTAGAAATGTTGTAATTCTTCTTTCTTAGACTTTTCTGTAGGTACATAAACTTAAATGACGTTAATTATGTTGTTTTTTATTTGAAAGTCCAATCTGGCAGCCCTATCTGAAATTGGCTGAAACTCAGTAATATGAGATTTCATATTGCCTTTCAGCATAAAAGTCACTCCATTACATCCACTTTTGTTGCCTGTGTAAATAAAAATTACATTATTCTCTTTTATTGTTGTGCTTGCTAATATTATTGTTGCTTGCTAATTTTATGTTTCCCCCATTCGCGCTACTTTTCTTATATCCTGTGGAGGGTTTTGGTTATTTGGTTATTATTGGTTTGGTTCATTAGGAGATGATTGTGTGAATTTTTGGTGTTCATGATTAGTTATGGAGGGGCCATTTAAATTGAATGCTAGTATTTTGTGATCCTTCATATTTTGTGCCGGTTTCTTCTCAAATGTCATATGATTTGGTTGTTGCTTTTAACTTTTTTCTTTATCGTAATATTTGTGGATATTTCTTACCTGTGTTGTAGTTTGTGTCGGATAGAGATATCGATGGCGCTCTTTCACTGTCAGATTTTCTCGTTTTCTGTTATTATGAGTTTATAATAACGTATAAATGCTTTATTTCCTCTGTCTGTTTCCAGTTTTTGTCATATTTTTAATTTTTCTCCAATTTTCAGGATCCTTCGCGGGAATTATTGTCTAATGTCTTCCCTCCTTCAATCTTCCCTCCTGTAGCCAAGAAAAGGCTATGGGCCTAGTGTTATTTTCCTTTTAACCTAATATCTTTAGAGATTCCAATTTAAATTTATGGATATACATTTTTAAAATGTCCACTATGATATTCAATACTTTCACCTATTGTCTTCTTTACCAAAAGAGACAATATTTATTTTTACTGAATTTTTCTCTAATTCATTTTTGGTTTTTTCTATTTGTGAGTGCAATGTGGCCAAATCGCTATTCATTTGTCCGAATTTTTCGTTGATGTGAATGTTTATATTGGTGGTACTGTTTTCCTCGAGTTTTATGAAGGTACTTTCCATTGTACCGAATTTTAGGTGTATGTCTTTTTTTTATTTCATTTATCAATTTCTCTGTTTGTTCCATAATTGTTTTAGTATGAGTGGTTTCCTGTATTCGGCACAACTGTTTTTAATATAGCACTTTTGTTTTTATAGTAGAACAATTTTAAAACGTTAAATGGTATGGTTATTAGTAATAGTTAATGAAATTAATAATATTTAGATTAACCTTATATGTATTGAATATCCAACCTTACATTTTTCACCTTATGGAAAGATCATCGTAACACATTGGATTCCACCTTATATGTAGCACCAGAAAAAATGTTCTCAAATATCTATTATTCGTCGCCAGCTATTAAGAAATTTAAATAATCTCCACACTTTCGTTTATTAAAGTTTACTTTTGTCATATTATGTTAATACTTTCATGTACATTATTAAAATTTTTATTTTTTTATTTATTACACAATTATAATATAATATTTAATAGTATTCAATAGAAGGCTAATCTCTTTCGAATCTACTCAGAACTACGAACTATTATAATTATGTTCTGGCTAAATTTGTCTCATCGATAATATGATAAGTTTATAGCCAATAAACTGATCTTTGTAGTACTGATTCATTTTTGTCGATGACGTAGTAATATACATTTGATTAGAAAGTAGGAAATAATGCAATTATTTTTGCACTGAATTCACTCTAACTTCTATTATTTAAGTCACAGTTTTACACAAAAATTACTTAATTCATTTCACACAAAATTATAGTTAAAGTTGTCTATCTAAGTGTGTTAACACTGATGAGTCTTCATGGTTTTTCATTTTTATTTCCTGTACACTTTAACAAAATGACTGGCATTTAAAATTCAGTCTCCTGTAGGTTTAAAATCACTTTCAATAAGAAACACGTACTAAATATATTTTAAATTTAATTTTAAATACGAATCATATTGATATAACTTTTATCGTATAACTAATGTTAGTAAAATATTAATTCACGAAAAAAATATTCATATTTATTTTTATAGATATCATAGTGGAGGAACTTCGCAAAGAACCTAATGGAATATTCTCGCTGGAAAGCATTGAAGATGGAATGCGCAAGTACAGACCTAAAGCTCTATTCGTGACGCACGGAGATTCCTCGTCAGGAACACTGCAGCCACTGGACGGACTCGCAGATATTTGCGAGAAGTATAAATTTTAAACTATTTATGACATACGACTTTAATTTTTTTTTAAAAAGCGTTAACTTTGATTATTTAAAAAAAATACAATTAACCGTGGGTTATGAATTAATTCAGTATAGAAATTTAATTTGGTAATAATAGCTAACAAATATCAATCTTAAAAATTAGGTTTGGAATTGATATTGATGATTAACTTATTATTAAATACTCATAAATAAACATTGCGTTTGACTGGAAGAGTTAAGAGATATTTGCATAGTATATATCAAAGTTGGAAATATATATTATTTCGTAAACTTTTGCTATTAAATTATATCATAATCACCAGATATCTGAGTCAATAATGGCGTGAACATAGATTCAATTGAAATATTACCTACGATGTTACATAAACATTTTTATTCATTTAATTCATTTCCGCAAGTGGTTAAGTAACTCAGTTTAAAAAATTCAACTGAAAGGAAAATATAGTGCGAATGCATTTCTCATCTCTAAATACTGTGGTCTAAACCCCTTTACACTATATTTATAATAACAGGATGTATATCAATAAAAATTGTGAAATAAAACTGTCTCCATCGCCTTGTAGAAACGTTTCGAGTTCTATAGAAAGTGGCAAACTCACCCAATCTATGAATTTGCAGTTTTAATATATTTTAAATGAATTAACTTTTAATTGCAATACTTCTCAATTATAGTGTATAATAACTGCTATTTATGTTATAATCTAAAAAAACACGGTAGATCACCACTTCAAGTGAAATATATTTGTTGTGGTATATACGATTAAATTTATATGTAAAATTACAGATATGAATCTTTGCTGATAGTAGATGCCGTCTCCTCAGTGGGCGGTATCCCTTTCTTCATGGACGAATGGAAGATTGACGCCGTATACTCGGCGACGCAGAAGGTTCTCGGTGCACCCGCGGGACTCTCGCCCATCGCCTTCAGCGATAAAGCTGTGTGAGTATCCAATAATACTATATAAATAACCATATTGACGACATAACATGATGAATATTACATCGACAATATTAAATCTTACAATTAGAAATCATTCGATAAGTAATTTCTAAATGATGAAGTCAGTCGAAAATGAAGAAATGTAAGCAAAAGCGTTTAGTATTCTTTGTTAAATCGAATAAAAAGAAAGCTAAATTAAAATTTAAAAATTTGATGAATGTGCAGTTACTTGACATATAAAAGAATATTTTTTTAATTAAATACCACAAAAATTACTTAGACAAATAAATCTTTATATTGTAGCGGATAGCAATCACATAGTGCATAATATAGATGTATGCTTTGTTGAAAAGTCAACCCCTCTGACTGATTGATTTAGTAGAGAAAAGTGAATGAATTTAAAACGAATACAAAGTAAGTCTAAAGAAAAATTCATGTCAGGTCACTGTGGTGGAAAATGAACTTAGAGAATACAGATTTAATTAAGTAATAATTTTGGTTATTATGTTGTCAATTGTTAATTGAAAGAAATTTTTGCAAGAGGCAGTTTACTATCTTGTTTCATATGTTTTGAGTTATTTTTTATAGTTTATGGATAATTAGTTTTTCATCTAATTTAGCTTTTTTGATTTGACTGTACAATTATTGGAGTAAAACAAACGGAAAGAAGGAGCGGGAAGTTAAGTTATTTTTCAAAGAAGTAAATGACAATTGTGCCATATGGTAAAATATATTAGATTTGAAATATTTGGCGAAATCATAATTTATACACGCTCAAATTACATTTATTAATAAATATATGTTTGTTTTTATCATATTTAAGTCTTATTATTGGAATAATTTATTATAAATCGGTATAAAATTATTTTTATGACTTTTTTTTAATTATCTTTACAAAAACAATTTTTAACTTAAATGCAACAAAATAACAAGTAATTCTTAAAATAAAGCGCAATTAACAATATTAGTTTCTACAGCATTGTGTTCAATCGCATCGTTAAAAGAATGAAATTCCAAGAATTAATGAAAATGTATATGTAGAGTACGATAATCGCAGGTGACTTATATAGTTATATAATAAGTCTAATGTGTTCATCATCATATAATAATATATGATGATGAACACATATAAGAGCATAACTGCTGATGTAAGTAAATGGTTGTGTCGATTTTTCCAGAGAGTGTATTCGATCTCGGACCAAACAGTCGCCTCATTACTTGGACGCAATCGAAATATTGAAACAGTGGAAATGCGGAGATGAACCTTAGTAAGTATTATTAGACAAGTGGGCAGTGTTTGAAAGTCAGTAATAACTATTGTTTTTTTTGTCTATGCCGATCTAATTAGGATAAAAATATCAATAGTAGCTTGCTTTAGCAATTGTTATATCTAACTGCGAGAGAGAACATGTATGTATTTCTAGAAGTTCATGTATGTATTTCTAGGATTGACTTGTTAGATTCGCCATAACCCCCAGAGTGTGATAGGGTATGCTATGTTACAGCAAACTAAACATGGCGTCTACTTAGGGTCATTTTGTTAGATATGAAAATTATTTCTAATTCTGTGATATCTGTAACATATTATTTCATTATAATGACTCAAATTAAATTAATTAAACAATGCACCCGGTATAATATGGCTTCATTCACTCAAATCATTACTGCTCACTGTTCAAATCCTCTTGAAAAACATTGTACGTCTTATCTTCATTTGGTTTCTATAAGTTATATGATGGGAAAGTATTATGTCAATCGGATAAGTCATTTGTGTACCAAACCCCAAGGTATAAATGATCAAAAACCTTTCTTATTTGTAAAATTATAGTACGTGTGAGGTATAATATGCGATATTTTATTTGTATCCCGTCTGCAAACCATTATTTAAAGATATATCCATAATAATGAATTTGTTTCTTTATTTCCTGCTTCGCATAGTCAGATTTTTTTAGGATTCCGTAGTGAAGCAAGAAATCCTTATAATTTCGTCATATCCGCCGTCTGTCCTTCCGTTAGACGAGTACAGAAATAAAGCTATGTCTACTGATACCACTTACTCAGATGATATATAAAAATCACATATGGTCCTGAAATGAAAACGTACTTGGTTTCTTAAAAAAAAAACTTTCTAAGATTTCGAACCCGGCAACTTTGCAGTTAGATTCCAGTATTTTATGGTACTTGGAGTAACGATGAAATAAATATATATTTACTAAGTTTATTATTTCACCTTTTCTATCTTTTCTCACTAGTTATAATTTTGTGTTAATTATATAAAAAAACTATCAATGCATTTTTCAGGTATCTACAATTCATCTACTATTTAAATGCTAAGTTTCAAATTCTTAACTCGACTGGAAATGCCCAGATGAATTGATTACACGGTGCCGCGAAACGTCGTCGTAAACTTCTTTAGTGTTAATTTTTCCTTAGTTATAAAATGAGAGCAAAATTTTTCCGAGCTTCTCGCTGAATGACGAGATGTTGAAAATTTAATGACGTTCCACTTTCGATTTTCCATTGTAAGCTCCATCTAAGAACGTTTTGTCTTTGTCAATAAGGAGTCACGTACAGATAACAAATTTCGCAAACATAAAAGATATTGAATAGATTATCAATTGGTTTTTGAGTTATTGTTGTCAAATGTATTTTATTTTTAAGTTATTTTTTCCTTAATATTCATGCTATAAATTCATTAGTACATATAAATATAACCGAATTATATTAAATTTAAATTTGACGTGTTTCTAAAAATATTATTGCATGACAAAATATTATCTTTCATTTAATAATTATTTAGACGTATTAAGCAAGTAAAATTTTCTTATCTATCAAGGATCTTTCTACGAGTAAAAACTTATTCAATCTCATGTCACGACATTCGTCATTTTTTTCCATCCACTATTGTCCAGTTATTTTTTAATTTATTCTGTCTGATAGAAAGACTGATAGATAGAGAGAGAGAGAGCTCTCTATCAGTCTTTCTACTTTCTTTTTGAATCTTGGGATATTCCAGATGAATATACTTTCGGCCCATTTATTGTTGTTAATGTTTCCACTTCAGTCTTTGACAATGATTTAAAGTATCTGTAATCTTTGTTTTTTCTCTGATTTCTTTGTTCCGTCTCTTGTCTAATCGTTTTAAATTTAATATACTCCGCTAGATAATTGTAATATAATATAATAGTACCAGGTGACCGAGCGACGCTCGGTGTATTTCGAGTTTCCCATAGGAAAATGAAATTGCTTGTTTCATGGTATTAGACTTAGTATTAGATTTTTTTTCCCTTCCCTGTTCCCCTTTGCCTTTGCTTTCGCCTTTGGCCTTCAGTCACGCCTTCCCGTTCACCTTTGCATTCGCGTTCATCTTCACATTTTCGCCTTTGCGTTTGCGTTCGTCTTCGCGTTCGCCTTTGTGTTCGCCCTCGCGTTCGCCTTCGCCTTGGCGTTTGCGTTCGCCTTCCCCTTCTCCTTCCACTACACCTTCCCATTCTTCTTCTCTCCCCTCACCTTCACCCCCGCCAACCCCTATCCTTCCTTCTTCACATACCCTTCCCTCCATTTCCCTCCATCTCCCTCCCTTTCCCCTTTCCCCTTCCTCTACACCTTCCACGTCCACTCTCCCTTCCCCGTTCCCTCCCCTTCACCTTCCCCTTCCCTTCCACTCCCCGTTCATCTTCCCTTCCCCTTACCTTGTACTCCCCCTCCATTTTCTCTTCCTCTTATCTTCCCCTTCCTCTTACCTCCCGCCCCTCCTTTTCCTTCACAATCCCCTTATCCCCCTCCCACTCCACTTTCCCTTCTCCTTCGCCACCGTCTACCGCTTCCCCTCACGCTTCCCCTCCCGCTTCACCATCCTCTTCCGCTTCCCCTTCCGATCTTCCTCATTCCCTTCATCATCTCCTTCCCCTTCATCTTCGCCTTCCCCTTTCCCTCCCCATCCCCTTCCCCTTATACTTCCCTTTCCCTCCCTACTCTTCCCCACTCATTCTCTTATGTTTTTCCATTCAAAAGTTATTAAGTCATATACAATAATGATCATAGTAATTTTGAAAATTTTAAATGGCTGCCATTTCCAAAATAATTAACCGACATTGCTCTTTGGAATTATTCAATATAATCATCCACGCAATAAATATACCAAATTTCATCAAAATCGTTAGAGCAGTTTCCGAGAATCCATTTACATATATATATATATATATATATATATATATATATATATATATATATATATATATATACATACAAGAATTGCTCGTTTAATAGTATAAGATAATACTATGTATATAATATATAATTCAAAAATCAAAACATGTTAAATGTTTTGATTTTTGTATTCGTATAATTATTACATTTTAATGTTTGAACCCCGTAAGAAGGACAAGGCAATAGGTGTGAGCCGAGGACTTTCTTTTTTGATTAACAAATGGAATTTCACTATTTCTTTGAAGCATAAAAATGTGTTTCATTTAATATTTATATGTCTGTTTATTTTTTCACCTTATCTAAATTTTCCGAAAAATATTTACTTATTTATATATTATTATTACGTTATTTATGTATAAATGTTAACTAGGTTTTTTTTAACTGTTATTTGTTTATTGACTATTTGTCAATACTTTGATTTCTTGAATGTTAAGAAATGGACTTAGTTTTCGACTTGTAGACGTTCAGGTCACTGATCATTAATTTCAGTTTTATTGCTATATTATCTTCGATTATTTAAGTGTTGTCCATCGTTTTTAATTCCTTTTCAAAATAATTCAAGCTTCTTACGTTCTGAGGTACGATAATGAATTAGGGTCAGGCAAGGCGATCTATCTCCGAGAGGAGATGGTAGATCGCTTTACCTGACACCTTTACAAATATTGATTTCGGCCCTTTTCCGTCTGATTTTACCTAACTTACATTTTTATGTATATTTTACTGTATCTACGAGTTCCGAAGGAATGTCGCATTATTATAAATCGCTACACATTCTGTTGTGAAAGATAGTGTCGAATACATTAGTGCAGATAATGAACACTATTTACAAAGGTCGGTTAAATTCTCACATTTTTCGATAACTTTTTATAGAACATGAATTTGGTGTACTTTTTAAGAGATTACTTTAAATTCAGCTCGTTCTACTTCGGTATAAGTTATATATTCATATTCAAGGCACGAAATATATAATTTGTGGTGATTGAGAGGATGTGACATTTGGTTATATTTGTTGGATCTCCTTTTTTTAAATTTTTTCCATGGGTATTTTGCGTTCGTCTAGGATTTTGTTGAAAAAAGTTGTCAATTAGTTTACCAGTAAATATATTCGAATTTTTATTTCTTCATTTGGTTTATTATCGGCACTTGAATTTTTGAAAATTTTGTCATTAATTTTGTAATATGTTGCAAAGGTTTTAATTATTTTCTTCAGTAGTCTATTAGTCTACTGGTGGTGTGAGAGCTTAAAGTGTATGAATCTTTAATTTGGAGTTAGACTTTTTGTTCGTAGAATCGGACTTTTGATTTGACATCCAATTTTAGTAGTGTTTAATTCTTTAATCTTTTTTGACACTACCTTTATTTTTTATATGTTTCTCTACAATCTTTATCATAAAAATGTATTCTTACTTTCTATTTTCCAGGTTTTTGTTGAACGATTGAAGTTACCCATGGTTATGCACATCTCGTAGTCTGTCGTAAAAATCTTTTATTCCTTAAACTATAGATTTTTTTGGGTAGCTATTATTGAGCTATTATTGAAATAGGTATAACCTTATATTTCGGATGTAAAACATAATTTGTCTCGGATATCCCTGTGAAGGTTTCTATGATTGATTCCTGAGCTTTTTTATACGAAATGATACTATAGGTAGTCTTTTTTCTTTAGTTATATAGCAAAATATGTGTTTGTTAACTTTTTTATACACGATCTGGTTCTCCTAATTTCTGCCAAATGATTGAGGCCATGAGGATATATTTTAAATAAGTTGTTGTTTCTTCGAACTCTAATAGTTTTTCAGTTAATGAAAAAATACTACGCGTTTTACGTTGTTATATGGTATAGCTTTTTTGGAGCGTCTTTGCCTCCCACAGCTGGGTGTATAATAATATACTTGTGTTGTATTATTGAAAACAAGTTTTGGAAAAACATGCTTAAAATATAATTACAAAATTAAAGTATTAGATCAGTAATTATTATTTTATAAGTTTGGAGGAATTGTGCATGAAACATAGATGCGGTTAAAAAGTCGGTTACAATGCCATAGATGATAGAGATAAGAACTTTGGTTACCTATTTTGCAAAGCAATGTTTTTGTTTTAAAAAAATTGATGAATATATTAAATAAATTCTTGATCGATAAATATTGACGAATTTTGGAAAAATACGCGTAAAAGAAGAAACATTTAGCGTTGGGTATATAATAAATATGAGAGGATTTTATTCTCAAACAGAGATTACAAATTCTGGCTGTGTAAAGAGGGTATTCGCTTTGTTTCAATAAATGGCGAAACAACGCCATTATTGATTATCTTATTTAAAAATGAATGAAAATGGTTTTGATTCTGAAAAGGACAGCAATGTCTACTGCGAGAAAGAGACGTTTACATTCGTCAATTTTACGTACGTGATGGAGATTTAAACAGATTAAATTAAAAATTAACACGAGAATATTTTTTTGTGAAATGAAACACTATATTATTTTTGTTTAATTTTTTAAAAATTGCTTTAATATTTTTGATTAAACAATGTATTTATTTCTAACGAAAAGAAACTGGAGAGTTTCAGTGTTTTTGATGTTTATATACTTTTATACGAGACTTTTATACTTTATACAAGACGTTACATCATATTTAATTATCATAAATAAATTTGATCGATTGTAATATGTAAGGTAATAAATACGCTATACAGACTCCATACAAAAAATTATGCTGCGTTATTTTATTATTATAGGCTTCAGATGACGCAGATGGCAGTTTTCACGATCACTATATTTAACACGTAGTTAGATTTCAACATTCATTTCGACAAATATCATAGATGGTGCTAATAGAAATAATGATTAATTATATTGAATAAACGAAATGTTTATATTGGGTAATACTTATATACAGTTTAGGGTATTTTCCTTTGTACTCACTTTTGTTATCAATCGTATTTATTTTGCTTATTTCACTTCAAATATCTTTCTTGTTCTGTTTTTAGATAAGCCGTTGAAAAAATGTTTAAAGTAAATTTTGGGATGCGACAACACTACGTCATTATTTTTTAGAATCATTGAACACTTGTCTTTTTGTTTTTATATTTTGAAGTGTAATATTACGTGTAATAATTTATTATATATCTACCGCAACTAAACATCCTTTGGTGGCTATTAAATAATGATTTTAAAAATATTTTCATGTTCTCAAAATGTAGATGATGACTTAATTTTTAAAAAGTAGTTAGTAGAAAACTATTATAATTAAATAACCTTCTTCATAACGCTTTTTTAAATTTGTATGCAGCTACCATCACACACTAAGCGGAGTATTGCTGAATGGTCTTCGGGCTGCTTTGGAGGACCTCGTGGAGGAGGGACTGGAGGCGAGATGGGAGAGAGTGGAACGAACTTGCCGTCTGTTTCTAGATAAAACTAGTGATTTAAAACAAGTCAAACCTTTCGTTCCGAATCCTGAAAATCGACTATCGACCGTCGTGACATTAGAATTTCAAGATGCGAAAGTAATTCCCTGTGTAGTCAAATATTGCAAAGATCAGTAAGTGGATTTCTAATGTCGAATGGAGGAGACGTCTCCTTATTAGAATTTTATGAGATATCTAAATATTTAAGTAACAGAATTAGGTCTGTACAAATGAATGAATTAGGTCTGTAGATAATGGAATTTAGTAGAGTTACGGTTAAAAATAATTCATGGCAGATTACAAGGTTAGTCTTTTCTAAAATTTTATGAATACATAATTTAATATATTATTATAATAAAATTATATTAATAATAAATATTTTGACAATGTGTAGTGGTATGCATGTATATAGAAGTTAATTAAAGCGAAAAAGAACATTATTTTTAGTAGAATTCGTAAATCGCGGAGATAGATTTTGAGAAAATTTTATCACTTTCGTGTAATTTGAAAGAATTGCAGTTTAAAAATTTACAGATTTTATTTAACTTACATGACATAAATGACGATATATTAAAGTGAAACTTTAAACTCATAGCATATGAAATATAGAACATACTTTATGAAATCTTTACCAATATGTAATATCTCTGCTAGAAAAAGACAGAGATTAAAAGAAAACAAATAAAAGTGATTTATGAAACTAGGGCCATTATAATCTTGTTAGTAGGTCGAAGATGCGACTGCCTTAGTGTAACCGTAAGCTTAGTAACGTTGGAGCTTTTCAAATGTAACTGACAGATTCAGTTATTGTCACAATTGCGTGTGTTACATTTGCTATCTCACTTTTATTTTATACACGCACTATTTAAGAAAATCAAAAATAAAATAAATACGTTAAAATTATTAAATATGTTGCAATAAATATTAAATGTTATTAGCATGTAATTATAAACAACATACTGTTAGAGTTTTACTGTTCATTTAATATAATTTCTTTGCATAGATCTGTAGTTTCAGCACATATTAACTTGTTGCTAAATAGGATAGCCACAATACTTTATAATTAGTTCAATGTATATCTTAGCACTGAAAAGGGGAATCTACCTTTCCTTACCTGCCTCTCCCAATGCCCACATCATTGGAATTGATACCCATAATCGCTATCCTGGGCAGGAGTTAATTTTTCGCAACAGTAACCCCAACCCTTTTTTGAGGTTACGCGATTACAAATATCACTTCAGTCTCCTCCAATGAGCAGCTGGTAATCGAGCTCGGGACCCCCTATTACTCAACGACTTCAAAGGCTGCAAGCCTGTGATCAACCCAACATATCAGTAAATAAATATATAAACATATTTTATTACTTTACTGTGTTCATAACACATTTCTTTATTTTTGGCCCAACATATTTTCCTCTATAGGAATTTATCAAGAAATTAAATAAATACGTTTCAAATTATAGTGGATCAAACGTTTCGTTACCACCTTACTTCTTCTTAACTACGTTCCAGTGTGCTCATTATTTACCTATGTTTTTGAAAAAAAGGTATTAAAACATTTTTCAAAATTTATAATCGTAGATTAGAAAATTATAATAGTTCTGCGCCTTTAAAAACAAAAGAAGTATGCATATTATAATAAGACCTATTATAATATGTATACTTCTTTTAATAAGAATATGTTTGTAATTTTTTCATAATTTTTAATCAAATATGCTTATTTCAGTGGAATTTTAATAATGATCGGTTTTGGACCAACATACGGTAAGGGGATACGTTTTGGCTTCATGGGAGTGTCTGCGCGAGAAGATGTAGCCGAGCTGGTTGCTGCTAAGCTGCATGAGGCTTTCGACAAGATAGACGAACTGGTAGCTAACTTCGATTGGGCCTCTCACTCCATGCCGAAAGCTAGTTCCAATTGATTAATTATACGTCTGGCTTCCAAGAAGAGGACACGATTATGAGTGGTGTAATAACAACTGGATTTATCGATAGTGAAATGGAGTTGGCAGCATCTCAATTTACTTAACGATGATTCATAATTAAAATGTTTACCCTTTATATTACAATAAAGATTTATATCAAGAAATATACGTAAAAATTAGAAAGCGTGCAAAATAAAACAACCCTTCTTGACATGTGATATCGTTTTATTTCCAGAAATATTTTAGACATAATATAATGCATGTTTAACACTTCGAAGTGAGAGGTACTTAAATGTTTATGGACATTATATCATATGGTATTACATGTTATGTGAACACTCTTTGGTTTGTGAGGAAATTGCAGTTTATAGATGGAGTTAACGTTTATTGAGGATAAAGCCGACTAAAGTCTAACCGTCTACCAAATTTTGAATTTATATCGATTGTTAAGAGTAGACATGGTTTAGCTTTTTAGTTGTTTCTAGTTCGAAAAAATCTGCTTTGCTTAATTATTTATCAAAAAATCCGTGTCCAATTTACAGGTCTGAACATGTGCGTCTGAACATGGTCTGAACAAAGCACTGAACGTGTGCAAATACTAAAAGTACAACAATTTATATTACTACACTTTAATTCAAATTTAACATAAAACTGATTATTAAACGTAAACTACCAAGTAACTTCATAATCGCATTAGTGAAGCGGTCAACGGAGTGGATGAAAATATCAAGATTTGGCACCTCTTGCAATATCTCGTTGATTAATTAAGTGCGCGAATAACTGGTGAACGCTGCATGATATTCGTGACCGCTCCAAGCAGATGAAATAAAATGACTTCGTCCTCTCACGTAACAGTATAAAGCATTACCAAACCCAAGACCGAGAGGTTATCAACTTAGTTATTTGATAGTTTAAGGAATGCGTGATCAAAAGGAATTTCCATTAGATTTGAACTGAATTAAATTCGACTATGCCTATTATAAACCCTGGAGGAAAGAACTGAGGATAGTATCAGTACATTTTTTTAAAAAAGAATTTAATAAACTTTTTTAAATTTCCTATAATATAAGTATATAAGTTGCTTCATGTGAAGACCAGATGACTGCTAAAAAATTAAACAGGATCACAATACACTGTCATGGAAATATCGCATGATAAATCCTAACATCCATTAGGCATTACTGAAAGGTTTCAACGATATGCTCGTGAAAGTTTAGATAGTTATCCATAATTACACCGAGATGACCGGAGACGGATGATGACCTTTCGAGCACCGTTCCAATAACCCATAATTCTGCATCAAGGGTACAAATTGGCGGTAAAAATATTTTTATTATTGCGCATTTGTTCACATTAAATTGTAGCTTGTTGCTCAGGCTCCATTGAAATATGGAGTCTATTATTTGAAATAGCTCACATTCAGACAGTTTTTTTTTATTTTTGAGAGTAGCTTCAAACCATTGGTAAACAGAAGACAACGAGCCGTGTTGACAACTGATGGCAAATAATGAATCATAGTGAGAAATAAAATAGGGTCTAAATGATTATTTTGGCTTATTCTAGATTGACAAATGTAGTGCTTTGATTTGAAATTTCTAAACTGAACATATTGCTTTCGAGCCTGAAAGAAACTGGTGAAAAATTTTATTAGAGTAGCAGAGGTACCAGCCTCCAATAATTTTACTAGGAAAGTATCATTATCGACTGGGTCAATGCACTTAAGGATATATGTATTATAAATGTAATCGGGTTCATGAAGATGTTAGAGCAGGCCTTCATTAAGCAGAAGGTTTTAGAATCGGGGGCATATTTTAGCTGGTGCTGCTTCAATGCGAGCTTAACTTCAGAATAGTCTACCCTCACGATATGCAAGTTAGATGCACCGTCTGTATTGACGACCTGTGTCGCTTCTATAATGTCGAGTATCGATTCATTGTTTAAATACATTGAAGAGAAAGTAGACATGGTCTTTTATAAATTACCTATTTTTTGTGACATAGATTTTGATCATAAATTGTGTCTATATAGGAGTACTTTTTGTCAGAATCAATATATAAGTTCAGCTTTTCATTAAAATTCATAATTATTTGATAAATAATCCAAAACATGTATTAAAATATTATCATTTTGATTAAAGAAAGATAAAAATAACGAATTGTATGGCAGAAACTCAATGTTTTAATTAAATACTAATGAAAGTTTTGGATTGACAATAAGGATGGAATCCAGTCTACGTCCATAAAATAACCATTAGACCACTCAATTAAAATGCGAGCAGCAGCGCCCGATTCAAACTCCAGATTCACTTGTTTTACTAATAGTTTACTTGATACTTGATTGAAACCATGAACTTATATTTGTCTCTAAAATTAAAAAAAATCACCAAGTGCATGTGAAAACCCGCCTAAGTAGAGTTCTGCAATCTTTTACATTTAAATTAATGAAAGTAAATTTAAATGAAACTCCTAATCAAATGCTAGTAGCGGTTTTTAAAGTATTTTTTAAATAGACACTTGCTCGGGAGATCGGTGGTAGCATATATATTACGCCTCATTTGTATACCTAATATTTCGCAAATGGAACTTGCAAATAAAGAAAGGTAAATATAAATTGTATTTAATTTTTAAAGGCCTGTCCCCATTCACTTTTATTGAGATCCCATTTAAAGAATCTTTCACGACGGATTCCTTGTTTTTCTATGAAAGCCATAAAAAGGAAAAATAGTTAAGTGCTTTTAAGAAATTCCAATTTTCAATTATACCCTTGTAATCTATATTTTTAACTAAAGTATCTGAGTGAAATATAACAAGGCTAACAATATATTTTATGAGTTCATTTTCGATCAAGGCCGCATTAAATTAATATTTCAAAACAACCGATTTGTCCAGTCTATCATTAAAATTAGTACTTTAAGCTTTTATATAATACCTTTTATATATGATATAATAAAATGTAGGAGAAAATTATTAATTTAACTAAATTTCGTTATCCTAAATTTTCTACGTTATTAGTCCACATTTAATTATCCTAAATTTTCTACGTTATTAATCGACATTTATGGACACAAGAAATAGCTTAAAACTAAAAAAACATTGGTGTCAAAATGATATTCCTAAGCATGTATAATGGATTATTATATTGCATTGACTGGCACTGAACCATTCAATTAGCGTCAGCAAGCAACTTGCTAGAGGAGAAAAATGTAAAGAAGTAAAATTAATAATGTGGGAAGTTCACAATATGTCAATGCGAATTAAGTCTAAGAGCAAAATAGGAAAAAAATATGAATAGAATTATAAAACGTTATTAGTTGAAATTGTTGAAAAAGAATTATCTTTTAAAAAGTATATTCTCCTCAGTTTTATTCTGGGAAATCGAACAATTAATCTTAAAAAACTTTTAAATATATATCCCAAAAAAAAAAGCATCACAATATAATTGAAAATTGTTTCATTTCCAACCATATTTGAAATGCCTAATTATATATTTCCTGTGCATACGTTTGTATTTCGATTTGTGTCCATATTTGATTGTAACGGTTGTGTCTATAAAAAAGTGTATCCACTTACTTTTTTTCATATTATTTAATTACTAATACTGTGCACTACCGGCAGGTGTTATAAAACAGATAAATTAAATAGAGAAATAATTGTTCTATTATTAAGAGACAAATAGATATCAGAAAAAAAATGTGAGTAGGCGTGGTTAGGTTAGTGGCGGGGAAAGAGCGCATATGGGCTTATAGCTGTTGTCTGGCGTGCGATACTATTTCTTTACAGCGCGCAGAGTGGAGCGCGTTTTAAAAATGTACATAGGATCATGATTCGACAATCGCTGAGTGTGTTTCGTACAAAGTTTATGAGAGTACGTTTCGAAAAGGGTTTTTCAAAGAAAATGTTCACTGTATAAATAATCTTAAAAGCTAGTTACAAAGTATGTGTATATTCAGTAAGTTATTTATTTACATATATCTGTCATTTAGATACAATTATATATGGAATAAAACGGCACTGATTGATTGACAAAATCGTGTTTGCATCTCAAATATTTTTTTAATTAAAATAAGGTCGCATATATACATGTATATACGATTCTCACGAAAAAATGATACTACGCTTAGTATTTATTGATTTCCCACCAAACGACGCTGGTGACATTTTGCAAGGTCCCTATAGTTGAACTGTAGTAAACTTTGATATAATTTCAACAAAATTTCATAGATGGCGCTATTAGACTTAAATATTAATTATATTGAGCGAACGAAATATATATTTTGACTAGTATCTAACCCAGTGTACTGTGATCAATCGTATTTATTTTGTTTATTCCGCTTCAATTAATCTACGTATTTCTGCTTTTAGATATGCTATATATAGATATTGGAATGTACCATTAACTAGGTATGAAGTTAGGTTTGGAGTTTACTCCTTAAGAATCGATTTTCATATATATATATATATATATATATATATATATATATATATATATATATATATATATATATATATATAGCCGGGTGTGAAGTTTTATCAGGAATAAAATCAGAAATCAGAAGTTCAGAGCGTACGAAGTTCAGAACTTTCAAAAATTCTAAGTTAGTGGCCTCTCCGTCCAACATTACTGCACATCTGTAGAGTGAGATATGAAAATGTTTATTTGGCATTTTCTTATGGCGTAATCGCAATGACGGACGGACGTGTGACACACATAGTTTACAATCGTTCGCTTATATAGCTTAGAAGACACCATATATATGTGAATATATGGTGTCTTCTATGCTATAACATTAAAAAGTCTCTTTTAATTTTAACTTCTTAAGTTCATATTAATAGACAAAACAACAACCAGATTAAAGCAGGATTACGTAAGTCCAGATTAATTGGGGATTGGTTTGGATTCAATATTACCACCTGCGCAGATTGTTGGATTCAATATTACTTACTGCGCATCAATCGTTAGCTAATTTAGGGCACATCTTTAATTGACGTATCGAATTATTTACTGACACTTGTAAGAGTCGTATGTTTTGGATGAAAGTATTACGTTTAACAAAATTAGTAAAAGGAATACAAGAAAAAGAACCACTACATGGAAACAGAGAAAAGGATATTGTTGAAGATATTGGTTTCTTACAAAGATGTAATTGAAAACAAACACATCGACGGAGCAAACGTGAAGATGAAAAAAACCGCATGGGACGCTATTGCCGAGAAATATAATGCTAGTGGTATTTCATAAAAGGGTATTTCATACAGTCAAGTATTCAATTTTATAATAAAAAAAGAATGCAGAATTAATTTGTTTGCACGAATGTGATTTCTTTTTCATTTTCAAATAATGTGCTAAGAAACGTGTACTTTATTTGTTTAAGGCAAAAAGAAGTCAACTTTGCCCAATTTGGCTTAATATAAAAGCCAAGCAGAGACGAGAGTTGGCAAGGAAAAGGCAGCCACAGACGGAGAAGACGCGATTAGCGACATCCAAATTGACCCGGTCGTTCCTTTAAGAGCACCAGGGCTATTTGTAAAAGTCCAATCAAACGATTTCGCTCAGGAATTGATCGAATTCGATAAGTGTATAATTAACCTTTTATTTTTAATAACTGATTAATATAATAAAAAGGCACCGAAAGTTTGTAAAGAGATTCATTTAAAGTGAATTTATATTTAATAGTAAAATAGAATAGTTACCAACATGAGTAGTTTGTGATTTAATTACCTTTAAAATTCCAAATTGTTAAATTTATTTAAGAACCTCTCAATTGGACTTTTATTCTATTTTGTTTCTAGTGATAAGCGAAAATGTATTGAATCGACGAATAGAAGTGAAGTTTTTGATGAAGCCGCGGAAACTTTGCCAACATCGTTCGAGCAACGGAAGATGTTCCTGCAGCCTAGGGGTGAGATACTGAAAACCAAGTTGGACGTGGACACGAATGTACCGATATGCAGGAGACGCTCCAGCAGGTAGCGTGCGGATATCCGGCACACTTTCAGCCGACGTCAGTTGCTTCAGACGGAATAATTAAAAAGAAATTACATAAGGCACGAAGTGGAGCAGAGACAACGAAGAGAAGGCGAGCTCCATGAAATCGGCAAGGAAATTTTGTTAAGTCAAGTTCGAGAAGCGAAATTACGTGCTGAAATTGTAGAAAGGCGATTGAAAATTAAATGAAAACCTTCTTGAAGTGTTAATTTTTTTACTCATACTATTTTGTGTTTTTAAATATTACTTTTTTTCATTTTCAAATACCCTATTTATTTATTTATTGTACTATTTCTATTTTTATTATTTTTATTTTTATGAATTTTTCAGCTATTGTGTTTTATTTTATATTTTTTTAAATTTCGCAACATTCAGTTAAATTTTCAATAATAAATCATATCGTAATTATTTTGTTGTGTGTAGAATGGCAATTGTGTGTAAAATGTTAATGTTCATATTTTTGATGTTACACAAAAACGGTAGGAATTTTTTACTAATTGTTAAAGTCACATTTATGTTGTCAACCTTTGTTAATAAGGGTCTATAAGTGTATATTACAATTTGGTAAGAGATTGGTAAAACAAATATTATATTAACCAATGAAATAGGATTTTCATATTGAAACCCTTTGGAAAAATGGTTTGTATTATCTAGTCCAAACTAATTTAATGCGCTTTTTTATTTTAGCTGTAGGCAAATTAAACCATATATTGCATGTCAATAACGGAATTTTTATTTAATGTTGCTTATTTCATTATTTGTACTAACATTTAATTGTCAGAATACAATATGTTTTTGCAAGGATTTTTTTAATTACCAAATAATATGTATTGATAACTTCCTGAATTAAAACAGCCGCTGGCTTCTATCATCTAGTCCAAACTAGCTAAAATTCTGCCTATAAGTAAAGTGAACCATCCAGTGAAAACTAATCTTAATGCACATTTTAATATTCTAACCATAGGTAAAGGAAATCGTGTCTCTAGTCAAATTGAATTTCAATAATAGAATTTTCGAATTCCGATTTAAAATACTAATAAATAACTTTTCAAAATACAATTACAACTTTTCAAAATTTATAAGAATTTAATAAATTATCAAATGCGAAAAATGAATAATTATTAAAGTCTTCCTAAATTAAATCAATGCCAAGGCAATTTATCCGTGATTTCTAATTGATGCTACTTTCCTGTAGATATATATAGTAATACAAGTTCTATGGATACAAGTATCTGTAATATTATCTATACATTTGAAACTTTTATTACAAAGGAAAAATGTCACAAATAATACAGTTTTCAAACCTTTTCAATACACATAAATATAAATTATGGGTGATGTCATTCCAATTGATGAAGAATTAATACAGATAACAAAGACAATGTAGTTTATTGGTATATTTAACAATTAAAGTTATGTATAAAAGTATAAATACTATTAAAATTAATACAAATAGTAAAAGAAAAAAGTCTCTTTTAATTTTTACTGCTTAGTCTGACGTTACTAAATGTTTTTAATTTTGTTGAATAAATTTGATCTTGTTCATTTGTGTTTTACTTGAAAATATTTATTTCTAATGATAGTGATATTTATATTTATATGCACTGTTACCTATTTTACACATTCCAAGACAATCAATCATAAGTACTTAAGGAGTAAACTCTGGTCGCGCGTCGGAGCTGACAGGCACAATTTTTTTCTGTTATTATAATTAATTTCGGAAATGTAACATAACGTGTAAAATTTATTTATTTTATATTTCTCGCAACTAAAGTTTCTTCAATTGCTCCCCAGTAATCATTTATAAATAACTTTGTATTAACTATAAACATAGATGAAGTCTTAATTTTGAAAACCACATATATTAGAAGTAATTTGATATTAATTCATAATATAATTAAACAACATTCGTCTTAGCATATAGTTATTTTTTAAAAGCTTTACGCAGTTATTATGGCACACTGAGTGTCATATTACTGAGCGGTTTTCGGGCTTCTTTGGAAAACCTCGTGGAAGCAGGACTAGAAGTGAGATTTTATAGAGTGGAATGAACTCGCTGTCTATTTCTAGATAAAACTAGCAATTTAAAATAAGTCAGACCGTTGTAATATTGGAATGTGAAGTGTAAAAAGATACCCTCGCCATAAAAAAATATTTTCGAGATCAGTAAGGGAATTTCTAATATCGAATGGAGAATATCGTTTGCATTCTAGAATATTATCAAATATCTAAATAATCAAAGTTGAAATAAAGTCGACGAATCAGGCCAAAATAAATGAAAGAAGAATGGGTTGTTACAAATTAAAGTTTTTCACACTATGGAATGACGTGCATATTGGTATAAGTTGCTAAAAGGGAAAAAGAATTCTATTTTAAGTAGATTCCACAAACTGTAGAAATCTATTTCAAGAAATTTTACCACTTTCTAGTAATCTTATAAAAATCCTCTGTTTAAAAGTTTACACAAACTTTATTAAAACTTATATAACACAAATAACGTAACAAAAATTGGTTATATTAAAGTAATACGTTTTACTCTTATAATACGAGAAAACGTGACTGGCTCACGCAAAAAATAGAAATATTTTACAGTTCTAAATATGAAATATAAATATATTACACCAAGAGACGGAGATTAAACGAAACGAATATGTAAAAGAGATAATCATAAGTATATATGCGACAGCGTTACGGTAAGCTTATCCACGTTGAGCCTTTTGAAACGCGCCTGACGGATTCAATTCTTGTCAAGATTGTGTGTGTTTCATTTGCTCTTATTTTATCTTATTTTTACCTTCTAAATGCTTGTTGTTAGGCTTTCATTTTTGGCAGCCGTGTAATCAAAACATTTTCTTATAACCGTGGAGGATATTTTTGTATTTAGTTCAGTAAAACAATGCAGTTAAATTTTTCAATAAATAATACACTTATTTAAATAAAACGATGCAGTTACAACAATACATTGCAAGTCGTAAATTCATACAAAATAATGGTAAAGAGGCAGTAATTAACCTGTCTTTTAAGGAATGCAGTTGAGCTCTAATGACATGTCTAGTTAATAAAAAGTCATTGCATAGAATCTTATTCTCGGTACACAATAACATGTTGCTTAATACGATAGATAGTAACTTTACGAATATTTCAATAGCTGCCGAAGCATAGCAGTGAAAAGTGAGGTCTACTTTTTCTACTGGTTCCTGCCAGCGTCTTTGTATATAGAGAATCATAAGAGATCATAAGAGCTAAGCCAAAAAGCCATGAATCCATGAAATGTACCAAACACTTTGGCTTCACTAGAATGATCGTGCGATAAGAAATGACCGAATTGATGGCTGCTAAGCTACACAAAGTCATCGACAAGATAGACGAGTTGGTAGCTGACTTCGCTAGCACCATTAACTCTGTGCTGAAACCCAATGATAATTGATTATTTCTACACCTGGTTACTATAAAGGGGAACCTTTACGAGAGATGTAATAACAACGAAATTTATCAATGTAGAATGTGATTGATAACACTTCAGTTTATTTAATGATATCGTTAAAAATACATACTGTTTATATTACGATAAATATTGGTAATTTCGAGAAATATATTTTGAAATTAAAAAGCAAAATGAAACAATACATCGAGATATGTAACCTCTTTTTATTTCCAGAAATATTATAGGTACGATATAAAGTATATTCATTAAATAAATTATATTAAGTACTTCGGTTTATATGATAGATTAACATTATACATTGACATATTCAATTTTATGAAAACATTTTTTGGTATATGAAGAAACAGCAGTTTATAAAAACTGTGTTAATGAGGCTTGAGGATTAATCAGTGAACGCATTAAGTGTATATGATAAAGTTTAAAGTTAGATATCATCTGACTACATTCGACTTGCGACTGTTATTTAAGTAATTGTGTTATTATTCTTCAGTATCATTTCAGAGATATCCAGATTCGAATCCTAAATTAATAGGTAATTTCTATACTTAAAGAGTGACTAAACATTTTCTTTTATAAACTACTTATCTTTTGCAACGTAGATTTTGATTATAAATTATAAAAATAAAAATAGTCTCTAACGTGGATTAATGAATAAAAAATTTAATACAGTAATAAAAAAACTGTTTGTGATTAGAATTTTAAACATTATGATTTGTTTAATCAGATTTTAGTTTTTTATAAAAAGTGCTTTATCTTTGAGTCCATTCGGGGAAATCAAAGATTAATTTTAAAATTTTTTTTTCAGGAAATAGTCACAAAACTATACCATTGGAATTTCTTTCATTGTTTGGTATTATAAATTATAAGTTTATAGTGCACAGAGTTATATTTCGATAAGAATATTTTTATTTGTGTTCCTTTTTTTTATTGTATGTTCTATCTATATCTAAACACCCTCTACATATTTTCTTTAAAATGTTTAAACATTAATACTGTGTATATATATATATATATATATATATATATATATATATATATATATATATATATATATATATCTTAATATATATAAATTACGTGTCACAGTGTTTGTCCGCGATGGACTCCTAAACTACTTAACCGATTTTAACCAAATTTTGCACACCGTGTGCATATTGATCCAACTTGAAAGATAGGATAGCTTACATCTCAATTTATAGTCACAATATTATTATTTTATTGCAAATTATTTGTTTACTATCCGATAGCCACGATTATTTATTAGCTCCAAACGATTCCAACAGATGTCGATATCTATTGTCTGGATTGAGTATGTATTCAATAGATGGCGCTGTGTTAAAAGTACAGACGTTTACTACATATTAGCTACAATTTAATAACATAACCGCCACGTGTTGCTGAGGTTAAAGTATACGACAAATTTATATTGTAGTAAACGTAATGTAAGCTATCCACATCTCAATTTATAGTCGCAATATTATTTTATTGCAAATTATTTGTTTACTATCCGATAGCTACGATTATTTATTAGCTCCAAACGATTCCAACAGATGTCGATACCTATTGTCTGGATTGAGTCCGTATTCAATAGATGGCGCTGTGTTAAAAGAACAGACGTTTGCTACATATTAGCTACAATTTAATAACATAACCGCCACATGTTGCTGACGTTAAAGTATACGACAAATTTATATTGTAGTAAACGTAATACAGTGAAATTTAATATTTTTACTTTTTTAACTTTTGGTGTTTGCATACCGGACCATGTTTTACTCAGGCTGAAGTGTAAATTAATTCATATTATCCTGAGGACAATACAGTGAAATATTTTTTGCTTTTCAATTATTAGTGCTTCATTGTTCTAAATTCGTTAATTGATACATAAACATGTAAGTATTATTACATAATTATTTTATTAAAATTGCTATGCATCAAATTACGAAGGCTCCAGGATCTAATTAAATCTGGTTATCTCTAACAGCATGTTTTCGATTTTTTTCAATATTTCAATGTTTGAATTATTATTTTCAGTCAAATGCCACCGAAAAAATCTAACCTCAACAACGCACGGAGCAGAGAGGCACGACGCAAACGTGTTGAAAGAGCTCTTCAGTCGGCAGAACAAATCGCAACAAGAAATGCAGACCAAAGCATCAGAACAGCAGAGGGCCGAGCACAAGAATCTCAAGAACAGCGTGACGAACGTCAGCGGCTGAATATTATGAGAACAAGAGTGGCACGACAACAAAACGTAGCTGCAGTGCGAGTACAAGAACGACAAAGGCAGCGAACCAGCCGCTCATTAACACGTGCATCATTTGTTCGTCTTGCTTTTGAATATGCACCAGATATTAACTACTCTACGCATTCAAAAATTGCTATCGGTGCAATGGATAAAGTATGTCAATATTGCCAGGCATTGAAATTTCAGAATGAAACACCCGGCATGTGCTGCGCATCAGGTAAAGTTGTCCTGTCACCTCTACCTACTCCGCCAGAACCTTTATTATCCCTTCTTGCTGGCGATTCAGATGATTCAAAATTATTTTTGCGTAAGATACGCAAATTTAATTCTTGCTTCCAAATGACGTCATTTGGGGCAACTAAAATTTGCGATCTCGCATCCGATGGACGTAATTTTGAAACTACATTCAAAATACAAGGTCAAGTGTACCATAAAATTGGTTCATTGATGCCAATGCCTGATCAGGATCCGAAATTTCTTCAAATTTATTTTATGGGCAATTATGAAGAGCGCGTAACAACTCGGTGCCAGTATAATTTTATTGAACAAGCAGATGAAATAGCAATTGTGATATTGCTGGAAAATTTTTTAGAAAATCAGAATCAACTGATTCAACTGATTAAAAGAGTTTCACCACTATTGCAAAATGACAACTATCAAATCGTCATAAAAACCGACAAAGTCCCATTAGGTGAACATGCTGGCAGATTCAACGCTCCAACTCTTGATGAGGTTGCTGTTATTATGGTTGGTGATCCTGTTGACAAAAGAGCTATAAAAATTACACGGCGAGACAACACTGTTAGTACGATTTCGGATCTTCACCGTTCATATGACGCACTTCAATATCCATTAATATTTTGGCAGGGGCAAGATGAATATCACCTTAACATCAAACAGTACGATCCAAATACCGGTAAATTTCACTATTAACGATTTACTTTCCTTACTGAATGTACGTTTTTTAATTTCTTTTTTTTTTTTTTCAGGTGCTCAAAAAGATAAGAAAGTTAGTGCAATGAACTATTACGCACACCGATTGATGATTAGACATAATCAAGTCAACTACATCCATCGATATCGTCAGCTATTCCACCAATACATTGTTGATATGTATGCTAAGATTGAAAGCGAACGCTTACGATTCATTCGATACAACCAGCCTAAATTACGCTCGGAAGAATACATTCATTTACGAGATGCTGTTGTTGGGAACATCGATGGAAATTTAAACCCCAATGAAATCGGTAATGCATTCATTTTGCAGTCCACGGAACATGCAGGAATACATACAAGATGCGATGACTTACGTACGTCATTACGGCCGACCAGATTTGTTTATAACATTCACATGTAATCCGAATTGGAAAGAGATACAAACTTTACTATTACCAGGGCAAAAAGCAATTCATCGTCATGGCATAACTGCACGAGTGTTCAAGCAGAAATTGAAATCTTTAATTGATTTTATTGTTAAATATTCAGTTTTTGGTATCACACGTTGTTGGCTGTATTCGATTGAGTGGCAAAAACGAGGTTTGCCTCATGCCCACATTTTAATTTGGCTTCAAGATAAAATCCGTCCGGAAGAAATTGATCAAATAATTTCAGCTGAAATTCCAGACCAATCAACTGACCCAGTATTATTTGATATTGTTACCAAACACATGATCCACGGGCCGTGCGGTGCTTTCAACATGACATCACCATGCATGGAAAATGGAAAATGTAAGAAAAATTTCCCAAAGCCGCAAACGAATGATACTATCACGGATATTGACGGTTATCCAATGTATCGGCGCAGAAACACTGAGAATGGTGGCCATACATTTACGATGCGACTGCCGAATTCTATAAATCAAGTAGAATTTGATAATCGGTGGGTCGTACCATACTCACCATTACTTTCAAAAACTTATGAGGCTCATATTAATGTCGAGCTTTGCAGTTCTGTAAAATCAATTAAGTACATTTGTAAATATGTAAACAAAGGCAGTGATTTGGCCATATTTGGGGTACAAAATGTAAATGAAAAGGACGAAATTACACGATACCAAATGGGAAGATACATCAGCAGCAACGAATCTATTTGGCATATTCTTAGCTTTTCCATACACGAAAGAGACCCTGCTGTCCAGCATTTAGCAATACATCTTGAAAACGGTCAACGTGTATACTTCACTGAAGAAAATGTTCTCCAAAGAGCGCTTGAGGCTCCAAAAACAACACTGACTGAGTTTTTTACATTGTGTCAAAGATCTGATATTTTTGGCCAATTCGCAAAGACATTGATATATACTGATGTTCCACGCTATTTCACATGGAACAAATCTGGTAAAAAATGGGAGCCACGAAAACAAGGAAACCCACATCCTTTCGTTACAGGAATATTCAAAGCTAAGACATTGGGGCGACTTTACACGGTGCATCCAAAGCAACGTGAGTGCTTCTATTTACGTTTGTTACTGGTGAATGTTCCTGGACCTACGTCTTTTGAATTTCTGCGAACAGTCAACGGCCGAGTATTCAATACATACCAAGATGCATGTCGTGAACTGCAATTGCTAGAAGACGATAACCATTGGGACTTAACGCTCGCTGATGCTGCGTTGACATCAACGGCCAATAACATTCGTCAGCTATTTGCCATTATTTTGACGACATGTTATCCATCACAAACACACACTTTGTGGGAAAAATATAAAAATTGTATGACAGAAGACATATTGCATCGAATTACACGAACATATCAATGCCAAAATACAGATTATACGCCAGAAATGTATAATGAAGCGTTATTGTTGATCGAAGATTTATGTGTTTTGATTTCCAATTTTCCACTATCTCATTATGGTATGCCATCACCTGATCGCCCAGCCACCGACTTAGTCAATACCGATTTACAACGTGAAAAACAATATGATCATCGTAATTTAGCAACAATTATCGTGAACAGTGAGCCATTACTGACAGCAGAACAAAAAATGATTTATGATCGGATTATGGTGGCTGTTGCTGCTGAACAAGGTGGTTTTTTTTTCTTGGACGCACCAGGTGGAACCGGTAAGACTTTTCTAATATCGTTGATTCTTGCTAAAATACGATTACAACATAAAATCGCATTGGCAGTCGCATCGTCTGGCATTGCGGCTACTTTGCTAGATGGTGGGCGAACGGCTCATTCAACATTTAAGCTGCCATTGGACATTCGTAATAAGCCAAACGCATTATGTAATATAAAAAAGAATAGTGGAATAGCTACAGTGTTGCGAAAGAGTTCAATCATAGTTTGGGATGAGTGCACAATGGCACACAAATATTCACTCGAAGCATTGCATAGAACTATGCAAGATTTAAAAGGCAACGATAAACTTTTCGGTGGTGCTATCTTGCTATTGTCTGGTGATTTCCGACAGACCTTACCGGTTATACCTCGCTCTACGTTCGCGGATGAGATCAATGCATGTTTGAAGCAATCATTCTTATGGCGAAGTGTTGAAACGCTTCGATTGACCATAAACATGCGCGTACAATTGCAAAACGATCCATCAGCACAAATATTTTCCGAACAATTACTAGATATTGGGAACGGTAAAATAGAACTGCAACCAAATACACAATGCATTAAACTGCCTGACAATTTCTGCACTGTTCTTCAAGGAAAAAATGAATTGATTCAGAGTATTTTCCCAGATATACAGAGTAATTATTTAAATCATAACTGGCTCAGTGATCGGGCTATTTTGGCAGCCAAAAATGTTGATGTTGACGAAATTAACTTCAAGATACAACAGTTGTTACCAGGTGATCTTATGTCTTTTAAATCAATCGATACCGTTGTTGATGAAAATGACAGTGTAAATTTTCCAAGTGAATTTTTGAATTCACTGGATATACCTGGAATGCCACCACATAATCTTCGATTAAAGATTGGTTCACCTATCATTCTCCTGCGTAATCTGAATCCACCTCGATTATGCAACGGTACGCGTTTGGTTATCAAAAATATCACTGGAAATATTCTTGAAGCAACCATTTTAACTGGAAAGTTTAAAGGAGAAGTGGTCCTGTTGCCACGTATTCCAATGATACCCTCAGATTCTACGATACCCTTCAGAAGGCTACAGTTTCCAGTTCGTTTAGCTTTTGCCATTACCATAAATAAGTCTCAAGGCCAAACAATGTCCATTTGTGGTTTAGATTTGGAAAATCCATGTTTTTCTCATGGGCAACTATATGTTGCATGTTCACGTGTAGGAAAACCGTCGAATCTATTTGTGTTAGCAAAAGACAGGTTAACCAAAAATATTGTCCATCGATTAGTGCTAAATTGAATTAAAATTAAAAGTACTTATAATTCGAAATAATATATTTTATTGTTGAAATTTGAAACTATCTGCTATACCTACCTCATTTATAAGTTCAAGTGTCAGATGTTATTTACGAACAACTTTGTAATATACTCATTTGTTAAAAAATTGAATATCAAAAAAAAAATAAAATTTAGAATTAATTCTTTTGTATTGATTTCTACTTAATATTAACTGTACGAACATTTTGATTAATCGTGTTCAAAGTCCTTCCCCTTCAAATCCCAATTCAGTCGATTTTCATATAAGCTTTAAGGTTTCCGTCTTCGTTCGTAATCAATAATTTCATTATATTAAGGAGTAACGGTAGTAGAAAACCAGACATGGAGATTACCATGTTTTATTACAAATGGCATCTATGTAAAAAGCTTGATGGTGTCCATATGACTAATGTTCTTCCAACTTTCTCCGTTAATAGTTTACTACCATGTAATATAACAAAAACTTCAACCACAGCAACGCGTGGTCGGGTCTGCTAGTATATATATATATATATATATATATATATATATATATATATATATATATATATATATATATATATATATATATATTATATCTATCTATCTATCTATATATATAAAAATCAATGCCACTTTTCGTTGTAATTTTATAACTCAAGAACGGGCTCACTTATCCAAACCAAATGTTTAGGCTTTGTTCGGACTATTTAGTAGATGGTTTATGTGAAGTTTGCACAAAATCGGTAGAGTGCTTCTTCATTTATCACATTTTTTGTAACAACTGAATTCAATAAATGGCGGATCATTTTGTAAATGGGGATTTTGCTGTCAAATTGAACCTTTTTTCAGATGGCGATTGTGCTGTCAAATTGAAACTTTTTTCAGTGTTGACAGTAAAAGCATGTTATTATGTCATTCATGCGGTCATTTCATTTTGAACGTAGTTCGATTAAAGCAAATAGGCAGCGATAATTATTGCTTTGTGTTTACATTTTTTGCTCAAATGTACTATAAATTAAATTGTCAAACGCATTTACACAAAGTTTTGAACTGTTGAAGTGAATTACATGTATGCATGTGTGTTTCTTTATTTGAAAAAAACATATTGTGTACCACTATTAATGTAGCAATTATTTTTTTAATTTGATTTATTCTTTTTTAATTGAAGGAAAAATGAGCAAGACGAGCAAATATAGGTCACCGAACGCGTAATGCAAATGATGTGGCATTACTAAGACGATCACAGACTGCAGATGAACGCGCACAAGCTAATGCATCGCAGCGTGAACGTAATGCACGAAATAGATCTGTTGACCCTGTACCTGTACTGAATCTTGCACGGCAATCACGAATACGTCGTGCTGTTTTGGCTGAAATGATGCGTGCTGCTTTTAATTACAACAGTCAGATTGATTATAGTGTGTAGGGATACATTGGAATGATGGACGCAATATGTCAACATTGTGATGCAGCTAACTTTCCAGGTGAAACGCCCGGCATGTGTTGTGCTACTGGCAAAGTGAGATTGGCAGCACTAGAAATTTCACCCGAACCATTGTATTCATTAATTTTTGGGTCATATTCAACAATACATTTCGGCATTTCAAGTGACTTCTTTCGGTGCTACTAAAATTATTAGAGATAATTTTATGCCGACGTTTAAGGTAAATACTTCAACATGATTGTCCCATGTTTATATCAATCTGAATCATAAAGTATTCGATAGTTTTAAAAATTATGATACAACATCTACCTAAAATTATGATAAAAATTATGATACAACATCTACCTAAAATTGCATACATGTTACAGATTCAGGGTCAGATTTATCATCAAGCTGGTTCGTTATTGCCATACCCCGACGCTGATCATACATTTTTGCAAATTTATTTTATTGGTGATGAAAATCGTGAATTGGATCAACGTTGTGCAATTGTTTTGAATACAAGACGAGAAATTATTCGTGAGCTACAAAGGTTTTTCCATCAGCATAACGCATTAGTTCAATTGTTGAAAATTGCTCTCGATCATATGCCATCTGATAATCACAAAATCGTAATAAGGGCTGATAGAACACCTTTTGGAGAGTATGAAAGGCGATTCAATGCACCGACAATTGATGAGGTTGCAATTGTAATTCTTGGTGATCAGTTTCAATCCCATGATATTGTACTTCATCGCAGAAATGAGCAATTGCAACGTGTTTCGGAATTTCATCGTAGTTACGATGCATTACAATACCCAATATTGCATTGGAAAGGTGACGATGGCTACCATATCAATATACCAATGATTGATCCACGAACAGGTAAATAATTGACCTATTTTTCAGTGTGTTGACATTTTATCATTTGTATAAATTTCCAAAGTCACATTTTACACTTATTTTCTGGTCTACATGTACAGAAAAAAATTAGTGCCATGAATTTGCATAAGAACAAAATTATATCTTGAGATGTGGTAAACTATATCATCAGTACATCGTTAATATGTATGCCAAAATAGAAACTGAACGTCTTAATTTTATTCGTTTCAACCAAGCAAAATTAAGATCCGAAGAATATATTCTTTTGCAAGATGCGATAGCGAATGATGCTAATATTAATGACATCGGACGTTTAACTATATTACCATCTTCGTATATTGGTAGCCCACGAAATATGAACGAATATGCACAAGATGCAATGTCATATGTACGAAAATACGGTCGACCGGATCTGTTCATTACATTTACATGTAATCCGCAGTAGGATGACATCAAAAACAATTTATTTGAAGGACAGTCGACAACTGATCGTCATTCACCTAATGATAATGGCAAAACGGCAACCATTAGAATGCGTAACCAGGACGTTGAAGTTGATAATCGTTGGGTGGTTCCGTATTGTCCATTATTATCGAAAACATTCAATGCTCATATAAATGGGGAGTATTGTAATTCAGTCAAATCCATTAAATATATTTGCAAGTATGTAAATAAAGGGAGGGATATGGCTGTTTTCGGTGTTGATGGTGATAATAGAAATGATGAAATTACTCAGTATCAAATGGGGCGCTATATTAGTATACAGTAGCTATATTATATATTAGTAGTAAGGAAGCTGTCTGGAGGATTATGTCGTTTCCAATACACGAAAGACATCCTGTTGTTGTTCACTTGGCTGTGCATCTTGAGAATGGCCAACGTGTTTATTTTAATGTAGCAAATATATTGGAAAGAGCAGCACAACCACCAGCGACTATGTTGACAGCTTTTTTCAAATTATGCGAAACTGATATTTTTGCGGTAAATTTGTTATATTCTGAAGTGCCTCAGTATTACATATGGAATATGTCTTCGAAAAAATTTCAAAGACGTAAACAAGGAACAGCAGTCCATGGGCATCCTGACATTTTCCAAACAGATGCAATTGGGAGAATATATACAGTACATCCAAACAATGCTGAGTGTTTTTATTTGAGATTGTTATTAGTTAACGTCAATGGCCCAAAATCATTTCAAGAATTGAGAACAGTCAACGGTCATTTGTGTCAAACATATCGTGAAGCATGTCAACTCTTGCATTTGTTGGAGGATGATGCACATTGGGATTCAACACTTTAAGATGCATCTACTTCAGCTCATCCACAACAAATACGAATGCTATTTGCCATTATATTATCAACATGTATGCCATCAAATCCACTTGAATTATGGAACAAATATAAAAATTATATGGCAGAAGATATTTTAATTTGTATGCGTCATCATGGAAGAAATCCTGATTTGATAATTACCTTGGAAATGTACAACGAAGCTTTGATAATAATTGAAGATATGTGTCTAACGATTGTAAATAAAGCATTAGTACAATTGGGTGTGACCGCACCAAATCGTGAGATGCATGATTTGTTTGATCGTGAATTGCAACGTGAGCAGGAATTAAATTCTAATGATTTGCGTTTATTTGTACAATCGAATATAACCAAAATGAATATTCAGCAAAAACATATATATGACACAATCATGCATGCCGTTTCCAATAATTCAGGTGGATTATATTTCTTAGATGCACCTGTTGGTACAGGCAAAACGTTCGTTATATCATTGATTTTAGCGACTATTCGATCGGAACAGAAAATTGCATTGGCACTTGCATCTTCGGGAATTGCTGCTACATTATTAGAAGGTGGTCGGACCGCACACTCTGCATTAAAATTATCATTGAATGTACAGGTGATTGAAACTCCAACTTGCAATATTTCGAGAAATTCTGCTATTTCAAAAGTTCTGCGATTAACGTCAATTATTTTATGGGATGAGTGTACAATGGCGAATAAAAAATCAATAGAAGCATTTAATCGAACAATTCAAGATTTACGTGGTAATCAACAGCTTTTTGGTGGTGCTTTAATATTACTGTCAGGGGATTTTCGACAAATATTGCCTGTCATTTCTCGATCAACTGCTGCTGATGAAATAAATGCCTGTTTGAAGTCATCAGTTCTTTGGAGATATGTACAAAAATTGACTCTGAACATTAATATGCATATTCTCTTAGAAATGCCCATGAGTTTTCAAAACAATTGTTAGAAATTGGTGACAGCAAAATACAAATCGACAGTACCAACGGATTGATCGCTATACCGAACAATTTTTGTACAATTGCGCAATCGATGGATGAATTGATTGAATGTGTTTTTCCGAATATTCTTCAGAATTACAGAAATCATGATTGATTGAGAGAACGCGCCATTTTAGCACCGAAGAACATTCATATCAATGCCATTAATTTTCAAATTCAAGCAAAACTGCCAGGTGTAGTCACGACATATAAATCAATTGACAGTGTTAGGAATTATCCAATTGAGGTAATGAATTATCCAATTGAATTTTTAAATTCATTGGAACCGGCTGGTATGCCACCGCATTGCTTGAATCTGAATCTTGGTTCTTTGATTATATTATTGCGAAATATTAATCCACCAAAACTGTGTAATGGCACTAGATTGGCAGTGAAAAAGTTATTGCCAAATTTGATTGAAGCAACGATCTTAACTGCTAAATCAAAAGGAGAAGTTTGTTTGATACCGCGTATCCCTATGATTCCAACTGATATGCCATTTGAATTCAAACGATTACAATATCCTGTGCGTTTATCTCATGTACGTATCAATATGTGTACGTTTGTGGTGTGAATTTGGAGGAATCATGTTTTTCACATGGCCAACTTTATGATGCCTGTTCCAGAGTCGGTACCCCCAGCCGTTTGCTTATTCATGCTTAAAATGGGAAAACAAAAAATATTGTTTATCCTAATGTTTTGGATTAAGTTTTAAAATAGCTAGCAACTAATAAAATATTTTTTTGTTTGAATAAATTAATTTGATGTTCCAATTAAATTTTTTAAATATTTCACTTTATACGTAGCGAAGCACATACCGGGCCGCTAGTATATATATATATATATATATATATATACATATATGTATATATATATATATATATATATATACATATATACATATATATATATATATACATATATACATATATATATATATATATATATATATATATATATATATATATAGATATAGTTTTAAATAAGATTAAAAGTACCCTACGAAATCATTTGTTACCCAATCGTTAAAAAGCCTCATCTTTTTAGTGTATGTGTGGAGGTGTGATGTATTCTCTCATTTCCTACACACACATTTTAGGTGTTGGGGAAACAACCCGCACAGTTCGACGACGGACGGGGGAATGTACGGATGCGCGTCTAGTGAGGAGAGCCGATACTGTATACATGGCAATAAGAGATAATCAGTACATTTTAGCGACGAGAACTGTAAGTACTGTTTATCTTATTATACTCACAGTAATTGAAAGAAAAAGGAAGGTAGCTTAGATCATGATTTATGGTAATACCCAAATACTTATAGGATAATTACACCACATGCAATTCAGGTCATAGTTTTGTGCTGTCTCGCAGGAATGCTGACATTTGACTTTGCGTTATACGGCTTCATTGACATACGGAAGGTTTTCTTCATTAAAATATGCGTTATTAAAGATAACGAAGAAATAAATTCAGCGTTTATTTTAAACAGACCGCGCAGATCGGCGATGGACGGAGGAGAGAATGGACTTGCGTGTAGTGACAGGAGCCGATACTTTATACATGTCAATAACAGATAAACAGTACATTTTGGCGACGAGAACTGTAAGTATTGTTTACCTAAAACACTCATAGTAATTAAAAGAAAAAGGAAGGTAGCTTAGATCATGATTAATGGTAATGCCCAAATACTTCTGGTGTATGTAAAACTATATGCAACTGAGGTTACAGTTTTGTGATGTCCCGACGGGATGTTGACGTTTGACTTTGCGTTACACGGCTTGATAGATACAGGGAACGCATTCTCCATTAAAATATTCAATATAAAATACATTCAGAATAATTTTTATTCGTGTCGATAACTAACTTGTGTGTTTATACTTTGATCGGTTCAAAACGTTTTGACAGGCCCGTTCGGCCCGTTTACTTGGCATAAACCCACCCGGGTTTGACATGCCTACTCGTACGACATAAAGTATATAATGACTTGACAATTCAATTCCAATCTAAGGTAGTTTCGAATAAGGTTAAAAGAACCCTACGAATAATTATTTGTTATCCAATCGTTCAACCATGTCTAAGGGTCACCTTTTTAGAGTACGTGTAAAAGAAAGGGAAGTATTTTGTCGATTACTTCACACACATTTTATGAGTGGGGAAACAGTCTGCACAGTTCAGCGATGGACGGCGGAGAATGTTAAAAGTGTTAAATGCAAAAATAGAAACCAGAAATCATATTTTGCTGATCAATACAATTTAGTATTACCTGCATTGTTTTCTAATTCAAACAGATAATGACGTCCCCTAGAAGGCGGCAAATCGATACACAATTAATAAAACAACACCTGAACGTTTTTAATTTCCTGTGAAAACTTTTCTATTCTTCTAATAGCAAGTAGCAATAAACCTGTAATCTATTTTTTGCCCATAGTTAATACACAGGAATAAGCGAACCATTTTCTCCACTATATTTTTCTGTCAGTAACATAAGAATCTTCTTAAACTTGAACCTTCTATTATCTTAACTCCCGTCACTAACGTAGTGAAAAATTGTAGTTAAGGAATCGAAATATCCAAGTTCCGAGGATATAATCCGATCGAGAGATATAATCCGAGTTCGCATGGTAATTTTTTTGACAATGTTGATTCAATTATATCTATGATGTGCAAAGTGTATCATCATACGAATAAAGGCATTTTAAGAAATAACATGTACGGCCTTAGGCCGGGCCTAACTAGGCTGTGGTTGGGCGGGCGGACTCGTTGCCGCCCGTTGGGCCAAGCGAGGGTCTGGGTTTTTGCCGCCTCTTCGCTGGCTGACGACATGAAGGGGCGGATTTTTCCCAGACTGGGTTAAATCGTCAGATCTGAAGGTCAAATACCCGTTTAAAGTGCTGTACACGGGCATTTTTATTTTTATTTTTTAAAATTTTTTTAAATTTTTTTTTAAATTTTTTTTTATTTTTTTTTTTTTTATCAACATTATAACATTTATCAACAAATACATAGTAATAGTAATAGTGTGTACCATTGTCTGTATTATATAATTTAAAAACTTTTTAAAATTAATTCTTAATTTTCCCCAAATGGATTTGGCCACAAAGCGTTTCTTATAAAATTCAGTTTAGTTTAAGAATCATAATGTTTAAAATTCTAACCATAAACAACTTTCCTTTTACTTATTTCCGATTACTGACTTAAATGCATACACTGAAATGATCGGTATTAAATAAATGTTCCATTAACATATTGTGAAACCACCACAAAATTAATTTTAATTTTTAACGTTCTACTCAACACTACCTATAGTATATGCTTGCCTATTACCTACTATGCTTGCCTTTTATGGTGATCATCTGGTGGCTATCTTAAGGACGTAAAACTATTCCATCCCTATTTCCAATCCAAAGCTTTCATCAATATTCGTTTAAACAAGTTAATTTTTGTCATATTTTACATTTTTAATAAAATTCGATAGTTGTTTTAAATTTTTTATTCTATAATTATAAACTTTATTAGAAATCTGAACATATAATTCGTACATTTCGCAATTTATACTTTTAATAATTTATAATCAAAATTTGTGTTGCAAAAAACACGCAATTTATAATAGGAGATATTCAGTCATCGTTTAAATATAGAAAGTATCTATTCATTTAGTTGTTAACTATATGTGTCTACTCTGAAACGATATTATATAATAAATATATAAATATGGTAATGTCCATAAATTTTAATGCACCTCATAATCCGAAGTATGAAAAGTGCTTTATATCGTGTTTAAAATATTTAGGGAAATGAAAAAAGTTTATATGTCTTGACGCATTGTCTTATTTTGCTTTCTATTTTTTACGGATATTTTCCGAAACAAACAATATTTATTATAGTATAAAGAGAATATATTTTTAACGTGGAATTATTTTTGAATAAAACGAAGAGTTATCAATTCCACTCCATTATCGATAAAATCATATGTTATTGTAGCTCTCATAAATGTGTCCTCTTTGTAGTAACCAAATGAATAAATAATCAGTAGGCACAGAGTAACTGGTCCAATCGAAGTTTGCTACCAGTCTATCTTGTCCAAGGCCTCGTGTAGCTTAGTAGCCACCAGTTCGGCCACGTCTTCTCTGGCGGTCACTCCCATGAAGCCAAAACGTACCGACTTACCGCTTGTCGATCCAAGACCGATCGTTAAAAGAATACCCTGAAATTTAATTAAAGTTTAAAAAAATAAATATACCGTGCATCTCAGTACGTGTGAAAAATGGCAGAGAAGAAGAGAACATACTAAGTGTAAGTCTATAGATTATACTAAATTCGTCTAAATGGTAAATAACATTTATGTAATATTACTTATTTCAATGCCAATAGTTATTATTTATAAATTACTTGTAATAGCGTGTACTTCTTACGATATTAGTGAGGGTATAAACTACGCGCCGATGTTTTATCAATAAAAATTATTGATGTTATATCATAATCGTATACTAATAATTACTCGCCAAAATGTATCTACGTAATCTTTGTATATTTAATATAAAAGTTTAGTTATTGCAATTGAAAAAATTAAAATAATTTATTATTAAATGTAGTTTTAAGAGAGCAAAGTTCGTCGCTTCGATAATTTTATTAAATTTTGATTATTACTGGTTTTATTATTTATGTAGATTCTCAAAAGACTCAAATATAAAAGTTAAACTGATTGAAGCAACTCAACGATCAGAAAATTGGATACCCAAAAAATATGAATGTATCTGCTCAAAGCAATTTACCAATTGGCTGCTTTGATATAAGTAAAACTAGATGAAGAAGAACTTTTCCATCTGAAATTCCCACATTGTTTTTGCCATCATTTATAAATATATTCTTTACACTTAGAAACTCTTGACACAATCAACATTGAATACATATAATGGTAATAGTAAAATTGAAGATTAAAAGTTATATAAGTCTGCTTATCTTTCATAGAGTCTTCCTTATAATTGATTAACGTTTGGTATTGAAAATCGATAAACGGCGATATAGAATTTTAAAGGAAATACGTGGGTCATATTTTTTCATTATAATTAAATGCATTTTTCTTATTTCCACTAGTACTAAACAAATTTTTATATAACTGTTTACGCAGCTTTAGTCATTTGCATTTTTATATGGAGTTTATATTTTTAAATATATGACGTTTATTCAACAAATTTGTTTTATTTTCAAGCATTATTCACTATGTAATTTTACTACTTGAATTATACTTGCATTTATATTATTTAGTTTTGCCTGTGCATTCGATAAATTATATCTTTTTCGATCATACAAAATGAGTCCACAGAGAATTATGATGAAGACGATGTTTGATTCAGTAATTAACACTGATTAGAGGCTAAAGACGACATCGTGCTCATCTTTATAGTTTTCATTGTTCATGTAAGTGTTGGTAATTTTAAAGTTGTTAAAGAATTAATATATGATGATAATTTAGTCATTCTTACTATCTATCATCTTCTATATCTTTAAGAAACTGCTATTAATATTAGTAGGACCAAGTTTAAGTAAACAAAGTAAACATTATAGAGAAACATATTCGACAGAAAGACAGTACGTATCCCGATAATGAAATATTACCGAACAATGTTTACCCATATTGTCACAACATTTGATTGGCGCGTTAGCTGATCTATTACAATAAAACGTGTGCACGGTGTTAGCTAATCCGAATCGAGTAGGATTCACTCCCCCTCCCCCCCCCCTTCACAAATTATAACGCAATCAGTTTCATAGTGAATTTGTATAATCATCTGTCCAGTGGTTATTAGATCCACGTTTTACTCTCACAACGCACAAAGAAATTCACATAAAAAAAATCAAGTGTAAGGTAAATTCGGTCGATAATTTGTTTCACAAATTTAATCAATAAATGAATAGTCGCCATAGTATATAGAAATTTGAAACAAAAATACCTCCAGATACCAATAGCAAAGGTGGCATTTGTGCTTATACTAAAGCAGCTAATAGCACTCTGTTAAGAGCAGTCTGTTAATTTGCACTGAGAATATAGTTCTATGTAATAATATTAAAATGTAATAATGTTCTATGTAATAATGTCAAAAGGTACGTCTTACGTCTTTACGTAAGACGTACCGTGTTACGTGTTACGTCTTTACTTAGCTGTCATTTTGTATGTTGTGACAATATGAACTAGCATCTGAGACGTAGTCGCTCACACATGATTATAATGTCCTAACTGTCATAATTACAACTACCTACTTTATATATTTGCTTTCTTTCATTCTTTTCTTCTTTATAGTAAGATATTCCCCATTTGAATGAGTGAAATATTTTATATTTTATTAATGAAAGAGCCACTTTTATTCGTTTGATAAGAGTACAACGTGTCACTTAAATATAATGTCATGGATTTAATAAAATTTCCACAAATTCTTAAAAGCAGTACACCTACGAGGAGGTGGTGAAATTTCTTCGAAGTCGATCTCTTCAATTTATAAAATCTACTTAAAATAGTATTCTTTTTACTTTTGTTATTTTTTTAATTACCTTCAGGCTTAAAAATTTTTTCGTAAAAATATTTTTTAATTTGCAATGACCGGTGTATATTTCTAAAATTTCAGAATCCGCCATGAATTATTTGTAAATGTAATTTAATTGGAATTGCCTATAACCCCTTTCTCATTTATCTTAGCCTGATTCATCGCCTTTCTTTGCGTAAACTATTTAGATATTATTCCAGAATGCGAACGCCGCCCTCTATTCGACCTTAAATATCCATTTACTGATCTCGGAAATATTTTATTATTGCGGGAGTCACTTCCGCATCTTGAAATTCCAATCTCACGACAGTCGATAGTCGATATTCAGGATTCGAAACGAAAGGTCTGACTTGCTTTAAATCACTAGTTTTATCTAGAAACAGACGACAAGTTCGTTCCACTCTCTCCCATCTCGCCTCCAGTCCCTCCTCGACGAGTTCCTCCAAAGCAGCCCGAAGACCATTTAGTAATACCCCACTCAGTGTGTGACGGTAGCTGCACAAAGATATTAGAAAAGTGTTATGATTTATTATAATCGTAATTAATATCAATTTACTTCTAATGTGTTTTCAAAATTGGGAATTCATCTATATTTTGAAAATTATATTTTTTTTAGTATTCGCTGAAATATATTTGGTTGCTTTAATATAAAATAAATTATTTTTACACGTTATGTTACAATTAAAAACTTGATTTTGAAATCAAAACGTGACATTGGCACATTCCAAATCGTTTAAGGGATTTAAAAATATGTTTTGCATGTCTAAAAACATACAGAAGATATTTTTAAGCAAAGTTATAAAAATAAATAAGATAAATAACTGAAGTAAGTATGAATAACAATACAATGAGTTAACTGACTAATATAAAAATTTCATTTGCGCATTCCTTTTCGCGCTTTCCTTTTGGCCGTCGACCGCCCAAGGATGCGGAGCTCTTCGCGCGGCGCACTCGAAGCGAAGCATTGGAACACGTGTTATTTTTAATTTATTTTTATTGATTTGTGCACCTTTGTGTTACACAATTCTTTCATAGCTTTGTAGTGTGGTTTTACGGGTGCGGAGTTTTACTGACTAAATTAGATATATTAACTGTTTTGTTCGGCGTTTTGGTGAATAAGAATAAGTGAAAAACTTCACTTGATGAAAGTTTTTTACTTCATGTGAATAGAATATTTCAGTACATAATTTTTGTATCTTAATACTTAGATACGCTATTTAATATAGCGTATCAAAGTATTACGATACAAAATATACGCTATCTTTTGTATCTTAATACATAGATACGCTATTTAAATTGAGATATCAATATGTGAAATTTTAGCAGGAAACTCAGTGTAATTTGAAATAATTTCAGTATTGTTAGTTTCGGCAAAGCGAAATGTAGTTTTATTAAAACTTTAGACAATTATATATTTAATATTTTTATCTTTCACATCAAAGCTTTTAGTTAATTTTGATTACTACCACAACAAATACATATGTATTTGATTTTTTTCACCAAGGATTTTTATTTGAAAACAGTTTTAAAAATAATTTTCAAATGTGACAAGATGGCCGTAAGTGGCCGTCTTATTTTTTTTTGGTACCATGACGTGACATGACCTCCAGGTATTACGATAAATCTAACGACACCTCAATCATCCAATTTTTTGACCTGTTTAGATCTATGTAGGGATAAAGGAACTCACGGAAATACTTATATACACAAAAATACTTTACCTTCTATTACAGTCGGATGAAATGATGACGAAATCATGAAACAAGCGACTACATCTATTTTCTAATTATGTATGCACATACGGAACTAATAGTAGTAATTATTGATTACGTAACACTACCCAAATAAATAATAATACTTACTAAGGTCCATCCCCGCATTTCCATTGTTTCAATATTTCGATTGCGTCCAAGTAATGAGGCGGCAGTTTGGTCCGAGATCGAATACACTCTCTGGAAAAATCGGCACATCCGATTACTTGTATTATTATGTATATATTTATGAAGTCATTATCATGTATATATATATTTATTTCTGTCCCTACATATGCAATCAGCTTTGGTTATTGTGTTTTGCACATACGTGCTCATTAATTCCATTTATATTAACTTTTTTGCGATGGAGTTTATGTTAAGAATTAATTGAGCGTTATTTTATTGAGTTAAATTTTAAATTATATTTCTTAATTGTACTCTCATTTCAAAAATAACCATGAAAATATTTTTGCGATGTATTATCGTAAATTATTCTTATAATGGAAGTTAAATGTGGTTATTGCGAACTTATATTTAGTTATGAATTTAACTTCATTAAACAATAATTATGACATTGGACAAATATGTCGATACTAAATTCATTTACATTTTGTCATAAAAAATAATTTCATTTGCCGATCTCTATTCTACAGCAAATCACTACTTGCAAACATCCCTTTAAATATATACACACACCCACCCACACACACACACACACACACACACACACACACACATATATATATATATATATAGTCACATCCACACACATACGCAAGTGTATGTGAGGGTGCTTATTTGTGTAGATATGTATAGCCAAATTATTCTTGTTCAATTTATTATTAAATTCCTTACTCTTTAAGTTAATTTTTAGCCTCAATAACCTGAGATCAATTTTTCCATTAGATTTTCTTTAAGCTTTTTAATCGCATCCTCTTTTCATAATCAAACCCCTAAATTGTGGGTGTTGATTTTCTGAAAAAAGATAAATCTGGCTTAATAATGTGTCTTTACCCTCCGTAAAATTGCTCCTCAATAATTTTTGTAATATTTCACCAATGTGTATTTTTCCATTTATGAAACAAGTGGTATATTCATTAAAACTTCAAATTTTAATTTACTTTTCGTTTTATTAGTTGTATCACAGAATACTTAAGATACTCGCTTATATTTCCTCGTCAATTACAGTTTACTTTAATATTGCGATATTACTCATGGAAATACTTCTTCTCACAGGGCTGAATCTTTTCAATATGATATTCTGGTTATAATTTCGTCAATTTGTATAATTGGATACTCACACAGCTTTATTGCTGAAGGCGATGGGTGAGAGCCCCGCGGGTGCGCCGAGCGCCTTCTGCGTCGCCGAAAACACGGCGTCAATCTTCCATTCGTCCATGAAGAAGGGGACACCGCCCACCCAGGCCACGGCGTCCACTATTAGCAAACATTCATATCTGTAATTTAACATTACTCACATATACAACCAATAAATATATTTCACTTTAAATAATGATCCACCGTGTTTGTCAGATAGCATTATTTGTTATTGTATAATGTAACTAAAAGTATTTAAATTGTGGTGAAATGTATTATTATATGACAAAATTTATTTAGGATGAATAACAATTAATTCATAATAAATTAAAAATGTAGTGAATTAGGTATAGATGTAGTGCATAATAAATTAAAAATGTAGTGAGGTAGGTATTAACCATACCAGGTATGTGTGGAAAATATTTTATGGAATAATACAATTTATACTTATATCATATTCACAGTTCTTCCAGATTGTGTACATTCAACCGATATTAATTAAAAATTTACTTGATTGATTTTTGTTATGTGTGCATCAGTTCTTCAACATTTTAGGCGCCATTTAAGGTTGACATCAATGTAGTGTAACTCGAAAGAGCTAAATAATGAAAGAAAAATACAAAAATGTGTAGAATAATACGTCATATACATATTATTCTGGGCTCATCCTAATATAGGATGCATGGTAATTGGCGCTGAGACTGGTGCTAAATGTGTAAAGCTGCTGGTAGCACGGGTGTTCAGACGCAGTGGAGGACCCACAAAAACTTTCTTCTAATCATATGGATTTTCAACTTCCGAAAATCTAATTATTGAACTAATACTAAATGTTTTATACTTTTTGATGTTGGCGTTTAATTATACATTATGCAAAGAGCCAAAATATCACGATTTTCCTGATCAATCTTCTTCAACACTATTTGGAAGAATGCAGAAGTTTAGATAAAGAAGGTTTATTCGGCGATTGTTGGAATTGTGTTTTGGAATCGAAACTATCGAATTGGAATCGAAACTTTCGAATCCATTGATGAAACAGACGCTCAGAGCGCTTATAATTGCGAATTTCCTTAATAAAATTTTGAAAACAGAGATTCATCTGAAAGAAGAAAACTTCGCACTCTGTAGCTATACTAGCGGGAAACATACCTTAGATAAAAAGAACTCTTAAACCGTCGACGAAGTTAAAGTCATTCTGATTTTTCTGTGAGAAACATGAAACATTTTGTAAGCATTGCGATAGCAACAAATAATAATTATTTAGGGCATTCTGATTTTTCTATGAAAAAAATGAAAAATTTTGAAACTTGTGCGAAAGCTCACTTGAGCTTTGTTGCACTCTTAACAGGTCAATTATGTGATTTTTATGAATTACTCAGAGCTTTGAAAGAATTACGTACTGAAATGGATCCAGGAAAAATAAATGTTCTTATGAGCATTGATAAAAACAACACAACACTAAATTTGTGAACAAGCTTTTTGAAGTAAAACAAGTTAGAGAATGTGATTAAATGCCAACGTATAAAGTTAATGGGCAAGTTCTTCATATGATCGGCAGTCCATCAATCTCCATCTTGTATCCGACAAGAGCTCAATTTTTGCGAAGTTTATTTCCCTTTGACCATGAACACTGATTGACAAACAGGAAGCAAAATAAATTTGTGAACACAGAGAAATTAAGGAATAAGGGGTCGGAATTTCAGAAATAAGGGTCCGGAATTTTACATTTTTGCACATTTTTAAAATGTTTTTTTTAAATATGCAATTTAAGATTCTGAAAAAAAAATTTTATATTTATCATAATAAACGTTTTCAAATTATAACTCTACATGATATATTATATATTAAAATTAAGTATACAGCTCACTCTGCGAAAAAAATATTCCAGATTATTTGGTTTGCCAAAAATGTAACGCAATGATTCAAACATAAATAATTTACTATATTAACTTGAAATAACTGACGACAGCGACGACTCACACACGCACTTTTAAAAAAATGAAGTAAACCTGTACAAAGAATAAAAATACTATACGACGAGATAATGAAAGTTAAACAAGATGATGTGGGTAAAATTTACTTTATAGATACGCGGGAGTTACACGCGAGATGTCTATTACTCCATTGATTTAATAAAATTCACAAGTAAAAATAATATCGTTGTAACAATTATCTCGTCAAGTACAAACGCAGTTCTTCCGAGAAGAGGAAAAACTTCCCATTTAATTTTTGGATTGTCCTTTCATGAGGTCTTTGGTCAAAGATCTACGTGCTCCATGAGAAGAAATAATACTACTTGCAATCATCTCTAATATTAATTTTGGACAGTTCAATACAAAAATACAACATTTCACAAGTCAAAAATTGTATCGTAGAAATTTGAAAATATCAGTAAATATAACGGATAGTTTAAAATTAGTGGTTAACGGTGATTAAGGTAAAGTCTGCTAGTGCTACTTTAAGAAAAAGATGTTGTTCCTCAAAAACTTTGATTATTGATATGCGAGTTTATCTATGTATAAATAAAAATTTGAAACAGTTTTCACAGTGCTCAAAATTATTGATAGTTCTGCCTCTTTAGTACAAAATTATATTATATCTATATAAGCATCAGGCAGATTAAGATATTTACTGGCAGCTATTGTAAAATAATATCAAAATTCTAAAAATAATATTTAGTATTCTCTTCAAAAAAGACATATAAACTCGTGTGGTATGAGTAGCTCAAGATTTTTACTTTTCGCAGAGGTCGCCAAATCCGTCCATTGGCTGCAGTATCCCTGTCGAGGAATCTCCATGCGTTACATATAGAGCCTTAGGTCTGTACTTGCGTAACCCATATTCAATGTTTTCCAGCGAGAATATTCCATTAGGTTCTTTATGAAGTTCCTCCGCTATAATATCTACAAACAGAATTATAAATATTTAACAGAATTATAACTATAAAAAATTAATATTGCTAAGTTGCTCTCATTGGATCGTCGCTTTTACAGAACCGTTAATGTTTCTGGAAAATTGTGATGAATATATGCGGACAAAAGACATGAAACATAAATACAGTGGTCCCTGCCGCTGCCCCAAAAACCCTAATTTAATGACAGCCGCTATAACAAACTGACTGGTGTTTATATATTTGAAAAGTGAGAACAAATTATTTTTTCGTTCATTCACAGCAAAAGTAAGGATTTGCTTTGTAATTTTATTATATTTTCAATGTTTTATTATAAAATGGTGTTTATCTGACGTTTTAATATCTGTACTATTTTAATATTGAAAGCTAATGTATAGGTAAATATTTATATTTGTACAGCTTTCTGATTAATCTGAAAGTGCATATTTGTGGACTGTTCGTTCAAATTTCACGTATCTGGGAGTATAAACTTTCCTGGTCAAAAATAAGTATATATGGAAACCGTTTAAAAAGATTCCTGAAATTTCTTTGAAAATACATCAAATTTCCTCAAGTGGACTTATATGAATGTAGGAAAATTAAAAACAAACTCTGCTGGGAACGATGTCCGAATGTATGCTTTATAACAACTTTTTTCATCGCAATGTCGACAGGCTTTATGACGTAAGACGACATCGAATAATTACATTAGTCGTGTTACTCGCCCTGTATATATTCCCGGATATTACAATTCCCCGGATATTTCAAATCTTCCATAATATGCGTTCCATATAGATCATTTGATTGACAATTGACACTTCTTCGATATTTGAAAAGCAACATTTAAAATTTTCCTCTACAATATAAAAGTCAATAATGTGACTATTAAGAATTCTTTAAAGTCGTAGTAAAAATTCAAAGGCTTATAAAATGTAATTATTTTTGCAAACTTCATTTTCGAACATGGTTGAAGTTTAGCACTTCGTCCATATTTTTATGGGTATTTGTATTACATCAATATATTTATTCAAAAGCTGATATAATTGAATATTAGTTTTAAAATCGATGCGTTTCTGCAAGGGCTCGAAAAATGTCGAATTTACAAAAAAAACCACCCGCTTCCATTTCCAAAAGAAATCTTATATCAGTAATAACATCGATATAATTTGATGCATAATTGATAATAGGCATATTATTCTTAATTTTACTTAAAAAGCACTCAGTGTACTCTCTAACCGTTCTCTAAATTTCCTTCAAAGTAAAAGTATTCTCTGTATAGTTCTTTTAATTAAACATCTTCTCGCCTTAAATTTCAAGAAGTATATAATCCGTTAAATGTTTTCAGAGCATTTCAAAACATCGGTACGCAAGGAATAAATATCTAATTGAAGTTATTCCCAATTTGTTTTCGACATACGACATTAGAAAGAAACGACAAGAATTGTAATAACATTTTGTGTTATTATCTTTATGTGTATATTATTATATGTTGTGGTATTATCTTATCTTTGCTTCATAAAGAAATGACTATTTTGTATTACCAAATGAATTTGCAATAAAGAAAACTTATGTTCATTCGATAACTCTTCGGTTTTGTTGACTGAATTATAAAAATATTCATAGTGCCACAATTTTTTATTATTTTTTTCATAAACATTGTCTTCAATGCTACCATTAAATATACATATAAAAAGACGTGAGTAGATTCACAATTTTACGTTTCAAACATAGTTATTATACAACTCAAAACGTTATTATACAACTCAAAACGTTTGGAGACAATTGCGTACTTTATTCATATTTATACATACATTTATTTTATCACTAGTCTTGACTTATAATTTCCTTCACGTGCAAAAACTCTATTCCAAGACAAAAATCTAACTTTTACATTTTAATATAATGTGTAATAATAACTAATAGTATCAAAATTTGTTTCTTCCTATCAACCCTAATAAGAAAAGTTATTTGAAAAGCTTCATAAAATTTTGAGAAATTCTATTTAATTTGAATAGAAACTGATGTTACAATATATAAAAGATGAAAGTAATTTGAACGAAGTTTTATTAATGATGAATTCTTACAAGACAACACAAAATATAAAAGTTCACTTTCAATACAACGATATAATTTATCATGTCTTCGAGTTATTCCAACTGCCCTAGAGTCCCATATCCCGCTGACGAGCACTAGCAAAGTCTCCCTAGGTTGCAATAAATTACACAGAACCGTCTCCATGCCAGCGTGTCCCGATCTACTAACGCAGGCCACAGCTCGACTTTGCGTTTGGAACATATACCGTAAGCCTGCTTTTATATCTCCTAATTGCTGCACAATTATTTTTGTTAGTCATTTTCCCCATAGAAGCTACATTAACTCAACTAAATTATGATCAAATTTCTACATCAAATTAGCTTAAAGCTATAGGTAGCTAGAACCTGTTTTCAAAAGCTATGCTACATCTTTCATGACTAACTTTCATGATGAACTTTCATGACTATGCTACATCAGCTGAAATCGATGACTGAAAATTTGAAATTCTCTAAAGGAGAATAAAACCAAAAACATTTAAAACCATTCGTACGTCTGTCGGTCTATCAATTACAGGTGCTTTTTTTAAAAATCGTTTCAACTGGAAACCTGACATACATATATATATATATATATATATATATATATATATATATATATATATATATATATATATATATATATATATATATATATATATATATATATATATATATATATAAACAGGCCATAGAACGGTCAAATTATTGATTTATTCTTGGTCAGTTGTATTTCAGCGCCATGCGATCAGGGAATTGGTAAATTGGGAAAATATCTTTCCAAGAGGAAAGTTAGTAAAAATACGATATAAATTTTTAAGAGTCATTAAAAAACAATTTTCTGAATATTTTTAGTAGAATTTCTTGCAATAGGTCTCTTTGAATTACTTAGGGTGAAGTCTCTTTTAAACATGTGTATCAGATTTTTTTTTTATTTTTACAGTCAACACTTCTTTTTTATTTTATAAAAATTCAATACCAGTAAAAACGGATTAGTAAATTTCATCATTCCACGAACCACGTCAGATAGGTTCTGCATATCGTCTGCATATTGCTGTATGGAATCACTTTGTACTGAATAATGATGTTTTGTTATCGATACTAATATAAGTATTATATGCCACAACAGAGCCATAAGTAAGTCTGTTTGCCATTTCACGAAGAATAACATAACAGTATAGTACATCGAAATACTCTTTCGTGACAGTTTTATGATTGGTTACTCTGCCTCATCTCTACGAGATTTTGCAAGGATATTGAAGCTTATTATTTCAGAATTTCTCAGTATCCAGAGCTATGGATAAAAAGGGATAAATATTTCTTAAGTAAGTTTTATTTTAAAGAAGTAATTTCAGAATTAAGGGACAAAGATGATTCAACTGAAATTTTTAAGGAAATATCAGTTTTGTCATTTCTGGCAGATAAAAATATTATATAAAAGCAGTGACGTCTTTTTTTAAAAGATGTTTCCGTTACGTCTTATGGGCTCGAATTCATTAGTTCTAGGTTCCATCAATATATCATTTAATGGAAAATGAAAATCGGAAATCGTCATTGTCAATGGTCTTGAAAACATTCAAACTAGTAAAAATGTGATCATTCAAACTGCTTGAAAATGTCCGTCCAATATATAGTGAAGAATCAGATCGCCAATAAAAGGAAACTACTACTAAAGGAATGCAAATAATGAAGAGGAACGAAGCGTCAGTACAGTTAAAGGTGCTCGGAGAAGAAAAGTAGTAACTGTAAAATAATTATGACTTTTAATCGAAAATGATCATCACGCACTTTCACATATTGAAAGCGAACGAAGCTTATCCGAATTTGCGTATTTATGAGTTAGACGCATTTCTGAATATTATTTTTCGACTTTTCTATTTTTGTTTTTTTTTTGGGCTGTGTCGAACTCGCGTTAATTGAAAATTCTTATATTTTTTCATAAGTGTGGGTTGAATAGTTTCGAAAATAAGAAGGGAACATATTTTTTTTGCAAATTTCTTAGTATAATTCAAAAGATATAATACCTAAAAGTATGAATAAAATATTTTTGAAACCCTTAAAACTAGCCATTTCGAACGACACCCCGAAATATATATGAAATTAAAAATAATTTTCGAGTACTTAAATCGTTCTCCCTTAAATTTCCAAATGAATACTTTTAGCTGTGTAGGTCAATGTGTTTCTTTTTTTTTACTTCTATATATCCATCTTGTAAAATAGATAATTTGATCACAAAAATACTTACTTATAATCCGGCAGAGGTCCGCTGTCACACCCCGGGACTCTAACGCGGTCAAAATGGCTGGCCACCAGGCATTATCAAAAGCGCCGGAAATATCCAAGGAAATATTTATCTGCGCATGCGTCTACCCAGGACAAAGCGGCAGATATCTCAACTGTTGTGGATATTCCGGATCAAAAACCAAACTGTATGAGGGACAAAAAACTAACTTAACTTCCTGAAAGCCGGAAGGAGTGTATAAAAATGCCTAAAACGACTATTTCCAACCTTCCACCCGGGTTGTCTCAGGGCCCCACCTGGGACCGTAACGACCCACTTCATACAAAAGAGGGGATCTTTGGAAGTTCCCTAATAGAGTTCCGTATCTACAGTCTAAGCGCTTCTGTCTTAATCAGTCAACGAGTCGACTCAGTCTGTGAGTCAGTTCGCGTGTGCAGTCGGTGCAACCAATCAACATACTCAGTTGTTCATGTGGCTAAGTTATTCAGTCGACTCAGTTATTCAGTCGATTCAATAAATCAGTCCGCTCAATTATTCAGTCGGCGGCTCTGTTATTCGGTGGGCTCAGTTATTCAGTCGCCTCAGTTAGTCAATTGGCTCAGGTACATAATCGGCTCAGTTATAAACTCGGCTCAGTTATACAGTAGGCTCAGTTAGTCAGTCAGCTCAGTATATCATTTCACTTAAGTATGCAATCGACTCAAGCAGTCAATCGTTTGAGGCAGTCAAATTAGCCAGTGATTGCTGGTTGCATAATCCTCAAGAACGGAAGCCGTCGCCATTTGATCCATTGGGCATTAATAAAGCTATCGAAGCAGAGTTCTTAAGCTGTGCCGCAACCAAAGAAACCGTGTGATTGAAATGATTAACAAGTAACTTAGGTGAACATACTTAAAACAAGTGTGTTTGAGATCAGAGTGCAATAACATTTATTAAACATTTTGAATTTTATAAACGATGTACACTTACAGTAATTAAATACAAAAGAAAATATTATGAAAATGTCATCGATTTGAACTGTTCACTGGTAATTCTAATTTAATGGTTATAACATAGTAGATAGAGAGATATATGTAGTTTAAAATGCTTTGTCAATATGTTACACTTCATGTTTCTACATTAAACGATTTCTTGGAAATAATATTTGGACAGCCAAAAGAATAAACATATATATGAGTCTTCTTATAAAGTGGAACATTTGAAAGAAGAAATCACAAAAACTAATTAAAACGATGAAATGCAGTAAACCATTTCAACTTGGCGATAAAAATTATTTATAATGTTATAAATATGTTATAAATTAATAAGGCAACATACTACAGTGAAACGATTCTATGTATTGTTTATATAATCATCAGTTATTGAGGTCAAAACATAAACCTCATTTTCATCATAGTATAAAGGAAATAAGAAGAGTGCAAAGATACGAAGATAACTGTTCATAAAGTTGCAAGTAAAAACGTAATAATAAGAAGTGCACAATGTCAAGAAAATCCGTTTCAAATAAATAAACTCAAAGAAATTATGGATAAGATAGCATAAAATTCTAAATAAAAATTACCTCCTAATAGGAATCTATAAACTATTGATCAAATATATTCTATCTGCCAAACGTGTGAATACATAGACTAGACGCCTCGTTACATGTCATAGCAAGAAAAGTTATGAGGTAATATCAGTATATTTTGAAGTATAAATTTGTGACAAAGTTGTAGTTTAGGTTCGAAAGTAAATATTAATTAAAATACACAATTCCTTTTAAGAATACATATATTTCCATAAGATAATTGCACCGTTTTCCAGTCCAAAACTCCTAAAAGTTCATAATTTGTCATTTTGAAATTTTCTTCATTTTTATTGATATTCCGGGGAATACTCTTATAGACTTCTTGGGTGATCAGCGATCTACAGAAATATCTCAATTTAATAGTTATTGTATTGGTCAATATTTGTAACGTGCCATGTTTGTTCAAATTTTTACTAGAACCATTGAATATCTAAATTAAAGTTACTGAAAAGTTTGATTATATTAATAGTAATATTAAGGATTTATTGTTCATATATTCACAAGTTCCAGCAGATAGGACTTTTAGGAATACGAATTTTGTTTTTGAATATTTATTGTGTTTTTGTCTTCCGCTTCGCATTTCACAGTCTTTCTATGTATTTCGCAGTCTATCTATGTACATATTTCTTATGAATTATTAATTAATGTAAATTTATTTCACTTATATAAGACTTACACTCTGTCAATTACTGTAGCTGTATATGGCGTAAGAGAATCTCTAATTTGATGTTCAACCCGTACGAAAAGTTATGATTATAGATAATTCAAATTGATCTTCGGACAGAAATTTGTTAAAAGTGTAGAATATTGTCTAGTTCCATCAGATGCTCACAGAACTGGTAGACAGTATTAGGCATGTTAGATAGAAGTACTGAAAAGTGAGGATAATCAAAATTTATAAAATAATTTTTTTGTTTTCCTGAGAGGTTTTTATTTGATACATCTTAACAAAAGACTTCTGCGATCAAAAATAATTCCGTCATAATTTAATAGACTCACTTTCCAAGAAATCGATCTTGGTTCATGTAGATATTTTAGTTCTATCTGAAAACTGTGTACTAATTTTAGTCGCAAACACTCGGACAACATCAAGTTAGTGATTTATCGGATTGAATGTTGTATCATGATGAAATAATTAAAAACATTATTATCATCGATGATTGTGCCTACGCGCTCAAGTACAGTGATATACAATGAATTGTATAATGTACAAGCAGACCTCGGCGATGATGGTTTCGTAAAATTTTATGGCCATAAGAATATTTAAGGATATGCTATATTTCTATTAAACTAGCCATAAATATTAATATCATTTGTCATCATGGAAATATATCGCCTGGTACATTTTTCTTAATAGTATGAATATGGTAAATTTCTCGAAAATATGAGATTTAGTAACATTTACATATATACATATACATATATATATATATATATATATATATATATATATATATATATATATATATATACGGTATTTGGACGATATTTATTTTTCTGCTGAAAACTAAATATTCGGTCACTATTTAGTGGAATACCGAATATTTACCATTTACCTGGAAAATAAAACTGTTACATAAAAAACAGCTATTTAATTACTAATTATTTTATAATCGGAGTATGTGTTTTAGTAAGAAACATTAGTATTTTTCTTTCATTGTAATTAAATAAAATAATAATCAAAAATCAATCATTTTCATTAATAACTTTTAAAATTAATTCAAGTATTACTTTGTTTCTTCTAGTAAATAATTATAAATATAAAATTTCTTCTAATAAATCGATTTCATAAAACTAGGTACTAAAAAGTAAAAAAATTATTAACTTAAAACAGGTACCTGCTTATTCGCAGTAAATAACAAGGTAAGTTATCTTTGAAGTCGGTGCTGGCACTGTCGGCCAACTTAAACAAATTTATAATTTAATTTATTATGTTAATTTAAAACCTTAAGTTTGTACTCATAATAAGTGGTGCTGGCACCAATTTCAAAAATAAGTTACTTAGTAATTTATTGCGATTAAGTAGGTACCTATTTTGAGTTTATTATTTTTTACTTTTTAGCACCTACTTTCTGAAGTCAGTTTTTAAAAAGATAATTTATTTTAGAATTTTTAGTGATGAATAATATTAATCATTCACTATAACTAAGTAGCAAGTAATTAGGAGCAAATATATGAAATAACGATTGGTTCACTACCATCTGTTAAAGAGTTGCATTATTTATCTGCAGAACTCATCATCAGACCCTGACTTGATCGATGGTGTAGTTATTTTGCGAAGTAAAAACTACCAGTAGTAAATATCTTGAATTATGTTTGATTTACTAACATGCGTTAAGAAATTTTCATTGTTCATCCTCAGAATTCAACATCAAACCCTGATCTGGTGAGTGGTGTACTTATTTTGCAAAGTAACAATAACCCGTAGCAAATGTCTTGACTCGTAGCTGATTTACTGCCATTTCTTAAGGAGTTCCATCGTTTAAGGGTTCCTCTTTCAAATAAAAAAAGAATAATCCAAATCGGTCCATACGGTAAAGAATTATCGCTGAACATATATGAAAAAAAAGATTCCGACGAATTGAGAACCTCCTCCTTTTTCCAAGTCAGTTAAAAATTAAAGAATCTGCCACAGATTGTGGTGAAGAAATATCAACTTTTAACCATTATAAGGACGAAGCCTGTTTCTTTTTTATTCATAAATATTTCTGGTTTCACTGAAAAATCTTTCTGAATATGCCTTGCCTCCAGGAGTTGATAAATATTTAACAGCCAGTGTTACCAAAGGTTGGCGAAATTTTAATTTATTTTTAGCCCAAAAATTAAATGGATTTTCAATTCTCTTCGAAGGTTTTACTCTCAAGTACCTACTAAGGTCATTTGCAATGGTGCTCTTTTTTAGAGCTAGCGAATTTCATAATATCCTCAAAAGGTCTTAATAACTTCAACACTTGATATACAAGTCCCACTGTACTGCAGTTAGATTATAGATGTTTGTTTGCTTAAAAAGACAGACAAATAGCGCGTTTTTATTCCATCAGTAGCATATAAAAGCTCATGCCGAAGTTGTTATATCTTGCAGTAATTTATGCTTGGTTATACCTAATTTTTTCAGAATTCTTTCCAGTTCGTATGTAATGTGAGAATGGTTTAAATTAATTACGATTCTCCATAGTACGGCAATTTTTCCTTCTACTTCAGGTTGAATCTCCAGGGTATCTTTGATTATTAACTAAAGTGTATGTATGAAGCATCACGCAGAGTCAATTTTAGCGTCACTGACAGCCTTAATAATATTGCGCCCATTATCATGAAGGATGACGAGACTCTTTGCTGATGAGAGTTCCCATAAACTTGGCATTTCCTTCAAAATGTTTTAGGTTTAATGTACCGTATCTCAACTTAAAGTCGCGATCATGCTAGTGTGCGGTAAAACTTAGAAAACTTGTATAGTTTTACAAGCACATCCACATGTAGGTAGTTATCGTCATACTATCAGTATAGAATCTGTATCCTCAAGCAATTTCTTAATCTTGGTTACCACTTTTTCATAGAATTCTGAAATTATTTTTCCTGAAAAGAACGGTCTACACGGTATATCATATTTTTGCAGATTCTCATATAAAAATCTTCGAAAACCAGGCCTTCCAACTATATTCACGAGTTCATTGATAATAGCGATCATCTCGGCAGTAAAATAATGGTACATCTTAACTTTAAGATCCTTTATATCTCACTTTTTAAGTTTTTCTTGACAGTCATAGCGACTTAACTATATTGTAGACTTATTTGTACTGAGGACGACCTAATTATTTGTATCTTGTTCTTTTAAAATCGGTTAATGTTCTTATTTTGTTTATTTTTAAAATTGTTCAATAATCTCGATGTCATAGTTTTTTTTTCACAGTTCCACCATGAGAAAATGTAATGTACAGGACATATTACATGAATAGTCAGTTTTTTCAAAGTAAATCGACACATGAGACTTCTTTTTAGATGTCATACTGTTTTTGACTCAAAAAATATTTAATTAATTAGATAAATTGTAATCAATAATATAAGTGTTTGTTTAGATCCACAGAACAAAAATAAGACAAAAGTGGGATATTCATCGAAATGTGTGAAAATACGCGTCACCAATAAAAAAGAAATGAATTTTAAACAAACCGATCACATTTTAGGGCACGCCCTCTTCTCCGCCCAAAATCATGAAACCCTTTTTCGTTTCCATACACTTGAGTAACATCTATTTATTTCAATATCAACAAACATTCCACAAATTTAAAATTGTTTTAAAATTTTAGTGTTGTTTACACATTTATCGACCGCACACCAGGATATCGAAATAAAGTAGCTGTAAAAATAAGGTGATACGTCTAAATTTATTTTTTTTAAAGAAAGTTTAATTCTATGAAACTGCAATAATTACATACGTATTAAAATATTTATTAATTCATTATCCACATACAATACTGTCATATCAGAGTAATATAACCACGACGAGTTTGCTAATAGGTTTTGTCGGTTCAAAGTATTATAATTAAAACTTTCGGTAATTTAGTCAAGAAGATTTGGAATTAATCAATTTAATAAATTGATAGGGATACCTCCCGTATGATCTAGTTCTAATGGGTGAATATAGTGATAAAGTTAAAAATATATAAAATAACAGTGTAATAATTTCCAAATATATAAAAGTAAAAAGCAGTATTATCATAACTTGAATACTTTAATTTATGTAAGCGATCTATTCCATACTACATTAAGAAATACGTTTTAAACAAATCCCTTTTTTTCGAGATACTAGGATACATTGAGATATTATAATTATTCTTGGATCTTTTCCTTAAATATGTATAGTAATATAACATTTTTCGTTATTTTTAAACATTGTATACGAATGATAGACATATATACAAACATTTCTTTATCACTTTAGTAAATGAACGACAATATTTTACTATTCAATGTCGTGTAATGATACAAAAAACTTATATCTCATTATCATAAAATAACATCGAAAGGACTGTTTCGCGAAACTGTATGTGAACACATCACCGATTTCGAATTCTTATCTTTTGAAGCACGAAAAATATTGCGATGCACAATTCCATCTCCACTCAGATCCTTTACGGAGATGTTCTGTAATCTGCACATTTATAAACGATTCACCACCATCATCGAGCTAAATTAACATAATAGATTAGCAGATATTAATAATGTTAAATAAGAAACTTAAATTGTATGAAGTTGTAATGTTTACAGAAACAAGAATATTTATTACATGGCTATAATTTCGGAAATTGAAAAAAATAATAGAAAATGGAGGAGTAAACTTTAAATAAAAAACAGTATTTAATTAAATATAACACCAAAGGTTCTAAGTTTCCAAAGGAAACCAGATTCTCAAAACGAGTTATGGTTCGTATTAATCAAAATAATTTTAGTTTAAGTGGCTAATCAGGTATACCAAATAATTGTTAACGCCGAAAAACACAAAATATATTGTAGTTATTTGGATATAGTTTAAGAAATTTAAAAAATGGTAATTTTCACTCATTAAATAAATTTCGGCGCACACACATTTTTCCAAAATCCAATGATAACAGTGACGTTAATAATAAAGATAAAATATTTTCACATTATAATAAACACAAAATATTTTCTTTGTTACAAAAGGGACGCTTATTTTTAAAATCTCTAAAATGTCTTAATTGCACTTCATTAATTAATGGATTGAGGACATTAGTATTCCTCGGTTTATTTGATAAAATATTTCAAAGAATATTTAACTCATTGCCCGGAAAATAATATAAACGAAAAATCGTATACTTTTCAACTACGGCTTTCATTAAATCGGTTACATGATTTCTAGAAGGAAAATCTCTATATTTATGGAAAGCAATGCAATAAGATATCTCTATGGATACGAAACGATTTAAAACATTTATTATAAATTTTTCCTTGTTGAATTTTAAATTATCACTTCATTGAGATAAATTTTCATTATTTTTTTTGTTACTTTACAAATTTCGATTAAACCACTGGACGGATACATTAAATCACCTGTATTTTTTAGTTCAATAAATTTATGTTGACAAATTTTATCATTAGTAATCAAAGCAACGACACATGTGTCACACTGTGTATTTTTTTAATAAACTATGCACAATAAACTCTGAGATGTAATCACTGGAATTGTAAATTAGGAAAATTCTTCAACAAGAAGAAAGATTACGTCTTCTCCGTCATCGTATTTCTGATAAAAATTAGGTTTATCATCAACGAATTTTCATCCGACCCAAATTTTCAATTGTATCTACAGTAGACGAGCAATTCATAAATTATATTTTTTCTCTAATGATGTACAATTTCCATTACCGAAGTCGTTTCAATGTATACAGGAAGTTTCTTATAAATGTATCTACACTGTCTCGATGTAGGATTATTGTGAAAACCACCATGTAATCAGCTATTGTCAAAAAATAAGTTCAAATGGTCCTGGCTGACCTGGTAAAATGGAAATTAAACAAGCTGTACGGATTCAATCTAGCCTATGTAAAAAAACTGAGGAACCATAATTTTTTCGAAATATTGATTAATAAAGTATAAAGATATTTTACAGATTTTAAATTTGAGCATCCCTTTTGGAACATAAAAAAATATTTTGTCTTTATCTTTACCTGTCAACGGCCTTTATAATATTTTTATATTTTATATATTTTTATAATCAAACATACCTATATGTTTGGAATTTAGGTCATCGAACCAGTTATTCATTAGCTTTAAAAAGTCTTCAGTACTGACACAATGTCAATGATAAAATGTCGTTGCGTCAGCCACACTAATATTAAATAATTGGCTGGTCAACTTCACCGTAATTATTTAATTTTGGGAAAAGATATTTTTGTGCCAAAGTTTATTACCAGTATAGATTTACTCTCCAAACTAAAAAAACGTTATTTTTTTTAATAACCTTATTTTCAGCCAGAAAGTAAAAAGTGTCATTGGGGAGTAAAACTTCTATAACTATAAAAGGGTATTGAATGAGAAATTATACAGTCATCTTTTCTAAACATGAACGTGGTATAAGTAGGTATAGAGTGTATATTTTGGCTCACTTTTGGCCACTCAACTTAACCTAGCCTAAATGTTCTAGAACACTATTCCTCATCTAACTTAACCTAACCTAACCTATCTTATCATAACTTAACCTAACCTCATATAACCTAACCTAACTGAATCTAACTTAATCTAACCTTTATACTTACTATAACATAGTTTACTCCCTGACTGCGCTATATATGACTAATAAAAGGAAAGTATATCCTAAAATGAATACAACATACTTCCATTCTTAAATTAACATGGTTAATTAAATTCCATTGTGATTTTAAATTTGCTGATAAATCTGGTGTTAAACCAAAAGGTAATAAATAATAACCGTTAGGATAACCTTCTCATGTAATATCATTACCTTCATTTAGGAAATGAATACCAGTTCCAGAAAAAAGTATATGATATAATGAAGTGTAATTATTATTTTCCACAAAGTTTGGTTGTAATGGTTTTTGAACTTGATGACCATCGACATATAGACTAAAAGAAGTCATCTTATAATAATTGAAATTAAATGGATTTTTTTAGATTACCACTGAATGCACTATTATCAACAAAATCTATAATACAACATTTTGGAAGTTGTCTGAGAAAAACATTAACGAGTGTCTTACTTTGAACACCTGATGGTATTGTGAGTACTTTAACTTCCACTCGAGTGATAGGATATTTAGCAGTAATTGTAGATAATGCCTTTGAATGAGCTAAAAGGACACTGGGATTTAAACGTAATCTTCGTATCATTAATGTAGCATCTGTTATGTGAGATTTAGCTATGAGTTTATCCACATCCTTCATCAAGTTGAATGTGTCTTTCGATCGTATTAATTTATTTCGAATTTCTACACCATTAATTAAGATTTTTTCTTGATTATATATATCGCCGTGAAGATGACCGCTCATTTCAAGTTCATTACTTTCCTTTTTCAACGATATTCTTTTCTGAAATCCATTGTTATTCTCAATCATATTATTCATTTAGTTTCACTCACTATATCACTGTACCAAAGGTTACATAGATGAGAATTCTTTGCAGCAGGACCATAAATAAGTAATGTTTCTAAATAAGCTCTATATGCATATGTGTTGTTTGGATATAATATCAACTTTTGTTTCAAATAAATATCTAACTGACTAAATAAAGAATGTAACCAATTATTAACAGGTGCTACTATATCAATGGCACCAAGTTTAAGTAAATCATTTTAGCTTATATACGAATCATCGTCTGCGATAAGTTAATATACTCGTTGCCAGTACCAGGAATGAGAAATTTAATCGGTCTATCGTCACTTAATGATGAAATAGGGTTGTAGTGGACCAATTGACTACTTTCAATACTCGTTTGCGTTGATAGTAGAGCAAATAAATATAATTCAGACTTAACGCATTCACATGACTAATTATGTAAAAACGACATTATTTATTCAGAAAAAAATATCAAAATTGTCTTTTCTTTTTATTCTTTTACCACTTTCATTTTCGTAAGTAATGCTTGAATGAATTTAGTCTTTTCTGTTTTCCTTTTTTTATAACCAAAGCCTTTCATCATATTTTCTATTTTGTTGTCAGCTTTACTTTTTAAATTGCTAGTTACTTCATGAAGTCGTTTTTTTATTGACACATCTGAGGGGTGTGATTTTACCATATCATTTATAAATCCCACACTCCTATCACCTCTTTCCCAATGGTTTTAGCGCCACTCGCTAATAATGGAATTATAGATCTAAATAATGCACTAATTAGGAGGATGTTTAGTAATTGAATCAGAAATAAATTTATGTCAGGATCAAACCATAAATGAAGATTTAACTTATTTGAGATGTATAATATGACCAACAAACTTCACAAATGATGTAGTTAAAATATTTACTTGAACTATATTCGTCATCTTATTAAATTCAAATATAATTTTATCTTTTAAATTGGTGCTTGAATTAAATAATATTATAATTTGAATATTTGCATAATTAGTGGCAAGTATTTTAAAATGATTTTCGTATATAACATTCGCTTCCTCATAATTTCTGAAAATTGGATAGTTTGTATTATCTTCAAAGTATAATAATGACCTTTTCTTCCTGAATATAATAAAGTTTTGATCTTCTTATACATTTAACATGGAACATAGATATTGAAATTAAATAATACTGACAGACCAGTGCCCATCGAGTTTTATTGTTTTTAGTAACTTAGTTATGAACTTAGTAGTTGTATTGTCAGGGAAATATTACGTAGGAATATTACTTAATAAAGTAATGTAAAAATCACTTTCTATCATATTTGCTGTAAATCAGAATAAGGATTCCAACTATTAAATTTATCTGAATAACCTTTCCACTTAACAAAACTTTCTTTCTGGCACCTTTTCCTCGCGTCATTATTTTATTTACTTTATTTTTTTTATTTACATATTCGCGTCGATATTTACTTCTTGTAATTCTTTTTCGTGAAAAGTACCACTAATATTTTTATTATTTAAACCCTTTATTTGACACAAAATAAATGGTGACTTTTGACTGAAAATTTCATCACTAATTTGTTACATAAATTTTCTCAAAAATATGTTTAGTTTTACTCATTCGCAACTTTCTTTTTTTAACATTTTACTTATTAACAGGACACATCTTTATACTAGAATAATATTAATAATTATATGAATTTATAAAATCAGGTAAAATAGCAATGTATCTATAGATATTTTTATGAGTAAAAAACGTCACATTTTCATTTTCAACGTTCTTTGAAAACGTTCAACGATACTAGCTTTTATGTCGGGGTTGTTCGTGGTATAAAAATTAATATTGTTTTCATGAAACAACTTTTGTTTTCATAAAATGTATTTTGCAGTAAATTCCGGCTTATGCTTGTATACTGAAAAACATATTTTGAGAAGCTCTTTTAATACTTTAAATATTTTTATTTTTTAACGGACGTGCAAACGCCATTTTACTAAAAATATCAATAACACGTAAAATATAATTATTTCCATCATTATAGTCACTTAAGCTTCGTAAATCTGATAAATCAGTTTGCCATAATGAATTCATATCTGATACAACATATTTATTTCGCGAAAATGTCTTTCGCATTGGTTTATGAAGAGTATATGTTTCCTATTATTGTAAAGATGTCTTAATTTGAGAACGTGATAATGTTCCATGCATTGTTTTACTAGATTATTTCATTTCCATAGCCAGCTGAATGTGATATGTCGTAATAGAGTTTTTAATCGCAACTCATCTATGGTCTATTTTTCCTACACAAGTTTTTTTTTTTCACTATCACCCGAAGGGAGTTCTATATGTATCTAAAGCTTTTTCGTTCATATGCTGATATACGTTCGGATTCCTTTTTTAAGATATAATTGATTTATATATTCATATCTTCGAGGATTTCCAATGAAATCAATTGATATATTGATCTCATTTCAAAATAATGCAAAATTTTCCCATACAACAGGATTACTTTTGTTTAGTGGTCTCACAATATCACTTAGTAAACTTGCCAGATTAACATTAGGTATTAATTGATTCTTAATTCTAATAGTTCCTAATTCATCCCGTGAGATTTTGTCATTATGATTATTTATTTAAATAACTTAAAATTTGTTTTGTTTTTTTAACATAATTTTTCGGTACAACATTTTTTATCTGAAACTGTAATTTAAGGTTCTTTTTTATTAAATCTTACTTCATCAAACTGAAATTCTTGAGATATTTTATCCTCCAAATTCGCCCCACCTTGATTTTCACTCTGATTGTTATTAATATTAGTCACCTGTTCTTGCTTTTGAATAACGGTAGATAATTTGACAAATTAATTTCTTCTCGAATCGATATTTCTAATGATTTTAGATTACGTGACACTGAGTGTAAATACCTTTGTAAAGTTTGTTCAAGAATCCATTTTTCATAATCATTTCTGTTAAAATTGAAAATCTCTTACATCTCTTTATCTAATTGTGATAACTTATCATTACTTTTGTGATGGGAATTTTGTAATCTCTCAATTACCTCTGGTTCGATTAAAATAATTTTCTTTGCATTTTCCCACCTTATATTATCATATAAAAAACAAATCTACTCTTTTTAAGAAGTGATGAAAATACACTACTTAATAATGATCCTAAAATAAGAGGTAAAAAAGCACCATCTTTTTTAATTATAATTTCCTTCTTTCATTCACTGTACCTTTTTAGTCAATTTTTGTAATTAATTTTTATGTTTCTTTAACGTTTTTCTATGACTTAAAATATTATGAACACATTCACAAATACAATTCATTGCTTTATGATCAAACATTTTTAATAATACGTTTCTATAGCGGGGTTTCAAATAATATATTAATTTCAACAACCTACTATTTATTATCACCCTTGTAGACATTCTTTATGAATGGTTAATATTTCTTGGAAACATTCAATTTAAATCCTTTTTTTGGTAAATGTACATAACAAAACAAATCTGAGGGTAATACTAATGTCTTGAATCGACACCACTCGGGTGTATTTTGTTTAAGATCCATCATAAAATATCCGCATGGCTTACTTATTGCATTGCTATAAGCATCTTGAATAAATTTTGCATTTTCGGGAAAAACTTCTAGTGCCACATGTTGAACTGCCTCTCATCTCATCTCTTTAAAATAAATTATGTAACTAGCATTTAAAGAAATATCTCTTTGTCCACGGCCCGGCTAAAATAAATTTTGAGATATATAATAAACTGAAATTTCTATGATGACTACCTTTTTTGAATATATTAACTATTCTCTCATCGGTTTCTTGCATGAGGTAACTTATTATCACAAGTTCTGAGGAGGATCCATCAAATAATGTTAAATCTGGTAATCCTCGATGATAATGTACATGATTCAAATTGTATAAAGGTTGCATTTCATCATAGCACCAAGTAACTTTTTTGAAAGTTACATTACAAAGCTTATCAAAGTTTTTAATCAAATTTGATGACGAAATTAGTTTTACCACAGCTATTATACAAGTAAATGGGTGTTTGAAATGAAACATATTAATTATAATAAAATGTTTACAAGAAAAATAATTAGTTTCAGATTTATGCATTTACATTCGAGTTCCTCGCTTAAAAGTGAAAGTGTACTATTATATTTCACAGTCTTTATAATAATGATATTTCATAACGAAATTTCCAATTATAAAAAGGTGATGAAGAGTATATTACTACAGGTATAATTTCTATTAAGAAACTCTCACAAGTTATATCTTGCTTATTATTTTTGTTGCATTGAGTAAATTGAGTTCTTATACTTTAAACATGAAAAACAAATATTGTGATTCAGAATTTGGATGTGAATTTGTCGAATATCAAGAAGCAACAACTCAACTTTTTTAAGTTGCCATATGACTTTAATAAATTGAATGACAAAAGACAACATGAATCTTGTTGGGCGACAAAGAATTATCATGGTATAGATTGAACTTATGGTTTCATTGACTATACACACACAAAAACTCAAATAAATAGTGCAGTGACTAATTGTGAAAAAAATGTTTGTAAAAGGTGAAGAAAAGAAGCGTGTTTTAGAGTATTATATCGATCCAAAGTTAGTGTCGAAGTTAATTATTAACTCTTTCAATAGTGAAAGTATAAAACAACTAAAAAAATCCGAAGTACATCAAAAGAGTATGTACCATGCAAAAGGTGATAACAGAAGATAATATATAAATATCAAAATACCTTAGAAATAAAAGAAGCAATGAAGATGAAAATTATTCATCACAATGTGAAACAAAGTGAATTTGCTTCTAACCGTTTATTAACATTACCTTTATAATATATATTAACATTACCTTACTACACCATATACATTTTTTTAAACGAAATAGTAGAAATATTTATAATATAAAACGAAATCAATATGATTACACGTGTGTCTATGGAGAGTATTGTTTAGTTTATTTATTTTTTTAAGTATGTCTTATGTTCAATGAATTATTTTTTAAATATGTTTGAATGTAACACTATTTATAATGACTTACAATTATATATGTTTACGACAAAATAATCTTAAATGTTAATGTTTGTGCTATATCTTACATAGAAAAAATAAAATTTACATACTTTCTTATAAAAACAGTTATTTTCTTTATAATTTATTAAAATTGTAAATAATAATTTACTTAAACTTGGAGCCATTGATATAGTAGCACCTATTAATAAATACATTCTTTATTTAGTCAGTTAGATATTTATTTGAATCAAAAAATGATATCACCTCCAAACAATACATATGCACATAGAGCTTATATAGAAACATTACTTATTGTCCTGCTGCAAAGAATTATCATCTATCATCTAGTGTTTGGTACAGTAAAATAGCAAACCATATGAATCATATGAATGAGAATAACAATAGATTTTAAAAAAGAACATCGTTGGGAAAGGAAAGTAATAAGATTGAAATGTTCGGTCATCCGCACGATGATATATTTAATCTAGAAAAATTCTTGATTAAAGGTGCAGAAATTCGAATTAAATTAATACGATTGAAAGACACATTCAACTAAAAATTGTTAATCGTGGTATGATGAGGTTGAGGGTGGAATCTTTGAAAGAAATTATAAATGTAATAATATAGCACATTACACAAAACGATATTATTGAACATGCACTATTGCAGGTCGTAAGTGAACACACGACGGTAATAGATAAAATAATGTACAAATATGCGATCACGCGGTCCTTCGCCATAGTTTCTTTATATTAAAATGTTACCACATTGACTACAGAATGACGTATTTTTTTAAGCAACCCACTCTTTTATATAGCAACATTAAACATTTTTCTTAAAATTATGTCACTAAAATTACACAATGATTTATTTCAAAAAACATATGACGATAAGACCATGAAGAGCAAATCTTGATCATATAAATGGCAGAGGTCACATGTACACTTAAAAGTATTTTTATAATCATGGTATTCTGGTAATATTCATAAGTACACGTATGTAATTAGGGTTTAAAAATATAAAATTAATTTAATGTAAATAATCAAAAGAATGTTTATGACTATTGGCTATTTCTGATTATTTATAATTATAATGTTGATTATGATTACGTTCCACCTTAATTAATTATTATTCGAAGACAAATATCTTTCAAAAATAAGCAAGACTGTGCCTTTAAAGTTACTTGCTAAGAACCTTGTGATTTATAAACTTCGAAGGTAAATCCTTTACTATTAAAAACCTCAGCTGCCATCCGATCGACACATATTGAAATAAGAAAAATATAAAATAGGAAATATTGTTTCAGTGCTCTTATAATAATAAATTCATCATTTCTGTTTAATTTTCTCGATTAGCCGTAAGGCTAAATACTACATATATTCTGTCAATGCTTCCGATTGCGTTAATTTTAGATTGTCATAAAATAATTTTCTTGAATTTTTTTTGCAAAGCCAAGTATAATAATAATATTCTAGTAAATAATACTAATTGCAGAAAATTATTTACATAATTTAATATACCACGATAGTATGAACGTTATCAACAACCCGTTCAGCTACATGCTGACTCATCAAAGACGTTTCATTCAGCAAAAAGGGTCCGTAAAATATATATTTAAATATCTCTATAATTTTTTCTTTGCTATAATGTTATGTTCTATATTTCGAAATTACATTTTAGCAAAAGTATCATTCAGTCATATTATTTAACATCACATCAACATTAGCTTTTTTATGCAGGTATACATGTCGCACAATTTTTTTTTCATCTTACAGTACTATTTTTTTTATTATTGAGTAAAATATCGGGTTTCATCTTACACCAATAAGATGGATACTCTTTATTTATTCAAATCTTAAAATATTTCTGTGCTAACTTTATGAAAATCTTTCATAACATTTAAGCGTAACTGAGTTACATAAATCCAAATACACTTTTCATCCTATTTATAATTACTCTGAAAATATAGATTTTCCAAAACAATTTTGCAAATGAAAATTAAAGATCATTTTTTATTCTGCAAAATAAGCCTCTTGTATGTCTTACACCGAACCAGCTATTTCCGAGATAATAGGCATATCAATATGCACCAATAAAAAAATCAGGAAATGGTAACAAATACACATGACCCCGTAAATACTTTTCCTTTTATAACCAAAAACAATAGGTACCATATACAAACTAATGCAAATAGCCTTTGTGTAGTGTTTGTGAGATATAGGTTTACAATTTGTGGTGAAATGATATAAGGGCGGAAGGGTTTGCCGAATTCGAAAATTTATCTTTTTTTTCCCTTCTGCTAAATATTACAAAATAAAAAAGTTCGTAATCAATTTGGTGCTACTTTTTTAAGCCCTTGAAATGGTACTTACGTACTTAAATACACCCATACTCCCATGTGATTGGTAATTATACATTAACATATTCTTTGAAAACACCTTCCTTTTTTAATTTCATTTACTGTATCCTAATGAATACTTTCATAATTTTCACGAAATTAATGAAATTGTAATGATAGATATCCCCCATCACAAAATATTCTGTGTCTAAACATTACTTAATACAGACAAACTATTATTATCTGAAAATGATATCGGATAGACAGAACGCTTAATAGGTATTGAAATACGTACCGAATTGTCTATGTGTTTACGAGTAAGTAAACATAGTTTGTATTTTAATAAATGCTGTTCTTAAATATAATTGACTTGGCACAAGAACCTATTATATTGTAAAGAATAAAAGTTCACAATAGTATGGAAGAAAGCTTGGTTAACCGGATACTATTCTTTATTAACATAATTCTTTACAAATAAAACATACAAATCCCTAAAAAAATACTTTTCTTCATAGTAAAGTCATGATATTGACCATGATAATGAACTTATGAGAATTTATTAAGTGCTGTCAAGTTTTAATTCAAAAAGACTATAAATAAATCTTGTATAAATTCTATAGCCGAGGAAATAGTAAGAATCCATATCTTATCAGCTCACATATTGTTATGCCTAAAAATAAATTGTTAAAACATATTATTAAATTATACACCTTTTTGAATTTACATAATCCGTTATTCCACCTCATCAGTGAGCACACGTGGCAATGAAACAGAACATTTACACTTGTATCAGAAAGCATGGAGTTGTTTTATATTGCAGCGTGAGAATAGCTCTGCCAGAGAACGCGACCTCGATCTAGGATACATTTCAATAATGTTATCCTTTTAAATTTAAAATACGGAGTCACTCTGAATAAGAATTCCCAGATAGAGCAAACATACCTTCTATGAATTTCTGTCATCGGAGAATACACCTTCACTCAACGGCGTGCTCGTATTGCGTATTGTTTATCTACTAGGATATTGCAAATATATATATTACCTACATAAGTACTCTTATATAAGACACAATGTAATGATATAATAAACAATATTATGACTAATATTATGAGTATAGGTACTGCAAAGTATTTTGTGTACTCATAGTACTACAAAGTATATTATGTGTACTCATGGTACTACAAACATAAATGCTCACAAAAATACTCACGATATACATACATACTCTTACATAACTTTAAGGACCATATAATAAACATTGCCAAAAAAAGTTTCAACAATTTGTTCTTTTTATAAAATTTATAAAATACGATTTTCAGTCGTTTATCGATGAAATATCAGACAGAAAGGAGTGAAAGAAGGAAATAAAAGTCGACTGTAGGATTAACAGGACAGAATATAATTTTCAAATTATCATAAAATTTGTAACTAGGTCTCTTACTTTTAATATTTACTACTGTAATAGTTTTAAAATATTTTCTTTAGTACACTTGATGATGGATTCAGATAAATTATTTAAATTTAATTTATATTTTTACTTAATATTTTCACAAAATACGTACATTTTCAACGCCTTTTCCTTTGTATATTGAGCATTGATGAAACAAATTTTTTCTCGAATTTATCTTACGGTTTCCTTAGGATTTGTTACGGAATGCTAATTAATAATTCAAGTTTGGAAACCAAGTTTTATTTCGAACATTACCAGATAGCCAAAAACCAAAAATATTTTCATGTTAATAAGTATATTTACAAAATCATCGCATTTTTTTACATACAATTCATCAGTTTAATAGCCTTTTCGAATTTTATTTTTGTATGTTAGGCAAAATGACAACATTTAGCCGTAAATTTCGTAACCGTAAACATTATGATATCATAAGGTCACTCGGAATGTTAAAATAATTTTAATGTCACTTTATTTGTCTAAATCGAATTATCCAGACCAGCTCCAGAGGTCATACTTGCAAGTATAATACGTACATACTGATAATCATACTTCCTCAGGTTTGACTGGTTGGGTAAAAAGGGGTTATGTTACGAGTAGAGATTGTACTTGCTGGATCCCTCATCCAGCAATCTAGCACCCGGTGCTTGATCCAGCGCTGTGACTCCGCAAGGAATTAATTTTTCAAAAATTATGGCGCTAAAGTCTACTTAGCCAACGTTGCCACTTTGCTAGGCGCATATACCGCTCGGCGGGAGCGACGTTGCTGTTCTGTGGCAGTTGCGGCTCATGCAACACCCCCTCTCCATACCGGCCGTTCATTGCCCTCTGCTGCTGATTTGATCGTCAGTTCACTTAATGCTTTCGCTAGATAAAGTGTTTTCGCGCTAAATGAGTGTGTGCTTCGCTCCGTTGTGGCCCGTGTTAGATAAGTAATATAACTGATTTTTTATTTATTTATAAATATTTCATTACGGCATGCGACGCCGTTAGGATAATTTCGTTCTACATTTGTTGTTTAATTAAACTGGCATTTTTAATATCGGATAAGGACTAAGACTATGTCGTCTAAAATAACTTCACTTATAACTCATTATTTATTTATTAAATTTTGAAAAAAAAATGGTTACTATTATGACTTATCCTTAGAAGATAACCATTATGCTATATCCGACTTTTTATAGGTCTTTCTATGTTATGATGGCCTACAATTCTGTATACAGTACATTGATGTGATATAAAGTGTTTTAGTTTAAGTCCGCGTAAGCGCAATAAAAGTTTCTTTTTTATGACTTGATTGTAATTACAAAATCTCCATGTTTTCAATACTGTCTCGTTTTTTAATGATATCAATATAATTATACACTAGTGATATATATAAACCTTTAGAAAGAAATACTTCAACTTATGGTAAAAACCGAATTAAAATATATTGCAGTTAGTTTAGATGAACTGTTTTTCAACAGTGATATAGACAGAAACAGCAGCTTTGTTTTATAGTACAAAAATGAAACCAATATTTCTTATTACCATTTTTCAGATTTCAAACAAGTTCAGTTTAAACAGTTGTTCGCTATAGATGTATTATAGTAAACTTATAACTGCACAATTCATATTCGTCCAAAATAATGAATAATGTCTCTTTCAGCCATTTCAGTAAGAGGAATGTGGTGGGGATGATGATATAAAAATCTTGTGGGACTATTTTAAAATATTGGATAAAGATCGAAAGACAAAAAAGTTCATTATGCTCAAAAACTTTGCTGATCAGTAACCGTTCAACGACAGGATTAAAAGGACATCTACAAAAGATACACTGCGTCATTCTTACTTCTACAAACAGCAATTACCACTTCGTAGTACAGATATGGTAGTTCCCACAGCAATGGCAACCAGATCAAAAAATGACGATGATCAGGAAGTAGTTACTATACCGAACAAACAAGCTAAGAAGACTGTTGATGCCTATTTTGTAAAATTAAATTCAATGAAATCCACGGTTACTAGTGTGTAGGTGTGCAACGATGGGTTTACACTGAGTTCATTTTGTAAATCTCCTGATTTAAAACACTTATTTGCGAAAAATGGATCCCAATTGCCAACTCCTTCCAACACCATAAGGTGGATGATTACCAATTGTGCGAATAATATCGAAGCTCATATAATAAAGGAATTTGCAAATTAAAAAAGGGACAATGATTTTCATCAAGCTTTGCTGAGTGGACATCCAAAAAAATCACAGATATATAAATCTCAACGTGCACCAAAGAGAGACTCATTTTAATGTTTGCGGATCCTGAATTTATGGATCCTGTACTGCCGAACATTGCACTGCATTAGTGTCTAAACGCTTCAAAGAATTTAATTTAAACTCGCACATGGCATACAGTTAACTGTGGTAGTTCTGTACAAAAAGAAAGCTCAAAAAGAAATAGAACTGACAGAAATAGACGAAAGTGACGAATATATAATGAAAACACCGACACAAATGAAGGCTTAGAAGTAGTAATATAACCAACGCCGGCTGTTGAACCCGGAGTGATTTAGCGATGCAGCGAACTGCTTTAAAGTGCGAAAAGTTGTTAAAACTTTAAAAAAAATCGCCTACTAAAGATGCTATGTTTTTTTGTTACAACTGACCAAAGAAAAGTCTAAAAGTCTAAGTCTAAAAGTTTGCATCGATGAAACCTTAATAGACACTAATTCCGCCACTAAATTCTCCTCCGACGAGCGGTCATCAATCAATGAGTCGATAACCAGTCTCATGTCATTAATTTTCACAACAAATTGTTTAACCTAGGGTAGGCTAAACAATTTGTTGTGAAAATTAGCGGCATGAGAAACTGAGTCTACTTAGTCTACCTAGTCATTTAAATTAATTTTTGCTAATATTTATATGATGAATGATTCATTGTACATGATAAAAAAATTAACTATACTACTAATTACTTACTACTTTAATAATACTAATAATTAAAATGTAGAACCAAAGAAAACTGCTAAAACTGATTGCCACTGATTATCCGTTCTTGCTTATTATAATATAAATTATAATATATTTCTTAAATTTAATTAATATAATTACATTTAATATTATATAGTTTATAGATTATATTACCTGTATATAAATATAATACTAAGTAAATATTAAAAGTTCATTATCTCAAGTGCAAAGTTGAACCAAAGTTAAGTTCACTATCTAAATGTGTAGGAATTTCTTCTGGTTTGTACTGAAAGTCACCAGTCGAAATAATAACAGTTTTGGAAGAAACAGATTATTCTTAAGTATTTAAAATAAAAACCATTAATTATGTTTGAATTATGTTGGTGTCCAGTTGGACTGAAAACGCTGCTGGTTTGCAATTCCTAGTTACGAGTTAACTTGGGAATAGCTTTTTGAAAAATAAAATATTTAATTTTTTCAATTTTTCTATCAGCATTAATTCAAAATTTTCGTTTGTCTGCTATCTATGGAGGAAACACTCTGGAATGTGCAGAAGTATTTTCATTTTTTAAAGCTCTATAGATTTTGATACCCTTTTCATGACACATTTCACCATATTTAAGCATTATAAATAATTTCGATTGATTACGACGTGTACTTTTTGTGTGTACTCTGGGGATTTCACACAAAAATATGACATTATAGAAACTAAGTGTTTACTTATTTACCACTTGACAGCGCTGGTGGCATTTTCCACATTCCCTACTTATTCTTTTAATAGCTTTTGGTCACGACTTCATTCGCGTGGACAGTGGAAGTGAGTAAATGACTTCACTTTACAATTTTTTTTCTATTTTTTTGGTATGTTAAAAGCCCTTGAAAGTGAACAGAATTATAAGTTGAAATCACTGGGATACACGGAAAGCATTCTTCGGAAACGCCTGCTAGCCCGCCAATATTTTCAGCAACAGCATCGTAGCTTATGGTCGCCATAATGAATGTAGATCTAGTATGTTCTTCTGCTGATCATATCATCCGGAGTATCCTTAAATCACTTATCCGGAGGATTATTTTAGTTTATATCACGGAAGGCCGTTTTTTTTAAGACACTCCATATATAAAAATTGTACTGCAAAGGCTGTTTTTGAGACATATTTTCTGAAAATTATTTCTGAAATTAATTTAGAATAATAATTTCATATTTTATCTTTTCGTTTAAGTTGCTTCTCAAAATGATTATGCAAACTTCAATTTGTTATATGATTAACTCCTTTGTATAAAACTGAATTAAATATAACCAATGTTAGAAAGGTTTATGTTGAAGGATTTATGTTAGAAATACCTATTTGTCAGTAAACGATTTTTTTTAAATTTATTCCTTGATAGATATACCTATATAATATGTCTAAACCAGAAGAACATCGAAATAAACAAGAGATTTTTTTAATTAATGTTATATTCGAATATGGTCGTTATTTTTACGAGCATTTTAGACTGCAAATATCAGAGAAATATAGTCATACAATAAATCGGTTCTAGTAAATATTAAACCGCAAAAACGTAAGCAAAGCGCGGCATGTACCTGACATCACTTTTGTCAATTTATCGTGTCTTAGCGATTAAGACAAGTACAATTTGAATCGTTAAAAGGTCTTTGCAAAAAAACGTCGCACCGTATTGTGCCTGCTTCAATTAATATTTTTTGTTAGCACAATATATCAACGTGATTGATTTCCCTCTACTGCACTACGCCTACTGTAATGCTTCGACTTCTTGAGACCTAATTTTTGTGACTCGTTTTTTGTAGAGCTAATTAGCTAATTGTCTATATTTTAAATAAGTAAAAAATAATAATGAGAGATTAATATTTTGTCTCTAAGGTAAATATATATATATATATATATATATATATATATATATATATACATACATATATATATATATATATATATACATACATACATATATATATATATATATATATATATATATATATATATATATATATATAAATATATCCCATCCTATAAGATAAAATACAACGAGCCATGTAGTTTACTTCCAATAGAAACTCAAGTTGTTTGAACTTTCCGTTGTTTTAACAAAATTTAAATTTAAATTTAACATATGAAGAACACAGTGACATTTTCAATGAATGGACTGAACTATAAAAACAATGTGTCATTTCTCAAAGGAATATTTGTTAAATGTTGAATGGCGATACCGTAACTATAATGAGCGAATAAGTTGAAATACAGTTTATAGCGTTTTTAGTCTTTTCCAATATATTTATATAAATTTATAAAAGTACAATACTTCAATATTTGCGTGGATATATATATATATATATATATATATATATATATATATATATATGTATAATGTAAATGTAAATATACCAAAGTGGTTCGTTTGTTGATAATGTAGGATATAATATATATTACAAATAAATTGTCAAGTAAGTAATACTCACATAAATAAATTTCCCTTATTGAAACACTTGTTCTTCTTCTCGGGAAACATATTTAATAGAATATTTAAAGTTTTCATTAAAAAAATGGAAGTCGGGGCGGAAATCGTGTGTCACATTTCTCTGAAAAATAAATTTTCTGTATTACCTCTTTAATGACGGAAGTGAAGTACCTTTATTCAGATCGTACGAAGTTTGTCTGATGCATGTTGTGTAATTAAGTAAACTAATTATGATATATTGCATCAGATAAACTACTTTTTAATTTACCTTCTATTTTGAGATGTTCTGTATTAGAGACTCTGAGGCAATGGGTTCTTGGACTATATTCCTTTACTGTTTCTGCCCGCGAGTCATAAATGTATACATAGTACTGAAATTGTCTCCCTTCTCTCTCTATTACAACGGCTTTGTTAGACCTTTTGGTTAATTAACAAATAAAGTTGCACTTTCACGGTCTATCAGTTTTTGCCTACTGACGTAAAACTTTCGTTGCAGACTGATAATCCTTATGTAAATACAACCGATATAAACATGTCGCATCGTAGCGACATGATGACCTTCTGGTAGTCCACAGTACAAATGATTTCGTCTTTCACGTGTTCTTTTATTGTGTCAGCTTGATAAGTTCTTCTTTTAATAATATCACGCACTATTTGCCGTTTACTTCTTGATATTCAAGACAATGTTATCTTTTTGTATGCCCGTGTAAAAGAAAGTGCTAGCAACTTTGGCAATTATCATTGCCGGGTTTCCCAAATTGTATATTAATTTTTTTTATTTGAGAGTGGTACAAATCATATGAGCAATTAAAATTTTCTTTTTTTTTCTTTTAAGTTATCGTAGATTGTTTGTATTGAGTCACTCCGTACATACTTAGGATTGGATTCATGCTCCCTTAACCAAACTTCCAATATGTTCATAAGTTAGGGAGTAGTTCACTTTATTAGGTTAGATATAGTCCTTTGTTTTATTAATTGGTAAATATTTTCTTTTATTTTGTTACCACTTGCATTTTCTTAAGTTTAAACTTTTGAAACGAAATGTATCTTCAAATGTAGCATATTCTTATGCGTTTTCTAAATAATAAGAGTTTATTTATGGTCTATGAGTGTTGTCGATTTCTGTTGATAGCTGTTCTTCTCTTCAGCCCCACTTTTCTGATTCACACCAGGAAATACGATTTTTGATTTGTTAGTGAGATTCTAGTGCTCTACACCTATCTACATACGCTGGTCATTTTTTAATATTTTTGACCAATTCTGCCTGCAATTTACGTGGCAAATATTAAGCTTAATTTATCTAATACATCTTTTCTTTCTTATGTCTTAATATTTCATTTGTTTTAATACTGTGAATATACTTTCCTTTTTTTTCGTGGATTACCTGATTTTGTAATTTCGTCATCCGATAATTTTATATGTTTCAATACCATCACTTTCATCAACAGGATACTGAGAATTCAAAAGATTCCTTTTATTCATTATTGTTGATTGTTTATTTATACCTATATCTTTCAAATAATTAACGATTTTATACATAATAATAATTTTCAACATATAGAAATAAAAAGTAATCAACTTAATTTACATGATGGAAATCTTGTTCAGTTTTATGGTTGCTAGAAGTAATTTTTAGCTCGATAAGCAATTTTTTTCAGTTAGTCCATGTTCAAACTAACTGCTGCTATGTAGTTATTTGAATTACTTACAAAGTTATTTATATTGTTATCACAATATATGTTGTTGTTAATATTTTTACCATAGTTATTTTCCTAATTATTTATTTAGTTTACACGTAAACCCACTAACATTCTGCCACAAGAGTCAACTCGACAGATTACTCAGGATGGGACTGTTACAAGATCGACAAAAATTATGGGTCTCACGTATTACGATCTACTTTTTTTTGACAATTTCACAGGGTTATTAGCAAGCCAGTTAATAATGTACTGTCCAATTATTTCTGATTTAGGAAAAAAAGTTCGTAAAGAAGAGATAAAATGTAACAATATTTAGTTTAATTCAAACGAAATGATGTTACGTGGAGACGTCGTAAGTACTATGGGAAACAGATTAAATAAAGTTTCGAGCGTTTTTTTTTAACAAAGAATGGCGCATTTTGAAAGTTTTGGAACCATTTGTCATTCATGACTTCTATTTTAAGATAAACGAGATTTTAAATATTAATTCATGGATGACTTTTTGAAGGTATCTGTTTTATTTTGTGCATCTACATTTATTAAAATGTGTATTAATCTGAGCTATTTTTAACGATGTTCCATACCCATCAAAAACGAAATGTTGCTTCCAGAACGTCTCACTATTAGTGTCTTACATTTATTGCATTCACGCGATTCAAATAAGGTATTATATGATAACATATATCTACATGTTTATTATCTAAATTGGATAAACGAAAATCATACTCTGATACGTAACTCTTAGGTACCCAGGAATTCCTCGACACCGAAACAAGGAGAGTCATCGACGAAGTCGCGCAACATCTTAAATATATGCGACAATGGCCATAACGGTGTTACGGATAAGAGTCCGCTCTTGTCGGTAAACTCGCTGAGCGAGGCGCTATGCTCACTGGGCGAGATCCCCTGCATATACTTGGTAATTAGTTTACGTTTATTTCTACTGATTCATTAAGAGCATTTCTAAACCAGACATAATATTTTTAAAATACCTAATTAAGTTTATATTATTATATGACAATATTATATGAGGCTCAGATTACATTATGCGGAACTAAATAGAGCTCAATATTACAGATAAAGCCTACCCACTCTTACTTGACATATGACCAATAGATGCAGGAACACCCAAACATTTCGTCGGCAAAGAGGAGTCAACTCTCATGCTTTCACATTCTCTCATATATTTTAAGTAAACAAAAATTTCAAATTTATTTAAAATTTCATTAAAAACCGCGTTCCAACAATACTCCATACACATGGATAAAAACATTTCGTAAGAAATTTGCGAATGATGTAAACCATCAATATAATATGCAAAATAAAAAACCCGGCTTGACAAATAATTTGCGCTGTTGTAGTCATAACAAAAGTTTAATCAGAACGATAAGGTTTTGTAAGATGAAGATTGGCTTTGCTTTTAGAAGTTACATAACAATTGTTGCATGAATTTACAATGATTCAACTTTAATGTGTTAGGAAGTATATGTGTATTGTAACTGGCAAATTTTTGCTTTCCGTATTGGCTGTACAATTTAAAATTAATATTCAGGATTAAAGATGATTCGTACAAATCAATAACATAAGATTGTAGAATTTGTATACCAAATCCTGACACAAAAAAACATGTTTCTTTTCAATGGAATTCAGGTATATCTAAAAACTCTAATACGTGAATTATTCCACACATGGAGTATTTTGACAAATTTCTTTTCAAAAAGTTGGCATTCATTGTAAATTCAATTTTTTATGTTTCTTTTCATAAGAGTTCTGAGGTAAAAATATAAGATACAAAGGTTAGACGTCGCGTTGATTATGGCCACTGGAATGTTTGATAAATCAAATTGTTTCACATTAGTAAGTATCATTGAGACTAGTTGAACTTTATGTACTCTTAGTATACAAAGAAATTACAAACCAACCCTCTTTTTTATCTTAGGAGAAATGAAACCTAAATGTGTATCCTAATGTGTTTATGAAAATTTGTAACTTCTAAGTTAATTTAAGAATGCTGGTCTGTAGCACGATGATCATCTCACACATTCTGACTTTAATGATGAAAAGATATGAAGAAAAAACTTTATATACAACTGTCGAAATAACTCCTCGAATGTAGAATTCAATTATAAATACTATATACTATACAATCTCCATAACCATCTTACAAGGTGTTTATTTGCTGGAAGTGCTCACTTTTGCCTCAGTAATGAATATTTTTGGTTTATTATAGTTTTCTGAAGATACTAATGGCCTGTTTCTGAAATACATACAACTTGTCAAAAATTGTTTCTGAAGTCCCGATATCGAGTTGTATAGTCGAAATAATATCTCAATTCCGGGAAATTTCCAATTGTACAAATCCCTTCAAAATGTTTACAGATGAAGAGTTTAAAATGAGATAAAGATTTGAAAAGAGTACTGTGCAACATTTATGTAAAAACAATTTAGTCACAGAGTTCTTTTAACTCGCCCTAAATATACATTATTAGTTCGTGTTAGAATATTAACTTAAATAGGAGAGTATTTGATTTGAATAGTACGAATAGATATAGGAGGGCATGAACAGTGATAACAACGCGCACAAGCAGACGCTAAGTTCTTCACTGTTCGTTTTGCTGTTGTCAGATAAAGGTCAATTTTTTTTTAATAGCACAGTTATGCAAAAACAGCCAATGTTATTAAATAATTCGACGATATTTAAATAGGTTTTTATTTTATGATTAATATTAATATTTATTTCCAAGAGCCATCTAGTGACACGCAGGAGAAATGCTTATCGAACCGATAGTTATCAATGAAATTAAATAGTGCTAAGAAATGCATTTATAGTTATTTATAATTTATCGAACCAATAACTTAAATGAACCATTAGCTATGGAAAGGTCACTTATGTTCGGTGTGTCAAGATACTAAATAACCTTTCCATAACTATTGGTTTATTAAAATTATTGGTTCAATAAACTATAAATAAGTATAAATGCGTTTCTGAGCATTTTTTCGATCCATTTATTTCTATCGTTTCGATAAGCATTTCTTCTCCGCTCCACTAGATGGTTCTTTCTAGGGAATAAACTTTTAAACATATTTTTGTAATGAAGTACAACATTAATACAACATACTTGAATTAAAATATTACTTTTGATGCATTAATAATAACCAGAAATTAAAAATTTATTTGAAAATCGTTCAATTTTCTAATAACATTGGCTGTATGTCCATAATTGGGGCGCCGATCTTAAAAAAGTTATCTGAAATATTTATCCGAAAACCGCAAAACTAACGGTGAAGAACATAGTGTCTGCTTGTGCTTGTTGTTATCACTGGTCATTTACATCTCTATTCATACTTCTAAAATTAAATATTCTCCTATTTAAGTTAGTAATTCAACATGGACTAATTAATATATATTATAAAGGTAAGTGTACAATGAGGGGGTCAGTTTTGAGGCTCAAAACGAAAATTTGTCATTACAGATTCCAGATTACTAAAGAAACGTGTGACTTCAGTCTTATTAAAGCCCAGAATCCTGTTTATACTGGTCGCTTCAAGCTTTCTAATACTGAGTTCTTGATGTCGGTTCATGAATCCGTACAACCAATCTTTCCCAGCTATTTTTTTTCAGTATTAAATCTATTCTGGACAGCGAAGTTCACAGCCATATTGTAGCATATTTTACGCAGTTGAATGCTTGTTAAACCATAAAATATATTAGACATATTAAGTATGTGGTTAACAAGTATCTGTTCCTGTTCACTAGTGAACACGGCTTTTCTATCGAGCGACGGAGAACGTCTGTAAGTATCATCATCAGAAATTGCTAACCTGTACCGTTTTTTTAGTGTGCTGTAAGGTATTTGATATTGTTGTGCCGCGTTATTAACCGATATTCCTTCATTTCTTATAGATTTTATTGCAGACTCTAACGTAGCTGATGTCCAACTAGCCTTTGACGTCGTCCGCTTTCTAGTTCTTGGCATCTAAAAAAAATAGATAAACAATACTGTGTAACAATAAATTTGAATTTTGCTACTCGTAAGGGGTAATAAGAGCCATGGCGGGGTAATGGCAGCTTGAGTAGCTCCCATTATCCGGCAGTTAACCATCTCAAAATACCGACAATAACCTAAAAAACTTCGCTAAATAAGTTTGTCTTTCAATGTTATCATAAAATTGAATAAATAATTCATATAATAGAGGCAAAATACGACAGAATAATTGAAGTTTAGGTGAGTACCTAAACTAAAGTGAGTACTTTATTTGAGAGATTTTGCACTTTTTTGTGGCGAGATCACTCCAAACGCACTTCTTCTTGTCACCACTGTGCGCGTGCTACTGGGCCGGCCGGCGGCGATCGCGTGACATGAACGAATGTTCTCGAATGCTGCTTCCTGCTTCCGGCCGCCGTAGCGTACGGACGCATCTGCAGGAGCTCCGCGTATTTAATTCTAAAAAAATTACTTACTGTGGAAAATCTGCGATTTTTCTCTTCTCAAAGTTGTTTATAGTGCTTTCCTTATCGGATATCCAAAAATCCTCCGATCAGGTGTGAGTGCAAGGTGCATTTTCCAACATTTATAAAACAATAAGTGAAGCTTTGACTTACAGGTGGTGTGTAACGGGTTTTAACTCCCGGGAAACCCTTGTTTTCCGGGAAGTAATAGTATATAAGTGACGCAAATTTGTGGAACCATATGTGAAAAGTCTTAAGGCTGCTTTTCTAGACCTTGTAAGTGCTTTTCTTTATTATTCAAACTATATTCATACTATCTTCAAACTGATTTATTGCTTAACTTTCTGTTGTGCCGAGTGAAATTTTTATTTGTTACTGTTTAATCCATACTCTTGTTTAATATTTAAGTGAAAAACAGTGAAAATTCTAGGTTTAAGCTTATACTATATATGTTTTTCATTTATAACCTCGTGGTCTGCACGAGGCCGCTACTGACTTCCGGTACGGGGCTCACAAGACCACGTACTTTCTCCGTTGTCTTGGCAACGGCTCTCTGATTGGTTCTCTCGGCTGTCATCGTACGACGACGCGGCCGTTCGACGAATCAGAGAGGAGTTTCATTTGCGTCGGCGCTTCCGTTTGACACTCACACGAGTATAGCGCATTCGGCCGTCATATTTCCCCCACCCTGCGGTCCGCTCTGGTGATTGGCCGGCAGTGGTGCCGCCATTTTGGATAGTGAAGTATACTCAAAAATCGATAAACTTACTTTAGTGTTGTGCACCATGCTAGTGATGTGACACGATCATACTAAAATATCGATAAAGATAATTTTTCTTTTTGTTTATGTCGCATATATATATGAGTATATATATATGCGTACATATAAATTAACATAAGTTAGGTAAGCAGTATTAAGGTGGTGTCACACCGCTGGTGTTGCATACACTGGTCTTATAAGGCCGGTGCCACACCAAATCTCTTTTTTACTTTACTTTATTTACTTTATTTTAATTTACTTTATTTTCTTTGTGTATATAGACAATCAACACTGACATTGTAAGGCCGGCGTTACACCGAGCCCCTTTATTATTATTTACCTTTTATTTTTATTCTCCTTTTGTATTCCTCCGGTGTTGCTCCGCCTTTGGTTGCCCGAACAACACTAGGAGTACATGAGTGACAAGGGTGATTTCCTCCCCCCCGAGAGGGGGGAGGAAAGAGGTTAAGATCGGAGAGCCCCATGACCTCGCGAAAGGTCCTCGTTGATGAGGCCCTCTTCACGGAGGTCATGTCGGAGGTCTTGAGCCGCTCAAGGGAAAAGGAAGAAGAATTATGATCCGCTGGACCAACAACTAGGGGAATGGAATTGAGGACATCCTCCAGGACGGAAGACGCTGCTGGTGATGAAGATCTAATCCTTGAAGAGGATCTAGATGAGGAGTCGACCGAGTATACCTCCCCTCCCTCTGCGATAACCAAAAAAGGTGCCAAGCGCTGTACGAGCAGAATTGAGGTAACCAGGGGCATAATTAGCCAAATAAATGAAATAGTTGGAGCCTCGACCAGGGTTCCAGTGGGCACAAAAGATGCTGTAGCCAAACTGACGGTATCTCTCATGGCTGAGATTGCCCTTTTTGCAGAGGACCTCACCCACACTCAGGGTGATTTAAAAGTTGCCCAAACTATCATAGAGGAAAGGGATAAAACGATCAAAGACAAAGAGATCCTCATAAAAACTTTGAAGACACAGGTGAGTCAAAAGACTGTTTCCCACCCGGGGTCCTATAGCGCGGCTCTTATTGCGGGCGGTCCTGCGGTACCCAAGATTATTAAATCTAAGATTCCCGAGATTCCAAAAGACCCGCAGCCCAGACCTAGGCCAGTCTTTGTGTTTGACACAAATAAGGAAAAGCCTAGGTCCAGTGTTGAGCTATTAAACACGCTCAAAAAGGAGATCAAGCCCCAATCGCTGGGTATTAAGATCAACCGCACGGCTGCCATACGCAATGGGGGCATCGTTATTGAAGCCCGCAATGCAGAAAGCGCCAAGAAGCTGCAACAGGCCGCAGCTTCCATAGAGGGCATAAAGATGGAAGAGAAGAGAGAGAAATTACCAGCGATAATCGTCTATGATGTCCCAAAAGAACTCTCTGGTGATGACTTTTTGAACCTCCTAAAAGAGGAGAACCTTAAGGAGTTTCAGGCTACAGAGCTCGCGAAGGTCAGATGTAACGCCCGTACTTCGCGTTCAGGCAATAAAAACGTTGTTGTTGAACTGCCCCAGACACTACGAGAATGCCTCCTCAAATCTGGGCATATTTTCTTTAATTGGACATCATGCCGAGTTGCCGACTTTGTGCAGGTGACGCGATGCTTCAGGTGTCACCTTTATGGACATGTGGCCCGTCATTGTAAAGATGACCAGTTTTGTAATAAATGTACTGAGAAGGGCCACGACGGAAAGGATTATCCGAAGTCGCCCGCGTCTGACATCTGCGTCACCTGCACACGGTTCAAGAAACCAGCTGAGCACAGAGTTGGCACTGACGCCTGCCCTGCATTCAGGGCGGCGTTGGAGCGGTCACTAAAAAACACGGCCTACTCCTCCTAGATGGAATTTCTTCAACTCAATGCAGGGCGGGGCTCAACAGTTATGACTGAGCTCTCGATGACCCTTAGAGAACGTAAATATTGTATCGCGTGTGTCCAGGAGCAGTACGCCCCCAGGGGGAGCAGCCTGGGTTTGGAACCCTTCCTCGTTCTGGAGAGGGGACCCGATCCCAAGGCAGCTATTGTCCTTGACCCGAAAGGGCTGGGCGTCCTGTTCCTGGAACATCTTTCGACAGAGCACTGCGTAGTGGCCCAGATCTCTCTCGGCCCTTTACAAATTGTGGTGATTAGCGACTACTTCCAGTAGCAACTAGAGCAACTTAACACGGTTCTTCGTTCGATTGGACGAAACCCAGTTGTAATCTGTGCCGACGCAAACGCGCAGTCTTGCCTGTGGTTCTCGAGGCGCCCCAATTTGCGTGGAGGAATCTTGGAAGATTTGCAACTTGCCCAATATGCCCGCAACGTTTTCAGGACCTTCGGGAGAGAGTGATATTGATATCACTCTCATCTCGAGTGGGCTTGCGGGGGGTGTGCGCAGCTGGCGGGTTGAACCGGGCGTTTTTTCGAGCGACCACAGAGCAATTCTATTCTCTATCTCCCAGGCGCGCCCCTCCCCAGAACCTGGGGCGCGAACCAGCACCCGTTTCAAAACAGGGTGCCAAGACTGGGATAGATTTGTCCAAATTCTCCACCGAGAGCTCGATAAATTTTCCAAATTGTCGAAACGAGTAGATTGCCCTAATGTTCTGGCTGTTGAGTTTCAGGAGAAGGTGATCGTCAGTGCCGAGGGAGGATTGGGCTCTATCCAGTCAGGCCCACACAAGAGGAACCCTTGGTGGTGCACCAAGCTCCAGGCCCTGCGGCGGGAGTTCAGAAGGAAAAGACGTAACTACCAGCGCGCTAAGAACCACGAAACTGATTGGGGACGTGTTGAGGCTCACCGGGTGGCCTTGGTAGACGCCCGGTGTAACTACAATAGAGAGGTTAAGCGGGCTAGGCGCTCCCATTTTCGTAGCTTTGTTACTCCCATAGGAAATTCGGATCCTTGGGGTGCCGTATACAGAAGTGTACGGAGCCCTTCGAAACCTTTTGTTTTTAGCGCCCTAAAGAGGATCGATGGGAGTTACACCCGGAATATTCGCGAGACCCTCGAGTATCTACTGACATCACTCTTCTCTGACGACGACCCTGATCTCGACACTGTCGAACAGAGAAGCGTCAGGTATATAGCCAACATAGTTCCAGATAGTAGCTCTGATCCGGAGTTTAGGCACTCGGAATTAGACATCATCGTGAAGAATCTTAACTCGAAAAAGGCTCCAGGTATTGATAGAATCGATAATAGATTAGTCAAAGTTATATGGGAAAACGCGGCGCATGAGATACTTGCGATCTTTAACCGCTGTCTTCGCACGGGCCATTTTCCGAAGATATGGAAAGTGGGGAGACTCAAAGTCATACCGAAGAGTAGTGGGAAATCGCCTAGCGATCCGAAATTTTACAGGCCCATTACGCTCCTTCCAGCCTTCGGGAAATTGCTCGAGCGCGTGGTGGCGGCGCGTTCATTGGCGCAACTCTCTCATTCGCCGGGTTCAGATAGACAATTCGGTTTTCGTTCCGGGGTGTCCACTTCTGACGCGATATCTTCCGCCTTGTCTTGGGTCGATTCGTGCCCAGACAAATACGTCTTAGGTATATTTTTGGACATCTCTGGCGCGTTTGACAATGCCTGGTGGCCAGCTATTTTGCTCGCGCTAGAGTCCCGGGGAGTGTCATCGGACCTTCGCCGGATTATTTTTGACTACTTTAATGATCGTGTTGTCTATTTGCAGGATGCCGATGTAGAAATAAGGAAAACGTTGACCAGGGGCTGCCCGCAAGGCTCGGTCCTTGGTCCAATCCTGTGGAATGTGTTGTTTGATGGTATACTCGCGATACCCCTTCAGGGATGCGGTACCATCGCATACGCGGACGACACTCTGCTGTTGGTCGGGGGATCGAGTCGAAGAGAACTAGAGAACCGGGCGGGGGACTCCCTCGCTAAGCTACACGACTGGGGCACCAAGAACAAGCTTAGCTTTGCCCCTCAAAAGTCCGAGGCTGTCCTCTTTAAGGGTAGGCTGGCGAGGGAGCCGTCTGTGATTATGGCTGGCGCTAGAATCGGTGTGCGGGATCAGGTAACCTACCTGGGCATGGTCCTCGATGCACGGCGGAGTTTCCTACCGCAGGCGCGGTACATTGGTGAGAGGGCAAGGGTAGCCTTCCATGCCATGGCCCGGCTTGCCGGTGCCGGCTGGGGGCTGAACAACTCTACCCTCAAGCTGATGTATACGGCAATATACCTTGGTATATTGGCCTATGCGCCATCGGTGTGGGCTTCGTGGTGCGTTGGGGTCCAGCAGGTTAGACGGGTGGTACTGAGATCGCAGCGTGCGCCGCTTCTGGCGCTGACCAAAGCTTATAGAACGTGCTCAACGGATGCGTTGCCTATTTTGGCTGGTCTTCTGCCTGCAAACCTTGCGATTGTTGAACGGGCGGCAAATTTCATTTTAGCACGAGGTAAGAGTTTTGTTGCGGGTCCGTTGAATTTTGAGTTTTTGGCTAATGAATCCCTTTTTGCTAGAAAGAGACGTATTTTAGAGATCGTAGTTGCTCACTGGCAGTCCAGATGGTCCTCCCCCGATTCAAAAGGGGAGACGACCAGGATGTTTTTCCCCGAGGTGTCAGAGCGGCTAAGTAAAAATTGGCTTGTCTCCGATTATTTTACATCACAATTCTTAACGGGACATGGCGCTTTCCGCGCCAGTTTGTTTAGGTTTGCCCTCCGAGATAGCCCGGCGTGTACCTGCGGATTTGAGACGCAGGACATGAACCATGTTCTTTTCCACTGCAGTGAGAATCGCTAAATGCGTTCTTGAAAAAATGGAGGTCCTAAATGACGCATTGAGCAGGAGCAGAATCTAACCCTGTTGGGTGGAAGCGCTGTGAATGTAGATACGGGACACTATTAGGGGACTTTCGAAGGTCCCCTTTTTGTATGAGGTGGGTCGTTACGGGTCCCAGGAGGGGCCCTGAGACTACCCGGGTGAAATGGCGGGAATAGTGTTCTCGAATGCATTACGCTAGCTCCTATTGCCCCACTCTCCCCTATATTATACTTATAGCCCATGATACTTACAGTACATCCATAAGTGAATTCATGGAGATATTTCTTTGAGAAAAGTATATTTTATTTAACATTTCAGGGCAACAATAATCTCGTTAATTAGTAGATTAAAATTTATTTTTTCTCATAACATTTAAACTAACAACATAGATAACGTCACACAACAAACAAAACAGAAAAGGATAATATAGTAAATTATGTTCCATAGCAGGAAAAATCCGAAAGTGATCGTTCAAAGTTTTCCATTTGTATGTGCCATTAATGAAATAAACATTTTTTCTCGACTTTCTTAGGATTTATAATGGAACGTTAATCATTTAAGATTGATTTTATTTTGAACATTGTCGAATAGCCAAAACCAAGTTCTAAACATTCCTTGGCAAGTCATAGATATTGTTTTAGGTATCGCATTTATTTATTCAACATATCATATATTTTTAAATCTGCTTTTTAAAGCCTTTAATTCAAAACAACTAGCTGGGTTTCGGCCTTTTTGAATTTTTATTTTTTCATGTTAGAGAAAATGGCGTCATCTTCTTCAAGGAACCCGGAAATTGAAGACAATTTTAACGTTACCTTATTTGTCCAAATCGATTTATCTATTCTGACTCCAGAGAATAGCATCAAAATACACCTACATAAATAAATAAATGAATATACAGGCTGAAAAACACAATAATCCTTAATTATCTGCAGTTGGGTAAAAAGGTTTTATGTTACCAATGAACATGAGAAAAAAATTTAGAAAAATTAACCATTTCATTATTTCAATGAATCATTTAGATACATTTCATGAAAAGAAAAATGTATTTCCGAATATTTTTTAATAGAATTAGTTCAAATTTTCCGTTTGTTTGCTATCCACAGAACAAACGTATTGGAAAATGTTTCGAGTGTTAATAGTAATATAATAGTTAAAAATTAATCATTGTATTGCTTTAATGAATTCTTTAAAAATATTTTATGAAAAAAAAATTTATTCACGAGTATTTTGTCATAGCATTAGTTCGTTTGTCTGGTGCCCATAAAACAAACACAACAGAATGTAAACAAATATATTGATGAATCTTCCTTTTTTGAGATTGAATAGGTAAGAATAATCTTTTTATGGTATAGTTGACCATTATCCAAGTTTTTATAACACAATTGAAGTTTTATTTTAATATTATAAATAATTTTGATTAATTGCCATGTTGATTTTTTCGGGTCTTCCCATAACATATATATGTAACATATATATGTTATGAGAAGACAAGAAAAAATTACATTCCGGCAACCAAGTTTTTATTTACTCCCACAAAATATAGTGCTGTTATTTTGTGGGAGTAAAATATTCTGCTTTTTTGGAATTCTCAGTCTGGAGAACTCGACTTACGAGAATGCCTATAACAAAAGTTCTCTGACCTCCAATCTATTCGAAACATTTTAAAATTTTTTTACAGGATTTATTTAACTTGTAAACAAACGAGACACTCACCGAAAATGTTTGAAAGTGTATGTAACATCGATTTAAATTATGTGTATGCGCGGAATGTGTGTTCAGCATCACAACTCACTCTCACCTCAGATACCCCCCCCCCCCTCCCCTACAGCCTACCAAGCTGTCAATAAATGTCCGTAATCGCGGCTGATGACATTGTTGAGTTGTAACCATTAATATGTTTATTGCAATTAGATCGATTGTGTAAATGGAGACAGGAAAAAGTCAGATGGGTGGATAACTCCTAGATGACTTAACCTACGGATTATTTTACATATCGGACGTCTGTTTTTCAACATACGTCATAAATAAGGTTACACCACAAAAGGTGTTTTTGGGATACAAAACGGTATCTCTTAAAACTATGTCTAAGTATTTAATAACACGATTTTAATAACGATTTCACGTCTATTTAAGTTACATCTAAATACTGCCTATAAATTACTGCCAACTGCCAGAATATCCATTATTCAAAACCGGATGGTCTGTGTTAGAAAACAAAGTATCATCTATCCACACGCGAAAGAATTATTAAAACCAATTGTTTAGTTATTGAAATTGGGCCAGTTTTCAAATAAATATCACATTATACTTATCACAGTTGTTATTGAACGACACTATAATCTTCTACTTCATTACTATAAAAGATACTCCATAAAGTCTACTGAAAGAGCGAAACCTCAAATGGAAGCCTCAAATTAATTACGTTAATCATAAAGTTTACATTCTCTAAAACGTTTTCCACATTTTATCCCTAAAACGTCTTCAACATTTATTCGCAGACCTTAGAACGCATGAATGCTTCAATGTTTATGCTGTCAAAGTTTGGAATAGCTTAGATCCTGATACCCGAAATACGTTGTCAATTCACATTTTCGAAAGTCGGTTGCAAAAGAAATTTCTTTCGTAACTCTAATTCGTAACTTCACATGGTTACGTCCCTAGTTTTTCCTTCTAAATCTTGTCCTCCTTTCTTCTTGTCAATGTATTTTTATTAATTACTTGTTATTTGTAATTTTTGCTAATTTGCCACTTCATTTGTTATTGTTCTCTTCTTTATTATGTTCACAATCTATTGCAGTTTTATATAGCTCATCATATTTTTTATTAAGTGATAGGGCAGAATGGAAGAGATTGCTCCTATATAAGTCCGTTTTATGTCGTACGTTAAACAAAATTAAGGATAAATAAAAATATTCATAATTTGCTCTTCATTTCTCCGTGAATTTCAGAGTACAAATATTAGCCATATAATGAAGCGGTTCTGGCAAATACTTAATCACTAGCGTTCGTAAGCAAAGCGCCGCACGTATCTCTATGTAGATCTTTCTAATTATTTGTATTATGTAAAAATTAATTTAATACGAGAAATTTTTTATTCGGTGATCATCAACAACAAAGTTTATGAATGACTTCGAATGGATTTTACGAATTTTGTGATAAAACCTGAGAAGAGAAAAGAAATTATGGAATCAAAAAAATTAATTGTTGGTAATATTCGAGTACAGAAAATTCTAAAGTAAACTTTAGTATTAGGAAGCTTTGTCCAAGGTGTATGGCCTATGATTTAAACATCGTTAACGATAATCTGTTACGAAGCCGAAATTAAGAGGCAGTCAGTAAGTTTTTCCCTCTACATTTGCCGCTTTTGAAAAAGTTTGGAATTCACAACCCCAACTTTGCATGATTTATATTAATTCCCAACAATAAAAGATAAATTTCGAGGAATAAATTTTCAGGACGCCGAAGAAGCAGCGACCGTCTTCGAAAATGCCGTCACAAAAATTTCAAAGGAAGAGACATCCGGCTGCTTCCCTGCCTGATTTTATCGAACGAGACGAACAACAATAAATAAATTTACTTATCGGATCTGCTTTTGATAGTCTAAAAATTCAATGTTCGCAATATTAAAGATTGGATTGGAAGAATCTTTAATCTTTGCAAATAGCCCACCTGAAGATGATGTAATACAACGAAACCTAGGTCGTGGTAAAGAACTTAAAGAAAGTAGAAATAATACTACGTCATGTAGTTTCATTTAATTATCAAATATTTAATTATAAACTCTGTATTACTTAGGTGTAAACTTGAAGATTAATTGTTTTATGTTATCCTTTTAAATAGAATCAATGAACTTATTCTGTCAATATTGTCTTCTCGTAACATTTTTAATAAATGAGGCCTGTACATAGGCCCATTCAAGAAATCTGTTGGTTTTCATATTCTATTAAACATTTACTCTTTCATATTTTAAATAATCTTCCTAGAGGCTCCAAATGTACTTTGTATGACGCCTTTACAAACATTAAAGAAATCTGTTAGATTCTTCATACTATTAATGTGGTCATCGAGTTACGGATGAAGAAACAAAAATAAGTTTGGTGCTTCTTACTTGGCACAACGTAATTGTGAATAACCAACATTAACTATGACAAATCTACGAATAAGAACAACAGCATCAGAATATATTCAGATGTGCCAAAATGAGAAGCAGTCAAAATATGTAAACTACCTGTTTTTTTTATTGATTACCATTAATTGAAAAAAAAACAAAAGCAGAATCCAAAAAAAAATTGTATGCCTTATTTTTCCTATCGCATTCTAATTTTGTTTCCCTTCCTTACTTACTACACGATGTAAGTTAAAAATATATTGTTTAAATATTTTGATAACTGTAAGTATGCTTAAGAATAAATATAAACATTTTTCATTTACCATCAATATATAGGACCTGAGATCAACTAGTAGATGTCAAGTTATAACACCGCAATCCATCTCTGGAGATCTCGGTTAATGTGATATGGTGTGTTTACCTGTGCTGATAGATTAATTACCGGTACACAGTAAAGTGTTAATAATCTTTGTTTGTTCAATGTGACTGTCAATAGTTGATTTACAGTTTTCGGGCAATATTGCTTTAAAATAGCTATAAAATAAAGTCGAAATAAGTACGGTTCAAATGTATATAAGCTAGACAATTTACCAAATATGAAAACTGTATTATTTTCTCTTTCTCCAAACCAGTAAGAATTCGGCCTAAGATTTCAAAAGATAAATTACTCAGTATGAAGAAAGCTACGTGTGTTTTTTTAAGTAAAATTCTACTTTACAGCTTTTACATTTATTTTTGTCTTGAAAAATTGGGCCATTAGTTTACGTATATAAATATGCCTGGGCGTGTGATTTTTTTTTGTTAAAATACTAGATAAAATGCTGAAACCATATGTAAAAGTTATAACCATTCTTAGGTCTCAATATTGAAATAAATTATTAAGAATAAAATTGGAAAGGTTAATTTTGTACAGTTTTTGATTGCCAAAATTGTTTATGTTAAGGAAAAATTAATAGTGAAAAAGTGCGTATGACCGACAAATGCGAAATGAATTTAAGTTATTCAAAAATTCACTTTTAAACTTGCATTTTCATTTTAAAAAAAATTAAACTACTAATAATGAATAGCATGTGGTGTTACGAGAATATTTGTAAAACACAGTGGGAATTCAAGAAATAGTATAAATAGTATAATAGTTTCCCTTGTAAAACCTGCGTTCACTCCGCGTCCCGCATACTTGTCCCGCGTTCCAAACCGATCGCACGTGCCGTTATTTGTTTAGTCGTCCGCTCAGACTCGATGGTAAAACTCGTATCGGCTGGGCTGTGATTTATACGTCGTATGGTTTACAAGGCTTCGTTTATGCACGAAACGTTACAAAAATATTAAGAAAAATATGTTTTAATAAATTTTAAATCAAACTACAGTGTTGAACATACTAATTATGAATGTTTTTATTTTCTGCTAGATTATGTCAGGTGATATTTTTATCAGTACAATAGTGATTGTTTAGTAACTTTTATTAAATATAATGTTCACGCCACGTATATTTGAATACGTAACTTAAGGTTCTGTATAATTTCTAATGGTTTATAAAATACGTTAAAATTCTCACGATCAAAATAAGTAAAATTCTTCCTGAGTAACTTTGTTTTATCAAATTATGTATCAGTTTATAAATAAATTATTAGTTTATCACACATACATTCATTGCTCTACAGGTTTGCAAAGTGCTACATGGGGAAGCTGCACCTACATAATTATTGACTTGATATTAAGGAAACTCTTTGATGTGATAAATTTCTGAAATTATGTCTTTTCATGATATAATCCTTAAAATTTTATGCTTTTTTATCTCTCAACGAAAAGTCACTACAAACTGCATTGTAGTAGCTAATTTGTAGAAACTTAAGTGACAAAATTTTTATTTTTTTACAGTTATATTATGGAGAAATTCAAAAGTTTAATTATTTTCCAAAGATCAAATGTACTTCGTCCGCTCAAGGCCTAAGAATGTCCTAAGCAGATATCAGTGGAGAGCTCGAATACGAGCGGTTTGGTCAAGAATCTAGAATATATCTATATATTTCTATGAAGACTTAAAAAGAAACAGAAGCACCAACTGGAGATGGCACTACGTGTGACGGCGACAAAAACGAATCAAGATTGAAACAAAATAATAACAGTAGTCACTAGACCTTAAAGTTTACACTAAGTAACAAATAGTCCCATAATGAAAATATCGATTTTAACTATAAAAGATGGTCTACCGATTCGGGCTATTACAAGAAGTAACTTCATATGTGAATTTATTCGGAAAAAGGATATAAATTATCCAAAAATTAGTCATATGCAATGAAACTCATAGTGCAATTTTATAAAGAAAATAAAAAGGAAACAATAAATTCTTTACATTACCTATGCGACAATTAATCGGCTTGATTCAATTTAAGTATCAATGAATGAACGAGTTTAAAGAATGGAAGGTATTTTATTACTTGTATTTACCACACGGACGACATATTTTATAATTTACATTCGAGGCAAATACGGGGCGACTGAAAAGAGAGAAATTAATAAAAGACGTTTCCGAGAATGTAATAATTAAATTTTACCGCAAAATGGCCACTCCCTTGTGGCTATATTTCACAATAAAATTGAAGCTGCTAGTCGCAGTGTTACATAATCCGAATCGGAAAACTATGTTCAATGTACTATAAAAAAATTCCAAAAGTTTTGAAGGAAATGCGCGCATTGGTAAATTTGTTTAGAGAAAAAAGTTACTTTGCACAAATATGCAAAAAATAGTTTGGTCTCGAGTTGAACTTATTAATGAACGTGAGATCGAAGAATCTCTTAATACTGAGATTAATGAAAGATGAAATTAAACTTTATTTATTTTAGTAATTAGCTCCTTTCACATTCAATGATAAAGAAAACAAATTTAACACATAATTACTGAAAATTGTTTTTATTAGATTATTCCCTGCACCAAACGACCGTAACACCATCACAGCAGAAATTAACATAATGAACTAAGACCTCGTTTCAAATAAATCTACAAGTTTTGAACAGCAACTACAGATTGCAAACTGTTAATTTTACTGGCATTATCACAGAATCTCTTATAACAAAAAGATCGATTAAAAAAGAATTCCAGCTGTCCAAAATAACGACACAGCGAAATTTAAACTTAGAAAACTTGAACAAGGCTGTGATAACTGTGAAAATAACTCTGAAAACATTGTATCGAAGATACGAAACTGATTATCAAATAACGCAATAAATGTATTATTGCCCTCGTTTAATTTGACCTCTGCTAATTCAGTGCTAAATTAATTCTGAAATGTACCAAAAATCCTTTAATTAGAAGACTGAATTATATTGGTTACAAATTATGTAGAAATTTCGAGTTAGTATAAATCAGAGCCGTAAATAATTGAATTGTCAAAATATTATTATTTTTATTTTACACCTTATTAGCAAAATAATAACAAGTAATCAGATTTATGTAACCAGAAAGTTATTTTTGTTAATTTAATTAAAAAGCATGTTTATGATTACAAATTAAACTTTGCAGTTTTTGAATTTTTAAACATTTTACAAATTTCTCAACTACTAGAGAAAACTCGAAAATGCATAGATTGGAATTTTCGAAAGAAATCCGAGAATCCGAGTTACCCGAGAATTAAAATAAGTCACGAAATCAGATACGTAATATACGATTGAGATCGATAGGATTCTAATAAGATTCCCTAAAGTATAATGTATCACTGGTTTCAAATACATTATATCGTACATCAGATTTCAGAACAGCATTTACTTGAATACTTATTTAATTGTGTATTCGTAAAATACACGTGCAATATGGTACGCATTTCAATAGATATTTCAATAGCCTACCATCCCCCTAACATCATTTTCAAAAATAATAATATTATTATATAAAATTAATATCTTATCTAATCATAGAGGACCTCTCATTACAACAACGAATATAATTTTTTAATTAAGCGAAAATTACCCGTTACGGTGGTAACAACGGCACTCTGTTAAATTTCTCTACGAATATATACATAGACATTATCATATTTACCATTTTGCATCAGCACTTTTCATAATACCCAGCAAACATAAAACATAAAACATCTCTGCTGAGAGCAACTGAAAAATAAAATTTTCCGTGGTCATATCTCTGCTGTTGTTAACTTCACGATAGACGCGTATTCCACGTGTTTTGGAGATAACGCCTAAGAATAAGAGCTAATTCTTAAGCGTTAATTACGTAATATTTTTTGGTCTGTGTAAACATTATATTGCCAGATGATTCGCGTGGTAAAAATTGTTTATCTTTTGGTAATGCGGCTTAACAGAATACGAAAAGTGTGGCCTTTTTGTAGCCACACTCTTCGTATTCTTGTGGTACTTTTTGTAGCCACACTGTTCGTATTCCGTTAAACATTTATAAATATTTTTAAAACCAAGTATTGAACGCCGTTCCGCTAACCTGTGCGTTTCTTATTTCTCAGCACAATACTAAAATACAGTCATTATAATGTTTATAGAAATGCGCTCTACATCAAATTTACGCATCTCTACTTATAGATAAAGAAGTAGACTGATAGACAGATCAATTACAAAATACGATATTTTCGTTTAATTTTGTTAAACTTACCACCTGCAAAATAATTGTCAAAAGTTTGAAAAAGGAAACACAGTACTCCCTATAGTTTTATTATGAATTTAAATAAATATATATAATGTTAATAATACATATAGACGAAATAATTATAAAGTTAAGAAAATAATAAAAGTAGTAAATAAAATTTCTTTTAAAAAATCGACTTCAAAAAAGTAGGTATTAAAAATAAAAAATAATTAACTCCAAATAGGTATATACGGACCTGAAGTCAGTTAAAAACTAAGAACTTTGTGCATGACAAGAAAATAAGCCACGCTCTGATTTAGTTAGTACTCGTTTTTAATTTAATTTACAGATAGCAAACAAAGAATGAGCTACATCGACCAGTTACTTGTACAAAACATTTAGATTTTTTTGGAAACGGTGTTCGCATTTTTGTGTTAAACCGTAATAAACCAGTCAGACAGAATGAAAAAGATACTAAAACTATAAATAAATAAATTTTTTTCCAATAAAACTTTAGTATTGTCTTTTAATTTATTATACACCATACTATATTTTTTATTTAAAAATAGATGGAAAGAAATGGAAGCTATTAATATTAACAGAATAATATTCATCTGCGAAACTGAAATCTTTACCAATATTGTAACTCTGACAGTTGGATGGTCTGTCTGTTCTGCAACAGCGGAATGCAACGTACCAAGATGGCGAGCATTTTTTTGGCGAGCAACATTCTTCCAATTATTTAATTTAAGTCAATTTTATGTTTTTAACTTTTCGCGAAAAATAAACGTAAATGTGTATTAGAATATAAAAATACTCTAATTATACAACTTAACACAAATATTTTAAAAGACCCTTTCAGTTTACATATGACAAAAACAACATATGTATTTAAAAAAAATATTTTTAACAAACCTTGTTACCGAAGCCAACGGTTTATGCCAAAAATGTTTGTTAAATTGCAGAATTTTTTATTTAGTTGTTCATAAAACCTTGACTAACTTACAGCGCTAATAAAAATTTAGAATACACAAATAGTCCACAATCATAATTCGAAGAGTATCAATAGGATGGAAGAAAATAAGAAAATTCCGAAGTAAAAAATTCTTGAAGCTATAATTACGAGTTTATATTTTTTATTTTCGCCCTGAAGGTGCTTCAAAATCAGATTGTTTTCAATTCCAGAGTTTGTTACCATATCGAAAATCGACGTCAAAACTTCGGAGTTAGTTAAAGAACTAACGACAAAAAAAAATAATACATTTATTTACAACAAAATGTTTGTAATATTCTAAACTATTATTAACATTTCCTACAGCGAAAAATCCTTTTTCGCTTTGGCACTCATTAGTGGGATATGCATTGAATACTTACAAGCTTTTAGATGTTGAAATTTGCCATCCTCCGTTTTCATATACTGCTTTTTCGACTATCATAAATCCGGTCAAACCAAAATTTGTAGCTGAAACATTTGAGCTGAAAAAAAGATGACAATTTTGCAGTTAGCATGAACGGGTTTACTGATTTCCGTCTTTTAATTAGTTTTTATATCTTCCTTATAAGATCTGTCTGTTGAATTCGATGTAGGAACATAGAGCTTAAAATAGTGATAGAAATATAGTGATAGAATTTAAATAGTGATGGAACTAAACTTCTTGTTTAAAAAATATGGAAGTTTTTGAGGGACAAATGAATATCACGAAAATCAAGTTATAAAGATTCCAATATATATTCTATTATTTCATAATTTTACGTAAGATTGATGCAGAAATATTGTTGAAAAAATCCATAAAAATACAAAAAAGTGCTGCTGTTAAGTTATGAAAAAAACAGTTTTGCTAGAAGCCAACCGAAAGCTTACCAGACAACTGTTATGATGACTCTAAATCTTATGGTTTTTTGAAAATATCGCGATGCTTTTACGCCTGATAGAGATATAATAGGTAATACGTTTTCGTAGTATAAATTAATATTATTATTCGCAAAGAGTTTAATAGAAATACAATGCACCCTTAACTATTGAAACAGTAGAAATTTTAAACGGGTCGGTAAGGCTAGCTATCTTAACCGTTATAGTTACAGGAAAACAGTCTTAAAAAACTCTCTATGAATACTGAAGATATTTCGATTAGCATTCACTTCTAACACTCTTACCTCATATGATCCTTGTAAGAAATAGAATCGATTGGCATAAACAAAGTTTTGTGAAAATTGCCTTTTATCGTGTTGACTGTACCATTTTTTTCAAAAATATGAGTATGCTAATCGAAATATTTTCAAAATTCATAGACACTTTTCTAAAACCGTTTTCGTCGAGCTATAATAGTTAAGGTAGCTGACCTTACTGACCCGTCTCAAGTTTCCATTCTGTATGTTCATAAGTACGCGCATACGGAGAGAGTTCATACTTATGTAAATACATACATATTATAACAATTTGAGTTCATGGCATTTTAAAAATTTTATTGTTTACTCGATTTAGTTATATATTTTTGTGTGATTTTTTTGTGATTTATTATTCATAGAATGTATGACTACAATAATTAGAGTATTGCATTGATTTTATTATAAAAAGACGTGACGATTGTTATCACCATACATTGCGTTGATTATATTTTTAATTTATTTTTATCGTCTTTTTATCTCCAACTCTTTTTTATCTGTTGTAAGAAACAAGCCAGTGTTGGTGGAATATTTGGGCTAGACGGTTCAACGAGTACTTTATGCTGTCTTTCTCAGTTTGAAGTATCTTCTTCAGGAACATCGGACTTAAAGCTAATTGCTTCTGCGGATGCAGTATTCAACTATATTTTGATTGCAGTTAATAACAGGTAAAAGTATAATGCAATTGTCAATCGTATAAGGCAATCTTTTAAAAAAAAAAAATTTTTTTTTATTATAAAGGTGCGAGTCAAAATATTAAATAACCTAAGGGTTATAAGTTTATGTAAAAAATAATTGAAATACACGTGTATTTATGTTTAAAAACCCAACTAATAGACAAATTAAGTATCGATAGACAAATATGAAAACATTAAACTAAACTGAATTTTTTTAGGATATTCAATATGTTACCGGGTAAAAACTGAAATATTTCTTTAAGTTACTTACATAGAATGTACAACATAAAAATCTAATTGGAAAATTATAATTTTAGCGTCTCGGGTGAACATCCCTGAGTTAGTGTAAATCATCTATGTTGTCTTACGCTAGCCAATATCGTAGCCCTAATCTATATAAATGGTTATGGATTATTCGGTGTTATAACTTGGAATAGGAAAAGCCGTTCTAAACATGAGATTAGTCACTTCTTAAAATATATTTGTTATTTATTTCTTTTTTCTTATATTCGTGTAATCAAACTTTAAGAAATTTAATATACTTTCAAAGAAGTTTCAAGAAATTGTTATATGTATGCTCATATACTCAAAAAATTAAATTCCCCAATTGTAATTTCCGACAATGATACGTGAAACTTAGAAGCTGCCTGCAACAATGCGATAGCTTCTTTCACGTTTTTAATCCGACCGTTGAATTAAAAAGTACATTTTTTTTCAATTTTTAATGACAACAATTCAAATAGACATAGTTCAAAGGCGTAGTTAAAATATTTCTTTCGTCTGTATTAATTTTACTGCGCTACAGCAATGAAACAAATTCGTAATACCTTTCCGGAAATTAATTTAATTATGTTACTTTGAAATTAATAATAAATTACCATTTATTATTAATTTGAAGATAAATCACTTAATATAATTCTTTGCATAAATATTAAAGCTCTAGTTCTACTACCTTCGGTAAAACAGAATTTTTTAGTTTGTCTACAGAATAAAAATAGTTATAATTTTAATTGTAGATATCACAGTGGAGGAACTTTGCAAAGAACCTTACGGAATATTCTCCCTGGAAAGCGTTGAAGATGGAATCCACAAGTATAGACCTAAAGCTTTATTCGTGACGCACGGAGATACTTCAACGGGAACTCTGCAGCCACTGGACGGACTCGGAGATATTTGCGAGAGGTACAAACCTTAAACTGCTCATACCGTACGACTTTATATCTAATTTTTAAGAACCTGTAATTTTATTTCTTTTTTTTTGTATTAATATCCAATGACTTTTTTATTTTAATCATAATTTAAATTGTACTTGAATGGTTAGAATAAAGTGCAACATTAAAAGCTATAAATTACTCTATATTGAGTAGGTAAATAATTTTTAGGAAATTGAAAATTCATTTTATTATGATGTCACTTTTATGTTGATGACTCCTATGTGCGAACCCAGGATAACGCGTCATGGTTTATATCCATTTTTGTGGTTTCGCTTCATTATTCAGATCTTACGAGTCACGCTACTGCGATGTTAAACTTGTGGGTACTAACATTTTGAAAAGTTCATATTTTATCAAAATCGACGTAATAACTAGTAGTTTTTAAATTAATAACTGTCGGAACTACACCATCAGTAAAATTAAAAAAATACACAACTACATATATATATATATATATATATATACATATCTATATATATATATATATATATATATATATATATATATATATGTATGTATATATTATATCTGTAGATTGTAGTACTCATTTTTTTATTCATGCCTGAACTAAATCATTAGTTTTGTATCATTTGAAGATATTTTGATTTCAATCATTTTTATGGATTTTTAAACAATTTTTGCTATAAAATAAAATAAATAATATTTTAATTTGCAATACTTTCCAATCACAGTGCATAAAACTGCTACTTAAGTTATTTTCTAATAAACACGGTGGATTACAATTTAAAGTGGAATTGTTTCTAGAGTACATTTGTTTCTGGTAAATACTAGTAAATACATATGTTAAATTACAGATATAAATGCTTGCTAATAGTGGACGCTGTGGCCTCGGTGGGTGGTGTCCCCTTCTTCATGGACGAATGGAAGATTGACGCCGTCTACTCGGCGACGCAGAAAGTGCTCGGCGCACCCGCGGGACTCTCGCCCATCGCCTTCAGCGATAAAGCTGTGTGAGTATCCAATTATACCAGATCAGTATCATATCGACGACACATTAAATCCTATGAAAAGAAATCTTTCCGCTAGGAATTTTGAAATGATAAAGAAAACCGTAATATATTGGATTGGTTAATAAGTAATGACCGGTCATTATTATTACATTTTTTTATTATATTTCCAATTTAAAATTAATTAATCGTCGACATAATAATTACCGTCATTTTGTACTACACTCACCATCATTTTGATCTCCCAACGCACTGGCAGAGAGTGGATAGCATCTGGGTAAAATTCAGGTGGATTGGAATAAAAAAGCGGTCGTAGTTGGTCTTCATCATCAAGGTTTTTTTCATGTAAATCGTTATTGAGCGATTCAAACAAACAATAATTAGTGGGTGCAAGGTCTGGGGAATATAACGGGTTTGGTATCATTGTCCAACCAAAATCCAAAACTTTGAGGCGGGTTGGCATATATTATCCATACTTTCAGCAGCAGAATGACCAGATCTGTACTCTAGAGTATACAGTCTCGCACATGGGTTATAATGTCGTCCATATTTTATGCATGTTAAGAGTGCAGCGTCTTAGTTACTGCTGAATGAGTGAGAGCGTGCAGCAATTTTATATACCTTCGACCGTGGAAGCTCGCGTTTCCATATTTTCTAGATAATTTTCGAAAAAAACGCTTATTACTTTTTAGCCATTGTAAGTTAGTGCCTTAAATATTCTTCATAATTGAAATTAAATATATTGATAGATTTATCCTTTTCATAAATTGATAGATTTATCCTTTGTCCGAAGGCAAATCCCTATAATTCATCCATTTTTGGTCATAGAAAAGTGAATAATACGATCGCATAATAATTTAAAACCAGATAATAAAAGTGCACTCGAGCACGCACACAAATTAAATTACTAAACGCTTTTAAAGTAATGCTGTTCGAACCTTCATGAAAAATGTTATAGAATTCTTTAATGGCAATGCGGTGAATTATGATTTTTTCTTGATTTTGTATCGCAGCTACGGGGTTTATATATCTGGGCTATTTGTGAGCTAATCTTGTACCAATATTATAACTATTTTCCGAGGTGTCATAACTATTTTACGAGGACTTCTTTGCGGTGTAAAGTTTCCTGTATGTTTTATTGTATATATTTTTATTGGTCAAGAGTAACTTCTGTTTTTGTACCTGCACATCATCGCATCCGTGTTCTAAAAATACCCTAAAATTGTATGCTTAACCTTTATATGTTACTCGCTTTTTGCTGTTCATTTCGTAGTTAAACGGTCCTCGCTGGCTCATCGGTATTCGGTTCTGGCTTAAATATTTCTCCCTTAATCAATACGGAATGTTTAATGGATGGTTTGTGATTGTTGTGACTTGTGTGACCAATTGTAACCGTTTTACGGTATTCTTGTAAGGTTATTTTTCTTGGTTCTTTTTCTTCTGGGGCACTTCTAGTTGTATTACGAATTTGGAAACATTATATTGCGTTATAAACTATATTTTTGGAATAAATTAAAAAATTACTTTTCACTTTGTTGCATCACAATTCTTATTTCGACACATATTTATTTTAGAAATTACAATGAACATGTTCACATTAACCATATGATATTCAAGAAGGGCGCTAAATTAAGTATTTTCTTTTAAAAAAATTTAGATAATTACAACACAAATATTATAAACTTTCTTATTAGATGAGAAGGCAGAAAATGCAGTAGCATCGATTTGAGTGATTTATATCTGTAGTAATTATTGAAAAAGGTTATTTTTTCAATATATTTTATACTACAAATTTTTAGCCAAGGTACGTGATCACGAACAATATTATAAGGTAACAAATAATCTAATAATGTCATCATCTATTTCACTTAGTTGAACGAAACATTTTGCTCGGAGTTTTATTTGTCCCTAATTACTTGACCATGAATATTTATAGGCACATAAATAAATAAAATGTTTTTTTTCAGAGACCGGATTCGATCTCGGATAAAACTACCGCCTCATTACTTGGACGCAATTGAAATAATGAAACAATGGAAATGCGAAGGTGGACATTAGTAAGTATTATTACACATATGGACGATGTTAAAGTCAGTAATTACTATTGTTTGTTGCATGCATGACGTATCATTAAAATATATTATGCTTGCTTAGTTTACAATTGTTTATCTAACTGCTATATGTTATGCATATATATGTACATATTGCAGCGAGTTCTTTTATTCGTAGAGCCTGTAAACCTCCCAGCATTGTTATATAATACATATTTACCGTTAATTTATTAAGGATCAATTATTATTCCTAATAGTTTAATTACTTTTTCTATGCTTTAGTCGAGTACAGGACTATAGAAATTAAATGATTTGTCATAATTATTTTAGTGTAGCCCTTAGTATGTTTAACTCAGAAATATTTCTATAGTCCAAATTTTGAACTGAAAATGGATCATGATAGACAAATCTGTAAAAATTGATGACATATACCTTTAACGTTTTACACATTTCATTCAGTCTACAATATCCTACTAAAATACACATTATTTTCATGTTATGTTTAATGGTTTGAAATGGTGACAAAAATGCGTCCGCCATCCTTTGGCTCCCTTATTAAATCGTTATTATTCATTACTCACATGTTCTAAGAACATATTATTTATCCTGTGTCGACCTGGTCTAGATGGACATAGGAAAAATACTACCCTAAAGTTATACGATGGTAAAGGTTTTATCATAATTAGATAAATCATTTTGTGCCACAGCGTATAATATAAATAAAAAAACTTTTTTTAATAATATTTGATATGATTATTCTTAATTGGATCACGTCTTCAAATAATCGGTTAAAGATAATTTAACAACGTCAGCAGATCTTGAGTTTTTCTTTCATGCTTTTTGTACAGTCAGAATTCCGTTTGAAATCAAGGATTCTTATAATTTCGTCATGTTTATTCGCCCGTCCGTAATTTCTCCACTTGTATCATCCATGAACTAGTCAATCCATGAACTAATTATCCATGGACTAGTCATTTACGAACTAGTCATCGATAATATTAGGGAACATTTAATATACTTCGAAGGGGTAAATAGACGCGCTTTGTTACGATTATTAGATTATTATTGTTAAATTTAGAAGTATTAGTCTTATGAAAGCTTTACATATTCCTGTTTTATGGTTTTAAATAATGATAAGAGAATTGGTAATAATATTCTTACAAAAAATATTTTTTTTTATCTGTTTTTATTAATCAATTTTTCCAAAGTTTGTGAACAGTTCGTGCAAAAAGAAAATATAGCTAAAACATTTATATTACGTTATTGACATAGAAACAAAAATTGCTAGTTACTTATCTGTCAATTTTAGTGCAATATTTTTGTTTTTAAGAAACGGATAAAATCACTAAGTGCAAACCGTATTAAATAACGAATATTGGCTAAAGTGTACCATATCTTTAATACTCGCGGCGGAAATTAATTCTCAATTACGGTTAAAATTTCTGATAACGTTTTTTGTAGTGTCAAACCCCCTATTGATATCAACGCCAAAACAAAGCTCTTCCAAATTAAAAAAAAAACTACGAAAAAATCATAACTTTTCAGAGTGCAGCAACCCTGACTTAAATTCAAATTTTTGTATAAGTAACTTCTACGCTCGGGACATAAAATAGTAATGTAAAAAATAAGTTATCATACCAATAGAGAATGCAATACCATTTCGATATTGGAAATATTGGACTTTTTCCATAGCAATCTCGAGATCCTGGTAACACATCAGGATTTTAGAACGTATTATGAATAAATTCAAGAAACAAATAGAAATTTAAATTAAATTATATGATTTTTACTCAGTAATTCAATCTTTCATTGAATGTATTTAATTATTTTTATTAGTTTTAATTAAACGTTAAATTAATCATAACAAAGAATTAAATGTCTTTAAGAAATCAACAAAAATAACTAAATTTCTTATTTAAAAAATCATGACTTCAAACTAGAAGCTGATGAGTAGTATAAACAGATTTAAATAATCTTTAAAACTGAATAAGCTCAAGGTCTATATTTAAAGTTTCTACTTATACGGCAATACTTAATAGCGATGTCATTTTTAATAATGCTCTTTTTATTATATAAAAGCAAATGAGGCAAGAAGATATCCCCAGACAGAGATATATTAACACACTTCTTTTGTATCTTCGTAACATTATTTATCCTGCGCCCACCTTGTCTAGAGTCATATCGTAGAGTCAAATCGTACAATTTTCATCTACTTCTAATTGTCATGTCAATTAGAAACTTTGCAAAGTTGTATTCTAGTGCCTCAGTGGCTAACAGTAAACCTTGTTAACCGCATATACATATACACCTAACATTATAACCTTTTTAGCTTCTGCTTCATTGTAAAACCAGGTGCAATCGGTTTCTTACAATACTTGAACGCTGCCTCTTTAAAAGTTAGAATTCAGAAAACAATAATGGTAAGTGTTCTAGAAGATTCAAGGTCTAGACTCAATTTCAGAGGCTAGTATTCAAGGCTCAAGGTTAATATTACAATTAGAAATCCTTATTTAATTAAATATAAATAGTGGAAAACCTTATAAACCATAGATTGCGCAGTTGTTATTTAACTGGACGGATCTGATGATGAAGGAGAGAGATGGCCATAAGAACTTTTCACAAGTCAAAATAGCTCAAACTCAGAGGGATAACTGTCAGTCAGTGATATATATATATATATATATATATATATATATATATATATATATATATATACATATATATATATGTATATATACGTATATATATATATATATATACATATATATATGTATATATACGTATATATATATATATATATAGTTATGACTTGTATCGTGTAAATAAATAGAAACATTTATTTTCAAATTGATTTAATTTTTTTGTAATTAAAAAAATTATGCTGCTAAACATAAGACGAAAATAAGGAAGAGCGTGGATATAAGTGAGTATGTAATAAGTAACACATCACAGCAACATGTCGACGTACGATTATTTACTGCAGTACGTATCGGACGTACGATTATTTCTCCTTTTCATGCCACTACTTCAATTCTGTATATCTCTATTATTCAGACTTCCATAAGAATAAAATATTTTCACAAAAACGTTTTTTAAATTTCGACATCGTTATTTTCTCCTTTTTTATACGTGGAAACCACAAGTTAAAAAGGGCAAAACTAATTAATTTTGATTACAATGTGTTTACTATGGGAACCTCACAGATTAAAATAATATTATTTTTCACAGTCATTCCGGTTAATATAGCAATTTTATATGTAATTTTGTTTGGTGGTTTTAAACAGTATTAACTTTAAAAATATACAAATATATAAATTTGAAAATATATGTTATATATTAGAAATACGTTAATATTATTTTCGAACATAATTACAAAAAAATTGTTCCTAATAGGTGGTCCGTTTTTTTCTAAATCCTGTTGTAGCTACCATCACACAACTAAGCGGAGTATTGTTGAATGGTCTTCGGGCTTCATTGGAGGATATCCTGGAGGAAGGGCTAGAGGGGAGATGGGACAGGGTGGCACGCACATATCGTCTATTTCTAGATAAAATTAGCGATTTAAAACAAATTGAACCTTTCGTACTGAATCCTCAAAATCGACTACCCACCGTTTTGACAATGGAACTTCAAGATGCGAAAGTGATCCCCGTGATAATCAAATATTTCAAAGACCAGTAAGTGGATTTTCAATATTAAATTAAGGATGGCGTTTATCATTTAATCTTAATAGATATCTAAATAGTTTACGGAAAAAGAATGTCCTAAACACATGCAGAAAGACATACAAAGCAAATATACAAAAGAGATACAAAGAGAGAAAGTTGGACTATTTTAATTATGGACGGGTCGATACGCCGCAATTTAAATTCGATATTGTTACTGTAAGCATACTGACGCTGGGACTTTTCTAACATAACTGACTCATTCAGTTTGGTCTTATAAAGGGAAATGCATAAAGGGAAAATCCCACGCTACAATAAAATAGAGTATGTATAAAGGGAAGGAATGTCAACGCCATTATAGAATACAGTATCGTATTGAAAGTACTTTATTTTCAATGAAACCTGTTTTGCCATTTCTAGTAAATATATTTTCAGAGATTAAACATTTTTAGCGTAACTAACTAGGTATTGACGACTAAAGTGAGCAATGTCACCGACCCTCGACACTATTTCTTCAATGCTGTTTGAAATATTACGTAGTATAGTCACTGATATGCCGTGTAGTGTAGTCATTAAACTATTAAATACACCAACTTATCTGAATAAAAGATATAATAAGTGAAGTAGCTCTAACATGGATTACACCCGGGACGGATATCAATGGTATCACGCCAAGAATGAAATCTGTTAAAATCAATAAAAATCTGGTAATCTTAGTGGATGATGCATATCAAGAATCGATAGATTAATTTAGAGAATTAGAATATTATAATAAAAGTATTGTTTTATTATACAGGCTTATATTTTTCACATTGATGTATGTAAGGGAAAATTAGGTATGGCAAAACGGAATGAGAGTAAAATTAAGGCAGTGGAAATGCATTTCCAGAAAAGCGTGGAGTGGCGTGTTTTTTTATCTCATTTTTTTACTCATCGGCTGTTCATTTTTTACGACGTCTTTCATTTGAAATGTCGTAGTTCTTTGATTTTTTTTGCAGCCAAAACTATTGCCTCGTCCAAAATGTGACCTTCTTTTTTTTTGCGATATGAAGATCATTCCAAAAGAAAAGATAGCAAAGAAATATAAAATTACACACAGTAAGCATAATGTTCTCTATAGCACCTCGGGTATCTAAATTGTCCTGTTCATCGCATAATTTCAGTACTTTCACTACAGCACAAGGAACGTTCCAGTGCATTGTTGAGAGTCTTTTAATAATTATTTTGCTGTGTTTTTGGTAAGCACTGTCCAGCGACTAGCGGAAGTAAAAAGAATTTAAAAATTGTCTTTTGTTTCGAAAAATTTTTACAAGTATACATTTTGTGCAAATGAGCGTTGACCACATAAATTATTTGAATGATAAATTCATCCAAGAAAATTTTCTTTTTTGTTTTAGCTTTAATAATAGCTTATATTCCTCCACGTATGCGGCTTATAACAGCTGCATTGTTATATCTTAGATAATGAAGTATCATCACACCTAAACGTTAATTTTTAAGTATCTTAAATATTCCTTCACTTAGGCAGCGGCTTTTTTTTCTTTTCAAGGAAAAAATCTAAGATATTCATTGATGTACACTTTTCTATTATAACTTTTCACGTAATTAATCACTTCAGACATGTGATCAATATATGAAATATCAGATGTGCTATCGAACATAATACCAAAATATTTGGCCCACTTATTTTCGTTTACAAGCTTAGATTTTACATAGTTCGCTAAAACATTTGAATTGATTTTGAATATCTGGTCAAAAATATGATCCTTTTTTGATTTACCATGTTCCAAGTTCAGTATATGTGCTTTCAATACTACATCAAATTTTGACAGTAGTTTGATTAGTTCTAAGAAATTACCTTTATTTGTAGATCCAATATTCTATATAAAAGATGCTTTCATTTTTGTTTCTGTATCCATTAATTATAAAGCTACGTCATCTATGGTTCTGCACAATTGTACACTCATTTCTAAAGTCGTCCACTTTTCTAAATTTTCTAGCTGTTCACTTGTAGTTTCATGGTCAGACATTTTAGAATTTAGTTTCCACTACTTCCGAAATCAGGTCGTGAATGTAGCTTTTGTATTATTACTACTGGTGACAACAAGTAAACAACAGCTGAAAAAGTACAGGTTATTAGTCACAGGAGGGTAAACTACTACTAATACTACACTAGGTATCACTTTATAATACCATTATTTTGGAAAATGGCGAACATCACTTCATCTTTTACTTTTAACCCGTGAATAGATACAGTAACAAATGGCCTTTCCCTCTTTTGAAAATGTTCACTCCCTTTTTTATGATCGCAATGCAAACATTACCAGAAACAAGTATACGCCAATGTGACACATCTCAAATCCTGAAGTAGTTCATTCATGTAAGTATTGTTTTTGATAGTAATAGCATTATTAATTTTATCACTGTCATTTTCAGTACTTTTGACTGATTCGTTTTCTTATTGGGCTGTGAGCTTTAATTCTATATTGTTACTGTTGCTTTCTGAAGATGAGCTGATATTATTTGAACCATCCTTTGTATTAATGTGATAGCTAGTTTCTTTTTATGAACTTTGACTGTCATCAGTTTTTGTAACATATAAAAGATGGATCCAGACACGCTCTGAACTACATTCATTTTAGCCTATTTAGCTTTCCTTTGCTGACATCCACTTTGTCTTTTAGCTATGTGGAATCCCCGAGGCTTTTTTCTCTTTTTGGACATTTAGTGCACGTACTCAAAAATTATTCTCAATCAATATCATCGACGTCATAAATTAGAATTATAGATAATACAATATTTCATAATAAACAAACTTTATTAATTAAATACCTTATTCGTTAGACCAATTGTCCAATGAGGCAGTTACCTAACAATTAAGTTATAAACTTACAAATGTTGAACTAATTAACCTTAGTTAACCAAAACCAAGTAATTTTTAGTTTTTTAGGATATATCTATTTAACTCTGGTATAAACCCATATCAAAACAATAGCGATGCACTTCGCGCCGATCATAATTCAAGTAATGAATTTGGGATAATCTCCGTCCGAGCTATACTGCCCATCTATTACTTAGTACCAACCTAAGTAGTTATAATGTGTTAAAAGAAAAGTAGATTTTGAATGATAACTAATAAAATTTAAAAAAATATTAATTTTTTTATTAAATTTCATTAGTTTATAAATTGAAAATCAAATTTAGTTACTGATAAACTTTTCTCGTCTCGTTAAATTTATTATTACTTAATTTTTATTTGTTTATATTCTGTTTAAAAATTAATGGATTTTTAAAATTGAATTTAGTAATTTCTTTCAAGTTTTACTAATCAAATTATCATTTGAAATCCGCTTTATCATTACCACAGAATAAAAACTAAAGTTGGTACGGTGTAATTGATGGGCATTAAGTCGCCTTTACTATTCAATTGCCTCCCAGTAAATCATACTTAGAATAGAAACTAATGCCTTACTCAAAGTAAACGTTTACACTAGTTAGCATGATTTAGTCATTGGCTGAACATTATGATGTATTTATATGAGACTACATAAAAGTGTGTTTCACATTTCATGTAGCTGGCATTACAATATTTTTGACTATTTCAAGGCAGATCAATATATTTTCTTGTTTTCATGTTTTCAATTCGGTTCAATTTTACTAGTTGTTTTTCACAATGACCCTAAACAAGTTAAAAAATAAATGTAACTGGCTACAATATGGGTGTACAGTGTATTCGCTTTAAAAAGTAAAGATTTTGAAAATGGTGCGGTTCTAAAATTATAGGTAATATTGTGATGTTTTTTGCCATTCATATTTACTTAACGATTATTTGTTTACATCCAAATGAATAAGTGCAACTATGCTTTAATTTACTATCTGAATTATTCAGGATTTATTATAACATAAATATCTTTTCAGTAGAGCTGGAGTAATTTTTTTTTTATATTTTATACGATTACTTGTCATTTGGGCAAACCGGGGGTACTCTCCAGTGCGTAGTAGATATCGTTGAATTTTAACGTTAATTTTATTTTATGGAATTTTAAAATTTTTTTTTCATTGGGATCCGGTGCGGGTCGCGTCTGCAGCTTCCCTTAACTACGCCACTCTTATAATAATTTCAAAGTGTCAAACAACTCATACAACTCTGGTTCGTTTATTCAGTTCAGCGTAAGCCGTTGTCAAGATTATAGTAACATATGTGATGAATACTAATATGTAGAATAAAAATAAATACATTCAATTTAATCACAATCATATTATATTTTTAAATTAAATAAACAATGACACGAAACAAATGAAATGACACCATACTCAATTCTAATATCATATTTTAGCAGTATCTTTTTGATGACATTCTTTGTCGGATTCATATAATAACAACTGCACTTTTTAATACAGATATTACAAAAAAAAAATTAAATGAAATGAACACAATGCAAAATGTCAAAACATATATTTCCATGTCGGACACACATACAGCCATCTTGCACCATGCTGCTTATTTATTACTTCTTTCCTTTATTAAATTCGCCCGCAGAATTAATCTAAACTGTGATGTATTGTAGTAAACGAAAAGACTGTGACTTAATGAAAAGACTTGTGACTCCACATATTTTTCTTTTCGAGGATTTACCAAGATATTAAATAAATACTTTACAAATTATAGGCAATCAAACGCATATAACGCACTCATTCGTTACCTCTGTTCTTACTCATTAAATTTTGTTGATATACGCTCAATGCGTATTATCTATGTTTTCAAAAAAATATATTTGAATTAGTTTTGTGCATTTAAAGGCAAAAGATATAAACTTATATTGACAATGTGAATGAAATTATTAAATTGGAGAAAGTTTTAGGACAGAGGGCGAAAGTCTTAAAAAGAAAATAAAACGGAGTATCGGAAGTATTCATTGCAAAAAAAACGTCGCTTTAGTTTTATTATACATATTTTATTAGGTTTTGACAAATGTATATTCACGAACTAATTTTGAAGTGTTAAGATGCCATGTAAAACGATGTTATTAGGTTGGCAACTTATAAACCGGCCATCTCTGTAAACAAATTTTCAACTTTTTACATGTATTATATAAGATTATATATGTCTTACTACTCGTATACATGTATTATATATGTCTTATATAAGCACTGTCGGTATCTAATACTTGTCGCCAACGTGTAGGTAAAGCTAAAATTCCATCCTTGTAGAAATACTTGGGTCTTTGACTGAACAACCCGTGAAGTTTGGTTTTGATTTAACTTTCGTCTTTAAATTTTCTGTTGCGCAATTTATTAGACAGATATTTATTAGACTAAACAACATTTGTGAAGAAAGAGTCCTCTAAGTTCACTTCGAAATATGGAAGTGTTTTTAAATTTATTCTTTACTTGCCCATTATTTAATTGCAAACTGAACAGAAGTTCAAATGCCGCACTATTTATAAACCCTGCAAGAAATTTTCTAAAAGCTTCTGTAACTTTCCAAACATCGGTTAAAATAGTGGCGGGTTTACAAGTTGCCAACCTAATAGTATGAAAGTATTATTTTGTTATGTGTCCTTAATTTCTTCTGTGATTTTTGAAATATTATTTATTAATTTTTATTTTATTTTTTTAATTTTTACTATTTATTAATTTTTAATATAGTTGATAACGGTTTATGGTTTCTATTAATTTAACTAAATGTCAAAATAGCAGACCAACCCACATTGTACAAACTTATCCTGGATTTAGTTTTTTATAACTATTAACTTATTGATTTCAGTGGAATTCGTTTATTGAGGGGTTTTGGGCCGACAAGCGGTAAGGGCATACGTTTTGGCTTCATGGGAGTATCTGTACGAGAAGACGTAGCCGAACTGGTAGCTACTAAGCTGCACGAAGTCTTCGGCCAGATGGACGAGCTGCTACATAACTTCGATTGGACCACCTATTCTATACCTAAAACTGGTTCCAATTGATTAATTATATGCCTGGTTACCCAAAACACTTATTTAGTTGCAATAACACTTTACCGTATAACTAATGAAATGGAATTGATAATATTTCAATTTACTTAACGATCATTTATCACTTAACATGTGTACTCTTTAAATTGTAATAAATATGAGATATTTTGGGAAATGTACAAAAAAATTAAAATGCAAAGTGCAAGTAACCTCTTATCATTATTTCCAAACATATTTTGCCATGATGTAATGTAGAAATTACACACTTCGGATTGAGAGATGCATATGTATATATATATATATATATATATATATATATATATATATATATATATATATATATATATACGCGAATTGACACCGTATTTCGGGTATCATGATCTAACCATAAATTGACAGAATAAACATTGAAAGAATCACGCATTCCAAAGTCTGCGAATAAATGTTGACAACGCTTTAAAGAATGTAGCCTCCTGTAAATTTAAATGTTATGGTTTAAGGTTGCCAGTTAAGTTTGTCAGTTTTGATCTATCCCCTACTACATTACTATCAAAGATACTGCACTACTGTCGACCGACAGATCAAAACTGATAGACCTAATACCTCAAATAAATGACTAACGTCATTTATTTGCCTTATTAAAGCCTTCGTTATAACAAGATTAACAAGACAAGAGAGATTACTTAGATACTAAATTGTTGTACTTTTTCAAAAGATGTTTCCGATTTCATGATCCTCTAATCTAATATCTCGATATCTAAGGGTCTCATTAAATCTTTGATTAACGCATAAAAAATAAGAAAAAATTGATATATGTAAATATATATATATATATATATATACACATATTATATGTGTGTGTGTATGTGTGTATTTAAATAAATGTTATCTAAATTTAGCTTAAAGCTTCTATTTATACAGTCATTTTTACCAGGCACTCGTTAAATTAAATTAACGCCGAATGGTTTGGTTGCTATCCCTAGATTGACTGTTCCTAGAATTATATTGAAGTTTGTGATCGCCATTTCGATTTTTTAATGCCTTTTTGTTTGCTAATATTAAAAATACCAATTTCCGCGCAAACCAACATTTTAAATATAACGATATGGAATATCTTGTTTAATCAAATTAATCAATCTTAACCATAAGTAGCTAATGTAATACAGAAATTAACTAAAACTACTTTTCGAAATAATTTCATAGTTATATCATAGTTATTTATATTGTAACGTTACTGCGACAGTTGGCGTGCAATTTGTTTAACGTTCCAAAGGGGGGGGGGGACAAAACAACTTGCAACTAAACAATTTTAAGGATAGCAATAATAAATGAGGAGTATTATTTGTTTTACATAAACTAAAACCGTTTCATTTAGTTATTTTCTTGCTTCACTACCTATTATTATAGGGTATTAAAAATATAAGGCCATAATTTAAAAGAAACTATTGAAATTTCGTCGTTACCTGAGATATTGTTATATTCTTCGAAAATGTTTTATGTAACATTTTACTATAAACTCTACCTTACTCAGGGTTAAACGTTAAACGTTTAATCTTATAATTTTAAATTCGATAATGAGCTTATTCTACCGATATTTCCTTCACGTGAAATTTTTAATAAATAAGGTCTTAAGATAGCCGGATAAAAATATTAAGTTTTACTACATCGAGAAATTTTCTTGTTCTATTAGATATTCACCCTTTCAGATTTTAAGAAATGCTCTTCGATGTAAATGTATTTTGAACATTCAAGAAACCGCCTAGTTTCTCCACATAAGTAGTGCGGTAGTCAAATTATAGATGAAAAAAATTGGCGCTTCTTACTTGATACAACATGACAGTAAATAGCTGGTATTAAATATGATAAATAATTCTACGTATACGAAGAAACAGCGTCAGAATCGTGTCGATATGACAGATAGTCAAAATAGGTAAACTGCCTATTCATATTGGTCAATTATCATTATTTGAAAATCTAATTCGCTATTTAATAATTATATACATAGTCGGGTATTATAATTGTTTAATAGTTTTCGTAACGAAATCTAATTTTATTTCTCTACCCTACTTACTGTAGTGATGCAAGTTAAAAATACATTTTTAAATATTTTATTAAATATAAATATGCTTAAGAATAAACGTAAATTTGTTCATTTCCCATCATAAATACGACGGGAGATGAAGTAGTAGACGGCGAGTTTTAACACTGCGATCCATCTCTGGAGATCTCGCGTAATGTGATGCGGGATCTCTTGAGATCTCGGCTAATGTGATGCGGGCTATTTACCTGTGCTGATAGATTTACCAGTAACGCTCTACGCGGTAGAGCGTTAATTATATTATTTCTTTAATGGGACTCTTAATAACTGATTTACGGTTTTTGGGTAATATTACTCTAAAATAATCTTAAAATAAAGTATGAAATAAATACGATCAAAATCTATTTAAGTAGAATTACCGAACTGTAAAAAAACTACGAAACTTATCCATGAACATGAAAGTTTTGTAATTTTCTTTTCTCCAACCAGTAACACTTTAACCTATGATTCCAGAGGAAAGTTGTTCACTGTGAAAAGGGCTTTTAGTTTTTTTTATGTAACCTTCAACTTTACCCCACTTACATTTACTTTTGTCTTAAACATTTCGATAGACTCTGAGAGTGTGATATTTTTGCTAAAACACTAGCACAATTCTTTGATCTGAAAAATGAATCATCAATATCACAATATCATGAATAAAGTTGGAAAGGTAAATTTTGCACAGTTTCGATTGCCTATATTGGTTGTATTAAGGAAAAAATAATAATGAAAAAGAGTAGGACGAACAAATATTTTGCATTTAAATTATTCAAAAATACGTTATTGAAAAATACGTTTGCTTTCGAGACAGGAAAAAATACTCCGAGAAATCGACAAAATAGTTAAAATATGTTTTCTTTGTAAGCCCCGCCTTTAATATGCGTCCTGCGCACTTGAACCACGGCGTGTGTACCGTATTTTTGTTCAGTCGTCCACTCAGGCTCGACGGTAAAACTCGTATCAGTTACGTATTTGCACGTCATGTGGTGAGACATCGTTTAAACGTGAGCCTTTACAAAACATTAAGTAAAATGGTTTACAAAATACATAAAATTTATTTACGACCAAAATAAGTAATTTTTTCTTTCCTAAGGAGCTTTCTTTTATCAAATTATCTATCAGTTTATAAATAAATTGATAATTTATAGCACACACATGGCCCTATGGGTTTGCAAAGTGCTTTATGGGGCAGCTATATAATTATTGACTTGATATTAAACAAACCTTTTGATGTGATTGGTTTCCTAAATTATATATTTTTTGATTATATAATTTATCTTTTTATAATTTAGTGAAATAATCATTTTTTTCAGTTATATTCACAATGTCTAAAATGTCCTAAAATGAAAACAATGGGGAGCTCGAATACGAGAGGTTTAGTCAGCTAACATGAATATAGACACAATTTTTATGTGAAGACTCCAAAGAAACAGAGGCACTAATTGGGGATAACGCTACATCTGATGGCGACAAAGACGAATCACAGTTAAAAAAAAAACAAAAATTGCCAGTCAACAGACCTTAAAGGTTACGCTAAAGAATAAATAATACCTTAAGGAAATTGTATAAATTTTAGCTGCAAAAAATAGTCTATCGATTCGGACTACTACTAGTAATTGCATACGGCAAAAAGGGTATAAATTACTCGAAAAACAGTGTGATATAATGAAACTCACAGTGAACTTTTATGAAGAGAAGAAAAATTAAATAATTCTTTACATCACTTATGCGACAATGAGGCGGCTCGATTACCTTAAAACAGGAATAAATGAACGATTTTAAGAAATGGAAGGTATTTTAATATTTATATCCACAAGGGAAACAACGTGGGAAATTCGAAAGACGCTTGCAAGAATTCAGCCTGCGTTTTGAATATCGCGTCGTAATTGTGACTACTAATGGGCAAATTGTTAGGCATAAATATTGCTGCAAAAGTTCTACCTAAATGGCAGCTTCATTGCGGTAATATTCCACAATAAAAGTAAAGATGCCATCTGACATATTAAGCAGTTCTGATGAGCGAAGTGCCTACACTGACGACGATTAGAAGAAGAAGAAGGAAGAATTAAATAAAGAGTGATTGAAGGAAGAATGAAATAAAGTGTTGAAGGAAACATGCGTATTGGCAAAACTCTTTAGAAAGAGTTCTTTAAAAACCATTAACTTGCACAAATATGCAAAAGAACAGATTGGATATTAGTTGAACTTATTATCGGAGGTAAGAACATGTTGCAGTTCTAAAATGAAATTAAATGTATAAGACTAATAAATGCAATAAAAAGGCATTTATTGACTTGACTTAAAAATGTCCTCAAGATGGATTAATGGCAATATCTGTAAGCTAGAAGCTTTATTAAATATCTTACTTTCCATAAAGTTGCCTATTGAGGTGCTATCAAGACAACATGCTACAATTTTGAAATCAGAGGTCATAATAAATAAACAGTTTAAGAAATTACAATCTATGGAAGACGGTTTGGCTATCGCACTTTTAGTATCTCTAAAAATATGATTAATGAGAGACGAAATATAAACTTGATTTCTTTAACTGTTAAGTTTCACTACTATTCCACATTCAATGATAATAGAAAAAAAATTACCACATAATTACTATAAAATAGATTTGATTAAATTTACTGAAGAACTTTATAATACATTATTCCCTGCTCCCAGCGCAATCACAGCAAACATTAACATCAAAAACCGAGATCTCGTTTCAAACACGTGTACGACTTTTGAGGAGCAACTACAGAAAGAGATCGAGGTGACAATTTCTACTCTCAATATCATTGAAACTCATACAACAAAAATTACAAAGAATTAAGATGTTTGAAACAACGGTGGAGCGAACTTCAAACTTACAACACTTATGTTGTAAGTTTGAAGTTCGTGATGACTCTGAAAACAACTTCGACAGTACATGAAAGTATTTTCTCATTATCTGTAAATATTGTACCGAAGATACGAAACTGATTATCAAATGACGCAATAAACGCTCTCGTGTTGTTAAAATCATACTTTACTGAAAGTAATAAGAATGTTAGTTCTTTTACTAGCATAACCACCTACTAACTTCAGTAATGTGACATTATCTCCTTAGTAAATATAATACCATTTAATCTCTTCATTTCGGTCAATAGAATTCTATCGTTTTTTTTAAATACGTTAATTAGCTTAGCTTAACTAAATGAGAGTCGTTTAATTTGACTTTCATTAATTTAGTGTGGGATTAATTCTTAAATGTAACAAAAATCGTTTAATTAAAACACTGAATAATTTTGGTAAGTAATGTTGAAATTTTGAGTTAGTATAAATAAAATCACTTAATAATTAAATTATCAAAAAGTAATTATTTTTATTTTATACCTTATTATCAAAATAATAAAAACTTATTAGAGTTATTTTTGTGCATTTAATTAAAGACGATTTTTGAATATTTCATTAATATTTTTCATCAGAAATTAAACTTTGTAGTTTTTATATTTTTTAATATTTTACAATTTCCTCGACTACTCGAGAAAACTCGAGAATTCGGATACTAAAATTCTCAAACCTCGAGAATTAAAATAAGCCGAGAAATTAGAAACCTGACTTGGAATGCAAAAAAACACGTATTACGAATACAATTTATACCGATAGGATTCTTATAAGATTCTTAGAGAATAATGTATCATTGTGTCAATGAACAGATTCAGAACAGCATTTATTTAAATATATACTTCTGTATTCGTGAAATACACGTGCAATATGGTACGCATTTCAATATATATTTCAATATCCTACTATCGCTCTAATATCATTTTCAAAAATAATTATATTATTACATAAAATCTATATATTATCTAACAGTATATACATAGATGACCTCTCAGTACAACAACGAATATAAATTTGTTATTAAGCGAAAATAACCCGTTATGTGGTAACGACGACACTAGTTCAATTTCTCTACGAATATATATATGGACATTATCATATTCACCATTTTGCATCGACATTTTTCTCTTTTTAACCCAGGTATAATAAAATTATAAAACATGTCATAAAATATGTCTACCGTAAAATTAGCAACGGCATAGATATGATCACGTGAAATAAAATTTTTCGTGGTCATATCTCTGCTGTTGCTACCTTTACGGTAGACGTGACTCCACGTGTTCTAGAGATAACGCTGAAGAATACAGAATGATTCTAAAGCGTAAATTACGTAATATTTTTGGAACGTGTAAACATTGCCATTGTCAGGTGTCATTTGTTGTCATTTTTGTATAGATAAGTCTGTTTATCTTTGTGCGTCTTAATGGAATATGAAGTGAACCGCTACAAAATTCAGGATATTTATAAATATTTAAAAACAAGTATTGAACAACATAACACATTTTAAAAACAAGTATAGATAAAAGAATAGACTGATAGACAGATCAATTACAAAATACCATCGTTTCGTTTGATTTGGTTAAATTTACCCTCCATAAAATAATTGTCGTATATTTGAAAAATTAAAGAAAATACTCCTTACGGTTTTATCATAAATTTATATAAACATATATAAAGTTAGTAACACATATTGATGAAATAATTATAAAGAAAATAATATAAGCAGTAAAAGAGAAGAAATTAAGAGCTATATCGACCATTACTTAAACAAAACATTTACATTTTGTTGGGTACGGTGTTAGTCATTTTTGTGTTAAACCGTAATAAACCAGTCATACAGAATGAAAAAGATACTAAAACTATAAATCTTTATTAAACTTTTCGTATTTTTAAAAATTTATTATACATTATACTATCTTTTTATTCATAAATAAATGGAAAGAAATTGAAGTTTTTAATATTAGAATAATATTCACGCCTGAAAATAAAATCTTTACCAATATTGTAAATCTGACAGTTAGGTGGTCTGCTCGTTTGTTACTTAATAATTCTGCAACTAAGCAGCGTAACACAACGTAATCCAGTTGGTGGGCTTTCTTTTTATAAAAACCTTCAGTATTTTTTTATTGTGAAATATACTGGGAGGGATGGGAACCGACCTTTTATGTGCGTCGCGGCCTCCATCTTACTTTCCTGCGGAAAACTAAAAATTTTGCAGCGTGATTGTTTTAAAATATTAATTTAAAAAACAGTTTTGAATAAAAGTAAAAGATTATATTTCTTTCTACAAACAAGGTCTGGGCCTCCTTTTTTGCCTTACTGACTGGCAGTTTTCGGCTCACCGCCTTGCGGATAGGCGAGCGTACACTTCGTTTAGGTACATAATTTATCACCTTCTGCTTCATTTGCATCGAATGTAACATAAAGTGTGTTTACTACTTAACTGACTTGTTTGAAGATTTCATGAAACTTGCCACATATATAATTCGTGATTCGAACAAATATGTAAAAATTGCATAATTCCTGTCAGATGAAACCTGATATATTTACTCAATAATAAAATGTATGTACTGTAAGACGTCCGTAGGGGGAAGAAAATATATATATTAAACATATTGTTTTAGATATCTCCAATCCAAACCTGAATATAAATCCAAAACCTCGTATATAAATCTTACCGCATCCTTAAAAAATCCACGCTGGCGAAGCCTCGTGCAAAAACAAATACATGGTAGCTAATTTTGGTTGTTGTTCGCCAGTGGCTACTTACAGTCTTCCAATTACTCAAATTAAACATTTTTTAACATTTTTGTGAAAAATAAATATAAATGTGTATTTTTATAATATAATTACATAACTTAAAAATATGATTTTAAAACTCCCTTTCAGTGTACATGTGACCTCTCCCATCTATGCAGTCGTAATCTGCCCTTCGTGGTCTTACCATTATTTTTTTTTAATTAATTTACTATAGAATATTAGAGACATAATTTTCGTATAAACTTTACATGGTCAGTGTAAAGTTTATACGAAAATTATGTCAGTATGTTGCCTAAAAAGAGATTTTGCTCTGTAATCAACATGGCAAGCTTTCTTTAAATATCAAGAACATGGGGCGAAGGTCCACGTAATTGATTATTCGTACTTTATTTTAGACATCACATTCGTGTATATTTCGACCAACAGGTATTTGAGTAGTTTTTTTTCATTTAAAAAAACCGTTCCATACCTCAATAAAATAAAGGAAAATCTCTGTCGGTTACATTCGTTTTTCTTGAAAATGGTTCAACTCCGAAACTTGAAATTCAGCCTAGAAATAAAGCATATTGAAACTCATGTATGGATATTTTAGAGGTGGCATATAATGTGCTAGACAATCTCTTTTTTTTAATTGATAGGTCGTGTAGGTACGTATAGAGATACATATAGAATAGTAATAATGATGCCAAATATTTTTGGAAATTCATTGCTGAAAATGTCGATATAAAACATAATAAGGTTTAATTAGAACCAACAAGAATAGAATGAACAAAATACGACGAATGGCAACCAATAAAACTACTCTAATATTCCATATAACATAAAACCAAAAATAAAAATAAATTATATAAATCTCCTCCTCCAAAACGGCTTGCCATCCTGAGGGAGTTAGATTAGTATTCTCGTAAAAATCCATTAAATATTACTAATGGTAGGTCACTTAATATGCAATATTAGAGATATATAATAATATGGTCTAAACCGTCTGATTATGATCTAGGAAAGCGAAGAACAGGAGAAAATGGAAGTTTTGGACTATAACATTATAACACTAAACTAGATTCTTATACGAAATAAGATTAAGTAACCTTTTATCGTTACGTTAGGTGTTTATATACATACATTGTACTATCATAAGTTAATTTAAGTGATCGATCGCCCATAGTGAATTTCATTGCTAAATCTGTCAAAACATTTCTAAATCTATAGATAGGGAAATGTTCAAACAATAATGGCATTTTTTTCGATTTCTCAGGTATTTCTAAGCAAATTCAATAAAAATTCATCTCTAAGATAAATGAGAGTAATTTTACAAGTTTTCTTTATCGACACTTGTCATTATTTTATTTATTATTATTATATTATCTTTTCAGATGGAGATCACTCTGCCAGACGGCAGAGTGATCGGACAAAATTATAATATTTCTATAAATCTCTGCTCGAAGATAAATTTGAGTGATATATGATCGTGATCTACGGTGTGGACTGACTCGCAAGTTAGAGGTTCTCTTACATTATATTCTACTATAATAATTGATATCGTTACAATGAAAGTACGTTTTCTTGATTGTCATGGCAGCGCTTGTCATGGCAGCGTTTGTCACTGTCACTGTCACCAATCAAGTCACCGTGTATACATCTTGCGATGGTAATTGTCACTACCACAACATCAAATTTTACTTAATAGTCAGTCTAATTTCCAAATTATAGCACGCCCCCAACTTCAGAAAGTGCAAATAGTTATTTGTCATTTTGCAGGCCATATCGTTTTTCGATTTTGTCTGTTTTTATGGCAAAGTATATTTGTTTAAATAATCTGTGTTAGATTACACGTTTTTAAATTTTCTGTTATTTTCTTAGAACAAATATACGAGTGTATAGCAAAGCAGAATCTTATTTTATATTTTATTTGGAAATCGGGAGTAGGAGTCCAAGTTGATGTTATCTACCGCGTTCAGAATACCACAGTAAGAAATTTTATAAATCCACTTTATGCATTTTAACTTCCAACTTTATAAATATCCTGGCAAAAATTAACTGGCAAATTATAGATTCATGAAAAACACGGATTAATTTGACTTAATCAAACTAAGAAATAATTTTAAAATGTATTATAAAATCGAGTGATATATAATCGTATTGCAAAAAGTAGAACTTTAAAAAATGTAAATTCATAAAAGACCTTCCATTTGAAGCTGACAATTTATATAAAAAAAATTCGTTGAACTGCATTCCGATGTTCAAAATCTTTAACAAACTTAAAACGGTAATAAAAAAAATTGGACAAGTAGTAACTATCAGAAATATTGAATACTGTCACCGATATAACGACTATTAAATTAAGATATTTCAGCAGTTCTCGAAAGACTCAATAAATCCCCAATCGCTATCCGGCGAGTATCAATTGGAAGGAAGAAAGTAGGAAAATTCGAATTAAAAGACTCTTGAAGATTTAATTGTGAGTTCATGTTTTTTATTTATGGCCAGAAGAGGCTTCCGAACCAGATTGTTTTCCGTTCTAAAGTTTGTCACGATATTGGACTATCAAATTCAGATCCGAAGTTGGTTCCAGAAGTAGTGACTTGAAAAAAATACTTTTGATTATAACATATTTTTATTATTAAATAAATTTACAATATACTTTTTGAAAAAAATAAATGAAATTTAAAAAAATTGAACAAGAACCGATCTACTTTTGATGCAAACGTAGGTCTTGATATTGCCATGTTAAAATAATAAGGCACTAAGCGACCGATCCAACAGAAAACATCGCAAACTATTATAAATATTTCCTGCAGCGAAAAATATTCTTTCGCGTTGTACGCGTGGAACGCGCGCGGAAAATATACATTACACACTTATAGGCTTCAGGTATTTCTACATCCACCATTTTCATAAACTACTTTTCCAACTCTTGTAAATTCGACCAGGTCAAAATTTGTAGCTGAATCACTTCAGCCGAGATAGTGACACCTAGGTTTAGCTTCGTTTTGATTGTCTCAATCGGTGATTCTGTTTCAATATTTTGCTATGAAGACAAATCGCTAGAACTTGGCGGATAATATATCAGTCTCTGTAAAACTATGAAAATTGTCCCAGGTGTTTCTTCATTAACCGAGTTTATTTAAAAAAATGTCGCAATCACGAATATTAATTAAAATTTTTCCTACCATAAATTATTAGTCATCTTTGCGAACGAGTAGAGCTTCGTTGAGCTGATTACCAGCGGTCGTTATCGTAATGACATTGCATGCCTGTCTGTGTGTATTTGGGTAGAGAAAGTGCTTGGTGAGCGTGAGATTGCAGACAAATCTGATATACTTTAACGATAACACTTTGAGGACTAAGTAACAAGTTGCCACTCTTGCCGGAGATCATTGAGTTTAAAACAGGTTTTGTTTATCATTGCGTGTTTCTTATTATCATGTTCTCACTTATCAGTTAATTGTGCAGGCATTTTAATCGTGCTGAAAAGATTGATTTTCGTTTAACATAAATACAAAGTATTACATAAACAATATTTAAACTTTTTAAAGCATTTTGACTTTAAATTTTGTAATTAGCATAAAATGGTTTATTTTCTTTTCACCTTTGGATTAGTTTTTGTATTTCCGTATCTCAAATGAAAAAAACGGAATGCTGATAAGATCTGTCTGTTGACGACGATTTTCTTATGGATTGCTCGATGTAGGAACTTAGTTAGTTAGCCATCGCCCTTCAACCATTCGACGCCGAGCCTTCCAGTAGCGTCCGACAATGTCACTAGTTGAGCATTTCAAAGTCTTACAAATACAAAGGTGGTCACCGTCCATTGGCACACAGTCGCATAACGGACAAATCTCATAATCAGCCAAGCCGATCCTGTGGAGATGAACCTGTATGTAGTCGTGACCGGAAGTCAATCTTAAACGAGTAACAGCCTCTGTCATCTCTAAGTGTATTGAAATTGTCCCCTGCACGGAGACGGCCTCCCACTTTTTGCCAATGCTTCGATCTTTTAGGGACTTGAAAGAGGTGCTGTTGACGGATGAGTTAATTAGGGTTTTACTCTGTGGGGTGTGATGGGTATGTCAGGTTTGATTGACACAGCCCTCTGCCTAAACCTACTATCGGCCCTTTGGCAAAGATTCCTATGTGGCTAGGCACACACTGCAAAGCCACCACCCATCTATGCGTGATAAGCTCCGCTAGCTCTAAAAGCTCTGTTAGCACGACATACATGATAGTTTGCAAACAGTCGGTAGGAGCATTATTACTGAGCGCAGAGATTGCAGCCTGGGAGTTTGGAAAGACCACTTCCCCAGATGCCACGTCTGTGGTTAGTAGTTGGCTTAAAGCTCCGTGAACTGCGCAGACCTCACCATCGTAGTTGCTGGAATTTTTTTCACTGCTAGTGAGTCTTCAAACAGACAATAGAACCATTCTGCTCCGGCTCATTTTGTTTCAGGCAGATTCGAACCGTCTGTGTAGATATGAAGCCACTCACTCGAAGGATATCTGAGGTAGATGGTCTCCAGAGCCAATTATTTGAATTCTTCAGGGATGGCAGCTGCTTTGTCCAGTATAAAGTTTTTCAGGCTGAAATGTCTGGAGGGAAGAGTTGGTACAACTGTGGGGTGATATTGTATAGGGGTACGGCGATCATTCAACACCGAGAACTGATACTTATCAGTTAGAGAGTCAGCATGTGTTAAAGGTGAGGTCTGGATTTTTAGTTGTTGAGTTGCTTTTTTATACCCACTCCAGTAATTTCTATCCACTCGCTTTGCTCTTTCCCAGAACTTTAGAGTGAATTTGTCCGTGCTGGTACTTAGAGGTTCAATACCAGTTTGGAGTTGCATTTATTAGTCTAAGGGCATCTTTCGAATAACATAACATTTGGCAAGACTGGGCTTACTTGCCAATGAGATGACTTAGTTCCAGCACTGGACGCACATATCTTTTAAACACTGTGGATCATACGACCTGGGTAACTCCCCACTTCGTATCTACAAGCCTTTTCAAGAGTTTCATATGCCTTTGAGCCTCCTCAGCTGTGTTTCTAATGAAAGCTCCAGGATAGCTTGTTATCTAAGTTAATTCTGAGATATTTCGACAGGGGAACTTGCCGAAGAGGCAAGTCTCCATAGCTAAGGTTAATTGGTTTTTTTTTGTCGACATGGTAAAAAGCTAGGCAACAGTCTTCCCAACATTTACTACCATTTTATTCAAGTCAGACCATGTTTCGAGATTTAGAAGTGTTTTATTTAGAGCCTCTTCAAAGCACAAAGTATAACATCATCTGCAAAGTATAGGCCTGATAGCCCAGGAACTCTTTAGATGGCAGACCTTAGGTCTTCCTTAGGAGTACAGTATAGTACACCTTGTTAGATTGATGAGCTTCAAAAAGGTCCTTAGAACCAGCGGGCCAAGTTTCGTAATGAATTGAAGGAAGACTCCATCAAGAGCGGCAGATTTATCCTTTTTTAGTGAACTGACTGCGAAGAGTAGCTCTTCATGAGAGAAATCCTGGCTAAAGAGCAAATAATCTTGTTCAGTTTGGTATGAGGCGACATTTCTATTAAATATCGATTTCCACTCTTTTACATTGATATGACATCTGCTGATGGATGCATCGTTTTTATACAGAGTAGTGACAACTGCTCTGGGGCTAAATAGTTTGCCATTTACTGTTATTGGTTCCCAGCAACGAGAGAAATATTCGTTATTTAGGAGCGGGACAAACTTGTGCGCCTTGGAACCGTCTTTTCTAAAGTCCAAGTCCGTAGCGAAAGATTTATATGCAGATCTTTTAGACTGTGTAACGGAACGTTCAATTTAGCTTGGGCCTTTCATAGAGAAATGCAGTCTGCAATATTATGTGAGTTTTCGGCTTAATGTTTTGCCATATTCCTTCCGCTCTTAAGAGTGTCTGGAGATTCATTCCTGAAAGGGGGGCATTTCTTCACTTGTCTCCTGGGTATGATCTCATCATCTGTTCGTAACAATCCCTTAACAAGGAGTTCGGTCAAGGCGTCAGGACACTTATTTATCAAATCTTCTGTGACCTAAATGTCATAGAGTAGGATAGGGTTATCCTAATTAGCCTTCTTGAAGTTCCAGCGAATAAGTTTTTTAGTGCAGGTTGGCAGTTTTTGTGACGGACCCGTATGTACATCAAGCGCAAACTGTAACCGTCCATGGGGTCCCCCAAAGTAAGCGCTAATCTAGAAGATAAATTTGCGTAAACCAGTCCCAGATCGGGTGTATATCCTCCAAAAGATAGAAAGGTAGGTCCGGAGGGAATTCTAATAAGAGCAGAGTTGTCCAGAAGATCCTCAACAACCCTGCCGGTTGCGCTCGTAGTGAAGTAGCCCTATCGAGTTGAGTGGGCATTAAATTTCCCCGATGGAGTTGTGATGGTGGCTCAGGTCCATGAGTCGGTCAACACGTGTTATAAAGGCACTTTAAAATGAAACCATTCTACCAAAGGTCCGTGAATATTGCTTCTATTATGTCATCTCATGAATAAAGGTGTCCTTACTTACAATGGAGTTCCGTACATAAGCAATTATAACAAAGGCAATTTGTCTGGCTCTCTTGATTATAAATATTAAGCAATTGGGTATTTTAAAGAAACAAGTGGTCTCCGTACAGTCAACAGCTTCCATAATCATGACAATGTTAGCATCAAGTTTTGAAATATTAGTTTTCAAATAATTTCGTACTGCTAAAACCACCCGCATTCCAAAACAATAGCAATTGCGTGGATATTCATCATTGGAGGCTCGTGAAACGGCAGCCATTGTAGCAGATTTAGCTTTACCTAGGATGCACCACGATGAAGCCTGTCACTTTACACTCCAGTAGGACCTTAGGATTTGATATAGTGACAGAAAACATTAAACTGATTTTATGTCAATAGAGCTAAACTTCTTAAATGAAAAACATGGAAATTTTTGAGGGACAAATCAAATAAAAAAATGAAAAAGCAAATTGTAATGAACAAAAACAATATTATTTTTTGTCAGAATGTTAAGCACAATTTTTGCAAAAATATTGTTAAAAATCCACAAAAAAAACAAAAATAAACAGCTGGCTTCTAAATTATGAAGAAACCACATTAACAGAATCGACCTAAAGTTCATCGGAAAACTATAGCAGTAACTCTAAACCTAATGGTTTAAAAAAATCTCGATACTTTTACGCCTGTAAAATGTATAATAGTCAATACAGATACGTGGTGCATAATAATGTGATATTTATAGAGTTTAATAGAAATACAATGCACCCATAATTATTGAAATGTTTAAAAGTATGTACAGAACATTCATATAGAGAGTTTTACTCGTACTTATGTACGTACATATCATAGAAATTTGAAATCGTGGCAATTTTTAATTTGTTTAATTACCGTTAATTGTTCCGCAAGTTGTCGTTTACTCGACTTAGTTTAATTATTCAATTTGTGTGCTTTTTTGTGATTTATTATTCACAAAACAAATGAACGACATTAATACTAACGTGTCGATTGTTATCACCATATTTTGCGTTGATTACATTTCAAATTTATTTATATCTTCATTTTATCTCCAACTCTTTTTTTATCTCCTATCGATTTATACGCTCCCACACGGTTACATTATTGTTCTTATAAAGTACTAGCCAGTGTTAGCCGAGTTTTTGTTCTCGACGGTTTAGCGGGCATTTTAATTCAGTCCCTCGTGACTTGACGATAATCACTTCTGCGTGTGCAGTATTCTATTATTTCTTCATTGAGGTACAGATATATTTATGGTTGTTTGCAATATTTTTCTAAAAAAAAAAAATATTCCTTTGAATGTGAAGATCCGAGTCAAAATACTAAATAACCTATGCATGTTTTTGTAAATAAGAATTGATCTCAAACATCTTCAAGGACTCAACTCACAGAAAAGAAAATATCAAAGAACATGCATGAAAACATTAAACTAAACTGAAACTTTTTAGGATATTCAATATGTCGCCGGGCAAATACGAAAATGGAACGGTAACCATCATCCCACCGACGGAGTTCCAGGAACGAGAAAAAACAGTGATAGAGGACATGTTACTCTGCGTTCCTGGGCCAGCCAATTATTCTCATCGTGTGTTAAAAAGTCTCGGAGATCCGATAGCAACACCAATCTGCAAAGAATATTATGGTGTAGGTATAAAATATTATTATTAATATTAACCATGAAATACCTTCTTGTATAGGAGTACTACGCTAGAACTGTCTAATTGTCTCAGATACGGATTTTATTTTTTTTGTTACATTTTATTTTTGACGAAGATTTTAGTGTCAAAAAGTTAGGCTACAGTTTCAAGAAATATTTCTAAGTAAAAAATATGCAATCTTTCGTATCGAACACAAAACAAAGGTAAACTATTCCAAAAATCCAATACCTGCAATTTGTTTGTTAAATAATTCCGATTGAGCCAGTTATACTCGTATATTATTAACTCTGTACTTTTTCTGTTACTTCCACAACAAATTCTCTTTTCGCTGGCAGGCAGGCATTATTTTTTTCTTGTAACGGAGTTCGAATGAGATTTATCAATAACATGCAGGCTTCCAATTTAATATAATTTGTTTTTTTTTCTGTTAGTGATTATGTAATAGTCTACGGGCCACACGATAAATAAAAGGGCTACTTGGTAAAATTCGGAATGCATAAAAACTTGTCTAAATATTATCTAGAATTTTTGTTTCTTTATGGGCGAAATAGTTATTGAAACATTTGTAAAGACATACAGTTACAATTTAAGCAACGCGACAAACTGTGACAACACATTTCAGTATGAGCGAAGCACGTATTCATATATTTACATATTTAATATTAAATTTAAATTATTTCTTTGAAACAATAATTATCGAATTTCAAAACGGAATTTGTTACAAAGAAATTGCAAACTTATCGAACTGCTAGTTGAGATATCATTACATCCCTTAACGCTGTTACAAGTGTTAAGTAAATATTTCCGCTAATTTTTTTAATTTTATATTTTCAACTCTTTAATAAGCCCTATTAAATTCACTAAATCACCTTTTGACTTATTTTTAATAGCCCGTGACATCCGAATTCCCAACCGCAGTTTCAGCTGAAGAAATATAGGTTTGATTTTTGTTGTTAGCACTAACCCAAATATAGCCTTTGTGGATAGATTCTAGCTACTTATAGATTTAGACTGATTTAAAGAAGCATGATAATAGTTTAGCCGAGTTTATGTAGCTACCCCATACCAAATAACAAATAAAAATTGTTTTGAACAGCTGTTGGAAGACATAAAAGCAGGCTTACGGTATATGTTCCAAACACAAAGTTCATATGTGGCCTGCGTCAGTGGATCGGGACACGCTGGAATGGAGACGGTGTTGTGCAACTTACTTCAACCTGGGGAGATTGTGCTGGTGCTCGTCAGTGGTATATGGGATACTAGGGCGATCGGAATAGCCCGTAGATATGGTAAATTATCATTTTATATTGAAAGTGTAATTTTTATGGTTCCGTAGTGAAACAAAAATCCCTTTTACTTTTGTCACCCGTCCGTCATAGTTTCCGCGTATTAGATCTATGTACATAATTTTTTTCAAGTAGAGACTTCATATACATGTATGGAACATCCGAAAAATACTAGACACTCCATTTGATCGGAACTTTCAAAAATAAAATTATATTCGATATCATGAATAAAAATTTCAACAGATATACAGGCAACCACAGAGTCCTACTTGAAGCGTATTTCAATAAATATCTGCTAAGAAAACAGAACATCAATTTAGTCATAGAATATTTTAGTTTTTTTTTTAAATTTTATATTACATTTTATTAACTTAAATATAATTTCCAAAAATTTCGGGAAACAATTTAAATAATATTTATTTCTATATTAGGCGTAACATGAACAAATATTGAAGAAATATATTTAAATGAATATATTAATAAAATACGCAAAGATTTCCAAAAGTGTTGCAAAATTATGTGTCGCATGTTTTTAAGAAAAATTATAGTAAATATTAACTTCTCTGGCTTTGTGTGACTTAACAGATACCGTTACATCACGTTTCCATGTTTTAGCATATTTCAAAAACGTTTAAAGGGACACAAATGTGTATGTAATTAAGGAGAAATGTGTACTTTTAGGATTTTTTTTAATCTTGATTATAATTTTTATTAAGCAAAATGAAGGAAAATATTTAGTTTTTATGTCGATTTCGTATAAAATATAATAGTATCAAGGCTGTGCGGAAATTACTAGGAAACGAAAATTTGTAGCATTTCTGGAAATTTTTAAATGTTATTTTTGATCAAATATGAACTAAATATTGAAAAGATAGTTCAACATGAAAATAATTACGTCATTATAAGACTGATTTTTTATGTAATTTTAAAAATTTTAAACCAGTCGCAAATTGTTTTTTTATGTCAATTGTTAAAAAGGGTTTTGTTTTGTCAAAGCTGGAAAGAATGTTTTTAATAATAATTTGCTGAATTATTTTTTAAGTGGCTTATATAGAACGCATAACGTAATAGATCTCATTGGAAAATTATCACTCTTTTGGGTGGGCGTCTGTATCGTTTAATGTAAATCATCGGTGTCGTCTTACGCCATCCAATATTGTAGGCCTACTGTAATAAAAGGTCTTAGATTATTTCGTTTTATAAATTGCGATGGGAAAAACGGTTCCAAAACATGCAATTAATCACTTCTCGAAATATATTTGTTTTTTAATTTATTCCTAATAAGACTTTAATATATTGTCTAAAAAGTTTTAAGAAATTTTCAAGGAGTTTTTGCATATATTTTCACATAATCAAAGAACTTTATTCCCCAATTATACTAAGTACGACGAGAAACTTTAAAACTGCCTACAAATATGCGGCAGTTTTCTTCACAGGCGTTTAAACATATCTTTAAATTATTTAGAAAAATACTAATTTTTTGACAAGTAGTTTACAAAAATTGGGATATGTAATGTAACATTTTTTATTTATCAATTCAGATAGACATTGTTCTAAATAATTTCTTTCGCCTTTACCAATTTTACCACGCTATAGCAATAAAATAAATTCATGACATACTTTTTGAAACTATTTATTACTTGAGGATGAATCACTCAATTAATACTTTTAATAAATACTTAAAGTTTTTTTTATTTTCTGTTTTCGTTAAAATCAAAGTTTCAATGTTACTACTTTTAATGTTATGGTGAACAAACTGTTAAATTTTATGGCTTCTCTCCAGGATAAAAATATTTATAATTCTCTTTCTAGATATCATAGTGGAGGAACTTCACAAAGAACCTAATGGAATATTCTCGCTGGAAAGCATTGAGGATGGGTTGCGCAAGTACAGATCTAAAGCTCTGTTCGTGACGCAAGGAGATTCCTCGTCAGGAACACTGCAACCACTGGCCGCACTCGGAGATATTTGCGAGAAGTATAAATGTTAAACTACTCAAACCGTAAAATGTTAAACTACTCAAACTTTATATTTCTTTTTCTAAAAAGCTCTAACTTTAATTGTTTTAATACAATACACCTTTTTTATAACTTTGGATTATGAATCAAACTATACTAAATAGTCCATAAAATTATTTGATTAAAAATGATGCCAAATAGTAACCTTAAATATTAGATCTGGCATTGATATTAATGACATATTATTTCGACAAAATTTATCTCATCCCTTATCTTCAAGAAATATAATAATTACAAACAAATTTTATTGTGACCATAATTATCACAATACCTACATAATTGTGACCATAATTATTACAATACCTACATGAAACGTTAAAAAAAGTAATTATACAAAAATAGTAAGTAAAAAGTAAGCAATGAATTATTTATTTTCATTGTAATTTAAATTTAAATTGGATAGTTATAATAAATAGCAACATTAAAAACATCTAATATTTAATAATAATTCAATAGTTAATTTTTAGCAAATTGAAAATTAATTTCATTCGAATGCTTTTATGCTTTTATGTATGCGCAACGAACAATCCCACCCATTGCCACACCCTAAAGGTAGCCTTAAATAATACGTCATGCGTTATGCCCATTTTTGTGATTTTATTTTATTATTCAATTCTTTCGAGTCAAACTACGGTGACATCAACCTAGTGGCACTCCCAAGAAGTATATTGGTTTAGATTTTAAAAACAATGTAGTTTTTTTTAGAATTTTACTATATGCGAGTGTATATATATATATATATATATAAATAACTATGTATTCAGATATGAATGCTTGCTGATAGTGGACGCCGTGTCATCAGTGGGTGGTGTCCCCTTCTTTATGGACAAATGGAAAATTGACGCCGTGTTTACGGCGACGCAGAAGGCGCTCGGCGCACCCGCGGGACTCTCGCCCATCGCCTTCAGCAATAAAGCTGTGTGAGTATGCAATCATACTAGATAAATATCATATTAATGACATGAGCTAAATTAAATCTTATGACAAGATTAAACGTTATGAAAAAAAATCTTCTGACGAATTATTTTCGAAATAATAAAGTTTTAAAAGAAATAATAAATAAAAATTTTGAAGTTTTAAAAATTTGCACATGGAAAAATATCTATTAGCGGAACATCGAATACCGATATAAATAAATTCTTATACAGCACTGGGTGGTATTAGTATTAGTTAGATTTATCATTTGTTGGGAAGTAAATCCCTACAATTCATCTGTTTTAGTCATGTAAAAGTGAATAATAAATTTAATAACAATTTAAAAAGAAATAATAGCTCTTCCAAACTTCTTCAAAAGTGTTATAAAGCAAGTTTATAATACCAATGCTTAGATTTTTTTCTTGACTTGGTACCACAGCCGCTCTATAGTGTTTAGATTTGGGCTGTGTGTGGGCTAATTTCGTATCAATACGAACTCCTTTTCGACTTAATATTTACTGTAATATTTCATCGTATAAGTTTGTATTGGTCGTGTGACTTTTTTGAGGGTGTAAGTTTTGTTTCAAGTCCGAATTCCAATGTCAAAAAACGGCCTTAAAATTTTATGTTATCTTCATCTATTGCTCGCTTTTTTGTGTATTTTGGATTCATTTCTTCATCGAATGGTTCTAGCTAATACACCGGCATTTAGCTCTGGATAAACAACTTCTCCCTTAATCAATAAGAATCATTTAATGGGTGACTTGTGACTATTGTGACTAGTGTGACCAATAGTGACCATCTTCCGACCTTCTTACTGTTTTCTTAGTATTTTCTTTCTGGTTGTTTTTCTTATCCTTTTCGTTCCAGAAACATTTTCAGATGTATTATACATTTTGGAATATTGTAATACATTATAAACCATCTTTTTGCAACAAATTAGCTTATTACTTTTGCATTACTGCATCACAACTCTTATTTCAAAGCATATTTATTTTATAAATTACAATATAAAAACGTGCTCATTAACAATGTAATATTGAAGAATGGCACCAAAATTTATTAATGTTACAAGAAAAAGTATTTACTTTTTAAAATTTGGAAATAGAAGCACAAATATTTTATAGTATCTAATTAGATGGTCAAACAGAAAAGTCAGTAGCACCAGTCTGAGTGATTTGTATGCATATTAATTTTTTTAAATGTTATTTCTTAATAAATATATACTTCTAGCCAAATAATTGAAAACATAAATATAATATAAATATAATCTTGAAATAATATAAATTCATATTTATTTTGGTTGATAAATATAGTGACTTGGACAACACATTTTGCGAGTGTTATTTTTGTTAGTTGACAAATAATTTAATTTAACTAACAATATGTATGTTTTCAGAGACCGTATTCGATCTCGGACCAAACTGCCGCCCCATTACTTGGACGCAATTGAAATATTGAGACAGTGGAAATGCGAAGGTGGGCATTAGTAAGTATTATTACGCATATCGACGGTATTACAAAGTCTATAATTACTACTATTTGTTCCATATGTGACGTATTATTAGAAAAATTTACTATGATTGCTTGTTTCATGATTTTTTTCTCCAACTGCGAGATAGGGCAATTTATTTTATGCGTGTGTATGTACTTCGGCTATTTCTTTTATTCGTACAGCTCCATGCTTTCTTATTAATACATATTTACTGTTAAATTATTAACAGTATTTTTAAAGGTTAATTATTTTTTCTATTCTTTAGTCGAGTACAGAATTGTAGGCCCAATCTTATAACGTGAAAACGCGTACAACAAATATTTGTTCTAATTACTTTTATGTAGTATCTTTAACTCAAAAAATACTTTATGTTGCAATTTTCCGTCAAAAAAATGGACCACGATATACTATTTGTAATATTTCATAACATATAACTGTAACTTTCACAAATTATCATATTGTCCACAACATCTTCATACATAGTTCAATGTTACTATAATGGTTTAAAAGTAAAGCTTAAGAATGCGCTCAACACACTTTCCCTTCACTTGAACCATTATTACTCATTACCATCATGTTTTACATGTGACTTGTGAAAAATTAATTTATGAGAAATTTATAAAAAGAATAATTCTAAGAATGTTAATAACAATTTTGTCCGTCCGTGTATGTTCATATGGGCATAGGGTATATAACATCCTCTTATTACATAAAAATATTATGTATATAAATCTGGATACTGTAAGCTATACGGTGAAAGTTTTAAATCAATCGGATACGCCATTTTTTGTGCCACAGCCTAAAATATGAATAAAAAACTCTTCTAATTATTAAATTATAGTATGTAGCATAAGTATATGATATAATCATTCTTAATTGGGTCCCGTCTTCAAATAATTGCTTAAAGACATTTTAACATTCAAGTGTTTCTGGCGGAGATCTTCATTTAGTGTGTGGCAAAATAAAATATTTAAAAAATAATGTATTCTCTGCCACATACAAAGTAAAAACATTTTTTCGCATATCTCATCGTTGCGTAGAGTCATTAAAATAAAAAGAAATTAAAACATAATTTAAAAAAAGATTAAGCATAATACCCTTTCCCCCTATTCTCTTCTCCTTTAACTTTTCCATTGTGAAAAATATGAAAATAATTATAGATTTTAACGAATTTGATTACAGGCATTTGAAAACATGCCAGATTTGAAAACGTGAAAAACTTTCATATAAATTTCAATAATTTTTTTTAATTGCTCTATAATTTCAAATGATATACGGATGCTGCTTTATCCGACACGGATTTGGCTGGTTATTTTATATTTTATAGGCTGCATTCCATAAACTAGTTTCATGGTTCTCAATAATTTTACGACCCATCTAATAGAAAACATCTGGGATGCGTTGAATTACAATAAACGCAAAGTGATACGATTATTGTATTATTATTATTAAATTTAAAAGTATTGATCTTATGAAAGCTTTACCATCTACTAATATATTAGGGTTTAATAGTTTTAAATAATGATAACAAAATTGTTAATAATATTCTTGCAAAAAATAATTGTTTTTATCTATTTCCCATAAATCAAATTATCATAAGTTTGGGAGGAAACCGTGCAAAAAACAAATATAGCTAAAACATTTACGTCATAGTATAATAAATATTGACAAAAATCAGCCATATCATTAATATCGACGGCAGAAATTAATTGCCAATTACAGAAAATCATTTTAAAGCGCGCAGTTGTAAATGTCAACGATAACACCTTGTTGAAATCAGCGCCGAGACGAAACCATTACCCAATTAAGAAAATTGTTAAACAAATATTAATTTTAATTCAACATTTGCCAAAAATTATTTCACTAGGGAAGAGAGCAGTAATATTTAAACTTAAATGCACTTCATATATTTATATCAGTAACTTCTATGTTCTTGATATAAAAGAGAAGTTATTTTACTACTTGCGAATACAATATTGACCCTAAATTATAATCTCACTGCCAATCTCGAGATCCTGATAACAAATCGGGACTTTCGAACGTATTATGAATAAATATAAGAGAAATCTATACATATAATAAAGTCGTAAGAGAGTGGATTTCTATAAATGGAAAATATTTTAAAAAGAGTGATTGATTTAGCGTAAAGATTAATAGTAGAAGCCAGAAAACTTGTTTTCAGAACTTTTGTCTGTTTGTCCGTATGTTAATTTTTTCCTCAATCACGTGAAATCTACTGCACGAATTTCAAAGATATTTGGTATGGTAATCGTTCATACACTCAAGTAACGTATAGAATACCTATATTTATCTGGATATTATAGATATGTATACCGAATTCCACGCGAACGAAGTCGCGTCGGCGCAGCTAGTAGGTAATAAAATTAAATTATATGGCTTTTTATTCAGTATTTCCATCTTTCATCGAATATGTTTAATTATTTTTATCAGTTTCAATTAAACGTCAAATTATCACAAGAAAGTATTAAGCCACTTTAATAAAATCAACAAAAATAATTAAAGTTCTTATTTCATAAATTATAACTTCAAACTACAAGATAAAGAGTAGTAAAAGCAGATTTAAGGAATCTTAAAAATTTACCAAGTTAAAAAATTTTAAATTTAACATGTATATTAGCTCCTTCTAATTAAATAACAAGTACAAATTAGATTAAACCTTCAATTTACATTTTTGGGAGATTAGAATTTAGCTTCAATTACTCTCTTATTTTATTCGGTTTTCTGCTTTAAGCTGAAGATTTTCTTTTAACGTACAAGAAGATATCCCCAGTCTATTCTTTTCAATAAATTCAAAAGCTCATAACTGGCTCATTAACACACCTCTATTAGCTTCATTTGCAACTTCTTAACATTATAAGTAAATCTTACAATCTCTCACTCTCAGCTTACTTCTAATTGTCATATCGGTTTGAAAGTGCAACTTGTGCAATTCTGATGACAATATAATGATATGTTGATGTGATTAAGGAGGAAGGAGGATATTCTAGGAACTTCTGAAGGGCTAATGGTGAATTTTGTTAGCCACGTATACATTTACACATAACAGGATAACCTTGTTAACTTATTCTATATTTCAAAACCAGATGGAATAACTTTCTTGCAATAATTGAACGTTGCCCCTTTAAAAATGAACATTCAGAAAGTTATAATAAACTTGTTTAAATAGAAGATTCAATGTCAAGTATTATAATTATAAATTTCAATTAGTATTAAGTACAAATAACAGGAAACCTTTTCAACCATAGTTTGTATTTATTATTTAACTGGAAGGATCTGATGATGAAGAGGTGGCAATTAGAACTTCTCAATGGCTGACAGTTAACCTCTCAAGTTTCAATTTATTTTTCTTGTCTCAAGAAACCCTTTTATTACGTGTTGTAACTTGAGGAATCCGATGATGGAGGAGAGAGTTGACCATGAAAACTTCACAATAATTAACAGTAAACTCATTGAGTTTAGGCTCATTTGAATTGCTTCAATGGTAACAAAAGCATTTTTTTTGTTTTTCTAAACTATAGATTTTACTTATTTTCAAAAATAATTTCTAACTTTTTTGCCACTAATTTTTAATTAAACTATGTCTGTCTTCCATAACATTTAACTAAAAAACATAAAGTTTACGGTGGTACTCTACCCTACACTAGTAATAATCCATGTAATAATTAAGAAAATATAAATCTTATTTAGCAATTCGAAAATATGAACAAAGAAATAGCAATGCCTCCAAAGTATTATCACGCCTGCCTGCCTACTAAAAGTAATATATCGCCGCGGAGCCCGCTTCTCAATTTATTTCCAACATATACAGCTGCAAAAAAGAGCATGCAGTCAAGCTCTGTCGAAATAATCAACAATAAATATTTATAGGTCGTTCTAGATTAAACCTTCAGTTTTCACTTTTAGAAATATTGATCTCTTTCTTAAGAGTTAGCTTCAATTAGTTTCTTTATATGTTCCAGGGTAGAAACAATATTTTCACGGTTTTCTAATTCAAGTTGAAGTTTTTTTTAATGTTTGTTGACTGATACCTACGAGTCCCTCAGGTCTCCCATCAGGGTGACCATCCCCGTTTGTCACACCCTTGTGGTGTTCACTTATTTATTTTTTTTGTAATTAAAAAATCATTCTATTAAACATAAAAACACGAATATAAGAAAAAGCATAAATAAATGTATGTAATAAATAGTTTATTATATGTCCCCCATTCACATCTCAAATACTCAAACAATCTCGGTAAAATTTTGTAATTATTTTTTTATAATTGAAAAAGCCATTCTGTAAACATAAGAACACATATATAAGTGAAATCATAAATAATTATAAGCAATAAATAACACATCACAGCGATATGTCGACGTACGGTTACTTACTGCAGGATACAGTCATTTTCATGCCATTACTTAGATTCTGTACATTTCGAGCAATTATTCAGCCATCGCAAAAGAATCCAATTTCTCCACAATAACATCGTTTTTAAATTTCACCACCATTGTTTCCCCTTTAAGCCCTTCCTTTAAAGGGGCAAAGCTAGTTATAAATAATTGTGTTTACAATATGTAGACTGTAGGAACTTCACAGGAGAAAACATTATTTTTTCGCAATCCTTAAGGTAAATTAGTAATAAGACTTCAACAATCATTTAAAAAGAAATCATAGATGGCATTATTAGTAGTAAATGTTTAATTACGTCATGCTAATGAAAGGTTTTAATCGGCTAATTTATAATATGTATTTCGCTATATCGCTACTCATATTTATTTCAGATACCGATCATATTTGTTTTGCTTATTTCGCTCAAAAATATCATTCATATATATAATAATTTTATGTATATTAAAATAATAATATAATGTTATTTTAATATATATAAAATTATTATATATATTAAAATAACATTCATAGTTTAAATAAACGGCCAAACGTCATCTTTTTATTTATTAAGTACAATTCTCCGATACTATTATTACTTAATGATTTAATAACATATGTGATTTTAATTTATTATGCAACTTTTCTTGGTAGTTTAAATTATGATTTTTAAAAAAATGACTATCAAAATACATAATAAAAAAACTGTTCATAACACATGGTTGTTTTCTTTTCCAAATTTTAATACAGCTACCATCACACTCTAAGCGGAGCATTGCTGAATGGTCTTCGGGCTTCTTTGGAAGATCTCGTGGAAGACGGGCTGGAGGCGAAATGGGATAAAGTGGCACGCACGTGTCGTCTATTTGTAGATAAAACTAGCGATTTAAAACAAATTAAACCATTCGTACCGGATCCTGAAAATCGACTACCGACCGTTGTGCCAATGGAATTTCAAAATACGAAAGTAATCCCCGTGATAATCAAATTTTTCAAAGATCAGTAAGTTGGTTTGCAATGTTAAATTGAGAGGGAGAGAGGGAGAGGGAGAGGGAGAGGGAGAGGGAGAGGGAGAGGGAGAGGGAGAGGGAGAGGGAAGAGGGAGAGGGAGAGGGAGAGGGAGAGGGAGAGGGAGAGGGAGAGGGAGAGGGAGAGGGAGAGGGAGAGGGAGAGGGAGAGGGAGAGGGAGAGGGAGAGGGAGAGGGAGAGGGAGAGGGAGAGGGAGAGGGAGAGGGAGAGGGAGAGGGAGAGGGAGAGGGAGGGAGGGAGAGGGAGAGGAGGGGAGAGGGAGAGGGAGAGGGAGAGGGAGAGGGAGAGGGAGAGGGAGAGGGAGAGGGGAGAGGGAGAGGGAGAGGGAGAGGGAGAGGGAGAGGGAGAAGGGAGAGGGAGAGAGGGGAGAGGGAGAGGGAGAGGGAGAGGGAGAGGGAGAGGGAGAGGGAGAGGGAGAGGAGAGGGAGAGGGAGAGGGAGAGGGAGAGGAGAGGGAGAGGGAGAGGGAGAGGGAGAGGGAGAGGGAGAGGGAGAGGGAGAGGGAGAGGGAGAGGGAGAGGGAGAGGGAGAGGGAGAGGGAGAGGAGAGGGAGAGGGAGAGGAGAGGGAGAGGGAGAGGGAGAGGGAGAGGGAGAGGGAGAGGGAGAGGGAGAGGGAGAGGGAGAGGGAGAGGGAGAGGGAGAGGGAGAGGGAGAGGGAGAGGGAGAGGGAGAGGGAGAGGGAGAGGGAGAGGGAGAGGGAGAGGGAGAGGGAGAGGGAGAGGGAGAGGGAGAGGGAGAGGGAGAGGGAGAGGGAGAGGGAGAGGGAGAGGGAGAGGGAGAGGGAGAGGGAGAGGGAGAGGGAGAGGGAGAGGGAGAGGGAGAGGGAGAGGGAGAGGGAGAGGAGAGGGAGAGGGAGAGGGAGAGGAGAGGGAGAGGGAGAGGGAGGGATGGAGAGGGAGAGGGAGAGGGAGAGGGAGAGGGAGAGGGAGAGGGAGAGGGAGAGGGAGAGGGAGAGGGAGAGGGAGAGGGAGAGGGAGAGGGAGAGGGAGAGGGAGAGGGAGAGGGAGAGGGGAGAGGGAGAGGGAGAGGGAGAGGGAGAGGGATTATTTGATTTTTTTCTTTGATTTAACTCGGACTTAGTTTTTTTATAACTCTTAATTAACTTGTTGTTTTCAGTGGAATTCGTTTAATTAGGGGTTTTGGACCAACATACGGTAAGTCGATACGTTTTGGCTTCATGGGAGTGTCTGCACGAGAAGACGTAGCCGAGCTAGTGGCTACTAAGCTGCATGAGGCTTTCGATCAGATGGACGACCTGGTAGCTAACTTCGATTGGACCACTTACTCGATGCCTGAAACTAGTTCCAATTGATTATACACCTGGTTGCCTTAAAGAGGACTCAATTATATTAGTTGCAATAACATTTGACTTTATAGATAATGGAATGGAATTGGAAAAAATTCAATTTTCTTAACGATAATTCTTCATTAAACATGTGTACTTTTTAAAATATAGTAAAAATTGGATATTTCGAGATATGTACAAACAAATTATAAAACAAATTAGAAATAAAACGGTACGTCAAGTGCGAGCAACCTTTTTTTATTTCCAGAAATATTTTAGACATGATGTAATGTATGCTAAACACTTCGAATTGAAAAGTGCCTAAATATTTATATGCATTACTGTACCATATTTTGTGAAAACATTTTTTATTTTATGAGGAACCTGCAGTGTATAGCTTGCATTAACGTGAATTGGGTAATAAACCGGCAAACATATACATACGATGACAAGTCTTGGAATTTTTCATCGTCCCGTAATAGATTTGATTCGCCCTGTTGGTTGTTTCCGGATCGAAAAAATACTGCTCCACAATAAGGATACAGTGTTTAAAATTATTTGTCATTATTTTTCCATAATAGAGGTAAAGAATAGATTCCCAAATTAAAAGATATTTTTTTGTATTTAAAGAGTGTCTATATATTCATTACCAACTGCGGACTCTTTGCTCCATCGATTTTGACTATTAATTGTACGTACTAGAAATCTTTTCATTACTGAATCTATACATAATTTCAGTTTTTCAGTTAAGCTAATAATTAGTTATTATTAATATAAAACAAGTATTTATATATAAACGTTTTATTTAAACAAATGAAATATGGCAGACAATTTAATTTATTAATGCAACTTATATAAGTTAAATACATTTAAGCAGTGCGTTTGGCAACAACAGTAACTACCTCCCAAATTGTTGTACCCGGAGCTCAATCTTTTGACGACATGTAACCATTTGAATGATTGAGACGTTATAGGTGATAAAATCGTTATATAATAAAATTATTTATATTAGAAGCGTTTCAAAAAAAGAATGACTCGGATTGTAACCTGTCAGCGCATATAAAATCAAAAACGCGATGAATATAAATCTTCACAAAATAACATAAACTGTTCTTTCAAAGGCGGAAAGTGGTAATGCTATCGAGAATAAATATTTATATGTCATATCATTTCATTGTACTCCCGATCACAAATTTTAAAGATTATATAAATTTTAACAAAACTTAAAGATTATATAATGTTTAACAAAACCAAGAATATGCACGAGAAAGTCCCAATCTTAGTAGGTCTTCAAAATATACCGGGATAAATTCAGGTTTTGGGATTAAAAGTATTTGCAGTGGAATAAAAATATAGGAAATAACGAATTGTGTAGATAAAAAAACATAATTTTGCGTAGCCTGACATAACATAACAAAACATAATGTAACAAGGCTAAAATAACCAAATTTTGCCTAAAAGACACTAATGTAACCTAACGTAACCTAATCATATCTAATTTAACCTAACCTAACCTAACTAAACCTAATGTAACCTAAACTAACATACCCAACCTAACCTAATCTAACGTACCTTGCCTGTCCTAACCTAATCTAATTAATCTAACCTACACCAACATAGCCTAATTTAACTTAAATTCATCTAATCTAACCTGATTTAACATAACACAAAATAACGTAACGTAACATGATGTAATGTAACGTACCTAATTTAACATACCTAACCTAACATAACTTAAACTAATTAATCTAACCTACCATAAAATAGCTTAATCTAAACAAATCTGATCTAACCTAACCTAATCTAACAAAACATAACATCACATAATGTAATGTAACATAATGTAACTTGACGTAACGTAGCGTTACATGACATAACGTAACTTGGCGTGACGTAACGTGACGCGACGGAACCTAAGGCGGCCTAACGTAACGTAACATGACGTAACGTGACGTAACGTAACATAACGTGACATAACATTAGGTACCGTGACGTAACATAACATAACGTACCGTGACGTAACGAAAGGTAACGTGACATAATGAAAGGTAACGTAACAAAATATAACGTAACGTGAAGTAAGGTAACGTAACGTGTCAAAAGTAACGTGACATAATGTAACAAAACTTAAGGTGACGTAACGTGACGTAACATAACGTGACGTAACATAACATGACGAGACAGAACGTAGCGTAACGTAATGTAATGTACCGTAACGTAACGTAGTATGGCGTAAAATAACTTAGCGTGACGTAAAATAACATAACGCAACGCAACATATCGTAAGGTAAATTAATGTAACATAATATCAAATGACATAACATAACACAACATAAAACAATACAACGTAACATAACATAAACTCGCCTGACCCCGTCTAAGCTAATATAACCTAATCTAACCAAACACAACTTAACCAAATAAAAACCTAATCTAACTTAATCTGACATAATATGACCTAACCCAAATTAGTCTAGCTTAATCCAATCTAATATACACTAACCCACCATAACACAACCTATCCCCACCTCAGTCAACACAACATAACATAACTTAACCTATTATAACCCTAACATAGGTTATGGTAATCTAGCCAAAACAAACATAACCTAATCTAATCTAACTTAACCTAACCCAACCAAACCTAACCTATCCTAACATGACATAATATAACTTAACCTAACATAATGTGACCTAACTAACAAACCTAGCATTACTTTACCTGATCTAAACTAACCTAGCATAACTTAGACTAGTATAACGTAATCTAACCAAACCTAAACTAAACTTACCTAATCTAATCTAACCTAACTTAACATAGTCCATCCTAGCCTAACCTAACCTAACCTACCTTACCTGACCCAGCAACACATGACATGACATACCATAAACTATTCTAACTTAACGTAATATAACCTAACCTTATCTAACCTAAACTAAATTTACATCACCTGATCAAATGTAACTTAAGCAAACCTATCCTAACCTATCTTAAACTGTCCTAGCACAGTCTACCTAGCCTAACCTTTCCTAACCTATCTAACTTAATTTAACCTAAAATACATTAACCTAATCGACCAAACCTAGCAAAATCGAATGTAATCTAACATAACCTAACCTGATCTATCCTAGCCAGGCCTAATACGACATAACATCACCTAATGTAGCATAGCATTACCCAATCTAACCTAATAACATTATCTGACATCATCTAATCTAACATGAAATAACATACAATGTCTTAACCTAACCTATAGAGCCTAAAATGTAACAAAACAAAAACCTGCGTTACTTAAAGTGACCTAACCTTAAACCAAACTATCTCAACTTACTCTAAAATAAAATAACCTAATCTTACCAAACCTAACATAACATAAACTAGCATAGCCTGATCTATTATAATATATCTTAACCTGATATAACTTAACTTAATATAACCTAGCATAACTTAATTAAACTAAGCGAACATAACATAACTGAATTTAACATAACCTAACCTAACTTAAACTAATCTGGCCTAACGTAACCAAGCGACATAACGTAATCTAATCTGTTCTGACCTGACATAACCTTACGAATTTCAATATTACCTAATTTAACCTAATATAATGTAACCTAATCTAATCAAACCAACAAAAAGCTAAAATAACTTAACATCACCTACAATAACCTAACATGACCTGACCTAACCTAACCTAAAGTAAAATAATAAAATCTACCTATCCTGACCTTAGAGATGAGGTGTGAAAGGCGACATTGTACATTAGAACCTAACCTAATATAATGTAACCTAATTTTACATAACGTAATATATGTTATATAACATAGCATAGCATAACATTATACATCATTATAATACAACGCAACATAACGTAACTTATGTTTATATATTTTTTTGAATATCACCTAAAAACTACTTAAATGAAACTTGTATGAAAAAAGTAATTTAAATTGTAACTTGTGTAAGTGCCAAACTATATTACTTTTTATATTGAATATTCAATAAGAAGCTACAAATTCAATCATTAGCATTCACGCAGTATGTTCAAGTGTGTGTGATTTAAACTTATGTAGTAAAATTAATTGTCCAGACTATTGCAGCATTTTCGGTTTAAAGTTCAAGCCACTTTTATCCTGGTCAAGGGTATTATATCTGAGATGTATATATTATTAAGAAAAAGTTGTTTTTGTTTATATTTACAAAACGTGATATCGGAAGTTAAGCAGAGGGAAGAGAAAGGGTCGGATTTTTTCCCACAACCCAAAGTTCCATATTATTTTATGGAAAAATATGTTGAAAATTTCCTTACTGCATTGAATATCAATACACAAAATAGTTTTGGTGGCCTCCAGGGAAATGGAAGTAATAGTACAAGAATAGCAGAAAAGTGCACCTTTTTTTCTATACCTCATGTCCGAATTCATTACGATAGACAAGTTTAGATTGAGTTAACTTACTTTAGCCTAAGTTGGGTTAGTTTAGTTAGGTTTAGTAAGGTTGGTTAAGGCTGGATTGGTTGGATTATTAGGATAAGGCTGGATTATGAGGATAGTAGGTGGAGGTAGGTCAGCTTAGGTTGTATTAGTTTGGGTTAAGTTAGCATGACATAGGTGTGTTAGGTTAAGTAATGTCGTATTAGATAAGATTGGATTAGTTTATATTAAGATAGTACGGGTTTAGGTTGGGTTATTTTTTATTAGCTTAGATTGAATTAGGATAGGTTAGGTGGGAGAAGGTTTACAATGTAATTGAGCACTGTATTGTTTTCAAGTCTACAATTTTGAATAAACAACTAATTCATATTATTTTTATTAGTATTATCATTATTATTATTATTACTATTATTATTTTTATACTGAACTAGAGCAGTGAGTTAAAAAAAATATGAAATTGCGGAAAAAATCTTCTGTTGAAAAAAATTATTTGAATTTTTCTCTTTTAAATCTAAAACCTCTTTGTATACAGTAAGACACATGTGTACCAAGTAATTCTTCAAAATACTTCATAGAAGTAGCTTTAATGTCTAATAACTTCATTTCAATCCTGTCGTTCCTGAAAGCGATTACGTTTTTGGTTACGTTTTAAGTTTTTGGTTATATATATATATATATATATATATATATATATATATATATATATATATATATATATGTATGTGTGTGTGTGTGTTTATATGTATATATAATATAGTAACGATGAAAATTATGTACGATTACATATCATATTAATATAAGCTATCTTTAAACTAGATTTCTTTTTTCGTCCGACTCGTTACATTCTGTACTTTAAAATAGCAACAGAACCCAATTATGTGTAGTTCGACGAGCAATTAACGATTGTTGACAGTATTTTTAGCTACATCTGTTTTGAATTTTATTGATTCACAAACGTGTAAATTTAGTCATGTGCTTTACTTGCATCATAAATTAAATATTGGGTTGGCTAATAAATTTTTAACCCCAAGTTGCTATCAACAATTTTTTAAAAATTATATGTTACACTAAATTTAACTTAAGTATGCACCATTATTATCTCCTACTTGTCGCCATATAGTTGGTAGTGACAATATGCCTTTCTTGTAAAATTCCGGTGACTTTAATTCAAAAAACTGTGCAAGGTCGTTTCGGAGATCCTCTTTAACGTCGAATTTTTGTCACATAAATGGTTACATAGAACCCTGAATAAGGGGTAATCAGAGTGCGAAAAGTCCGGCGAATATAGTGGATGATTATCATTTACAAAAAAACTCCATCCTGTTGACTGCTCAATTTGTTAGCTAGTTGATGCAATTGTCCACAGTAAATATCTGCATTAATTGTAGATCCCTCTGGAAACACCTCCCAAAGAATAATTCCCTTGACATTTCAACAGCAGCTGAGCATCATCTGTTTGGCATTTATTTCAGGTTTGGATACTGAAACTCCTATTTCTAATTTCAATCAAATTCAATCTTTTGAACTTGATACTTTCTACTTAATTTTCTTAAACTTTAATTCTTTGTTTTCAATTTATTCAGATCTCTAAATAATTATATTTATAAGATTCAAAAAGTGATTTTAATTCATTTTCGATCATTAATTACTGGAAAAATAGTGAAATAATTATGTAACGTCATTTTTTTTATTTCGATATATTATTTTCCCCTGTTAATTCTATAATAAACAGATTTTACAAAAATTTTGGTTCTTTTAATACTGAATGTTCTAATGAATTCTAATGAATCAATTAAAGTATACACTCTTTAGCATAAAAAACGGGCAGTTTTGATTTTGTCATATCATTAACAAAATATTATTTATTAAGAGGTTGTATTGATTGTTATTGTTACTAGCAGGTATAGTGTATTCTGGCACATAAAAACGAATGTTCTAAATTTGAAATTTATTCTTTTTGAATGAAAATTCTCTTCCACTGACAAAAACATATTTTTTGGCGGTAAATGAAATCCACCTCTTTTTAAGTTCTTTTTCATTTGTTACGTTTTTTATTTTAACGAATAAATTTTAATTAAATTTCTGCTGTTTGCTGCATTAGTTCACTTCAGTTTACTGTTCTCAGTATGGTTGAAAAAACGATAAGAGCTAATAAAATTATTGCACTGCTTGAAGAAGGCTGTGGCCAATGTTATGTGTCTCAGCAGTATAATGTAAGCCGTTCCACCGTCCAAAGAACCTGGTAACGATATCAAGAAACGGGCTCCATCAGTAGAAGGCCCGGTTCTGGAAGAAAACGGTGCACTGAACCACGGGATGACCGCTTCATAGTCAGTCAAGTGCTACAAAATCGTCAAGTTACGTGGCTCTCACGTACGGTACTCGGTACGTGGATCTCAAACAGAACCTCGAGGACTTCAGAGGTACACGAGTAAGCCTATGGACAATCAGAAGGAGACTCCAGGTCGTCAATATACGTAGCTATTACCCAGCTCGAAACCCTACATTGCTCTGTGAGCATCAAGTTGCCGGATTGAGATTCGATCAACATTTTTCGTCATGGACTCAACAAGACTGGAATTGTGTTTTATTCTCCGATGAAGCTCGTCTATCGATTAGTGGTGAGGATCGACGTCGGCGAATCTTATGAAGATCTGGAGAACGCTTCGCAGAATTGTGCTTTGCGGAAATCACCCCTTACGGTGGAGGCTCCGTAATGTTTTGAGCTGGTATTAACTCAGATGATCGTACCGAGTTAGTTTTTATTGAAAATGGCACATTTAATGCGCAAAGGTACATAACAGAGGTTCTTATTCCTCATTCCCAACCCGCATTAACAGCAGTTGGAGGCGAGTCCATTTTTATGGACGACAACGCTCGCGAGACTGCTCTAGAGACGTTGATGCGTATATGCAGGAGGAATAAACCATATCAGAGTTATTTTATTATTATTTGATGCATTTTATATGGCGATATGATGAGAATATTTTTATTTATTATTGAGATAAGAGATGAGAGGGGAGTAAAGGGAGAATGGATCTAACATCTTATCCGGCCCTACTGTCAACCTCACCTGCGTGCGTCAATAGACGGCGGCTTGGCTTCACCACCCCGCGGTGCTCCCTGCTAGATAACGAACGAGGCAATGGCGACCGAGTCAGTGGCGGTATAACCACTCCTCAGGTCACCACAAACATTGAGGATTAATACCCTCAAAAAGAGTGGCTACAGAGTATTGAGACAATGCCAAATTAATTAACTATGGAAGCGGGACTCAAAACGAAATTACCCCAGGAGGGTACCGGTATCACCGGAGAATCCCTCTCCGAGTTCAACTCGGGCAGCCCCTTCAAATCTGGGGGGGGGGGCAAAATTTTGCTCTCTACAGTGGATGCAGACTGTAGGAGTGTGGGTCCCAGGCACCCTCATCAGTGAATTCTACTGGTCTAAATGAAAGCAACAAGAGGCTTATCCAGCAAGCTTTCCATCCTGGTCTGTTTGTCACCAGACCTAGAACGATATGCCGAAGCGCATAGATCAGGAAATAAAATATACTGAAAAAGAAATCAGAGACCATCCTTCATGGTAAAGAGTACCAAGCCAACGAAATCCTAATAGAAAAAGATCCAAAAATAGTCCACCAAACACTAAAAGGCACATTAGTGCTTCGCCAGTAGAAACTACCTCATCAAATAGATTCAGTGGGCTTTCAATAGACCTTACAGAGGATCCCACCGAAAACCCAACAAAAGATAGCAGCCCAAAAATGAAGGTACACAAACCACCCCCAATTGTTCTCTTTGGTATAGAAGACCTATCAAAGCTAACTGAGTTGCTAAGTATGGCTGTGCCAAGTGGTACCTACTCTTATAAGATTATCAATAGAGATCAACTGAAAATTGTATCACAATCAACTGAGATCTATAAAGATTTGATAGATCATATACGAAAACATGGTCTTATTGGTCATACATTTACACAGAAGGATAAGAAATGCTACAGAATAGTTCTAAAAAATTTACAGCACACAACTCCAAAAGCAGCAATTATAGAAGCTATTGAAAAAACTGGGAACTTGGTTCAAGGAGAAGTCATATGTGCAATATCAAAAAAAAATGTTAAATATGTTCTTTGTTAATGTGGAACCAAGTCCAAACAATCCTGAGATAAAAAACATTGAATTCATTTATCACACAAAAGTTAAGATAGAGGACCCTAGGAAATCCAATGAAATTCCTCAGTGTGCCAGATGCCAATATGGCCATACAAAAAATAACTGCATGCGCATCGGTGTGTAAAATGTGCAGAAGCTCCTAATAAAGAAGAAGTCGAATTATTTCTTAATCACAATAGAATTGACATCGTATTAGTTTCGGAGACGCATTTAACTGATGAAAGAGTGATCAAAATCAACAGATACAATGTCTACTCCTCTAATCATCCTGATGGTACGTCTCACGCAGGGGCTGCAATCATAATCAAAGAAAATATAAAACAACATCTTCTCTTTGATCTAAAACATCCGTTCCTTCAATCTACAACAGTAGCCATAGATGCATGGGACACTTGCTGTTGCTGCAGTGTACTGTCCACCTCGTCCACCTCTCCACCTCATCAGTCACATCGATGAGCTTATGTTTACTAATTTCTTCAGTAAACTTGGATGTAGATTTATTTCTGAAGGCGATTGGAATGCAAAAAATGTTTATTGGGGTTTCAGACTTACTACGACCCGAGGTAGAGAATTAAAAAAAGCAGTAGACAAAAACGCTCTTGGTGTAATCTCAACAGGGGAACCAACTTACTGGCCTACAGATCCAAATAAAACTCCTGACTCCTGACTGTACACACAAATAGAATCTTGCTTGGATGGTACTTCAGACCACATACCAGTGATTTGTACCCTTAGTACTACTGTTATTTGGTGTGAACCACCTGTTACCCTGTATAACTGCAAAACCGATTGGGAATCTTTCCGTGACTACATTGACATGAATGCAAACTTGTTTATACCCCTCAAAACGACCTCAAGACGACAATATAGAGAGCTGTGCTTGGTATGTCACTAACCTAATCCAAAAGGCAGCGTGGCTATCTACTCCATACCTTGAGTCAAAAGAAAAGTCTCAGGATACTACAGCGCAAATCCAAAAGATGATTGCCTCAAAAAGGAGACTAAGACGTCAGTGGCATACAAGTAGAAGCCGAAGGGACAAAAATGCACTCAATAATGCACAGAAAGAGCTAAAGAGGATGCTGAAAGACAATGCAAACATTACCTTACAAGACAAGTTAATGACTCTGTCTCCATACAAAACCGATGACTATTCCCTCTGGAAAATGACTAAGTCTCTGAAAAGACCAAAAGAGCATATTCCGCCACTAAGGCAACCAAATGAAAACTGGTCAAGGAAGTCATCGGATAAAGCAGAGTTATTTACTCAATTCCTAAAGGATACATTTAAACCCAATGAGCCCAATCCTATGTATCCAGAAGAAGAGATTGATGATTTCCTAAACAGTGACCACCAATTGTCACTTCCTTTAAAACAAGTAACGCCAGCAGAAGTTAGAAAATCCATCTTTCAACTTAAATCAAAAAAGGCACCGGGATTTGATCTCATAGCAGGAGAGATTCTCAGACAGCTGCCAAGAAAAGGAATAGTTCTCGTTACCATTCTGTTTAATGCAATACTAAGGCTGCAGCACTTCCCACTATTATGGAAAATTTCTATCATATATATGGTTGCTAAACCTGGGAAGCCACTAAATGAAGTGGCATCATACAGACCAATAAGCCAACTCCCTGTACTATCCAAGCTCTTCGAAAAGCTAATACTAAAAAGACTTCACCCAATATTTGAAGAACGTAAGGTAATACCGAATCATCAATTTGGATTCCGCACACAACATGACACTGTAGAGCAGATTCATCGTGTGGCCCATACAATTCGCCAAACGTTAGAAAAAAAGGAATACTGTTCTGCTGTATTCTTGGATGTACAGCAGGCCTTTGACCGTGTGTGGCATAAAGGCCTCCTATATAAATTGAAACTGCATTTACCAAACTGTGCCTACAAAATCTTGGAATCTTACTTGCAAGATCGTATGTTCCAAGTCAAGACCGGTAATTCTTACTCTTCTATCTACAAAGTAGAGGCTGGAGTTCCCCAGGGGTCAGTGCTGGGCCCAGTACTATACACAGTCTACACTGCTGACTTACCCTATTCAGATGAGGTAATGATTGCCACTTATGCTGACGATACAGCTATTCTCTCAAGTAATAAAGATCCCAACGTAGCATCTATGAAACTCCAAAAACACCTTAAGAATATAGAAACATGGCTTAAAAAATGGAGAATGAACGCAAGCGCTACAAAATCTGTACATATAACATTCACACTGAAGCGAGGAGACTGTCCCCAGTGAGACTTGACGGAACAGTTTTACCACAAAAAGCAACAGTTAAACACCTAGGTATGCACCTAGATAGGAAACTTACTTGGAGAGAACATGTCAAGGCCAAGAGAGAACAAGCAAATAAAAAATTTGGAGAAATGTACTGGTTAATAGGCAGACAATCCTCTCTAAGCTTGGAAAATAAACTGCTTATATACAAGAGTGTAATAAAACCAGTCTGGACGTATGGAATTGAGCTGTGGGGAACGACAAGCCACTCCAATGTTGAGATACTGCAGCGTTTTCAAAATAAAGCCCTAAAAACCTTGATAAATGCCCCATGGTTTATTAAAAATACAGAAATACACGAATATACTGAGATGCCCACTGTAAAAGAACAGGTTAACTTATCCTGCAAAGGCTACAAACAAAGACTGGAACATCACACAAACCAATTAGCTAGAGCACTTATGGATGCTGATCAAAGTATATTCCGATTGAGAAGGTCAAGACTAGCTTTGATCTGATTCTGAAGCTATACTAATATGGGAAATGTCACGTCATTGGATGTGCTCAATTTCTGAAATCGTTCATAAGATGTCAAAAAATTTAATTATAGATATCTGGCTGATTGTAAATAGAAAAAAAAATTATTATTGAGATATCGTTTTTACCTACTTCAGTCATTAAAAATGCGAATTAATAAAAAAAAAACTATGTAAAGTCCACAGACGAGCGTTTTCATACTGGTACATTAAAAATGGCTAAAGTTTATTTTTATATATTTTTTATTAATTTAACATAAAATTTAGTAACGAGTATGGCCTCCTCTAGCTAAAATCAATGAGCTTAGTCTGCTAGGCATGCTTTCGACGACGTTTTTTATAATTTTCTGAGGAATACGTTCCCATTCAGCGACGATCACATTTTTAAGGGCCTGAATGTTTTCTGGAGCTGGTTTTACGGCTCTGACGCGTTGTTTGAGATTATTCCATATGTGTTCTATCGGACTGAGATCGGGATTTCTATCTGGCCAATCTAACCGATGAATTCCGGCCTCCTGCACATACGCATCAACGTCTCTAGAGCAGTGGGCGTGAGCGTTGTCGTCCATAAAAATGGACTCGCCTCCAACTGCTGTTAATGCGGGTTAGGCATGAGGAATAAGAACCTCTGTTATGTACCTTTGCGCATTAAGTGTGCCATTTTCATAAAAAACTGACTCGGTACGGTCATCTGAGTTAATACCATCCCAAAACATTACGGAGCCTCTACCGTAAGGGGTGATTTTCTCAAAGCACACTTCTGTGAAGCGTTCTCCAGGTCTTCGTAAGACTCGCCGACGTCGATCGGATTCATCGGAGAATAAAACACTATTCCAGTCTTGTTGAGTCCATGACGAAAAATTTTGAGTGAATCTAAATCTGGCAACTCGATGCTCACGGAGCAATGTAGGGCCCCGAGCTGAGCGACAGCTACATATATTGACGGCCTGAAGTTTCCTGACTTACTCGTGTACCTCTGACGTCCTCGAGGTTCTGTTTGAGATCCACGTACGTAACTTGACGATTTCGTAGAGCTTGACTGTCTATGAAGCGGTCGCCTCGTGGCTCAGTGCACCGTTTTCTTCCAGAACCGGGCCGTCTACTGACGGAGCCCGTTTCTTGATATCGTTGCCAGATCGTTTGGACGGTGGAACAGCTTACATTATATTGCTGAGACACGTAACATTAGCTACAGCCTTCTTCAAGCAGCGCAATAATTTGACTAACTTTTAACGTTTTTTTTAACCACACTGAGTACAGGAAACAGAAGTGAACTAATGCAGCAAACAGCAGAATTTTAATTAAAATTTATTCGTTAAAATAACAAACGTAATAATTGAAAGAGAACTTAATAAGAGTTGGATTTCATTTACCGCCAAAAAATATGTTTTTGTCAGTGAAAGTGAATTTTCATTTAAAAAGAATAAATTTGAGATTTAGAACATTCGTTTTTATGTGCCAGAATACACTATACCTGCTAGTAACAATTACAATCAATACAACCTCTTAATAAATAATATTTTGTTTATAATATGACAAAATCAAAACTGCCCGTTTTTTATGCAAAAGAGTGTAGTAGTGTTATCCTTACAATTTTACCATCATTTAATTGATACCTCCCCTTCCCCAAAACCGTAATATATAAAATGAAGAAAAAATTAATTAAGCTATTTGCCCGTACCAAAATTTTTGTATAAGCATTTTTGTTAGTTATTTTGAGTGTTATTTATTGGAATGTACACTGGTCAATATGCTTTGTCAATATGTTAAATTTCAAGTTTTACGTCAAACATTTCTGGGAAAAATGGCTGCGACAATTGGATACATACTGAGTACACACACTCAGTGATTTTATAAGGGACCTTTTCATTCATTTTGTGGTATGGAAACTTAAAAAACAGGAAAGCCTTCAGGAAAATTTATAAAACCATTTTTTATTTGTAATTAAATCCGTGGATCTATGATGTGGTATTTAGCTCTAACTCACAATGTCAGATGGCATTCAATGTCTTCGTATCTTTGCAATGTGATCGATATAGCTAAAGTTGTAATAGAAAGTCTAGTAAAAAATAGATAGTATTGGCAAGTATCGAAATAATAGAATGTTTCCGCATCTTCCAAAAAAAACATTTCCTAGTAAGGTGTGGAAACACTGTGTCAGACAGTTAGTTTCATCTTAATAGCAAATGTGGGTCTATTGAGTCTAGAGCCCTCTATAGCATCAGATTCATGGAATAAGTAAATATTTAAGGGTGTTTAGTATTTTCTATTATACTATTTGCAAAAATAATTTTTTAGAAAATACTATGCATTTTTATTAGTATTTTTTCTTAAATTATTTGTTAACATCAATTTTCACAACATAAACATTTAATACTGCCTAATATATTTCCACAGGTGTAAAAATACAGTGAATACTCACATTCAATTTGCAGAAAGCCTTTGGAAATATGGACAATCTACTTCGCCTTTTGGACATTGTACTAGTTTGAGCCCAGCAAAACCTTGTTTTCCGCATTCATTGTGAAGAATTTTCATTGGAAAACTGTGGACATTTCTCAAATTGATGCAACGGATAGTAAAATATGATCCAGTACTGTTGAAAACTTGAAGAGTTCACTGGTGGGTCCAAGAGAGTTTGTTTGGATGACCATGTTAAAAAGAAAATTATTGCAATATAAAAAATGATAAGTATTACAGAATCATTTTTGACAACACTCATGATGAAAGCAGACTGGCTAAATGATTCAAATAATTAGATAAATCCATGTAGAAGATGACATTGTGCAAGTTCAAGAAACATCCTTAGGATTTTTTTTACATTGAAAAAGACTGTAGACATGGCAAAAGGTATTTTACAGTAGTTGGAAAAAGATGAGCTGGCTATTGAATAGTGTAGGGCTCAAGGTTATGACAATGTCAGGTGTATAAAGAGTATAGCGAAAAACCCAAGAATTCAATTGAAAAGCACTGTTCAACCCCTATATGCTAATCATTCCTTAAATCTTTATGGAATCCATGCATTCACATGCTTTCACTCTAGCGTCACCTGTTTTGTAACTGCAGAAAATTCATTCTTTTCGTACTCTAAACATAAATGGGAATTGCTTAAAAGAAAAGATTGAAATATTCGTCTAATATTCATTGGAAAGCTTATTACGATGCAGTTAATGTTGTAAAAGGAAACATGGAAACTATTATGAACACTTTGGAAGAAATGCAAGATTCATTAAAAGTAAATCTTGATAGAAGATCAGCAGCAAGCTTGCTTCTATTAGCTATATATGATTTTACCTTTTTAACCAACATTAAATTTTGACACAATAACATTGGATAAAGGACTCACCAAACTAAAAACTTTAAACAAGTTTTTGTTACTTTTGGTAGTAAAAATGCTATGAATAACTGTATAAAAACAATTATGGGTGAATTAGTTCTTGAAGCTGGGTTATCAATTGAAGACGAAATTCGTGGATCAATGTTTGAATGCATAGACCAATTTATATAAGATTTGTTGCAATAATGGCCATGTGCCACGGTTGAAAATCAACTAAGTTAAAAGAAAGTTTAAGCTTCAAGTCTCCGATGACATTCTGATTGTAGCACTGTAAAATCTGGTATAAATTTACAATAAATTTGATAAGGAGTATCAGCTCTAAGAAATAAATAGTTATTTGTACTTCTACTGTCTACTTGTAACTGATATGAGTATGGACATTGATGCTAGATGGATAGCTCAAGAAATTCTTCAATTTAGTATAAAAGGTGTCTTCAATTGCCCTGGGTACCATTTATAATCCAATACCTCTTAACCATTTGTTTCTCAGTTTCATGATGCGAAAGAAGTTTTACTAAACCGAAAGTTATAAAACTTATCTTCAGTGTACAATAATAAAGATTATTTAGTCAATATGTTCATTTCAACAATTGAAAGAAGAGTTTGAAAGGAAATAGATTTCAATGATGTTATTGAAAAGTTCAGTAAAATGAAGGCATGCAAACATTTAAAATAGTTACAGTAAATATAAAAAACAACTTCATAATAATATTAATAATAACTAATATCTCTTAAGTAAGGTTACGAAACGAACTGATTACTAGTCTTGATATCTTATATAGGGCGAATATTACAATTTCATAGAACACATACATTATAATTACTTAATTTTTTTGTCAGCCATTACATATAGGTACTCATATATTAATCTTTTTTATAAAATGTATACTTCAAATACATCAATTTCTGAGCAGTCCAGGGGCCTCATTTATGTTGCCACCCTCGGCCTCCATCGGATTTAGTCTGCCACTTTTGAGTGAATAATTTATTTTAATAATCTATTGGTTTTCTGTTTCCATAGAAGAACCAGACAATTTTCTAGAAAGACTAATGTGTCAGTGGCACGTAGTCCACTTTCAATGATTATACAAGTCTTTATATACATTACGTATTTTGTTTTGTAAGTGTTTTTAATAATGTAATTTAGGATTAACAAGCTCTTACTTGAAGAGAAATGGCAGTTCTATTTATTACACCCACTTACATAAAAATAATTTTTTTACTAGTTAAGATACTTCAGAGTTTATCAATAAAACTTACAACATAATTTAAAAGCCTTTAATTACGACTTAATTCTTTTTTATTAAATATTTACAAAAAACTTTAACACTAATAAATAATTAATAAAGATGAAATCCTTTAAACAACTCACAGTGCACACATCCATCCTCTCACCACTCGCCTGAACTCAATATAAATTAGTTCCATAATGTCCACGATACACAATATTTACACACTCGACAATTTCAATAGAAACAGAGGTTTCGACTACTTTCATTCATACAAATTCATTTCATTTTACATAAAATTACTTCATTTAAAAAATAAAATATTCGCAATTTTATAACTCTTTCAAAACATGTTATAAAATTTTCTATAAAACAATTTTTTGGTCAATTATTCTGATTTCAATTTTTATACATAAATGATAAAATTCTTAACATAAATAGAGCAATTTAATTCATTGAAAGTTTGTACTCATTTCAATAAAAACTAATTGTTTTGTAAGCTGCTGAAAGTAAATTGACAAAAAAATACTTAAAAATTATATATATGTTTAATAAATTTGAGTATATGAAATTAATAGCTGTTTACAGTTTGAATTAATGGCATATTTATGAACATAAAAATAATATTACTTCTAATATACAACAACATGCTGGATAATTAAGTCTAGCGCCCAAGTTACACCAGCATCGTCATTTAACCAAACATTGCTTAGATGGAACGGCTTGTTACGTCACATCACCACAATGCTGCATGAAGAACATTTTATGAATTCATTTCTAAAATTCTGTTAATTAATATCTATAATAAAGATTTCTAAATATTTATTTAAAAAAATACATTCTCAGATTTCAACACAAAAATTTTAACCGACTTTAAAAAAGACGAGGTTATTAGTTAGATTTTTTATGTTTATAAAATTTAATTGTGTCTAATATCTTAAAAACCCTTAAATATGTCAACGTGATACGTTTGTAAGTTATTTGTGATATAGATAAATTTAAAGACGTTAAATTAATAAGATTGTAGGTTTAGGCAATTTATATTCTTTATAATTTTGTTACTAGAAGTAAATGGTACCTACTTTAAAAAGCGTGTCGGCGTTAAATTTAATTAACAAACACGTTGTGTATTCATAGTAACTAATGATGACGACAAATGTTTTAATACATTAAACAAAAATATTTGATAATAAATAAATAGTATTATTTAGTATTTAGATAATTTGGAATGTATTCCTAGAAAATGACCTGGTGGGGCATTTCTATCCAAAGTTCTCGAAATGGTGTATGAAGTAGGGGAGTCGGCGTGTGCGGTTCACCTGCTCGCAAGCCGACATCACGCTCTTGGTGAGTGGCCGCGGTCCACATGAGAACACTCCGATTTTGGACACCTGTAGCAAATTATGATTAAGAAAAAAAATTAACAAGAGCTTTAAAGGAACAAATAATCAACTTTAGTAATTTAATTAAAATTTATTAACACAAATTGTTCACATCGGTCTATTTGGTTACTTTGAAAGAATAACTAGAAGAATCACATAATTTAGGAATAACAAAAGTGAATATTAACTTTCTTCTCTGTCGATTTTGCGTAAAGTTTTCAAACTTAACAGTTTTATAGGAAAATTTAAAGGGTTGACACTGTTATATACATAAATCCTATCTGTCCCGTGAATGAACAGTATGGGGATCCACAAGCCACCTATTCTCACTCAATCAAGCAGACTTCAAGACTATATCAAGCAGACTTCAAGAAAGAAGAGCACAAAAATTATTGTTCAAAGGTGTAATAAACAGAGGTGAACTGAGCATATGTTTGGCTAGTTACAGCACTGGGCATTGCCTAAATCAATTAAAAATAAACTGTCAACTGATAATGACAGTGATGCACAAAAATACAGTGGTATTTTCATGAAAATTGATTTCTTGCTAATTTGAGTTTTACATGTATTTTTCAATACCTGTGGGTTTCCTGAAATGGTATTTTACATTTATGTATAAAACTATAATAGGACACCATCTGCATTTTATTTCAACTTGATGGCTTAAAGGGCTTTCAGACAATAAAATTTACAACTTATTACAAAAAATAACCCCAATATTAAAAGTGGTGTTATTTTCTGTAATAAGTAAAGAAAAAAAAAGAAGTATAAGATTGAAGTGAAAAAATATAAGAATTATTCTCATTTGCCTGGTTGATGATATAGAGATCAGTTTAGAGGCTTATCTTCTTTATTTTCTCTAAATCAAATTGTCATTTTTATTTTTATTAAATCTGGGCCCAACACTACAAGTATAAGGACTTTTGCCGACTTTTTTCTCCTATATGTGGTGATAAAATGTTTATGTAGTTTTGAAATGCACAGACCACTATTATTAGCTTAGAAATTGTAAAATACCAACAGATAAAAACAAAAAAGACTATATATCATCGCTGTTACATTCAATCAAAATATTATCAACAATAGCCAAACTGTCATCTTTTGTGAATTGGTTCCCAGTTGGATGTGATGAGCCATCTACCTAGGTCACTTACTATATACAAAATTATCAAATGCGTATGACAAATTTAAGCAGTATTCTGAATATAATGTAGGAAGAGCAATTACATATTTTCCTCAAAACACTTTTCCGACATACTTAAAAATGTAAAAGTTTGGTCTTCCAAGTGTTAAAATAAGACAAAATAAATTTAAAGACAATTCAAATACAGTCTTAAATTTTTCAAAATGCAAAAAATCATGAAAGAAAAAAAAATTATTTCTTGCATACAGTTTGTGCAGATCCATTTTTAGTTCAACGCAGCATGAGGTACCATCTAATGTGCTAAAATTTAAAATGTTGTTTTTGGGATTTTAAATGATTTCAAAATTCTTAATTCTATACAGTACTTACATAACTATGCTTCTTTTGTACAAATTTAAGAAACGAGGACATGTCAGGTCGTCCGAAATGGTTCACTGCTTTCAATCCCGTGAACATAGACATCTTTGACAATCGTTGGAAGTGATTTTCACAGATGTACTGGAATTGTGAGACAAATTACACAGTGAAATTATTATTTCAATCTAATAATTGCATGTTAGAAACCTGAATATATTTTTTTGTGTATAGACAAACATATATATACACACAGAATGGTTTAAAAATATTTTTGCCCCGGTGAAATATAAATTTAAATTTATGAGACCAAAAGTAATACTATGCTTCAATGAATAACTACTCAATTAATACAGCAGTTCATTGGATACCGATGAACATTTCGAATCTTCAAAGTGCTTTCTGGTTTGAATATGATTTCGCAAGGAATACAAAATTATGATTGCAAATCTATATCTTTTAATTAAATTTTCCTTTTTAAAACACACTTTATATAAAACTTTATATCAGGAATTTGGAAAATATCTTTTTCGGTCAATCTTTCCCTGTTATACAGCTGACACATGCTTCTGCACCATTTTATAATTTTATCTTCTATGTGTTTTATGTTATTCAGATGTAAATCTCAGGTATCATAATTTGATTACAAATATTTTGATGACTCCAACAAAGTCATTACTATGTAATTTGTGACTTCAAATCATTACTAAGTAAAACAGACATTATTGTTATCCGTAATGCCACATATTGAACATAGCAAATATTGATTGTATAATTACCAGCATGGTGGTTCTGAGATCGAACTTATGGAAAAACTGCGTAATGAAGATATGTATCTCAAGAACATTTGTCACATCCTTGCGTTCAACATCTCGAAGTACGTCAATAAACCACTCAAAGTGTTTGTGTGAAGGACAGATCCACAGAAAATACACCTGTAGACAAGTTAAAAAACAAAATATTGAAATATTATTAATTTGACAAAGCATTTAATTTTAGTGAGATAGTAAAATATACAATTATTATCGGTTTCATTTTCTAAGAAAAACTAATGGGTAAGTATACATTGTTATAAGTTTACGCTGAAATATCAAACACACTTTCGTATCATCAATTGTGAATTGACTCTTAAACTGTAAACATGGCAAGCAAAAAAAATGTTGTGCATTGATGAAAAGATATCTTTTATTCGTGCCATAGAAAGGGATGAAAAAAAGTGATGTTATTTTGGGTTCAGTCCCCATTGGGTTCAGTAGCCCATTTAAAAAAGCAAAGAAAAAGTTCTTCAGTTCTAAGATTTTCCATCTACTTCCAAATGGAAAATCTTATAAGGAATCAAAAATACCAAAATTTGAAGATGTAGAGTAAGCAGTGCTTGACATACACATTGCTAAAATTACAGACAGCGCTAAAATAATGTACCTATTTCTGGGCCATTCATAAAAGCTCAGACTAAGAAAATTGCTAAACACCTTGGTATCATTGATTTTAAAGCCTCCAAAGAATGATTTCGAAAATTTAAACAGTATCACAACATGAACTACACAAAAATTAATGAAGAAGAGCGAGATGTTGATATAGATTTAATTAACAATTGAAATAATAAAGATAGCAACAAATGACAGATAAATACACACCGAGTGACATTTTTAATACTGATGAGACCAGCATTTTTTCAAAATTACACCGGAAAAAACTTTAAAATTTAAACGAGAAAAATGTGTTTGAGGTAATATGAATTGAACAAAAAAACGAAAGCTCATGGTTATAAAAGGTAAATAAAAAAATCCAGTGTTTTAAGAACATAAAACAGTTACCAATCGCATACAAAGTTGACAATACAGCTTGGATGACATCACAACTTTTATGTATTCATATATTTGAATATCTATGTATCCATGTACAAATAACACCTGCTTGAATCTGTTAAAATTGCAAACCCAGTCTATTGATAATACACTAACTTTTGCCTATGACTTTCTTCAGATAACGGAAGCGGGTTAACAAATTAATTTTAATTTTTTTCATTTTTGTGTTCGTTATTATATTCGTAATATTTCTTGACTTTTATTTACTTACTTTTTTGTTACTTTCTGTTTTTTAATGTTTTTTAAATGCTAGCTTTACAATTTGATGATAGTAAAATATATTGGTTTTCTGGAGGTCCCACTCTTGTCACAACCCAATGCATAGTTTATTACACTCATGGACATATTTACAGGAATGCAAAATAAAAAGAGGCAAATTTACATATAAAACATATTTGTTTGTGTTGTTTGAAGCTTGTAATAATTATTAAATTGAATCGATTAATTAAATGAACATTTTTGAACATAAAAAAGCTTAACCTTAACAAGAAAAAAGGAAAAAATTAGAGGAATTTTAAAAAAGAAATTCCAATAGCTTAATTGTAAGCAGATTTAATTGTAAGGAATTTAAATAACTTAATGACAAGTCTAAATATCATAGTGGAAATTGAATATTGTTCTAAAGAGAGATTTTTTTCTAAATAGGTAACACGGTCAGTATTTAGTATTACTTAAAAACTGCCTGCATGCATGGTGTAAAAACTGCCTGGGCATACCTTTTTTCAATTGTCAAAGAAAATTTGTAGCATTACGTTCCATTCTTCCATCAATACACTTTCAAGGTCCGTTAAGTTAGCTGGTGCCAGATTTCTTTGCTTAATTTTGTTTTCCCAGCTTATCCCAAACATGTTCTATCGGATTAAGGTCTGGTGAGCTGCCAGCCACCCCAAAACAAACAACTGCTGTAGTGTGAGGTTGAGCATTAAATCATTTTCAATGTATGAGACAAGAAGCACCACAATCTGCTCTAGAATATTTGTTAAGTATCACAATCTGCTCTAAAATATCCGTTACGTATCACAGTCAGGACCTTGTCATACCACAGTCAGGGTCCCGTTTTCTATGATGTGTAGCTCCATATGTGCTCCTAAGGAAATACCGCTACACAACATTATTGATATCCACCACAAGGCTCTCATCCAACAATGTTACACTGAACATATATTTCTTTGCGTCATCTCCATACTTTAACCTTTCATCATTTGACTTAAGACAGAATCTGGAGTCATCAGTAAAGAGTACCTTTGCCCAAGTGTCATCATCAAAGTTTCAGTACAAACGAGCAAAGTTGGACCGGACTACTCGATAATCTGAGGTGAGTAAAAGTCCTCTGGCAGGCAGGTATGTCCCTAATCCAGTCACTTAAGTCTCTTCTAATGGTTTTGATGCTAAGTGTTACTTGTCAAACTTCCTGAAGCTTGGTTCTTATCTCGGAAGAAGTCGAAATGCGGTTTCTTACGATACTGCTACAATAAATCTGTCGTCCCTCTCTGTTGTTACACTTTTGCAACCTAGCCCTTTATGTCTTGTATACTCTGCAGTCTACTGGTATCATTTAACATTGCGAATAATCACAGACTTGGAAACTCGTAATGTTTGAGTCACTTCATTGTAAGTGTAACCATTTTCAATTAAAGTTACAACTTTTACCTTTACGTCTTGTATACTCTCCAGTCTGCCGGTATTGTTTGACATTGTGAAAAATCACAGATTTGGAAACTTATAATATTTCAGCCACTTAATTTTAAGTGTAACTATTTTCAATTAAAGTTACTTAAATTTTTAATTAATGTTCCCTGAATTGTGAAAAATTGTGAAAAATTTGTGAGAAAAACAAAAAAAAGTATTTGCTGCAAAATTTATTTATTTGTTGATAATTTCAAATTACTTATACTGGTATAAATGGCCAGTGCGAAATGAGAAAAAATTTTGTGTTATTCTACTTTTTTTTGCGTTCCTCTAAATATGTCCATGAGTACACAGGAAAAGTGCTCTGATTTGAAATCAATGAACCATTCTAAAAGTTTGTCTCTGGGATTTACTCATTATGAAAGCAAATATTACTTTCATCATGCACTGCAACCGGTTGAAAGCAAATGTTACATCAATTGGAGTTATTTGAACATGTGAACTGTGCGCTTTGGCAACGCCTGCTGGCCTGCCAACACTCTCAACAGTTGCAATAGTAGTCAATAATGGCAGTTACTGACAGTATGCGGCATGTAATGCAGATAAGGACAGGGGTAAGGCAGGCAGGTAGGAATTAATTTTAAGAGAATATGTCTGGAGGATTATTTTATTTTACACAAAGAACTGTTTTTTAAAACACTTGGCCTTCCACCTTAATGCCACCCCCAAATTTAAAATGATTTGATCTTTATGAATAATAGTCTTAAATATTATTTTTTTCAATTTACTATGCTGAATAACCTAAGAATCTTCCTTTGAAATATTGGCACTCTCCAATGTTCATAATTTCAACCTTTTGCAGCTACTCCATGAAACAAAACCAAACAAAATGTATTCTATATTCAAGACAAGGCTAACAAAAATCCATGAGTGAAAGGATTTTTCAAACTAATTAGGTAGTTTTCGAAATTACCTTGAACTAACAAACTAAAAAATTTGACCTCTTTCTAACAAACTAAAAAATTGACCGTACGTTTAAGAAGATGTGTTATAATAGACAGCAAAAAATTAAAGCAACCAATTGCGTGTCAGAACATAATGCGTAATTGTGTTAATTATTAATACAATTTATCCTATTTAAGCCAGTATCTAGAGTTTTCGTAGTTTTGCAGATCCACAATTGAAAAGTAAAAGAGATAGATACATTGAACATTACTTTGCAGCTTAACAATTCACAAATAATGTCAAGTCTATTTTGAAAGCCCTGTCCGATGACACCCCGTGCCTGATAAAACAATTTTTCATTGCCGCTTTCTATTTTTGAAAAGATGTATTAAATTTTTTTTCAATATTTTGCTACTTATTCATTCAAATTTTAATCTGAAGCAGCTGCTAGTAAAATTTTATGTACATAGGTCTAAAACTATAGAAACTGTGAGGTTGTGACAAACAGATAGACGGGATGGATAAATATATATAGTTATAAAGGGTTGTGATTCCAAACGAACCTCTAGAAACTGATGAACATTGTGGGAAGAATAAAAATGAATTTATTATAATGGAATTTAATATTCCTCTGTAATTAGCTTACTGCCAAAATGATATTATACATTTTTATTAAAAACAGAACTTAGAATTAGCAATGTAATATTCACATAATGACATATTATGTCATTATATGAATGTAAACAAGTAATTGTGTAAACAAGTAATTTTCCTTAAGTATTATTATATGTTTTTTTCTCTACTTCTAATTTATCAGGCTTGCTCAAATTCATATCTATATGTGATAATTTACATCTCACAAGTATACTGGCCTTTGCGTTTATCGGAGATAAACTTGGGAACATATGGACAATGCAATTTTCATAATGTTGCATAGTCCTACATAGCACATTAGGATAAATTTTTAATTTTTTAGGTTTAAATTTTTCTTTGTGTATAAATTAGAAATAACTTTAAAAACTTGATTTTTTGATTCTAAAAACACTAATTATGTTAAAATTATATGTTACAAAATATATATTTATATATGGATGGAATTGTCTGGATATATTATTGTAATATTGTCACTGTAACTTAAAAGCATTTCGTTTTTAATAGAACATCTCTATTAAACCAAACCTAGTTAAATAAAGACGCTTTTTTAATATTTGGATAACACATATAATTCCGTATAAAGTAATTATAGATTCTGGCAAGAGACCAAGAAAATGTAAAAGAATCACCTTCTTGCAGGCCACTCCCGAGTACCGATTGGTGCTGGTACCAAAGACAAGGTCGTTGAGGATTGAGGCATAAGGTGTGACGCCAATACCGCCACCCACCATTACCGCAACTTCGAATTTATACCAGTCCTGGTTGCCGCCTCCGAAAGGGCCTTGGATTCTTGAAAATTGTAAAATTCAAATTCATCTGTGTCAAATCTTTATATATATTAAAGTGAATATCAAATTTTATTTTTTCTAAGGAATATTTCTATACATTTAACAGTTCAAGTTAACAATGATATTTCAGGCTTATGAAATGAATTGGAGAAAAAAATATCTTCTAGGCACAAAACTACGTAAATCAAGAAAAATCTGTTTGTTATGAAAGATAATCTGAAAAGCTATTTGGCTATTTTCAACTATGTTTTTTTAATAGAATCTGCATTCTTTTAGAGTGGTGTTTTCTAATTGCCCATCGCCGAAACTTCTAATAAAGGTCAAATCATGGACTTTGCTAATATTTGGTTATCGTTGTGCCTAAAGAAGTTGCCGCATCAATATCATTATATTTTTGTGAAGCTGACAACGCTGCTAGGACCCACTATAGAAAAAACCTTACAAATAGATTTAATTTTATATTTTTTCTAAATATTCAATATTGGGGAAAAATATCAAATTAAATCTTATGCTGAGTTTTGAATTCTAGACACATTCTAGACAGAATTTTATTAATTTAGATATACATTTTACCGTTCATTCTGTTTTGATTTGTACAAAAAATAATCAAACCCATTTTAACTTTACAGTAATATTGTAATAACGCTTCAAGTCCCTTTCTATATGCACGAGTATATATATCATCATTATCTCTACTGAACTAAATTTTATTAATTGACAGATATACAAAATAATTACTATAAAACTCTATGTGGCAAAGAATTATTCGTCATTCACTAATCCGAATCTATACAAAATTAATTTACAATACCCAAAACATCATTGTGGTGACATGATTTATGATTACCTTATCCTTGGCTGATCTTCTGGATTGAAATTGCAAGGATCGAAATAATTTCTCAACTTCCAGGTCCACGGTCCCTGTGCCTTGATGTGGCAACTTAAGAAGTTCTCATGAGGTGCTGATGTGAGTGTGAAAGAGTGGAATTCTTCCTTTTTAAATGCTGTGCAAGCTAGTCGAACCCACTGACCTGTAATCATTCAAATTTTAGCCCTCTGACACACAATAAACCGTCTGCCAAAAATTGCCTAAATTGTTACAATAGAAACCAAACATTATTACAATTTAAAAGCTAAATTAACATAGTTCATTCTTTTGAGTAATTCCACGCAAACTTACTCTCAGGCAAATGGAAATAAAAATAATTAAGACAATATCTTTAGTATTTTTATCAAAATCTTTTAGTTGAGCAATATCTTTAGTAATGTCATGTTTTTGGAATACAAGAAGCTTTTGATAATTATTAGTATATATAAAGGTATATATACGTGTTATAAGTACATTTCAAGATATATACAAGAGACATGAATAACCGTTCATGTCTCTTTTACAATTGGAAAGCACATTACTTGCTACCATTTTAACACACCAATTTTATGTAAGTGCAGTATTTTATTGACAGAATATAATAAATGACTTTGAAAGTAACAAATTCATGTGAGGAGATATAAGATTTGATATTGGAAAAGTTAAATGCTGTACTGTTTTTACAAATTGTTAAAATGCTTTTGTACAATATACTACACCATCTTTATTCAAATAAGAGAATCTAAAGATAAAAATTGGCTAATTTAAGTCATTTATGACTGAACATATTTACACCATGATATCGCTTATATCATACATATTTTATGATACACAGAATATTTTTTCCTTTTTTGGTCATCCTCAAAAGAATTTTTATATTTACTGTATCGGGATGTAAAAAGTTATATTTTCAGATAGCCTCTAAAACCGTTGCAATCTATTTAATTTTCTGAGAACGTTGGTATCTACCTCTCATAGTCATTTTTACCAAGCCAAGGGAAAGATGCAATAGTTGATCTTGGGGTAGTGGTAAAAAGAACAATGTGGATAGTGATCAAAGCTCGTAAATTAATTGTGAACCAACCTGTTTACTGTTACAAATTGTTGGTCAATTTTGAAATCATAATGAAATATATTTTATGTGTCTCAAAGCCATATTAAAAATTGAAAATCAAATGGAAATATCGGTGAGGATCTATCCACTCTTGAGAAACAGATGGAAATATCGGTGTGGATCTATCACTATCATACTAGTGTATAGCAAGATGCATGGCATATTCAAATTTTGCAGACATTTAGATAAAGTATGTAAAAAGTGCATTATAAAGTCACTTATACACATATAGAAGAGATTATTGGTATTTTTTAATGTTTCGTCAATTAAAAAATTATTGTGTTAATTTATTTATAAATTTATAAGGAAGATCTAGTAGGGGACTTTTTATAAAAGTAAATTTTGGAGATAAAACTGTACTAAAAATGTTGATTCCATAAATTGTAACATTTTTAAGTTTAATCATTATTTTTCTACGTTAATAACATAAATCACATAATTTCACATATCTCACACCCAGACTCAAAATTTTTGTCACACCGATTACATTGCAGTGTCACACTCGTTACATATTCTATACTTTTTAAAAAACATTTTAATAATTTCGACTGGTTATAATAAACTATTTAACTAAGTAAACTTATTAGATTTTTATATATGAAAATATTTACCTAATATTGCACTCAAAAATTTTACAGTACACAATAGAATAATCAGCTAAAAAGGAATACCAAAAAACTGATTATTACACCAATTATGTTCATTTTTTAACTTGTCATAAAGTTTAAAACTTTACATAGTTTTCCTGGTTATAAACAATTTATAATAAAATGTTTCTACTCAATGGATGCTATTACTGGCCTTTGTACCACTGAAATAATCCATTAGGGACATAATTTTAGTAATAATGCCACTTGTCACAATGGAATTATCCTTTTATAATTTAGAATATCACAGTATAGATGATATTCTGTGATCACGAATTTCACAGTCCTAACGATTTGCTATTAATATGATAGTTACCTGAAAGGTACTTCAAATTGGGCGGCCTATAAAACTTGATCTTGATAACATCGGAGGGCAGCATCTCTGTTTCCAGCACATCTAACGCCATGTACTTTGTTCTGAGTGAGACCACCTGTAATTGCAATAATTAATGTATGGTTTATTATTTTATTAATTTATTTTTTTGGAAACAAACTAAAAATAAATTATTAAACTTTATTATCCAAACTTAAAAATAAAGACTTTAACAGCTATGCATACATCAAAAGAATATTGTTTTAAATCGGAAGTTGAAAAGGTCAAAGCTCACTTAGTTTGATACATTGTTTTCAAAGCAAGACATGTTACGCAGTGTTCGCACTACTCTAATATGATAATTGTAATTTTTTCTTCATTTTTCAATCTCAATTCGAGGCTTCATCAGTATCATGTATGATAGGTAACACATTTACACAATCTTATTTCTCCCATCCCCTTCCCACAGTTCCAACGGTGGGTTATTTAACCTATATTGAAAATGATAAATATTTACGAAAAATGCGAACAATCTTAAATATTGGTCATATGAACTATGAGATACATGGAAAAATAATATTGAATAACAATAATAAACATACATGACAAAAATACCCTAGAAAGAAGGTAAAATATATGTGCAATATGTATAACGCTCCAATCATTTCTCCCTGTAACGATCTGAAGACTCTAGAAAGAGCATTTAAAAAAATATTCAATCCATACTATCAGTTATTTCATAAATAGAGAACACATATTCACGAGTATGAAATTCTGAAAATACAAAAATATTTATGGCAGTTACACAACGCTCTATATATATTTCAGTTAGAACACTGATATTTAGTGAGCTAACCAAATAACTATGATTTATAATGCATGGGTCACCCAAATATATAAAGTTAGATTGTGATTTTTTACAAAATTTTATTGAACGTGTTCTTGTTGATTGTCCTACCTGACTACTCTTTTTAATTTTATACTATCTTTTTTTTAAATGTTTAGTTTCGAACTCAGAGCTCCACATCAACTTACCTTATCTAATGTATATATTATAGCTGGACCAAGGAAGAAAATCCAGAAGCGGGGCGCACCAGTGAGCCGTGCAAGACCATGCACCAGGCATAGCGCATACAGCAGCACATAGAGGCTGTGCGCTCGCCAGAAGTAGGAGTAGGCGCGCTTACGGATCAGCGGGTGCGCGAACACGAATATTATAGACATTATTACGAAAAGCAATACACCCGAAACGCCTGAAATATTGCATCAAATAATCACTGTAATTACATAAAATATATCATAAAAAGAACCATGTTATATTTCATAAATTACATATTATGAAATGAAATAAAATTTCAATATTGCTTGTGTTTAACCAAATTTAATATAAACAAGGTTAAATATGTTTATAATTATTATTATTTACAATACAAATTTCTCAACTTAATAAAATAGGGAAATCATTACAAAGTAAAAGAAATAACATATAAAAGGTGTTTTGTAATCAGGAATAGATGTATTCCCTTTATTCTTTTACTTTTGACCAAAATAAAGCAACTATTAAGATCACATAAGGTAGGACTATGGCAAAATTGTCAAATAGTTTCTTCTCAGTTAGGGAGCAATATGACAAGTGAAGATTGGTTTGGTTCACAGAAGTGAAAAACGTTTTACGTATGGCACGACATGGGACTTTATCAGATAGTGGATTTCCTAAACTGAAAATTTCAATTTAATAAATAAAAAATTGGAAGGCCAGCAATTCAGGAGGTGAGATAGACAGAAATACACTCCACTTATTCTACAGTAGTAGTAAGGGTGCTAATCGGGGAAACAGCGCTAAAAGATCAAAGCCAGAAGTGTCTGTGTTCACTGAAAAGCTACTCAATATAACTATAATCTGTGCAAATGTGCAGATAAAGAAGGCATTCAAAGAAGATAAAAACAGTTCTGAGAAAAGTTAGAATATATTTATAGTGCAGTAGCAACCCAAAAATGTAAAAATTATTTTAGAAAATTTGAATTGCAATATTGGCAGTAAGTCGATATTTCAACCTGACATGAAGAGTATAATGTTAACAGTATCACACTTGTTGACTTTGCTATTAGTAAACCTCACAGTCACCAGCAGCATATCCTCCTCCTGAATAACATTTCCCAAGTTCCCAGAGCATCGTACAGGTGGGAGATTAGAATGTAACACTCGGTCATCACCATTTCAATGAAAGATTGATATATATAAAGAGCTTTCATGAAAATGATTAAAATGAGCCATTACATTACACTTACATAATTTGTATATGATAATATGTAATACATTATATTTTTTTCAAAAAAAGCTATTACGATAGTTTTTCTACTTTCTTTCATTACACAGTCGCAACAATAAATAATTACAGTAAATATCAACATTGAATTACCTGTAACAGTCTGGAATATCCAATAAGTGATACCCGGCTTGTAATCAGAAGTGAAGTGCACCTCACGAGTGAGACAGCGTAGGTTCTCAACAGGCTGCGTAGATACATGATAGAAGTTGACCAGATGTCCCACTGTGTGGACCAGCGAGAAGAAGAGTGCAGTACATGCAGCAATCTTATGGAACTGGATGTTGGAATCCAGTGGGATGTATTGTTGGATCGAGAATTCCTATTGCACGATAGGCAAAACACATATATATTTGTGAGTTTATTGTCATGTATGTTTTGTGCCATATGTATGCATACACACACACACACACATATGTATATATATATATGTATATATATATATATATATATAAATATATATATATATATATATAAATATATATATATATATATATATTGTTGGGAAAATCCGGCTCACATGACACAACATGTGATTTTTGTGTCATTTAGAAAACACAGCTGACAGAGCACAACAGGAAGGATAGACGAATGAGATTTTTGAGGTTTTGAATTACGAAAAACAAGAAAAAACATTTTAAAAAAATATAATGTACACAAATTAAGCCTTAATTATGTTTACACTAGTAAATCAATTAGAAAAATAAACACACCTTCAATTTAGTAAGCAGGTTCCTAGACATAGTGAGTAGAAGCAAACTGTAGCAAAAAGACAATGAAGCAGCTGATCCTCTCGTGATGGCAATACCAACGCCCATAATGTGACGCAGGTCCAGGTGCTCTGACATGAAGGAGTAATGTGCGAATCGTTCAACGAACAAACCGATTGTAACCACATAGAACACGAACAGATAGAATATATTCTGTCGGTTCTCCTCTAGGAAGGTCGTAAGGCAGTCCCATTTAAGAAGAAGCCAATGTCTGCAAAGAAAAAACATTAAGATTTTGTCATTTATTTATAAACTATCCAGACTGGCCAAAGACCCAAATATGTACTACTAATTATAATCTTTACATTATTATCCAATGGTCAGATCAATGGAATTAGAAGAGTTTTTAGTGTAGAAGAGATATGGAAGTCCTGTTTCTGCTCGTTTAACTATTTGTATGTGAAATGAAATAAAATTATAAAATTTATTTAAACAGGTGTATTTTACAGAAGTTTTTAAAATAACTCTTGTACTTTAAAAAGATTTAAAACTGAGAAGCTTTATTAAAAAATTACAATTTTTATATTCCTGGAAAATCTCACATTTATATATTACGCAGTTATAAATTATTTATTTTTAATAAATTCTAATCTTAAAATTATGCGGTTGAAAACTATAAAATTAAAAATAACCCTGAAATCCTAAATGGACATCAATGGGACAAAAATTTACAGACCCAGCCATGCCCTAAGTTGTTTGTGTGTACTTTAGGAAGATTGTATGAATTATAGTATTCGTCTGATTGCTAAAGTTGAAGAGTTATTTTTGTAGTTATCTATAATAATAAAAAGAGTTTGAGATATTTTGCCAGGTATAATCTCAGAATCTACTGAGAACCAATTTTGAATATTTTTTCACCGTTCGATATATATGTAATTTGTCCATAAAAAATCCATGTCAATATTATAAAGCATGTTTACTAATATGAGGACATTCTGGATAAGAGCAGTAGCAATTTTCCAACACAATTACCAAAGCTATATGCCAAATATGTTTTGTTGCCGCAAGAAAAGATTACAAGTAACATTGGTTTTACAAACTATTTGTTGGAAATGTGAATTCTGAGTATATATGTAGTGTAGCGAGAATACCTATTTACTATAATGTATCCCAAAAAAATCCATTGTCTGGTTGAATGCCATAGTACACACATTCTCAACCATAAGCGTTCGAGATTATTTAAAATGTAGTTTGGGACAGGCGAAGTCACAGGTAACTACTAGTACAGTAATAAATTATTAATTAAAATGAAATACATAAACTGCTCACCTCCGTGCTTCCATAGCGGGTTCTATATGAAAACTGGTCATCCGGGCCACGTTCGTCGATGTATCGAGAAAGTTTTGCTTAGCTCCTTTGCAATCTAGGCCTATGGCGACAAATTCTCCTTTATACTCTTTCATCATTAACTTAAAGTCAGAATATGTGAGATGATCTTTATGCTGTAGACCGGCATCCTGAAATGAATATTAAAATTGTACAACTTAATATGTACATTAGCATATCTTAGCTTGTTTTTCAGGTTCCGTTACACCTATGATAAAAATGAATGACAACTTGTAATTCTTTCTTACTCTAATGGTACATACAATTTAACTAGATTTGATGGTACTTATTAAAATGCTATGACATGGAAGTTCTCAAATCCCAACATGGTCGTCTAACAGCAACTAAAGAAAAATGAAAGAAACAATTTGATTTATCAAACACATCATCCCGACATCATATGTTTTTGGCAATTTCCCCAAAACTCTTGTGTAAAAAAATCGAAAACTTTGAATTTACAATGAATGATGAAATTGTGTACAGTGATGAAAAAATCAAACAATAGTTCGATAATCTCATTTTATTAAAATATACAAACCTTCTTCAAAAGTAATTATTAATTTTAAATCGTAAAGAGAATTTCGAAAGCATAAATGTGTTAACTGCATTCATCATTAGCACTTTCAAATTGAATCATAGTAAATGCTTACAACAATTCTTATTTCATTTGCAATAACCAAAATCCAACTAGGTCACACAAAAAATTAAGCCTCATAGAAATACAATATTGCAATATAGACTGAACATACTCGCAAAACCATCCATCAAGCCAGCCATACATGCCATCCATTCCAAATGAAGGTGAACATGGATGAAACTATAAATTAGTGACGAGTTTGAGGTCTTGAATTCTCACTATTCCCAAGATGAGTTATTGTGAAATTGTAATCATTCTGTTATTTTAATTAAACAGATGAGATCTTTAATTAAACTTTTATAATGACCATACAAAAGTACAAAGATTGTTAAACCATTGAGACTGGTAGTAACACTGAAATTTGGAACATTGTGTATTCAAAGTGTTAATTAACGTTTTATTTCATTCAAAATATGTTTCCCATAATGAAGAACTACTTTTCTTTAATGTCTGTCATTTAGTTTAATTTTTAAGGCATTTCATTTGTATATAAAACAGAAAATAACAGGAAAACTCATAATTTGTAATCAGATTGTTTATTTAAATTTATTTTAAAGAATTTTATATGCATAAATATGTTTATTTTTATGACATCTGTCTGTTTTCATATATATATATATATATATATATATCTTTATAATTATCTGCTATGCTGAAAAATTTAATTTACCCTCTTTGTTCATGTTCTAAATTTGATTTGAAGAAAACTTTGGGCAATTTTTGCATCAGCTAGATATACGGATTATTATTAAAACAAACTCTCAAAATAGAATCGAAGTATATGTCTAATTAAAAGATGTGGGAGAATGTGATAGTGTGGGAGTTGATTCCTCTTTGTTGATAAAATATTTTGGTGTTCTTCCACCTATTGGTTACATGTCAGGCATGTGTGTAGACTCTATCTAAAATATTGCGCTCTGTTTATTTCTACATGATGAACTTGAGTCCCATGTGACACTGTTATATAATAATATAAACATATTTAGGTAGAATAATATAGCTAGACATGTTAGTTGTTTTATAGCTAGACTTGTTAGTTGTTTTGAAAGAGATCTTAGCTGATTAGAGTATTTTAAAAAACATTTATCGTCTAAAATGGAAGCACCCTTAATAGACGAACAGAAATAAACAAAACAAATTACCGAGAACATGCCATCAATGAGCTCTGTAACATGCTCGTCTCGCAAACTGGTGGTGCGGGCGATCTCGACCAGTGAACGCAACATCTCACTCAACTCTCCCTTGTCGATAACGCCGTTACGGTCATTGTCGCACATATCGAAAATGATACGTAGCTTATCATCGGTGGCTCCACGTGAAAACAACACTACGGTGTCGAGGAATTCCTGGGCACCAAAGCCAATTATTAGAGTATGGTTTTCATTTATCCATCGAAGATAATTTACATAAAATAAATAGATAAAATTTTCTATTCTGCTATGATGAAATCGTACCATATATTATATTATGAATCCGTAAATAATGGTTTGGAAAACATTCTTTTTAGTTTTTAAACTCAAATTAAGAATTTTTTTAGTTTCTGCAATATACAAGAGTATAGTAACAGAATCCTGGTACCTTTCATAATTATAGTTCTAATGATTGGTCATTTTTACTACTCTTATGACATGGTCGCAACTATTGTAAAATAAATAAAAAATATGAAAATATGAAGTAAAGTACAGCTACATTCATGTGGAAACTTTCCAAAACCCAAAATTCAGTCAAAATAAACTGTCCTGCAGGTTTAAACGTAACAATTTAGTTTTATTTCATGTAACATTCCAATTCACCATATCTTATGAATACTTCCGTTGAGGTATTTTAAAAATATTATTATTTGTATTACATTTTGTCATTATTTTTATAGTAATTTATTTATTATATTAGCTCAATCATTTGAAAATTTATTTGTCATAATTCAATATTTTTTTATTCCCATTTTTTCTAATTTCATTTGTAATTAAGAAATGTTTAGTAAGGTTTTACTCTTCTCTCTAAATTAAGATCACTTATTACATTATTCATTTATCACATATTAATTATCACCTATCACCTATTTCAATAAAAGATGATGTTCTATCTGTATTCATAGCTGTCACCATATCTACGACTCTAAATTCAGGTTGTATATTTTGCTGGTAATATTCGCAAGTTAATATTAAGGATCCAGTTTCAACACGTCAAAATTACTCATTTGCAAATCTATCTTCATGTTCAAATAGGGTTTTAGCAAAACTTTAACTCAATACACTAAATATTTTTTTAAAGAATTGCTTTCAATTGTGTAAACTTTAAATAGGTCCTTTTCCCAATAAATTAACAAATAGAAAGAGATGAAATTAACTATTTTGATTTCGCATAAAGAATGATAATAGAAACTATAAAACCTGTTTTTTTAATTTTTGCCTGTCTGCCTGTATGTTAATTTGTTTGTTAATCATGCGGAATCTACTGGGCGGATTTTGATAAAATTTGGTGTGATAATAATTTATACCCAATATATTCTTATTCCGGATTTCATGCAAACGAAGTCATAGGTACAGCTAGTGTTTAAATATTTGTGTGACTGACTAAAGTACAATATTATTTTAACGAAAAAAAACGAAATATTCATCATTTAAAGTGTAATGCCATCGGATGCATTACAAAATATTTTATTTAAGTCATTCATCAAAACTCACCTGGAATGAAATTCTGCCATCACCATCTTTGTCCACAATATTGAACATTTTCTTCACAAAAACAGCATCCGCTTTCATGCCGAGTGCGCTCGCAAATTCACTCTTAGACAAAGACGTCCTCATTACAATGGACTGGCAGTGGAGATAGTTCAGAAGGTTAATAAACAAAATGAAAAATTTTCAATACAACATTAATGTTGCCAAGATTAGGATCTGGAATAATTTACTGTTACTTTTTGATACAAAATATGTAAATACAAAAGTAACGCTAAGAAAACATTTTACTCTAATGTCAAATAATTAATTAAGCAGCTTAATATTTCCATAGTCATTTGACACCAACATAAAATTGTGAGCTGCTAAAATTTGATTTTATACCACTAGTTGTAGAAGAAAAAAGTAAGTTTATGAAATCAAGTTCAGTAGTAAGTCACATTCGGTAACTGTTTATTACTGGAAGGATTCTGATATATCATTAAGACATAATATTTAGAAGCATAATTCAATATTTAATTTTGTTTCATTCTCACCTCTCCATCAGTAGTCTCCGACTTGCGTCGCCTCTCACCGGGTGCCAGGCCAAAAGTGATGGCATATGCTTCCCTAAAGAAATGCTCCAAACGTCTTTGTCTCCTTTCACATGTCTCTGCTTTGGCTAATATGTGATCACGATTACCCTACAGGGGAAATTATATATATATAGTATTTTATAACTTCACATTTAGGAAAATGTAGTATAATTGATTCATTTTCTACCGTTTAATAATTTAGCAGCAAATTGTTTTAGTAGCGATGAGTTAATTATTTAATTAGTTATTTATTAAGATTTAAATTAATTAATTATTAAGGTAATCTTACCTCTAACAAATTCAATCCCTTCTTTTGCGATGCCAAAAAGGACTCAAGTTTATTAATGAATTTTCTCCTGGACGCTAATGAATCTAATTCCAAAACGAGATCATGTTCACGTGGCGCTCGCAGCAGGACTAATGGCCTCTTCTTGTTGCTGGTTTCCTGAATTATTTTCAATACGTGTTCAGATTCTTACATATTTCAAATACAAAAGTGAAGTGTGAATTGACTAATTACAAGAATATACGTAAATTTCAAGCCCAATATGACAGAAAATTCATTAAATATTTTAGTTAAAAATGTAATTAAAATTTAATGATATAAACAAGTTTTATAACATTCAATAGATAAAACTATGTAATAATTAGTTCCATTTATATTACATGCAAAAAAAACCTGTGTAAATTTTAAAATACTCGAGTAGTATTTTAATTTTAAATATAATCACTAAGCTTACAGATTTAAAGACTGTCACAGCTAAATCCTATTTCCATAAAATATTTTTAAAAAAATACAATTTTTTTTTAGGAATTTCATTTATACAAAAATAACATTTGTAAAAATCCATACAATATGGTTTTTTTGGCAAATCTGACTTAATCGTCAAACAGAAAAATCTCATTTAAAAAAGTTTTCCTATACATTTTATATAATTCAAATCTACTGCGTTGATTTTAATTAAATTTTCAGTAGCTTTTAATTTGCAGCCAAATACATGTATAAACTATAAACTATTACTATATGATGACAGTAGAAGAAAAATGAAATACAATTGAAACCACTGTTATACATTGTTATTCACATTCTAGATGTTTTTTCAATTTCCAGATATTTACAACATGAATGTGAGGCCAGATTTATATATTAAATAGCCGTTGTGCATTATTGAACCTCCAAAATTGAAACTGAATGATATTGGATTTACTATTGGATTGTACTCCATAACATTCTAGGCAAAACAAGTATTTTTGTACAACGTATCTTTTTAAGTATTTACAACATATGTACAACATATGTTAGTAAACAAAGCATTTATTATTTGTTACACCTTTTATTTTGGTAGTATTCTAAGATATTTTATATTATTTGTTATATTAATAATTATTGCTCAATATTATTATTTTGGTCAAATTGCCAATAATTTGCCAATATCAACAATGTGGAGTCTACGGACCACATTTTGCTTTAAAGCAATAATCATATATTTATTATGTTTATTAATGGTGTTTCGTTTGAAAAGAAGCATTTATACGAATAATTCAATTTGTGTTGTTATTAATATTTTTTATGGGGAATTTTATAATATAAACAAATCTTCCATATTATTGAAAAGATTGATAGCGTTACAGATGAGAATTTCATTGTTTGCTTACCTTGAGCTAAAAATTAATTAGCTCAATGTAACTTATTTTATTATGACACAATGTTATTTATACTTTTTTTGTTACTGCACCATGTAAATCTGTTTATGAAACAATAAGCCATTAATCTATTTGACAATTAGATTCACTTTTGGCTTTGATATAATGAAATGGAAAGCCATTTCATGGACGATTCTCACTCACCACTGGAAAAATGTTTTACAAGAGCAGGAACACTGTGTCTTATTAACATGTGTTGGAGAGACCTTCATTACCACTGATTCTCTGCTTTGGTATTTTATGTTATATTGTATAATCTCCTGCTTTACCGTTTTGATTTTCAGATCATAATTGATATATTTCTTATTTATCTCTTGAGGGATGTTCACTATTGCTCTCCGTGTCTTGGTCTGGCATCTTTCAATTATTTCAATATTGCTGTTGTTGGCTGTTCCCCATAATTGGATACAATAGGTCCATATTGGTTTCAAGGTGGCTTTGTAAAGTGCCAGCTTCAAAGTACTGGCACCATCTTCCATTATGCAGGGAAAAATGAGAGTCACAAACAAGCATTGAATATTTTGACAATTGTCATTAAAAACTTTTTTTGTAGTCCTTAGAAGAGTTACATCAATATAAACGTAGCCCAAAGATTTTCCTTCTTGTAGGGTTTTTGTCGTTTAAGAACTTCTCTAGGACTGGTACTTTTGAGTAGCAGAAACAACTGGTGTACACTTTCTAAGTACTTTTTCACTTCAATATTTTGCAGATAGTATGGTTCATCTGAAAGACAGTACAGAGATATTCAGAGAATGTAGCAGCATTCTCTGCATCTGGTCTGGCCTACTCCCCATACAGGTCTTAATGAGTAAGATGATGATGGAGCTGATTTTCGTGTCACTGTTCCACTGTTTTCATCATTGTTGTTTCAATAATTTGCTATTGTTGCTGGTAGACTATTACTTTGATTTCTTATAAACAAAATTTGACAGAATGTCTGTTAAACTATTGTTTGGGGTTTTTTGGATATCCTTTAGTTTCACTCATATTGTTCCCATGAATCAGGATGAAAATTGTAGTCACTCAAGGAGTTACGTCTGATTATACTAATATATTTAACTTTTTAATTCTTTTAATAGAATTTAACGTAATTCAACATTTAACATTAATGTGAAAGTATAAATGAAAGTCATAAAAAATATACAAAATAAAGCTTTTCCTGAAAAGCTATCGGCTCGTATATTGAATCATAAAAAACTAACGTGACTCTCCTCTACGGTGAGTGTATCGACATTGTCGAATGGCACAGTGCGCAGCTTGTCCCCCTTGCGGTCAACTACGTGCAACGCTGGCTCTGGCCCAAACCGAAGTTTCACAAACCGCTTGTGTGTAGCGTGCAACCATTCACGACAGACCATTTTGTCTACTGAGCCTGTTGACAAACAATATTTTACTTTTGATAGCAGTGGAGTACTTGTAATAGGAATCGCAAAAATATATTACAATTGATTTTAATTATTTATTGTCAAACACAATTACATATTATTATATTCATATATGAAATAAATCACTGCAGTTTTGGTATATTAGATTTCATGTTATCTTTTGGTTGTAACTTCGCTTACATTAATATAGATTGTTACTTTTACTGTTACTTTGTTTATCATATTCATGTTTAACTACTTGTACCCCTGTTCCATTTGTGTTTGTTATAAAGTGGTATCAGGTATTTCCGGATATGTCAAATGTCATGGATACAATGATTTCAATTATATCTCAAAATAACATTAAATTGTATAACTAAGGGATGTTTGCTACTGTTTAATGACATTAACTTTTTTTGAGCTTTTGATTAACTTGACTTAATTATTAGTTCAATTCATTAAGCAGACTCAGCATATTGATACTTTTTGACATTTATAAGCTGAAACAGTATTTAATTTGAAACAAATCTTAGTAAATAACTTATTGATTTCACTTTATGATATTATTTTAGTTGCTTCATTTCATTATCATACAAACTAATAATTTACATTTGGGATACTTAAAACAAAATCTTGAATTTTTTTCCTTTTTGATAAACATTAAAACAGTATTTACGCATTCGAAATTTTAAACATTAAAAAGTAAGTAGTATTTGTATTAAACAAGTATATCTTTCAAGAAAGTCGTAAATAAAAGAAGAATATAGAAATTTGTTGAACCTCAAATGGACAAATTATGTGATTTTTTATTCCATGTGTTTTAGAAGATGGGAAGAGAAGATAACTGTTACACATTCACCTTTGACATATTTTTGAAGAGCATGTATGCAAATTGTAAGAAATAAAAAAAAAATTGTTTGCAAGTTTGCTTGAGGGTCTTACCAATGACATTTTTTCGTTATCGATTTTATTGCAAATTTTTTTCATTTCAAAAATTTTGCCACCTTTACATTAGGCTCTGGCTTTGGATTATTGCTTTAAATGAAATGTGCAAATTTATGGGTTGGAAATTAGATATTGATGATACACAAATACCTGGAGAGCAACCTAGCAAGGTGGAGTTTCCTTTTGCACCATACTGATACGGAACAGTAAGTAGAATCCAAGTAAGTAAGAATAAACTATATTTAAAATAATATACTTATGTAATGGAAAAATATTTTTATTTTCATTTGATAATTAAAAAAAATATGTAAAACTGTTATGGACATTTGTCATTTGCTTAATTTGTAACTTAAACAAATGGTTTTATTGTTGAGTTTCCACATCAATAGGTACTTTTGTGAACACAACTTATTAGAATATTCATAGAATACAAATAATGTAAATTACTCGGCAATATCATTTATGGTAGAAAAAGAATATAACAACTCTACGAACAGTGCCACTCACCCTTATACTGAGAATTTTTTAATTGTTCTTGCTTAATTTTGAGTTTGCGCCTCCTTGAATTTTGTAACTTGACTACTCCATAACCAGCGCCAGCACAAAGTATGGGTACAAAGCCAAGGAGTATGCAAATATAGATGTAAGCGAACTCGTTCCCCTGTCAAAAAATTATTCCTTTCACAAAAAATTTAATTTTTATTCTATACATTTGATTATAACACATTTTTGAATTGGTTTACTTAAGATGAAAAGATACTCTTAAGGAATCAGATTGCAACTAAAAACTATAATAGCTTTATTTCTAAAACTTTACTGTAATTTTTTTATAAATGTGTCGACAATTTTACAATCTACAGTGATCATTAACTGACATCGGACTATTGTAACTAAAAATGAAAGTGATATACCACAAAGTTTGTTCATAACTTTTGAAAAAACATTTGATTACATGTATCTTCAATTAGGAAATGTCTATGTGCAAAACAAATCTATATGTATAATGAAATAGTGACGAGGCCATTTTTGTTTGCACCTTAAAGAAACTTTCCTGTTTTATATTTAGATGCTTGATCAACATCTGCGATCATCAATAAATCATCAAAATTATTACTCAATTTTACGCCTCCCTCATAATTTTGTTTTTTTTTTTCCTTGCGATCTGTCAGACATTTAGCAATTGGTATTGTCTATACTCTTATTAGATGGCTATGTACAGTGCATACCCAGTGGCACGTCCGCTTTATTTGCAGCTATCTACAGTAGTAGATCTTGAGGTACTTTTTTTTTAGTCTCCTCGGCAGATTTGACTCATCCATCAGGTGTTTCGCAAGATTGTTCGGATGTTGCAGTATCCAACATTTATACGCTTCAGTGCTTTCCAAAATTTGTTCCTTAACAGTTTTTATGTTCAGGTCACTATGCAGCCTATCATTAGTTAAGTACCATGGTGCGTCAGCTATTATGCGTAAAATCTTTGACTGGAATCTTTGTAGTATCTCGATGTTTGAATTTGCTGACGTTCCCCACAATTGTAGGCCGTAGCTCCAGACTGGTTTAATGATACACTTATAGTAACTATTTATTTTCAAGAGATAGTTGTGACTCTCTTCTGATCATCCAGTATATTTTGCGTAATTGTTGTCCCATTGCTAAGGGCTTAGTGAAAATATGTTTTCTCCAAGTTAACCGCCTGTCGAGGTACATTCCCAAGTATTTAGCTTCATCAGCTTGTGGAACTTGTACTCCGTTCAATGTTACCGGAGGACATGAAAATTTACGATTGGTAAACGTGACTTGCATAGACTTGGTTTCATTGGCTTTAATTCGCCAATCTTTCAACCAGCCAGAAATTGCATCTAAACTCATTTGCAGTTTTTGAGACGCCACGTCTGGAGAATCATGCGTGGATAGTATAGCTGTATCATAGGTAAATGTGCCAGTGACAACTCCTTCTGTACAAGGTAGATCTACAGTGTATAGAAGATACAGGGTTGGACCCATTACACTGCCCTGTGGTACACCCGCTTGAATGGCATGTAGGGAGGTTACGTCTTCATCTTGTTTTACAAAAAAATGTCTGTTTTCTAAATATGATTTTATGAATTTATAATAATTAACCGGAATGGACTGCTTGATCTTGAAGAGGAGCCCATAATGCCAAACACGGTCGAAAGTCTGAGAGATATCTAAGAAAGTGGCTGTGTAGTATTGTTTTTTTTCGAAGGCTGAATTTATATTAGCAACGAGTCGATGGACTTGCGCAATTGTGTCGTGTTTTTGACGGAAACCAAACTGATGGTTGGGAACTAAGCACCTCTCTTTTATAATCGGCATTAGTCTGCTCAGGAATAGAGTCTCCATAACCTTCGATGGAATAGGCAGTAGACTGATAGGCCTGTAAGATTTTACCTCTTCGGGGCTTTTGCCAGGTTTTCGGACCATTATGATCTGTGAAACTTTCCACTGCTCAGGCACAGTCGTTCTTCTTAAGATGGCATTGTAGATAAAAGTCAAATATAATAAGCCTTCATTTGGTAATTCTTTGAGATACTTTGCCGTTATCATGTCATAGCCAGTAGTTTCCTTATCGCTTGTGATACTTTATTTTTAGTAAAGCTCTTTATTGGAAAATCTAATTGATGTACTTGTTGCAAGAAATCAGTCACTTGTCCAATCTTAGTTGATCCAAGGTCAGGGTTCGGGATGAATACCGTTTTCAAGTGTTCGGCAAATGTCTGTGCTTTCTCAGCAGCATTAACAGCCCAGCTGTTATCTGCTTTCCGTATAGGAGTGATTAGTGTAGACTTCAAGTGTTTAGTTGCCTTCCACGGAGAGTATTCCGACGCAGCCGTGACGTCGAGACCCTTCAAATATGATTGGACACGCTTGTTTCGGTTTTCAACCAACAAGCGTTTAAGTCGACATGTCAAAGAATTTAAAAGCGTTTTATCTGCTGGGTAACGGGTCTGCTGCCAACGTTTTCGAGTACTACGTTTCAGAGCTAGTAGTCTTCTGATTTCCAGCGGACATTTATATTTACTGGAAGCAATACCCTCAGTTTCAGGTGTAGCAGACCAGGCCGATTGTTGAACACTGTGGTTAAAATGCTCTACAGCATTCGCTATGTCCTCATCCGTTTTAAGAGGGAGGTTCATGTTAAGTGATGATGATACTGACTCACAAAATTTAATCCAGTCTGTTTTATGAGTATGGAGTCTACATTGCCTTTTATTCCATGTGACTTTCCTCTTCAATATGATATCCACAGGAGAGTAGTCAAAAGATAGGTCAAATCGAGAGTTACATGTAAAATAAGTGTCAGCTATTCCCTTTATTACACAAAAATCAACCAGATCGGGCATCCTATTTATGTCAGTTGGCCAGTACGTTGGTACGCCATTTGAGATGACTAAGAGGATAAGATTTTAGACAGCCCTCATCAACTGCCGACCTTTCGGCGAGATAAGGCGGGAGCCACAGGAAGTGTGTTTCGCATTATAATCACCACCCGTGATAAATCTTTGACTCGCGATCAGTTTAGTCATTAGTGTTAAGATTAGATTAGTCATTGTCGTCAATTGTTGCATCATTTGTTTCATCATCATTAATAATTCTTGTAAGTCAGTAGAGCTAGATTTGTCATTAGGGATTTCTAATTTGTCCTTATTTTTTAACAGCGCGTCCCTGTAATTTGTTGTTTGTAGTTGTGATTGGTTTTGGTAGTCATTAATTTGAATAAGTTGTTCGGTAGGTGACGGCTGAATTTTTCTTGGCGATATTCTGATCGTTGTTGGGAATGATTTTGACGGTAGCTTGAGTTTTTGTAATTCTTGATACACTTGACATCCTTTATAATTTGCAGGATGGTTTCCATCGCAAAAGAACACACTTTACTCTGACCTAGTTTTTCGAGGGCATTCGTTTGATAAATGATCTCCAGCACATTTAATGCACTTAGGATTTCTACCATATTGTTGGCATTTGGCACATTGGGGTATCTCTCTTTTAGGTCGGGGAGGTTCAAATACTATTCGACAATTTAGGAGACTTTTGATGTCATAAATATTTTTATTATTGTCTTTGGGCTCTAACTCTACGAAAAACATTGGGGGAGGCTTCTTGGTTTTCCCTTGTTTAAGATTCCAAATATTTGTGCATTTGTGGTCCAATTCAGCTAAAGATAACTTTAATTCATCTATGTCGGTTGATGGGTGAATGTTTTTAAGGACAACTTTAAAAGTCCGTTCTTGTTTGGGCTTGTAAGTATAGAATTCGGTTTTCATAATTTCTAACCGTTTAACTATGTCTCTATACACGTCTGGTGTCTTTGGTTGTATTCGAACCTGTTCGTGTTTCAAAACTTTAAGCTCGTAGTTATTTTGGGCATGTTCGTTGAGAAGGTTAATGAGTGGTTGAATGTTCTCAACTTTATCAACATAGATAGGAGGCAGTTTTACGGGTTTCTCACAGAGCTCCTGAGTTGAGTCATCATCGAGTTGAGCAAAGCTGTTGGTTACAGAGATATGAGAGCCAGTATGTGATTAATTTGGATTGCTTGGAGTTTCTGTTATCATCAGGGCTTCGGGGTCGTTTTTTGCCAGTTACTTCATGCCATCTGTTTGTATTATTTGGAGTGTCCTGTTGTAGTCCAATTCCAGATGGTTCGGATGTAGTGTGTATTTCACTTAAAGAATTTGAGCGAGGTCTGTCAACAAACATTCCTTTGTGAAATATTTGCTGGCTGAGAGTTTTAGGAGTTGAGTTGATGGAGTTGTCACTTATCGTTGGTTGGTTTTTGTTATTTGGATCATTCATAATGTTCCCACGAGTAGGGTCGATTTCAAAGGTCACTCCTGAGGTGACGCCCATTCCCAGAGAGAAGGCTATTACAATGACGGTTCGCCTGATCCGCCAAGGTTGGTCGCTAGGAGCTAGACTGTCCTGCAAGCTATTCATCCCCTTGGCGCGCCCCGCACCGTAGGATTAGGGGATTTTTTGAAGAGGTTACCTTCCTCGTAGTCCAAGTGGCGAAGCTCAGACTCCCGTTCCTGCAAAACATGACCACAGGTTTACGGTGCTGGGGCAACCCTTTCGGGCTGCACACTGGTTTTTTTGGCAGGGTTGTCTCCCTTAGCTAGATTTATCGGTTTTAAGGCGCCGATGACTCGCCTTCGCCCTTCTTAGTTTGCTATCAAGGTCACGAGGTAGATGTGTTGTGCAAGACTCGTTGTTGACCAGGACATTGCCCGGGGAATGGGACGACTCATATAGTGAGTCCACTACCAGACTGCGGCGGCAGTTTGACAGTGGCAAGGACGTGTAAGATAGGACTTTATGATGCGCGTCTGATAGCCTAATCTTGCACACTTAGGCGTACGCTACCGGCTCTAACTCAGTTTTTTCTAGGTACATACCTACTAGCATAACTATGCACCACCCTGGGCCACCCCTAGGCCTGGCACCATCCTCCCCCCCCCCCTCATAATTTAACAGATAATTAATTGTTTCATAATCCTCTAAGCAGCAGTATTTATTTTATTTTTTGTAAACGTGTTTAATTTCATAATACATCTTTATTGAGATGTCGGTAACAGCACTGTCATCACTATCTATCAGACTTTGGGAACCCACCCTGAGTACTTTCCCAAGGAGAAAGTTTAAAGATGTCAAAATTTGTAATGTAGTACAAACTACGTTGCTAACAGCTGGTCAAATTGTTAGTAATTGTTGAAATGTTAAAAAGCACTCGACCAGTGGTGGTCAAATTATTTTTATTCAACCTGTATAAAGTTTCGACTGTATAAACCATAAATAGACCTACTTATTTCAATTCTCTACAAAATATAAGAAAACTACATAAGGACAACCCCTCTATATAATATAATGTATATAATAAGTTTGCAACGCTAATATAAATTTAAGTATTTATATTTCTGATTTATTTACCCATTGTGTTTCAAACAAGATGGGAATTTTAGAATAAATTGAAAAGTGATATTCTGAAGACATTCATTTTAAGAAATTAATGCAATTTCTGATATCGCAGATTTATACAATAGGCTTACTAAACTTGTAGTCAGAGAATTTTTTTACAAAAGACTTCAAATGACATATTTTAATTAGAAACAGTTTATGGATCCCTCCGAATATAAATTTAAGTTGGTGAGAGGAAGAGAATTATGCTCCAGGGAAACATCTCTTTTAATATTTCGGAAATGGGTAAACATACAGTTAAAATAAATCTCTGTATAAGACGGTTTACGAGAAGCCGCCTGTAAATTGTAAATAAAAAAAAATTGACTCACTGTAATTTGTACGAATTATACTTGTAAAGAATTTTAGTCTACAAAATATCATGTAACAAGACTAGCCGTTTCAGAGATATAAAATTAAAAACCATTTTCGAAAATGACAGTTGAAGTACTGACAACTTAAATTTATACTTAGTTTTTAGTGGAGATTCACAACTTACCTTCAATTGAAAATTTTTTTTCCGAAATACTATTTTTGATGCCTATAAATTATGCACATTTTGGATGTCTACAAGTTATTTCCATATTACTGGCGTATACAACAGAGTTTAACTTTTTAAATATCATTTCTTATTTTATGCTTCAATTAAAACATTATTTACGTTTAAAAATTCAAAGCGAATAATATATATATATAAACTGTGACGTGCATCAGTTTGTGGATCGCGTATGAACTCGCTGAAGGCCGAACATTATGTTTGGTGTAAGCTGAAACAAATGTTCGATTTGGAAAGCGAGTAAATTTATATATTGTGGTACCCCGCCCAATGTATATCACCGAAATCATTATCAAGACTAACCTCAAAGTAATCATAGCCCTTCAAATACTTGCAAGGTTCGAGCAGCGAGGCGTTCAGCTGGTAAGGTTGAGGGCACGGATCGCCGTCGTGCCACGTGAACACATCCCTCTGCAATTGGTCGTGTCTTATTGAGGTACTGTTCACTATTATGTCCCACAATTTTATTTTACGTATCGCTTCTATCTCCTCTTTTGTAAATATTCTGCGCGGGAAAAATTTTATAAATTATGAAAATATATTTTATATAATAATCATCATGTATGTTATATAATAAGCGAAAATTGAATATTACAATATTATTGTTACGGAAAAAAGAAGGACGCATGAGGGAAATGTAACTTATTACGTTTTGTGACGCGTTCTATAAAATAAGTTGAAAGGTACCTAGTATCACAAGACAATAAATAAATTACTAATAATAATTTAAAGAAAAAACTGGTGCTGCATATGACCACAAGATAGAAGTAAAAAGCTAAACTAAAAAATACAATAACAAACGCGTATTACATTAAACTACTCTCAAATAAAATATTAAACACTAACTGTATACACTTGAAATATTATAATGATTAATTATATACATACGCGTATTATATTAAATTATACCTAAATAAAATATTATTCAAATATAAAACGTAATTCTTGAAACGATGCACTCCGCTTTCGACCGTGAACTCGCTTAGCAGATGCCAAATGGAGCCGAGTTTACCCGATTTAGCGTCACCGACCCGAGCGTAATGGCTTAGCTTCGTTCACTGCTCAGGAAAAATGCGCATGGTGCGCCTAAAAAAGTTTTCACCTCAAAAATCAAAACAATAAAGTCGCACGTGTTACATGTATTTTGTGTAGCATTGAGAATGGTTGAGAACGCGCGCATGAAAAGAAAAAGAAACGGAACGGCGGAAACAGCCGAAGACATATGGAGATGCCCGACCGATGAATGCATGTCAGGATATTTGGCTGTGTCACTCGTGCCAATTTGCTCCCGTATATTCACTTTAAAAATTAAATCACAGATGAATGACGCAGCACCAACTGTAAAATCGGTATAATATTTATGCTATGCCGACTCTACAGTAAACGACTAGCGAATATACCTACTCGTCAGTTGTTTGTTATAAACGATTATTTTTCATATTTTTTTTCAAATGAAAGGAATTATATAGTAAATTTAACCTAACTTACTGAATTAACTGATGTTTTTAGAAACAAATTTCTTTATAAACAAATAGTTCATCTATTTGTCTTGTCTAAATACAAGTAAAGGATATGGTATTTTTGACATTATTAATCAAATGGACACTTTATCAATCTATTGTAAAGGAAAATGTTACGTATTTTGCACTTATTTATTACGATAAATAGAAATATAATATAAAACTCACCCATTGTGTTCATTTTCAAACCAAAATCTATCGGCGTCTCGTATACGCGTAAATTGATCTATAATAATGGCGCGGAACAATTCTCCCGGATTGTTATCCGATTCCAACATTCCACCTGGAAGCATTTAAACGGAGAGCACATTACTATCAGCGAAGAAAGTAATCACCACAGCGAAGAAATTTATTGTGACTCCTCCGTTCTATTTACGTTCTTAAATTTTGGTGATAAAATAAGTATGTAAAGTAAATACATAATATTTAAAGTAAAGTTATCATTAAGTTTCTTTTTTTTTCTTTTATACTTATTTTGTTATCAAGTCACCATTGTTAAAGGTACCTTCTCTCATTCTATAATTAAAGACGTGAGGAATGAAGGAATGAATTTTATAAACAGGAAAGTTCCGTTTCTTTGTCAGGGTTTGAAACAAAAAGGTTAATCCGACTGACTCGAAACTTGCTAGCGTGAACCGTAGATGTCTAGAGCTAAAAAGAAATTGGAATTTCTCACCCGGCGCACGTCGGGCTGACTGCGGACGCCGTCAATATTAATTTAAATCGGTATTACGATGGCAGCTCACAGGGAAGTTAAGTCATAGGGGAGCGAGACAGATAATCTTTTGTTTCGCTTACGATGGTTCTACTTATAAAAGATACTTAGAAAATATGCCTAAATAAGAGAAAAACTGACACTAGAATTATTTGAATTTCGATCCATTTGTACTTCGTATAAACAATGAAATTGTCACTTTGCTGTCTTTCGCTTCTCCCCTATTGGGGATTTGTAGCTCCACGGTTTAGATGAATACGAGACATATATTTTTAGAATACGTGAATATCGAACAATAACGATTTAAGCGGAGATAATGTAAGCACGGCGGGTGCATCTTAGAATTAAACTTAGCTACATTAACATGCTGTACGATAATCGTGCAAGACAATAAAAAGTATGAAAAAGTTGCAGGTCGTATATATAGTTACTCATTATTGATTGTTTGTTATAATCGTTGTTAAGTTATACGTTTGGCACTCGTGAGTTCTGTACTCGACTAGAGCACTTAATAAATATCTAACTTTCCAAGAATGCCATTTATAATTATTGCCATTATAAATTAGTATGTAACTTGGTCCAAAACAAAATAATGGGTCTTTTTCAGTCTAAGCAAAGCTGAGATGAAAGTAGGGAATTAATATTTTCCAACTTTGCAATGCTCAGAAACAGCATGCAACATTTTGAGTACCTACCGATATACACGTCGATGTTATCCAATCTGTTGTTGTATGCGGCGACTAGCAAACGAAGAAGTTCCGGTTTGCTCTCGAAAAGTTTAGGATTTATATCATTCCAGGTCTTTACTTTCTCCAGGCCGAAATACTGCCTACAAAAAAGATTCATTACGATACAAAAAATATTACATTAACTAAAATATGAACTTGTTTATTAGTAAGAAATCCCCTAGTGACAAAACGGAAACTATGAAATGCCGTAAAGGGCATTTACTTTGATACCATTCGAATCCAAAGACTATTTTTTTATAATAACACCTGTAATACTAGTAAAAGCTCTGTGCTTACTGGGATACCAGCAAGGGTGATGTCGAAACCGACTTAAACGTTCTAGCTTTAAACAAATACACGACGAAACATTTAAAAACAATTTATGCTATTTAGAAATTTTATCAGATATTATTGTAGTTATTTCAAAATAGATATTCCAGTCATTAAATTTTATTTATAGATATTCCAGTTATCCCATCTTACATTCAAATATTTCTGACTCAAGCTCGTCGTATTATTTTGTAATTCTATTGTGAATGCTTTTCTTCTATTTCTACGTATTCAATGGCAATCCAATTCTATGCAAAATTACGCAACATCGATAATTATATTGGTAAGTGAGGAAGCGTTGTTGAAGGAATACTTCTCTATAACCGGCTACATAGAGAACTACAAAAATGACAGGAAGTACAAAAATTAATAAAATATTCAGCAAACATTCTGTAAGTTATCCTCCACGGGGAGAGGTTTTATGTATTATGTTCATACCTACAGGCTAGTTTTTTGTCGACAATAAAACGAGTTAGATCGCAGCGCAAAGTCGGACCCGCGTACCTGGCGGTGTTGTAGTCCGGCAGACCGTTGTCCCGGCCCCGCATGATGTTGAGCGCGCCGAGGTCGCGGCGCGAGAACTCCATGGGTCCGAATAGATTGTCGCGCACGTCCGAGCAGAGCAAAGCGTCCTCGCGTTCCGCAAGCTGCGATCCCATGCCTAGCAGCAACTCCTCCAGACTGCTTTCCTCGAGGATATCCTACGGATGGTAAAGATTATTTAAAGATCAGTGTTTTTGTTGGAGAAATATCCCAATCGGTCGATGTGCCTTCATCGTTCCGAAAAAATAAAATGACTACATCCGTTAGAAAACTTTTAAAGGAACTTTTCTAATTTTCTTGCCGATATGTCTTTCTACATGTTTAACGGCGCGCATCTCCAAAGTGGAATAATAGGAAAATTTTACACGGAAGTAAATTTTGAAAAGTCAACAAATTCAAATTAATATACTAAATATAATTATAGTTATGACAAATAAGGAAAAAATTCAGACAAAAACTTTAACAATAAAAAATTTACTTTTGCTATTTTTTAAGCAAAATATTGTTATTTCCTTACTCTGACTTTTAGGATAATTCCTTCACTATACGCAGGTATAAATGTTAGCAAAGCTGCTGAGAGGCAATTCTCCGCGATATCATGAAGGTAATAGTAGAAACCGTCTTTTTTTAAATTCTACACGAAGAAAACATTATGGCCGCTTGAAAAATAAAAAAAAAAGTCCACTTGTGGGTTAAGTACGTAACCGTCAACTTATTTATGAAATGAAGTAAAACATACGTTCCATTCTAATTCTAATTCCATCTTCTTGCAATGTTTTTTTGGTTTCATAGAGAAAAAAATGATTTCTTATTGATAATATTGAATAATCGATTGATATTTTATAACATGTGAATGAAAAATATGGATAATACAGAAATAATTTTGTAAAAATTGCAACTTTTAAGTTAAATAACTCCTAAAGTACTATGTAATTCGAAAAACAGCTTCCATTGTTTTTTTTTTCAGGATATAAAATAACCTCTTTGCAGGTTTGTCCTGTTCAACTTTACACCCCAGATATAATGTCAAGTTCTATACAAGAGACATTATAGCATACTTTATTCTATATCCCAGGAGCATCGTCGATTTTTGTTATCAAAAATAGCCTAAAAAGTACTTGGTCTCTGTTCGATGGTACTTCTGTTAGATGAATAAAGTAAGTGCTCAGCAATTGTAAGAATACCTTTTATATAATTCTCCAAGTGAATCATTAGCACAGCGTCCTGATACTTATCAGAATCCTGATATCAGGATTCTAAAACCTGAAAAGGATCTTTTTTCTTTTTCTAGGCTAAAATAAATCAATAAATCTTTCAGTTTAAGTTCTGACAAGATGCATCGACTTTTTTTTTAAACCATCTAAGAATCGATTACGTTTTCATTTCAGCGCTATTTTAACATTTCCAAGGAAATGTGAAAATAGCGCTGAAATAAAAAAGTATACATATTAAAATTCAACAAATATTTTTAAACAGAATTAGCTCAATCTGGAGCCACAAATTATGTATATTATCTGTTTGGTTCTTGAAATACAGAATTTTCATATTAGCTATCCATTTAAAATTTAAATTATGGACTGGAAGAGATTGTTCGTTTGAAAATTACCCAAAACGTAGAATGCACATTTTTGAACCAACTTTTCATTAAAATATAAAACGGATAAAGCACCCATGGCGATACTTACGTTGCTGTCCCACCAGGTGGAGCAGAGGCGCAGCGGCGGACGGAAGTTGCAGAGCGTGTCGCGTCGCTGCAGGCCGGGCGGCACGAGGGTGTGCCCGTAGCGGAAGGCGGCGGCGGCGAAGGCGTGCGACACGCCCGGCGCCACGTCCCCCGCGTAGCCGCCGTACGCCGGCAGCGTAACGCCCGTCAGCGCCGGCACGTATTCGTACACTATTATGCTCTAAAACCAAAACGTATGCTTATTAGAAAGAACACGCGCGCCAAATATTGACTGCATCAAATAATATAACGAATGCTGTATAACAATATTAGCTGAATGGTCGACGAAAGTACAGGATGTTCAGTGGCAGATTCCAAAGTTTGAACAAACATGGTTTCTGAACGCAACACATAAGAGGGGCGCGGGGGGCGTCGTTAGAAGTGCAAGCGGTGCGGATGTTTTAGTAGCCATGGAACAGTGGAGTGGACAGCACCGCGCTTTTGCCGTCGAGGCGTACATTTCGAGTGGATTTTCGCTGTCTGTAGCACGCCGTCGATTTAATAATCGTTACAGTATTCGTCGATTACGTGATGGACCATCGATCAACCTCAACCATTCAGTCATGGGTAACAAGGTTCAGAGCTACAGGATCAACATTAAATAGGCCCAGGCCAGGACCTACACCATTGGTTACCACGGATGAAAATGTCGAGCGTGTTGGATGTCCACAACCCGAGACAAATGCATCAAGAGCCTTTACATAAGCCTAAAGTAACAGTCTGGTGTGCCATATCTGCATCTGCAATCATAGGGCCTTATTTCTTTGAAAATCAACGTGGCCAAACTGTAACTGTGAATTCGAAGAGATATGCCCAGATGTTAATTACTTTTTCAGAGTAGACCTACAGAATATTCCATCCTTCAACCAAAACACATGGTTCCAGCAGGACGGGACCACAGCTCACACTGCTGATGTATCCATGAATGCAGTGCGGCAGTTATTTCCAGAAAAAAACATATCCCGAAACGGTACCGTACCGTGGCCACCTAGGTAAACCGATTTAAGCCCATGTGACTTTTTCTTATGGGGATACTTAAAATCCGTTGTTTACAAAACAAATCCGAGCACTGTGACACAACTTAAAGAAAATATTCGAGCCGAAGTCAGTAGGATACCCCAGTCGCTCTGCAAACGCGTTTTTGAAAACATGCGTGCTAGACTCGAAGAGTGTGTCAGACTCGATGGCCGCCATTTGGAAAACGTGGTGTTTAAAAAATGAAATCCGCATTTGTTGTTATAAAGTTAAAATAAACCTACTTTGTATTAGAGGTGTAGTTTTTTTTTACAATTTTTCAAACATTGAAATCTGCCGCTGGACACCTGTACTATTAACTAAAAGGTTTATCGAGAGTAACCTCCAGATTATTTTGACAATAATACACATACAAAATGATATACTATTCCCTTGAAAGATGACACTTATAACCCGGTGTTTAATAATGTAAATGATACTTAATGATTTATTTTTATATTAAATTTATTATTTTTATTTTTATACTAATATATCTTATCTAAAACGTAGAAGGAAAAAAGAAGTCTTCGAAAAATATTTTTTTTATTACTTTACCAATCAAACGATTATATCGTTTATATAATCAAACGATTATATATCGATTTACGTTACCAATCAAACGAATGTGATTAAACAAAAAAATAATATTATATATTTAATTGAATAAAAAAAACATTTTTTTCTACTCCGCTAATTAATGGTATAATTATGTGAAAAACGTTCGCCGAACAATAATATTACTATAATGATTGTTTGCGATAATTTGTTTACTAAATATCAGGTTACATACGCTGAATTTAGACTTTTTTATGGTTCATAATGAGATATAATTCAGTTTAAACTGCTATAGGTATTTGTAAAACTCGACACTTGCAAGTGAATGATGAATTCTATATGAAACCATCGAAGTATGATGTAATTTATGGATATATTCATTTTTGTTTTTTTTTGTTTTGAAAATAGGACCGCAGTAAAAGTGAGAGTGAAAGAAAATAATAAAAGAAAATTATAATTTCAATTATCCGAAGTGAATCGAAAAATGTCCATACTGTTTTAAAATAAAAACCAAGCATGTATAAGACCAATTGCTTTTTGGTATGAACCTAAAATAATGCAAATTGAGTTTGTTCGCAATAAAATAATGCAATTTAGGCTACGGCACATAAACGTTATCACTAAACGAAACTACTTTTATGCCATCGCCATCGAGGTTCGCCACCGACCTGCAGCGAGGCAATTACGATCCTGCGCGCCCGCTGGAAAACTTCTTCGTCGGTCCAATCGGGGTGGGCGGCTAGTACGCGAGCCGCCGCCGCGTTGTGCCAGCGGAAGAACAGGATGCCGAAGGATAGCAGCGCCGGATTCTGGTTGGTTCGCGGATCGCCCAACACTGCGGAATCGAAGGTGCGAAATCGTCGTATGTTTACGAAAGAATAGCAACTTTGTTTTAATAACATGAATTATCATTAAATTTCTTTCATAGAGTAAAAGCGCTCAAGCCTTTAATTTGTTTTATGATAATAATATTTAATATTTAAGAATAATTACGTATTACTCAAAAAACTTGTTTCAGTTCAAAATTATATTTTAAACATCTAGAACAGTACGTTTTATGAATTATGTATATATATGGCATTTCGTTCGAATATTTTAATACAATTATTGTGAAATATTAGAAGTTTATTATATGTTATTCTTGCAATATCATATTTCTTAATCTAACTAAATCGTCTAGTGCGACTATCATAAGAAAACATAAATAAAGCGTTATCGATAAGATTCATTTTAATAAGATGCATCCCTAAACATTTACGTTGAAAATGCTTATATATATATATATATATATATATATATATATATATATATATATATATTTATATACGTATTGTAACCGTTAAAGTATAAGATTAGATAACAGACGAACCGTATATGAAAGGAACTTGAAACACCAACGTTTGTGATTTCAAACTGTAACCCGTATCATTAGAATTAGTTTGACCTATGTTATACGTAAAAATTATTAGTTGCACATTATTCGTATTTTATAATATAATCGTTTTATCGTGTAAACATACAGAAAAGGCGCTCCGGGCTGAGGGCGTGCATGACGTGCGGCACGGGGTTGTTGAAGAGCGGCACCCGCATCGTGTTGCGCACCGGCATTCGTCCACCTTCCGCGCTGAGCAGGCTGCCGTTCTGCAAGCGACGAGGATACAACCTTATAATTTAAAACAAATACTCGAGTAACCTAAATTGTGACAGCGAAATATAGAATAATAATTCAACTTTCCGACTTATATTGTATGCTCGAGAGTATAACATTGGAACGCGTACAATGTTGAAGATCGATTACTCGGTAATTAGTACTTTTTTACTTATATTTATCTTCATATTCATACCCTCTATAAAAAAATTAACAAAGGCTAATTTTTTTATAGAGAAATTAATATAACACAGAAATGATAGATAGCTAAATTTCTGTAAGTCTAGATTTTCATAGAAATTAAACGCAATTAAATATATTTATTAGATCAATAAAATCTGAAATATAAAATGCATATGTTACATAGGTGGTAAAGTACATAAATTACTTTTTTAATAATTGACTTTTATAAATAAAACCGTCTAATACTTATATAACCAACATATTTAATGTTTACATATGTAAGGTTGACAAATTTTGATGGTTTTGCATTTAGAATACTTATTATACACCAATTAAATATGAAAATTTTACATTTTAGGAACAAACTATAGACATAATGTATGATTTCAAAATGAGCGAGCTCGTCTTAAAAATACCTGTATATACTTAGAATATAGAGTAATCCAGATGGCGCATACGCACAAATCACTTCGCGGTCGCGGTGAAGCCAAAAATCGGTGGAGGTGGCACTGCGCTCCGCCTACTAGCGCCCTCCCCCAACGCGCACGGTGTTACCGACAGAATAAATTTACCCACGGACTTCAGGAAATCGACGCATATAAATATATTTGCTTGCAGCAGTAGGATTCAGATTTGCATCAATTTATACGGTCATGGCTTGGCTTATATGAAGTATTATTAAGGCCGCTGTGTTAAATTTCTAAAATGTTTATTCTGACCACAACCAATGGCCAAAGTATTTAGATTAAAATTATTTAAAAATGTCACATTTTACCATTTCATTCATCACTTAACACTTTTAATACAAAAAGAAAACAATTATCTTAGTGTCTTAAAGTAAAAATAAATGTGAAAAAGCCCATAATAAAAGTTTGAAAATATTCGATCTCAGACTAAAGAAATTCAAAATAGGACGAAACAATTATTTATATTAATTAGCATTCAATGTCGTGATAAAATTTCTTCATATTTTAAACAATATCGGTTCGCATTTTGAATAAGTTAAAGAAGACGGTGGAAATGCATGTAACATGTGTTTCTTGTCGTAATCCTATATATAGTGATTATATACGCAATACGTAAAATATTCTAAAATTTAATACGATAACGGGAATTCAATTGTTACACTAAATTCTCCAACGACATTTTCCATATCCCAATTTTTTTACAAATAAAATTTTACATTTTTCAGTGTCGAGCAATTAAGATGTTTTAATTTGGGTAAACAATTTTTTAAGAGGTGACAACACTAATAAAATTGGCGCGCTTCTGTTGATAACAATCCACTTCGATATTTTAAAATTGCACAGTTAATTGAAAATGAAATTAAATAATAGTTTTTACGTATGAAAAGTAATACCCATTTGTTTCTTTTTCGGTCCAGTGATATTTTTGCAGGTGGGAATAGCACAAACCGGCATTTTAAGCTATGTTGTCACGTAGAAAGCACCATAACCTTTCATATTTGTGTCTTAAATTGTACTGACAGCGGTGTTTTGAAACTACGCATTTTATGCGTAGTTTTTTGCACACACTTTTGCGCGTGTTCTCGCCTTCTGGAGTACTCTTTATTCTATGTGCATATATCTATACCTTCTATATCTTTAGAAAACATAGGGAAAAAATGCAACAACATACGGAAAAATACAACAGGCAAAACCTTAATATAAGAATTCTCGTCGGAAAAAATAGGAAAAACCACGGCTTCGTAATATAATTCGACTACCTTGTACGATTTCGTAAGTATATATGTTCGAATTTTTAAACAAATAGTTAAATCCCACACAAAAATAGTTACTCGGTACGTCACGGACGCATTGGTAATTTAGTTGCACCTGAAACGAAGTTGGTTGCTAACATAACAATTAGGAATGACACGCTCATAATATTTCATCTCATTAATAAATTCGTTTAGATCCCATAAATGTTTGGACCAAGTTTTTGTTAAAGTCTATCGATAACAAAAAACCAGAATACAAAATATTACGTCATAGTGCTGACCTATCTGGACAAAAGTCAGTAATAAAATAAGTACAATTTGCCTCGGCAATAATTATTAAATTCGTTTTTTGTTCATTTAACAAAATTTTATCTGTTATGAATCAATTGCGATCGCGCAGTAGAAAGCCAAAGTAAGACTATGATATATACTAACTAAATTACGACCAAATAATAACAACGATCCAATTAGTACTAATAATAAATGAAAAAAAAGTAAATGTTAGCTTGGAAAATGATCTCCAACAGAAATATTAATTTAAAAAATCAATTTAATTCAAACCTATTAAATGAAACACTAAGCAACGGTTCCGCCTAAAAGCAAAATAGAAAGAAAAATTGTTAACGAATTGCGGTTCACACACACGCGAGGTTGACAATTTCAATAACATAAGTGAGGTTGACAATTTCATCTGTTCATAAATGATTTAATTATCTAACATAAAATAAAGTAAGTAACTCTAAGTTTTACACAAAGGGAAGCAATGTATCAAAACACATAGATGTTGTGCAGCTTTGGTAAGAATTCTGGTTTTTAAAGGTTTTTTAAACAGATATTTTTTCTGAAGAATATTACTTTATTATGCACCGTTTTTGTCTATATACGTGAACATCATGTCCATAATTTTAAAAAAAATTAATTTCGTGTAAAAAAAATTAATTATTTTCAAATATTTATATTTAATTCGTCTCAAGTAAAAGGCAAATTCAGTAATTCAGTAATTTCAGTAAATTTATGATTTTGTGGTCTGTAGATACAATAAAATATCACCGTGTGAAACGTTAATATATTTAAAACGTGAACACAACAAAAATTATGCAGTGGGATATTAAAAGAACGACAGATAAAAATAGTGAACTTACTACAAGAGTTCATGTCTCCAATTTAAAAGCCCTTGAAATATTCTTGATTAAAAAAAAGTTGACTTAAATGTAATTCACAAAATAATAAAATGGCCTGTCTAAAGTCTCTTCGTGTAATTGTTTGCGGGCCAGAAAAAAATATAATAAACCATAAACACATGTATGGCTTGTTACGTAAAAACCATGAAATATAAAAAATAACATTGCGGATGCAATTGAGGATGGATAAACCATCGAGCACTAAACGCGTCGGTGCAAAACAATCTATATTGCGATGAAGTATTGATAACTTTTGGTATCCGGTTTAGTAGTGGAATTCAAGATGCCAGTCGAAAAAACTCATTCGATGACGTCGATAATAATGATTGTTCCAATTAGAACTAAAAGTAATTCCGTCACCTGGAATGACCTCATGGCGTTTACCCACGCCTCGCTAGTGCTGTACACGAAGCTGCCATCTATCCATGATGTCATCTGATTTATCTGAAAAGAATATTAATTTTCTTAGCTTAGTTAAACGTTATTATGTTGGTCGTTTCTTTGGAAGAGAGTCTGCATTATAGTGCTTACCTGTCTCAATCAAATTGATAATAAAGTTGTAAGATGAAATAAATTTAATTAACGTTAAATTTTATATCTTTTTTCAATCACGTAAGTTAATACACTAACTTTACATATGGTTAATATACAAGTCAATAATTTAAAATGAATTTTGTTTCTTAAGCAAATTTTAAAACATACATATAAGATTATAAGTTTGTATCAAATATAAAAGTTAATTGATCTTTTAATGAGCGATCACCAAACAGGCCATACTTGCTCACGCGGACTGTTGGGGCTCTGCCCGGTGGTTCTATCGTAAGCGGCGCGATGGAAAGGCATGTGACGCGGGCCGGTGCACTCGGGATCGTACATGGGGTCACACCGCTCCACCGGAATACGGTGCATTTCGATCGGGCAGCCGGATTCAGATGCCATAACGATTTCACCTGTTACCGCCTGACCTGCGACAAACATTTATAAAAACATACTAGTAAAAGCGTATTCATTTCAGTCAACGAAATAATTTAAGTATTTGTTAGTAATGCATACATACACACACACACACACACACACACACACATATATATATATATATATATATATATATATATATATATATATATATATTAGTAATTAATTACAATTTGAGCTCGATATCATCAAACCCATGATAAATATATAATGTGATACTACATTTTTATTGTATATATTTATATATACAATAAAAATGTAGGATCACATTATATATTTATCGTGGGTTTGATGATATCGAGCTCAAATTGTAATTAATTACTAATATATATATACTATGAACTTTTGTTATTCTTTTGCTCTCTTTTTGTTTTCTCGTGGATCTAATTAAATGCTTCAATGCTTTAATGTGTCATTTCAACATATTTCTTACTCTTAAATAAATATAACTACTCACCCCTAATTTGCTCGATACTCATGTTCAGTGCTTCGTCTCTATTAATGATGGTGTGGTGTTATATAATTTCATTTTATTTTAAGTCATGCTATAATATGGTACAACATTTTCATAAAACCGATTCTAAATAAGTGTGCTTTTCTCAAGTTTCTTGTGAAGCAATAGGAAAACGAACGTTACACTTTATAACATAATAGTAATAACGCGAATCTCCTAAGGATGTAAATTCGTTTAGATGAATAGTTCTTCAATCTTTAATGAATGGGGTATTTATGTAAGGGACTTGTATTGGTTGCTTAACAAAATTGGCCGTTAAATAGTCAATGAACTGAATTTTTCTGTACGCTAGTCATAGATTAGCATGAAATTCATCGTAACGAACTTAATTAAATTTAGATCAATTGTGTTTTTTTTTAATAGAAATATAGGCATAATTTTATCTTAAGTACTAATATATTATTTATTAGGGACGCATCTACACACCATTTTGCCGATACGATACTGATACCGATAGTGGATTTAGTGGAATAGTGGATTTAAAATATTAAATAAGATTTAAACAAAGTGACTTGCCTACGTAATATTTAATCAACTAAAATATTAACGGACTGAGAATGAAAAAAGAAATTTTTAAAATGAACAGAACTTAACTTTTAAAAATTAATAATTAAAATTTACATTAAATTTACAATAAACTACTAGTTTATTTAGAATACACATCATCTTTAAATTATGCGGAGTCTGTTTGTGTTCGTATGAAATCTGTTGTTGAAAATAGTTTCCCAGATGTGATAGAAACTAATTTGGAAATTGAAATACTTTCGCATAATTTTTTTAAAAATTTGGATATAAAACTTCACTACGCTAGAAAGCGAAAGGATCTTCTTCTTTTCCTGTATTAAGAGATCTCAGGTATCCCTCACTTCTTTGAAAAAAATGGTTCTCAAAGAGGACAAAGACTATCTTTTTCCGACTTCATAATGATATTCTCACAAACTTCATACCCCGCCTCTTCCAGACAACACAAAACTTGTACCAGTCTGGGCGTCACCAAATCTAAAATAGTTTCAGAATATAGAAATACATTAATTAACAGTAGAAGCCGCCTTTTTTACCGTAGAAATAGTAGAATGTAAATGGAATTTTCGTAGTTTATAATGCGAATGTAATACGTTGTAGCTGAATAATACGATATTTTATTTCCCAAATTTTTTCTTAAGAGCCAATAGCAAATCAGCCGCTGTAAATTGCTATATTGGCTTAATTTCTGTATTTTGTATATTTTTACTTAATACGACTGCCACTCGTTGCTCTAACAGTTGTCTTAATGCTTGCAGTGTCGAGTCCTAACGCGTAGGTACGTCTTGTAAAAACACATGATTCGGGACCTTAGGAGTGTCTTTATTTCTTTTAAAATCTTGCTGCTGCTTGTGGAATGACTGAAATATCCAGTAATAGACCTTGCTGTGTCAATTATGTCATTCATCTAGCTTTGGTTAAAAAGACAGACTTTGATTACCAATTGCAATGACTGAGCTAAACATGTGACGGGTATTGCATCGTACATTTTCTGGATCTCTCTTGTAGCAACATCCATGATTCGGTAAGCCTCGTCGGTAACTACGGCTCAAACTCTATCTTGTATATTCCAATATTGAAAAGCTTTATCAAGATTACATACATGAATGCTTAGAGCCCTCGAATGGCATTACTTTAAAGTAATAAAGCCTGTATTTAATATTGACACCTATCATTAGATTGCGAAGAGGAATTGCTTGTCCATATATCGTTGGTTATAACAATATGCGACAGCCCTTTTAATAGTTCTAGTACTTTAGTTCTCACACGCTCATATATTTCTAGTATAACTTTTTCAGTAATGTGGAAACGCGAGATTACTTTGTAATTCAGGAATAGCTTCTTCAACAGTCGCTGATAGCCCTAGTACCTTATTCACTAAGTAAAATGGCTCGCATATCAACACATATGATCAGCAATTGTGCGAGATATATATTTTGCCCTAATATCGTCATCACTATAAAGTAATTTCTTATCGGTCAACTCGGTCAGAGTTACTTGTGTCTTAAGTTGTAGACCACTGTCATCACCCTTTGTTGTCTTATTAGTTGGTTTCGCCACTGAAATGGTATATAACTCACTTTAGTGGTGCCTCCTTATGTGAACCTACAAATTTGATTGTTATAATGCTTGGAATTTGTACCAACCGACACGTTTTCCTTACAATACACACATATTGCTTTTATATTATGCGGATATTTTAAAATAACCCATATAACATTTTTTTTCTTTTGAGATTTACATAATTAACTATTGAAAATTTATATCACGCTAACTTATTACGTATTGTTTTTAGTTAAGTGAGAGAAAAGTAATAAAAAAGTATTTTGTTACGAAAGCAACTAACGAAAGAGAGAATGATAAGTAAGATGAGGCGAAATACGGACGAGTCGACGAACGAAACGAAATTCGGGAATTCCCCGAACATGAATTGTCCTCGTTTACAACGCTACAGACTAAATAATTGTGACACCACCGCGCGTGTACGTGGCTTTTCTGTGTATTGGCAAATTAATATTACCGATTTCGATATATCGGAAAACACAAATGTCGCCTATATATCATGTCGCCAGTATCAGATGCATCCCTAGTATTCAGAGATTAGATCAAATTCAATAACAAATATTCGCATTGTTGTCATTGTAAGACGTATAACATTCGAGTAAATCGCCTGGAAATTTTATCGTTTTCAGAACTGTACGTAAACATAGAAGTAGTATACATTTTATAATACATATTAAAAAATAATCGTTAGTTTAAACAAATAAACTATCATTGTTGAAAAAGATTATTGTTGTTAGCACACAAGAAAAAATGGATAACATTTCAGGTCAAAGAGACATTAATAAAACGCCACCTAGACGTTTATGAGATCCACATGGAATAAAAATTAAGAAAAATTAACAAACGGGAGCGTTACCAAATGAATTTTTTCTAAAGTTAATATTTGGAGGTTGTAAATCTTTTTCGGTCCATAAGTTTAAACATGGCCAAACGATCTCAACTTTCCTTTTTTTACAAAGATAATGATGCCATTTTAACTTCTTTTCATAGTTTTTAAACTCTTCATAAATAATTTAATCACAAACAATAGCGTTCACAAAATTTAAATAATTTTGATTTAAAGTGCACATTTTATTATTTTACACTATAACACTATAATAGCAATATATAAATAAGGGCTAAAAAGTAACGATAAATCTTACAAGTAGTAAAACATAATTGAATTAATGTTAAGTTTTCAACCTTCACGTCTAATTTTTTATTATTTTTACCCAGTTTTTGCTTTGGTCGCTCACGTGAATCACGCGCCGAAGAGTCAATACAATGAGTGATATATTTAATATGCACGTTACGCCATGAGTAGATACATTGTTGAATTAAAGGAAATTAATGAAAATGACGTATAATTATATAAATAATTTTTAAGTAAATCAGAAATTGTTAATAAGAAATAAAAATAACAATAAAAACCTAACAATACACACAATAACTTTTTAGAAACTATTACTATTAACAATCAATACCAATCTCTTTTTAAAAGTGTAGTCATTGAAAAAGGTAATTGAAAATAAATGGGTAACTGACGATAACATTCCTTTCGTGATATTGTAAAAATTAATGTCTTCCGCTCTTTATGAGTTTTCACGTAGCCTTTTTTCACGACTTCCTCGAAACTGTGCACTTTGTGGATTACAATGTTGTATCCGTATGTAAAGATTTATAATGAAATATAATCTGTACTTTGTTTTAACTTGCTGGCTCAAAGAGTTCTGAGAAATATTATTTATAAGATATTATGAAAAACAACCTTGCTATATACATACAAAAAATAAAAGATTTCTCATTTGTCCATTGGTGATTCAAATAAAACTTATATGTGTCATATATGTTGATTTCAAACTATGAAATGTGTGTATATAAAATTTCATAAAAAATTGTTTATCCTATTAGGCCTGAGACAACGAAAATACGTTTGAATTATTTTTCATAGTATCAGTATTCTAAGCGAGCGAAGTCACGAATACCTAATTATGCGTTACTTCACCATAAAAACTATGCGCATCCCAAATTTGGTACAAATTTGTATCTCAGTTGCAAAGGTATTAGGTAATAAACAAACCATCCGGTTCAAAACAAATCAAACAAACTTTCCGGTTCATAATTATATACGATCCTTTTAGTTCTATATTTTTGAAACGTGCTTCGTTGCCGACTTACAAAATAATAAACAATTCTTGTTAATGTCATCATCGCCAATATTTTTGTTAAAACCCATTAACAAACAAAACCTATGGAATACGAATACTTTCGGACTAACCTATAAAACAGATGTGATTATAATAAAAAAAAATAACAAAGAGATAAAACCTACATCTGAAATAAAATCTCGTGGTCGTTATTAAAATACTTAATTTACTTTCAAATCACCATTGCAAACTTAATCAGTTCGCTCAAACGCATCTTAGAATGAATGACTAAATCATATACACATTTTATCCAAACGAATTCTGTAACACCGGTCACCCATGCACGTGGAAAAATGTTCACGTATTTCTATTACTTGGCGGAAGTTGGCCGTCTTCCCACCGCCTCCAGATGTCACTCGTTTTGAGTCACCGTTATGACAAGGTAGAACCGGTAAGCCGCATATTCATTAGCTTCTTTGTTTCGTATTTTCTATGATATGACATTTCACACGATCTCGTAAATCAAGTTCTACAATTAGTCTTGAAAGTAATCTAAATTATGCGAATGGTTTGTCTGTCGATTTTTGTAAATTAATTAATGTAGAAAAACACGTTTAACATAATCGGATGTATGTCGTTCAAATGAAATGACACGAATGAAATGAAACTCTGTCACCCTATTTAATATATTTGTTGGTTTTATTCTATATTTATTTATTCTTTGCAGTGGTGTTTTGGAACAGAGCGCAGTCATACCTCTACGGGGTTTGTGACAGATTGTCATATTTTACTTACCAAAGAAGGCCAGTAAGGCAGTTTTGTTACTAGTTGAACTAAGTCCGTCTTGGCCCTTCATAAAGATCTGAGAAAGCTTGCGAGGACTCGGACGATTCTGACCGGCCATCATGTAAACGCCATCCGCGTACGCCGCAGGTGTTTTTCGGGAGAGACGACTGCCTAAATAACAAAAAAGAAATAAGATATTAACAAAAATAACTTCTTTTCTTTATCAATAATTATTTTTTTAAATCGTTTTTTTTATTGGATAAAGTTCTTCGTCAACATTATAATAATACAATATTTTGCAATCCATCTTGGCACTATTTAAATGGGTTTCTTAGTTGTGGTTGGCCAGATCAAATTGTTCTTATAGCAATAAGTCTGCCATACGTACAAGTGTTATATTAAAGACTAAATAAATAATCTAGAACTACGTTTTTCCCCACATTAGACGGGGTCACTTCTAAAGTACAATGCACAAAAATATTTATTGTTTGACCACTTACACATGTAATTCCGATTATAATAACCGTAGCACAAATAAAAGTATGTCATTAGATAGATTGCATAGTCCAATTTATAATACAATACCTTTATGTATAATATAATAAATTAATTTCCACGTTTTATCCTTTCAATAATTTGCATTCCAAAAAATTATTTTCACTTTTTCTTTATGCCTAGTTCTCTCATGTACGAAAAAAAACTTAGATATTAACATATATTTACATCAAAAACTCGTCACAGCCTGGTGAGCACAGTACTTTTCGCTTATAGTAAATGCGGTTTCTATTAAATCGGACAAAATTATATAATTTCTCTCTGTACGTAAGAAAAGTAGAAACAGTAATAAAAAGTATCTACAATTTGATAAATTCTACCATGATGAATCTAAAAAAGTGCCATTTACCCCAATCGCAAAATCAAAAGCTTACAGAGAACAAAAACGAACTCTACTAATGAACTTACGTAAAACTAGAATAAATAAATGTAATAATAAACTTTGCATCAAACTTTTATTTAACTTATACGACAAATATGACATACACTTCTCGTATCATAGACCTGTACCCAAGACAATATTGTTAAATAATGGAAAATAAATATCCTTAAATAGTACCGATCATTTATTTCCTCTGCCATTAAATAAGTATTCACCATGAGGGTATAGATCCTTACCTCCATGGTATTGACGTAAAATCTAGTTACGGTAAACCCGACCCGATAAACCAGATACCATTTACACATACCATTGTTTGTTTTAAATTTCTAAAAAAAATAATTTATTACCTAATAAAAATTACTAGTCACGAATATGCGACTCCGATTCATGGTTATTTGTCGATCTTGAAATGCGATGAAGTTAATATGCCTTTTACCCTAAAAGTACTAATCGTGTTTTATTTCAAGAATATTCATACTTATTAACTAACCTTTGAGATGGCCGATTTTGTTATGGCCAACATACAGTTGGCCATTACAAAATCGGCCATCTCAATTCCGACAGTTGTTCTATTTTTTATATATGTCTAATAAAGTCCATCTTCCACCGTCGTTATCTACTACTTGTCGCCAGCGTGTATGCAAAAATAAAATTCTCTATACTTGTAGTGTTATTTGGAGTTTCGTCTGAAAAATTAGGCAAGTTTTTACTTAAATAATTAAACAGCGAGGGAAACAAATAATGACCGGAAGTGGAATAGGCCTCAGAGTACGGTGGGTTATAAGATATTATTGTAACAATATCATTTAACTAATAATTAGTTTGATGCGAACTCGGTTGTTTCATGTACATGTTGGATTTCTTTTAAATTTAATGAAGTCTTACGTCATACTGAATATTTCAACTTCTTCCCAAAGTATAAATTATTTTTTTATTACAGTACGAGGACATGAGAAGACCACTTCTAGATATGCATACTTAACCTTAAATTTGTCTTAATAAGGCTTTTTAGGTAGGATGTACCCCGGGTGAATATTATCAGAAAATTTAAAAATGCCTTCATTCATCCTTGTACGTATTTTAGGTGTTTCTTCTCTTGGTTTTTTTACCTCTACAAAATTCATAAAGGAAGATCACTTTAAGTTTTCTTTGACCAGCAAATTTATTTCTACTGAAAATATCTTTGGTCACATTAATACCGAAATATAATGTGGATAAAATAAAAGAAACGAAAGCATTTTGGCCAAAGGTATTATCACAATAGAGACCTGGTAATGCTCTTTACATGATAAGTATTGATGTTTGAACCACAACAAATGAACTGAACCACAACATGTTGAATGTTCACAACAATTTACACGTGCAAGTTTTGTGGACAATAATACTATTTTTCGGTTTCAATAAAAACATGCTATGCGTATATAAGGATAACCTTTATCTAAAAATATATATGTATGTGTACATATTTATATATCTGTACCTTAGGAACATGAGCATGTGTTTAATAATACTAACAAAATGCTGATTTTTAGAATTCAATACTTAAATGTGATTTTTGAAAAAGTTACGTTTACTACTTAATTTTTAAATTTATTTTAAACATATTGTGATATAACCTTTAAATACTTTTACAAAATTTATTGCTACAGTAATTTTTTTGTTACAAATTCGCACAAATTTCGCTACAGAGCTTTTAATAACAACATTACAGTTTATTCACAAACTTTGTAACGTACGTGTTTATTTAAATTTTGTAAATCATCACATTTGCTAGAGAATAAAGTCTTTCTTGTTTACATAATTAATACATACAGGGTATTTGAAATAGGTAACATAATGTTTAATTAATAATAATCAACAAATCAACATACTTTTAGCACGTGTCCGTCCATTGTCCCCAACCTTGCGGATCCATAATATTCTAACTTACTCATTCTTTTTTTCTGCAAACAAATTAATATATAATGATTCAAAATATGTGGGATCGCAGAATTCAAATTGTGTGTGTGTCGTGAATTATTGTGGCAAGTTCTTTATTTAGCATACAGATCTGTTATTTGAATCAAATCTTTATTTCGTTATACGTATAATTTAATTATACATTAATTTCATTAGCTCCTCTTACACCTTGCGTTTCATATTATACAATAATATTTATTAGTACTGTAAAAATAACGTCGTTATACAAAATTTCATTGAATGAAAATTTGTTAAAGGAGTAAGCCTTTTTGCATATTCAACATTAATGTCGCACTTCTTCCATCCAACTCTCTAATTTGTCTTTATATTTACTTTTTAAGTCGTATGTACATCATTTACTTCCATCTAGGTTAGATGGTATGTTTCCTACATGTTATAAACAAGATATTCGTTTTTTTTTGTTTCTCAATCTCTTTTCTTTCTTCATGATTTTCTGTAATACTGGCTAACATCAAAATCATATAATTTCAAAACAGTTGGTTGTTTTGTTTGTTAATATTCTTTGTAATCAAATTAAGATTTTCTTTAATGTGATATTTTTTCTCTAAAGCAGTGATGACTACACTCCATTCAGTTCCAAGAGAGAATATTTGTAAACTAACGAATTTGACAGTTAAAATATGGTTGGCACAAATATACATATATTCGATCAGCCGACGACTATATATAAAACTCATTGTGTTATACTCAGAGTAATATTCAACTATATGCATAATCAAAATATTAATTTTAGAAAGTTTCACCATAAATAATTTTATAAATACTACATGTATTTATTGCACGATTATTTTACTGAAACGAATTGTCAAATTCACGTAGTAAAAATGGACAATCCTCTATTTTTATTGAGAAATAATCACGCGTTTGGAACATTTCGGAATCGAATCGAATTTGCGAAATCTCGATGCTGAAAACGTTTAGAGCATATATGCTGTTCATTAATTATATAAGGCGTTAGAGTTAGAGATAGCTACAATAGGTTAGATTGCAATATATAATATATAGACATACTTCTGTTATATTTGGCGTATAGATAATTAAACAAACATCGTGTTATGTTATTTTTTTTCAAATAAGTGTTGGTACTGCAATATTTAGTGTAACTTACATATTGTATACGTACTTTAGGATAATGTTTTTTTTATAATAACTGAGCTTTTCCATGCATAGTTTTGATGATTATTCTTAATTTTAGACATATTTTAAGAACATTAGAAAACGTTTTAATAATAATGACCATTATATTACTTGTAGCGTAGTGGGTTAAGATTCTAGCTCTTGTCTAGCTAAGAGGTTAAGGGTTCGATTCCCGGCCGGATTTCAGCATTCATAAATTATTTATCTAATTGTGAATGATTTATTATATGTTGAATTTGGCTGAAAAGTATAGTTAAATAGATGACCGCAACACCCGCATGTTTAGCCTCAGAAAAATGCACTCGTGAGGACAATTTCTTTTATAAGAAATAGCATACGCTGATTACTACGGATGCTGAGAAACGTATGTATATATATATATATATATATATATATATATATATATATATATATATATATAAATACGTATGTGTGTGTGTGTGTGTGTATATGTATGTCAATGGATGTGGAAAATGTAATGTTTACCTCATCTCCTAACTTACCGACGCAATGGCGTTATTCCCTGAGGCGCGCTGACCTGTCAAGTGTATTGAAATTTGAAATACGCTCGACTGTTGTCATTTTTCAATATTGCTCTCTGAATTTTCGGCGTAACATAAAATTCTTTCATATTATATTAAGTTTATTATATAATTATGTATCTTATAAAGTTAAGTTCGTTTTGTTAAATGTTTATTATTTTTAAGTTTGAGTATAATTAAAATGGCGAATGTTGTTCTAAACACAGTATACAGCAGTTCGAGAATATGTTTACTAAAATTGGTGTCATATCACTGCAAAGTAAGCACAATCAAAATGATCTGTGCAGAAAAGAAATGATATGTCGCAAAAGAAAGCATTATTTTTAAATTAAACGATGTCAAAAGTTTTCTACTTGGAGCATAATAATGTTTTGCATAACATTATTAATGTTGATAAACGATCTAATAGATAGATTTATGATGAATATGTTCTGCGAATCCGTTCTACAATTGTATTTCTCAGTGAAATAGTTTCCGCAAAGATGTTGGAATGCGAGTACCGGACACGGAAGGACAGGTTCATTGTGATGTAATTATATTTGTATGCAGTGAATATTTTCTGGGAAATATTATGGTATTTCGTGTATTTTTATACATGAGACCATTTTCAAACAAATTAAGTATTTGTGATTAAGTATTGAAATTAAGGATTTGTAATAATGTAATTTCCTGTATGACGGACATTTAATGGAACTACTATTTTCATCGAAATTTGTTGGCATTATTTAATTATTTGATTTTTTAAGCAATAGTAATATTTGTAAATTGTTCGAAACACTTCATCTTATTTATCTAAATTTCTCTTAAATATAAAATACAACCTATATTATTTAAACTACATTTGTATATAGCGTAAATGTGCACACTGATAAAAAAAAATATATTTTTAATCACAAATACCAAATAAATCCATGTTAAATTACTAACGTGAATGGAATTAAAAGGGTTACAATACCTAAAGTGAAATGGTTTGTTTACGAAGATTTTCTTTTGATCGAAAGAAGTACAGTTACATTGTTTTATTGATGTTTAGGATGCAGAGATCGATGTTGTCTTTCACTATTTTCTTTGTTCCCAGCTATTCATTTTATAGAATTAGTGCAGTAGTAGATTGTCATATTATTTGCACAATTTAACTCAGAGAAAGATTTCTCAAAATTAAATAGTGGTTTTTTTCAATCCAGTTGACTCTTTGATTTTTTCGTGTTTGATACTGCATTCATATTTTCATCAAGTTTTTTACTTTTCGCAATGTTTCATCCCTATCCTTTTTATTTCATAGTTGCTTTCTCTCTTATGTTTGAATTCTTCTGTCGTTATATTATAATCACCTGTATGCCGAATACAAGTTGACATAACTGTCACCCCTGTAAGATGACATAATTTACATATATACCATAGGCGTTGTCCCATCTTCAAACGTTTGTAGCAAGACAGTAACATTATACATACGATACTTATGCAAAGTAATAAAAATGTGTAACATTTTATTACAAAATAATTTAATACATTAAACTTCACAAAGCTTTTTTCACTTACTGTTTTATTTGAATTGAAAACACTGGGTTGTTGTGTTTTTTTTTTTATTTACAACGGTATGGTCATATGTCATATCAAATAGTATAAAATAGTGCGTATAACTTAAAATCTGAAAAAATATAATAATAGTGTTACGCTTCTAACTGCATAAACGTATATTGAATTTACTAACATTTCAATCTTCAACACGATAATTAACAAATAAGAAATTCAATCTTATAAAAATTTCAAGCAGCGACAAAACTAAATGTTAAATCAAACACTACCAATCTGCTAATCACAAGTTGACGTATTTTTAATTAAGTATACAAGGTGATGAGAATGGACTGGTAGTTTCCGACTTTAATTAAAGCGAGACTTATAAATTACAAGATGTTATACGAACGTCAAAAGTTGCAAAACAATATGGATTTTCGCACAGTGGTTACATTATTTCAGTACGAGACATGTATTCTAACTATCATTTGCCATGTTGCACACATACATTTGCAGTTTAAAATTTAAAAAGAAGAATTAAACAGGTCTCTCCTTGGTTTATTGATGGATCAAAAATACAGTGTATCATCTAACAATCAAAAACAACAACTTATTCGAAGTCCGTAGTTTTGTATTACAAAAGTTATTATGGTGTTAAATGCGACAGGAGCTTCTTATTGATTTTATAAATTGTCCATAAATAACAGTGAATAAACCTGTGAATGATATTAACTGTTGATATTAAAGATTTCAGTATGGGCCGTGAGTATTACTTTGCGTATCTGTGCCAGCGATTAAGACACTGTTTGTCATCTCTGAGCTCGTTTTCATATATTATGTCATATTTTCATACGCTATTAACAATTAATTAATTTAATAATCATTTATTACATGATTCGACGATACTTGTGGTGTTAGCATTGAAAACAAAATCTTCTAAAAATAGTGTATGGCCTGGGGAACTAAATATCAAGTGGAGGCGTGGTAGTCAAACTGTTAAATCTTGAAGAAGTTTAACTAAATAATAGATGACCGATGCATTGATACTAAATCATATACATTTGAAACTACAAGTGGAATGCTGATAAGTGATGATTGTTGATACAAATAAATACAAACAGTAGATGAGATAAGTTTACTTAATTGATTATTGTTAATAAACAGCATGGTAAAAAAAGATGTAAAATGATGAGTTTGTAGGTACCCTTGGCAAAAGTAATAGGCGTTTAATAAAATTAAAAAAAACAGAAAAGCAAGAGTAGACATAAAAAATTTAATTTATCACTTAGTACCGGAAATTACGCAAGAACTAAATTATGAACGAATAAAGTGATACGGTGCGGAAGTAAATTGAATGTAGTTCAAATGACGTCACTGTGGAAAAGTTTTACACAATAGAATAAGAATGCAATTTTTCAACGAGAATGCAATGTCGTAGAAAAAGTAATTCTTAAGGACGGAGATAAAATATTCAGATGTACAAAACACTTAAAGATAGAAAAAATATCGAGGGTCAGTGTCATATTGTACCTACTGAAAGATAGATAAAAGTTGTATACAGAGAAAAAAATATCAATATAGGCATGAATGGAGAAAATATAAAAGATAAAGGATACTCCTTTGATCTTGTTATATTATTTTATAGATGTCTGAAAGATGACATATGAAAATGAGTGAAGTGTAACAAGTATTTCCGTTTAGAAGTATGGCGTTCGATTTTCGCTTCTTACTCTGCTTAGGTGAAAGACTTGAAAGTACTGGACGTAATAGATATCACTTAACAAATATCAAAATTATTTTTTACTATAAAATAATGCTCGCTCAAAGCCTTAGTACAAAGGATTACAACTTAAAATTGAAAATTGTATAATGTGTATGCGTAAGAAACGTAGGTTTAGTTTAATTATTTAATAATATCTTAGAAGAGATTAGAAGAATCTTTGCTAATATCCCACCGGAAGATGTTGTAATACAACGAAACCTAGGTCGTGGTAAAGAAATTAAAGATAGTAGAAATAATACTACATCACGTAGTTTCATTTAATTGCGAATAATGAATTTCTACAAAATTAACGCCAAATATATTCAATAATAATATCTTATCATTTTTCCATAATTTTAATGTAAGAATAAATATTTTTAATGACTTCTGTAAAATATTTTATTATCCTTGTAAATTTTCCTTGAAATTAAGTTTTTATTTACATACGGCTCATAATTTTCTTTACGTTGAGAAGAACTATAAAAATATCATAACGAAATTCGACATCAATTTTTGTAGCGAGCGCGAGAACCTCCTTGACCAACGTAATTTAATACCTCGTCATAAACATTAATTTTTTCCACACTGGTTAAGAGGTCGTTCGACGATATTCTTGTTGATGCTAATATCACACATGTCTTGTTTTTTAATAGAAACTTACACGTTTGCGTTTTTTCGTATAATTTCAATCTCGTGTTTTACTTGCCATCTACGATTGCAAATCTATAGTGACATCGTTCAAGTAAATGTGAAATGCGTGGATGCATAGTGGCAACGTTACGTTCGAAGAAAGGCGATGCTACGGACACCGCGTAGCAAAACACAAGAGTGCTTCGTAAAGCTTGACAATGCAACTAACTGAAATCGTTGCAATTATGCCTATTATTTTTCTCAATATCCATAAAGAAAATAATATTTACAGTTTACATCTCTGAATAAACGCTCGTTATGATTATTTTTTTATAAAGTTGTAGATCTTTGTAGCATACCCTGATACTAGCTTCACTTGTCCAATCGTTATGATTTTCGAACAGGGCGAACTTCAAAGGAAGGATAAATATGGTAACCTGATTTCTTAAAAAATATTCAGTGCTTCTTAGTTTTGCGTATTTTTAAATTAGAGGCGCAATTGAAATATTTACTTTATCTGAAACAATACGTCTCAAAAGGAATAAAACATTTTAAAATTAATAATTTGATATAAAACATCTATACAACGTGATGTAATATTTTTAATCGCTTTTCTTAATAAATCATATCAAATAAATTCTTAATTGGGGCTCGCAGCATGGACGGCTAGCATCACGAGATTTAATGTAATTTGGTTCTTATTGAAAATAATTTCATAATAATGGTTATGGTTAAATATTTATGTTAGTAAATAAATGTCAGCAAATTCGGAAACCTACTATTTACTCGGTAGCCCTCGTTAATGTCCTGTTTACATTTTTGACGAAAACCCTTAATTTTTGCCAATTTTACTCTAAACTCTGTGAATAAGTAGTATAATGATTCTGATGTAGAAAAATATACCAAATCTTCAACTATAAATTATAATTCCAGTAGTTCATTTTTTGCAGGTTTTATATATCAAATTCATTCTTCGTCAAAATCGCTAAGAAGGTAGTTTCGAAGATTCATTCCAAAAAATATATACATTAATGTGATATGCAAAAAAAAGCGGTAAAATGCTCTCGTTCTGCGCTAGTGATCGGTCGCTCTGAATAAAAATATCCGCGTTGTCTTTTTACACTGTTGGAGTAATATGGCCTGATTTACCATGAAATATTTTATCCCAGATAAATTTATTTTTTTATATTTAAAATATTTTGTATAAAGCTTGGCATCTTTACAAATTACCCACCTAAAAAAGTCAGTATAGGTCATGGTAAAGAATTTAAATAAATTAAAAATAATACTACATCACGTAGTTTCATTTAGTTGTGAAAAATTAAACTAACATTTTTTAATATTAATTTTGTTCACACTGAAATTGTTCATTATCGCACATTTTAATTGGTGTTGAAATTAGTCAACTTATCGCACATCTCATCTGTTTCTTCTCTATGTGTCTGCATTTACAACACCCTTTCATCTTTATAAATAATCTTTTCATACGGAAATATTCAATTATATCTTGTTACGTAGCCTACTCGTATAATCAAATAAGGACATATATATATATATATATATATATATATATATATATATATATATATATATGTATGTATATATTTAACAGTCCATGTTTCATTTAAAATTGTTTTTGTTTTAATTGTTATTCATGAATTGTAAATATAACCGACTGCGAGGAGGATGTTCCATGGGTACAATTACACTTCTATGTGCCCTTTTATTCTTTCGTAGAGTCTAAACGGTTACACAAATTTAGATAATTGGGGTGCAGTTCCAATCATCCCAACTCCGTCCTCTATATATCCTAGGATACGTATTATGCAACTAGAAAAACTTAGTATGGCGACTGCTGGTAGCTATTTTATATGTTATATAAATTATGTTTAAGCCAATCGAAATTTCAAATACATATTTTGTAACAATGACAAAAAATTAAAATAGCAACCGCTAGCGGTAGTTGTTTGTAAATAAAATCTTATTCCATAATTTTATTTACCATAAAAATGTCATTCACATTGAAACTATTACTGTTGTCAATTCTCTGTATGTTATATAAGTTATGTTTCCTAGTCGTATCAAATACTACGCAAAGTGACAAAGAGAGGATAATATTTTTCGAGCTTATATGTATATACGATTATGTACGTCTGGACTATATTCCCTTATATAGCATGAGCCACTTGACAGATTTGTATGTATGAAGTGCCTTTAAAATCAGTTTGGCTTCACGAGTGCCACTGAACAAAGGCGTTACTTGGAATCCAATATTCGCGATCAAGGTTCTATAGCATCCCCAATATTTGATTATTTTCAGTATTATTCGCAGCTGAGCTTATAACTTTTAATGATGTTTTGTTCATTAGATATATCGAACAGTACAAATCATTTTTCCCTCCAATTCAAATAAAGTGTCCATAAAAGACCCCATGTCTAGTTTGAAAAAAGATGTGTTATAAGTTCAGTAAATATTTCGGCTTAAAGGTAATGACAAAGCAACCAGCAGAAATAGCGTTAGGAGTTTTTGTTTCAATTGCATAATATTTCACAAGGAATGTTTTATGGACTGTTATTTTACATTAACCCAATGACAATTTTAATATTAACTACGATATACTAATAAAATCTAAATATTTCATTCTTTCTATCTATATCGGGTTAAGAAAATAAGTTTCGTAGCCCGATATCGTTTGAAAGTGTTAAACAAATTGTGGAATATTCTCATTTAAAACGTTTCGTAATTCGGTAGCATCAAAGTAGGTCTACGACTAAATTAAGTTATCACTGAGACAATGAAGCCATAAATAAATATTTATTTCGAGCTCTGAAGACATCACAACAAGTTAAGGTTGCTATGTTTTAGTTGAAAAAATAAAATTAAAATATATTAAGCAACATTGAATATGCATTTCACCACATTCTTTTTAAATCTATAAAGAATCGCTCGTCGATGCCGTAGATAATCTTTCATGTTTAAATAAAGTACATAAACAAAAATAAATTATATGAGAAAAATTATTCTCATTTTCGAATTAATGGTTACATTAAATTATTTATAGGCGTGCTGTGGACTTATGCAAATCTACAAATCCATTAACAATAATTGCTATTAACATATAATGAAAACGAAAAGTTTATTAAGCTTGAAAATTTATTATAACTATGAAATGAGAGTATAATATTTAACTTACTGACGATCGTCATAACCAATGACTACGTTCATTTCAAGTTTACTACAAGAGAGCAATGTATAATGCGGTCAATATAGGTAAAATGCGTAGATTTTATTTATACTAGCTATTTTACCCGATGCTCATCGACTAATTTTTCGACTAAGGTAGCGGAATTTATCTTTGACCCAATGAGAATATCGCATTACTTTTCTACAAAAAATGTTAAACATTCAGTCATGTTTAGTAACAACATACATATTTTGAGTTCTCGAAACACTTTATCGATAAAATTAAATAGAAGAGTTGCACTGCTATTGGCATGTCGTAGTAATAAATTTTCATTATTAGATACAAAAAATTAAATTTCATCCCGCAGAAATTATGTTATTTTCCAGTTTAAATTAACTTGTATATTAAATCTGAGTCATGAACTATGTCAGTATCAAATTTCATGAAAATCTATATAGTCGTTTAGCCGTTATTGAGTAACAAATACCCAAAAATATTTTTTGTTTTATTAGGTTGTTACGTGATGAAAAATTACTAGATAGTTAATATAATCATGCAGTTCTACCACTCTTGAATATTGAATTAAATAATTGAATTCATCTTTCCTAATAATACTATGTTTATATGTATAATAATACGATGTTTATATGTTACGCAGGTAAGAGCAAAATATATTTTTGTTCATTAAAGCTGATTATACCATTCAAAAATTTACATACTTCAAGCAACTTTTGAAAGTCGCAATATTAAAACCTACAGATATAATACATATGGATTGGAAAAAATAATCTATAAAATAAAGTTTAACTTAATAAAACTTTGTTATAATCACTAATTTCTTTAATAATATTAAGAAGAACTACTTAACAGGATTGCCAAATTGTAATATAGTTCATTAATCGCCTTGAAAATTCATTGCGTTCATTATCTTTCCATCGTCAGCCGCATTCGATTACAAATGATAACAAAATTAATAACTGAAAACCATTTTATTTTTATTTTGCATTAATATTAATATTTTCTTTGCACTTTCTGTAAACTTTCTGTGGCTTTATTTACAGTCCAAAAATTGATTACCCCCTACATTTTCAAATATGATTTTCGCTTTTTCTTCTCATTCTCTGTGTGCATCCCCAAATTAAGAAATGAAGTGAATTCCGACACTAAGAATTTAAGTCAATAAATGTAATGAATAGTTTAAACAAAAATATTACATATTTTTCAAATCAATTTTCCATATTGCCCCATCTTTTCATACTCACTTATCTTCTCCCCATTCCTCTAATCTTCTTCTTCTTTTGTTTTCTAAGAAAACATTCTTGTGATTTACTGAAAGAAATCCCTTTAGCAACAATAAATCAACTTTACGGGTAATATATACGTATTGTATATACTATTATACATATAATACCTTGGCAAACCAAAAAAAAAACCTTCACTGGCAAACCCAGCTTAAAAGTATTTAAATCAACCGTTATAAGCAATAACCACCGCAACTTATTTTCACTTTGAATATAACCGCACCTGTTCAATAACATTCATGCAGGCAGTGAGTACTCATAGGCGGCACAAGAGACTATTATTGCGAAACGCCCTCATCGTAGAAAAAAGTGATCCACATTCGAATTGGTGGCGTGGAGCAGTTAAATATTTTAATTAGCGGCGCATGTCAATAGTTGACAAATAATGCGGTGCTGCCACATAAGTGCGAATTGCGCGTAGTAGAAGCGTGTTTACATCTCAACTTGACCGCTCGTCTACAGATTAACCAAACGCAGGAATACTTTAGAATATCTCAATATGTGTAAAATATCTCAAATTCAAAACTATTTTAAATACTAAAATAGCTTGGTACTTCACAACTGATCATTATGATCAATATTCAATTTGACATACTGTTTTTTATCCTCTTCATTTATTGTTTGTAGTGTGCTTTAAAACGTTTTTTTTTATCAAATATGTCCAACACTTTGAACCAACCGGTAGGTTAGGCACTGGGTTATTAGAAATAAGTTAATAATTTATGGGGGCAAATATATCGTAAGTCTTTTTTAGACTTTGGCAACCGTCCAACATTCAATTTAAATTCTTTGTTTACTAAAAATGCTTTAGAGAACGTCTGAAATCTGAAGTAATTATTAATTTATAATATTCAAATGTACTATAAAATATATTTTATAATATTCAACTATATTAATATAGTAATATTACCAGCAGTAATACGCATCTTCATTTATAATATTTCATTATCTTTTATAACACTTCAACTGTTACACTCTTTAGAAACCCTCAAAATCTTTCATGTTACATCATCTCGTTTTTCTCTTATGGGATAATGTATACATTGTACGACGTTCATTCATATATAACATTGCCTAAGTGTACTTCTACAGTTCTCACTAATAAAATCCCTCAGGATCAACTATTATAATAGTCGAATGACAAGAATAAAAACTCGTTTCTAAATGAAAATTGTGAAAGTTATTGTAAAGTTTTAATATATAAATTAGGCATACCAGAGGTTTGTTTTAAGTCATACTTTGTTTCTAAAATAATGAGATTCTTTACAATGACGACTACTAGTGTTAATAATTAAATTAATTTATCATATAACTAAACGGCCATCGGTTACCAAATTGCTATAAATAAACAATGTTTCGTCAAAATAATGTCGCACAAACAAAATTAACCACTTGAATATGAAATTTTCAAAATCGTATCCAAAGCAAAAACAACAAAGCTACGTACGTAAAGCATTCCACTTTTCAGATAGATTTCCGAAGCGGCCTTAAACAAAACTATGCTATCCACATCTACGTCCCAAGACCGAACCTAAAATTTATTTGATTCAAATTCACTATGTTTTTCTAAAATTGTTGTAGGACATGGATTTAAATTTTATGGGAGTATTTCTCGAAATCATTACGGTTTTCCTGAGACGAAATTATATCAATACGTACGTCTCGCTAAGCACTACGATATATACAAATCCAAAACCAAATGGAATTATTTCAATTTCATAAGCTTTTGAAAGTACGTACGGTCACACGTGTTAACTTACAACGTATACACATACCCACACACTTGTCACAAAAAATTATCTTTTTGATTGATGGGAGTAAAAACGTTATTTGTAATACTTAATTTACAAGCGAAGCTTGCGTGGTCGCTAATTTAGGCATATTCAATAGTTCAACATAACATATGACACTCCCTTGACTAAAATCTGACATTCGTTTCCTGTCGATGCAGATACCTTTATTAGCAAATGGAATGCAGCTTTTAATTAAATCAATGGCCAACATTCCATTTCCCTTCTTATTTATTTCCTTAATATTGAAGTGATATACAATGGTGAAGTAGATAATTGAAAACATTATTGACTTAATTCGATGTGATCGGGTTTGAAACGTGATTTGGATGTAAACATTCACTCAGAATCGCAGCCTTGCGCGAGGTAATGTTGAAACTTCAGTATATATGTTATATTATGAGCTTAAAATATTTAGAATGCAAAACCGCTTAAGTTAATATATTCTCATAATAACTGTTGGTTAAAGTGTAAATACTTATATAAACAATATGAGTAATTAAAAGGTATGAATTCTATTCCGATGAAAATTCATCTCTAAATAATGTCACAAAGGAAATTGAGAAACGTTATAAAACTATAATATATAAAACTAATTATTGAATACAAAGGTTTACTTAAAATTATACCCAGTTTAATATTCATGGAACCATTATTCACTGACGTAGACTTTTGAGATCTTTCAAAAACGAAAGAGTTTTCTTCCATTGAGAGATATCTGAATCTCAGTGGGCTTGACGCATATTAATTTGAGCAAAATGACCTTGTTACCCACCTCATATGTTACCCACATGACAAACGTGACAGCATATCCTCTTATGATAAGGATGTGACGCTAACCAGTAGCGAGCCTATATCCTGCTCGACACCATTCATCAATTTGTGTCGGTAAGTAACATTATAAGTCAAGTTCAATATTTATACTCGAGGTGTGAACTGTTTCGAAGATATACACATACACGACTTAATCTGTTACTCGTCTATAGATATATAATTGGAAAGACAATATCGGATGTTTATGACCACTTTGTTGACCACAAAATAGGACGATTGTAAACGTTTACGGAATAAAAATTACTTTCTTTAACTTTAATTAGTTTCATCGGACAGTTAATCTTTACGACTGACACTGCGGTCGGTTTATTTTATTTGTAGATCTCTCAGATATGATCGACAAAGAAGACATAAGAAAAAAGACAGAATGGAAATTAAGGATATTTAGCACATTGAATTTAAACAGAGCAATTTATGATCACAGCTTTTAAGACATCTTTTGTTTCTATTAATAACATACTGTATGAAAATTAAATTACAGTGTCTTTGTTGACCTTGTTGTGGATGATCAAAAGCTATTTCATATGAGATACAAATAGTTCGATTTGGTAATGTAGATATTAATATAGACAACCAAACAATTAATTAAACATTTTTGTTTCAAAAAGGAGGCAACCAAAAATATAAGATTCCTTGTAATAAAAACCTGTTTGAAAAATGTTTTCAAAAAGTAAATTTCAAAAAGTCGAAATTGTCGTTCTTTCAGTATATCCTGGGAAATAGTAGCTAAAAATGTGGGATGTATATAATGAAGGCCACATTTGACGAAACTACTTAATTCAATAAATAAAATGGTTAATTTGTAAATTAAATCTATTGTACGGTAAAAATCAACTATAAAACTTTCGTTCAACCTGGCTAAGACTTGACCTCTAGTATGTAACTTACACACACGACGTCATTTTATTTACATCAAAATACAATTTTTAAGTTAAATATGAAACCAGATTAATCTCTTAAACAAAGTACCCAAGGCAGAATGCTTTTAAAATAAACCGTCATTTAAAAAAATAACTCGTCTGCGACCTCAGATAACAGTTACTCGACACTGTGCATACAAAACTGCAACGAGCCACTTAAAGTTCACCTCCATATTCAAACTTTATTTCGCCACGGAACCGCATCAATTAAATCTAGTACTTTCAAGTTGTCACTGCGACGGCTGATGACACGGCTGAAGCACTCTGCCGGTTCTGCGACGATGATAATTAATGCCACATAAACAGTTGGTAGTGAAAAATATATTTAGTATTAATATGAAGAATGTATAATTATATTTGGGTCTGGGAAGTATGAAGAACTTGTATTCTTATTGGAATAAATAATGAGTTCACCATAAATAACATTATGACAAAATAATAAACATTCAAATTTGGACTGCAAAACATCTACCGAACCGAATTTAACAATTTATCAATTCCATACTTGCTGTACTTTATAAATATATGTATGCTCAAATAGTACTAAATATAATAACGGTCGGCAGTAGTCGTAGGTATCCCTACAGTATATTATCAAACGTAAGAGATCAGCGTTATGTATAGATACAGGTAGCGTGTGTGCTAGATTGAATACAAATATTACATCAATAAAGATAGCAATTAGCTAATTTCATTTTACTACTAGCTACGAAAATAAAGATAGATTATAAATAATTGATAATTAAAATTAGGATAATTAGTAATTAATATTAAAAAATTAATAGATAATTAATAATTGTACTCTAGACATCAACTTTTTTGGGTAGGCATCACTTATATGAAGAGTTCCCCTTAAAAATAACTTAAATTACTTACTACTAATTTATTGAAGACCAAAATTGAAATGTCATCTTTATATATTATATAATAATATTAAATAATCATAATAAAGTAATATTTATATAATAAAGCATTATCAAAGCACATCTTTTACAAAACTTGCATGAAATTAAAAAAAAACTGGTCGTTTAATTCAATATTAATTAAAACTTATAAATATTTGTTCCGAGATTCCAGTTGTAAGACACTGGAATCTCGGAACAAATACGGAAAATACTTTCAAAACATATAAGGGCAAAACATATAAAAACAAATATATAACAAAAGCTAATTTATTTATTACCATGCTACTTTTGCTTTGCCTTTTTTAATTTGAATGACATTTGGCACACTACTTTAGAATACTCCGCTTACCACTTTGTTCTTTATATTTTTAACGTGATTAGTCTACCCTACTTGTTCCAATGAAAATGAACATTATATTTAGTAAAATAAAAGCACATTTGTGAAAAAAATATAAATGTTCAAAACCGTTATTCAATTATTATGTGTATATGTTATGAGATTAGTAAATCATACATCTAAAATATTTTACACCAATACTTAATGCCGTCATAATACGAAAGAAAGGAACACGTCATCAAACACAGCTTGAAGGGCAGCATTCCATTCTTGACCAGCATTCCCATTTTGAATACGAATAATTTAATGTAAGTTGTATCCAAAACACTACGGCACTAGTAATTACAGTTTAGTTTTATATATGCCAACAATGTCATCGGTAGATTGAACTACGATCTGAATGGAATGAATCCACGATGAATGGGAATTCATTTGCTGCAAAATATGTATAATTGGTACCTCTTTTTACAGAGTTAGACAGGAAACATCGCATACTAAATCAGATTATTTCAACGTATATCATTTATTTGCGATATAAATTCATCAATAATTTATTTGCTTTAACATTCAATTCCCAAATTTTTCACAAGAATTGGGAATTTGTTCACTGAAAAAGCAAGAATCAAATCTTGGAACTCGAATAGACTGCTGCGATGCTTCCCTGACCACTGTTAATACGAGACGTAGGTAAGAATTTACAGACACAATATATGGTTTATGAAAATTTAAGCGAAATCGACAAAGAATACTTGAAATTTCAATGTCGACGCATCTAGGCATCACGCGAACGTTCTCTCGTATGTAAATGATAAAGATCTGCAGCGTGTGGCGTCACATCACATAACTTTATCTCACAATTAAGATCGCAATCACTGTCAGCGGTACTCGGTTGTGTATTTTGAAATTGTCAATTAACAAAGGCGTATTTCATCTGCATCTAGATATGTATCAGATATATGTCATTTCAGATTTGACTGATTAACGAGAAACTAAAAGTGAATTATCAACAATCTTATCATGTGACTTTAACTGGATTGATTGACATTGAATAAATTACATTAACATACCATAATTATTAATTCCGAATTATTGCGTAACACCCGAAATACTTATCATATAAGCTTGAACATTGAATTATAGATGTAAATTGAAATATCATACCACTGAATTCAAGATCTCATTGTAACAAATACAACATTTCGAAGATTTATTGTATGCTTGTATATTGTGTACATAATACTCGTACGTATGGCACCTTCTTCTTTCATTTCTGAATTTCAAAATATGATCTTTAGTTGTCTTTGAGTTACACAGGTTTATCTAAAAATTTACGATTTTTACCAATCCATCTTCTTTGTTGAGTAGTTTTAATGTGTCGTAATTTATTAGTAAATTAAATGTTCCAAGTATATAGTGCCACAATTACCTTAAAAGTAGATATTTTCAAGAAATTTTATTGTTATAATTGTTGCAGAAAGTGAATTAAGTCATAAATTAATTGATGGGATAGTTTATTAAAAATCATTTAATATAGATAATAACTTAATTTGCGAAACGAATTTCCTTTACCTACACCGACAAAAGATTTAATCTTGTTTGAAAGTAATGCAAGTTCAACACATAATAACATACACGTCAATTGTTGTTACAAATCGTACCTATTGTAATAAATATACACAAAAACCCTTAGATAGTAATTAAATTGCACATGACCACAAAAACATTCAAAAGACAGATGAACTAATTTAAAATGTCTTTACCTGAATGAATAATGAACTAATCCGATCCAATATATTAAATTTTCCAAATAATATTTTAACAAAAAAAATCATAAATTTTACATGGTCAGATCGTGAACAAGTGCTTTTTTTAATATTGTTGATGGCTTTATTACACCCTTAGAATAATTTTTTTATAATTCGGTTCGTTTTCCTGTGTATATAATAATTTTAATTCTTTTATCATAATCACCACACTTGTTTGCTTTCTAGTAAGTTAATCACTTTTTTAATTATACATGCACTTAACAAGAAGATACATTTTGTTACTATTTACAAAACAGCTATTATTCCTCGAATCAACAAAATTAATATTTTTAGTAAGCTATTTTCAATCTCTTTTAGATTATGAATATTGATAAACTTAATCTCAAACACCTGTTACTACTCGTACAACAATAAATAAAATATTTCTAGACATAAAGTTGATTTATAATAAAATTTTCCTTTAATATTGAAGCCTTACAGTGACAAAAAGTGGCCAAAATCGTCAAACGCCATTCGAATCGACGGCGATTATTCGACGATTTTACCGAAATTATTAAAAATGATTAATTAAAGACAGCAACTCGCGTGAAGATAGCGCGAGTTAATGAAATAATTCGGTTAAACACCGTCGCTTCATTATGAAAATTGACAGTATAAATTGGATAAATGTTAATATTGACTCTGTTGCGCGGCTTTTGTGAAATCGCACAGTGTATTTTATAACAGCATATTTTAATCATATTGGTTTCGCTTTACTTGAATTTTGATGAAATGATTATTATAATTAAATATACTTTTTTAAAGTGAATTTCACTTTGTTTATTACAGACTATTGCAGATTAATTAGATTTTAACGTCGATGAAATTTAGTTTGATCATCAGAATTTGTTAAGTTAGAATTTGGTAAATAGTTTAAAACAGTCACTAGATACAGCTTGAAATTAGCACTAAATCGGAAATACCTCAAATCTGTCTTTAAATGAAGACAAGTCAATGCTTTAATAGATTGTAATTATTACTAGAAATAGTGGACGAGTGCCGCACAATTTAAATTGTTATCTGTTCAAAACACTTTAGAGTACACAGAGCATTACTTGTTATTCCTCTTTAAATGCAAATGTTGCTTGAGGTATTGCATCTCACAGTCCTTATAAAAGAGTAATCAATAATCAAGAGATTATGACGTGACAATACTCACGCTTTCGCTTCATCAAAATTTAACTCCCCTTGTCAAATGGTCGGGGCTAAAGTCGGGAAAGTAGTTTTACAAATGCTCGTATAAGTTGTAAAGGAAACCGCAATAATTCCGCTAATAAATGTTTAAGAAAAATGTAAATTGTTCTATTGGTATCTCTATTAGGTGAATTCCTGCAATTTGTTTTACAACTTAAGTTTGTCAATATGTAAAGTAGGCATTAGGAAAATAATTTAATGCAACACCAAATCTGCAGCAATCAAAATTATTCGAAGAAACCACGGTCGTGTTGATAAAACGTTGAACAGTCATGCGGAGCGAGCCAGCTGATTATTACCTTATAAAATTAACCTCGAAACATAACGCTCTACATTAAAGCTACTTATATGCGTGACTCAATATTTAAATGCGCGAAATCATTCGTGGAGAGAAGGCAGCTTCATTCGTTTACATAATCTGCTTGTTCTCTAACGGGCCTCGAATTACTTTCTGAAATACTCACCGTCATTCACAATAATAACATTTAGTCACTAACATTGTAATGGATTAATTACGAATAGATATACAAACTGTCAGTTCCTTTCAAGAGTGTTCTCAGCTAGTTACGTGTGCCTCGTTTTTATTCTTTTTTTTATATTAATCTTCATTCATCCCTATAAGAAATTAATTCTATTTAATTTAGCGCTATAGTTTCTTTCGTTATATCTAGTTCGATTAACGTTCAATTATTTAACAATTTGTATAGAAATAATTTGAATGGTGAACCGATTTTGATATATTAAAGGAATCATTTCAATTCATGCGCGTTCATGCAAATAATTATTTCTTATTTTGATATAAAAGAACGGAGCGACACGAGTTAACGTGATTCACTCTAGTCCTTTGTTGACTATTTTGCATCGAGGTACATATTATCTTATTTGAATTTCTCTAGTAAATAAATATTTTTATGATACTTAATAAAAATTATGGAAAATAGCGTAATGAATTTTATTTCCTTTATTTTTATACGTCAATCTATATAAATTAATAACTGTATATCTATTTTAAAAAGCATTCACGGACTCTATACAAAGAATTCACGTTAACACGTTAAGAATTAAGATGAACAAATACAATTTCAGTCGTTCGCTTTTACGTCAGCGTTTTTAACACATTAGTAAATTCGCAAATCGAGTCATACTGACATGAAACGGGAAGTTTTTAAACATTTTTTTTCATAAATGCAATGTAATGTCCAATTAAAGTGAAGAGCAGCCATCGTTTCCAAAATTCCATGAAGTAATATTAGTCGGGTCTCTCGGTAACACGACATTTCACTTTACATGCAGACATTTTTTAAGCATACGAGTTACAAATTCCACTCAACAGTATATTTTTAATTATAATTCCTTATATTTCATCATGAGAATAACATAGTTCATTTCATATACACTTATAGTTCATTTCATAGTTTATTTCACGTCTTCATCGAACGCCTTTGCGTAACATTTACCAATTTATCAAGAATACCATTATGTATTACGATTTATGAAATTGCACCCTTCATATGATACCATATACTACATTGTATTTTTGATCTCATGTATAATAATGAATAATAATATTCATATAAAATAGGTACTACACTGCTACTTATGTATATCCTATTAGTTGATTTGCCCCACTATTAGGTTGACTTTGAAATACGACCGTGAAATGACGTTGATTTAATCCGAAATAAGTTTGAAGGTGTAAAACGTCCATACGAAAAAAAGATTCTTACGAAACCGCCGTATGTGTCGACCGCAAAATAAATCGGCATTTAAAAATAAGACAATAGCCGCATCTTAAAGTCATCGTCACACCCCTCGCGCCGGTCCAATATATTGGGAATGCACTTAATGCATAAAATTATGACACACGATTGCTATAATGTCCAAGCCACGTTTGTTTTATGAACGAATTGTTGTTTCGACATCCGCTTGCCTTATTGTATCGAATTACCGTAACACACTGCGGTACCGACCCGTTATGTACTTACATTAATACGAGAAGATATAATGTAAGCAGCCAACGCATGTACACATGTACAAATGAGAGTAATAACATTTTAGGAGTATTTATATGGCGCAGGAAATACTTATTTTAATGATAAGCTGTCGAATCGTCCATTTGTGTGAAATAATTATTGCGATTAATTATTCACACACGTCACAAATTTTGCAGGTAAAAGTGATTTCAATATTGTATTACAGGCCAATAACAAATTATACATTATCTGATAGTTCACGAATGGTACGTAGAAAAGAGTTTCAAGATTTTTATATATTTATACGATTTTGGTCCTTATGTATTCTAAAATGATTCAAGGAATTATATACACATTTAACATGAATTTTCCCTATAAACATTTTACTATATATTTGTAAATTTGTGTGTTCGCGGTAAATTTTTATTGAAAAAAAAATTGCGTACCAAATATTTTATAAGTTAATATATAACTCCATATTTTGCGTTCAATACAAAAATTACAGTGAAATTAGTATTTTAAGCAAGTTATATATTTCTATAGAAAATAAATCTAGCTATGAAAGTATGAAAAACGGTAAAATGCCAAAACATTTTATCTGATCCTTAGAATATTACATATAATCAACGTCGCGATTACTTATTTATCTGAATTGGTAAAACGGGATGTGAAACGTACTCATACTAATAACCTGCTCCAGCCGACGCATTCCTATGACAATTGTTATCTAACTAACGCAATCGAGACGAATCACATTAAAAAATGTGACATTTAGAGAAAAGAGAAAATATCATATGAAAAGAATTCAGTTTTTTTTCATTAAAAGAAAAGTACACAATAGGTAATACAAAATTACGCCATGCGATTTCTGCATTGTAGTTGTGTTTTATATTTTTAATAAAATTGTTATTATTTTTCTGAGGAATTGACATACCAATTACGAGTCGAAAAATATATTTCACACACATACTTACATATATATATATATATATATATATATATATATATATATATATATATATATATATATATATATATATATATATATATATATATATATATATATATATATATATATATATATATATATATATATATACACACACACATAATCATAAAACTTGAAATCTCGGAATAACATTAAGCTTTATACCGGAGCTACAATTGTAAAAAAACCGTGTGAAACCATTTAAAACCAAAAACTGAGTTTACATCTAAAGACAATAGTTGTATTGTTTAAACGCAAAAAATTGTATTGTTTTTAAAGGTTATTATATATAATTTTATTGGTTAATTCATTAATACAATAATGTACAAATACATTTGGCGGAATTACGAGCAATGTTTCGCATCTATCAACATTTTATAACTTTTATAGTTATAACGGTACCATATGAGAATGAAAATGAGTGGTAGATGTTGTACTAAAAGATCCAGATTATTACGCTTTGCTTCATTGTGACGGAGCGGCAATGCGGTGGGTGCGAGGCAAAACGCCACCTCGAATCCGCTTACGCACTGGCACACGACTTCATTTGTCGGCCAAGCTAAAGCCTTTTAATATTTTCCACCGAACGATCGAACCGTCGAAAGTATTACATATCTTGCACACGTATAGTGCCACATTCACTCGTGAATTCGTTCGATAAAGTGAGTCCTACCAGCCAAGTTTGGAAACACTTTTAAAACATACTGAAATTGGCCGCAAAAATGCAAATGATTTTAAGAAAATGATAAACCCGATCCGAATCTTAATAAAAATGTTACTGCGCTCCCCGTTCCCTCACCGAATACATCAACAGCGACGTCGACGATTTTTACAAGTTTGGAATTTCAAAATCACTCTGTTTCATAATAGAAAAAACCTTACTAATATTACTTTTTGGTAATCACGAGGAAGTAGTTGTGACTATAGGCAAAGCTATCAACGCCTGTTCATTATAATTTTCTTTACTGAAATCTAAATATCAGCAACAAGTTTTTTAATTATTTGATTTATGATATACAGTATCACTAACGGACACGCAGAGAAACCAATGTTGGAAGGTGAACACGCGCGTATAAAAAATAAAAGTGATAGCAAATTGACGTGATTTTAGGTTTATTTCAGACGATTGGATTAATATTCTCGGCAACGGGACGTTAAATGTTATTATTATCACCCCAAAATCTACTTTTTCATGGCTATACATTCGGAAGCTTAGAGGGAAAGACTTTGTAAATGGTCAAATTATTTATTAAGGCGATGAAATCTGTCCCGCAAAATTTGTAGTAATTATTGCTGACCACGCAACAGACACGAAAACTGCTTAGAAAAAAATTATATCAGTATTTCCACATATTTTGAATCGGATATACGAACCATTCTTTCGATTTTATTTACAAAAATATTTCTAAAATGAATATCTTCGAAAGAACCTTACAAAAATTTGTTGGCGTAATTAAATATATCAAACAAATATATACCGCCTTGCACTATTTTAAAAAGCCCAAACCGAGAAAAACTGAAACATTATTAATTATAAAATGTAAATACGTATTATCTTCTGAAATTGTTCTGCGAAACTCGACGGAGTCGTGTCTATATTACTCTAGAACCACACCAAGGACAGAAACACACACTTATGACGTTTCAACATTTTTGACAGTCACTACTCTCGCTACGCATATCTCAGAATCTAAAAGTTGACAATGTTTTGCTATTTAATAGTTTATTCAATTATTTAATAGTTTATTCAATTCTAGAATAGAAGATTTAAAAACAGCAGCTTGTTTGCTGGCTGAACGAGAAAAGATTGTGTTGTTGCTGATCATCCAAAAAAGGAAACATTTTTGCGTATATATTTTGCTGCTTACCGATAAGACCCATGAAATTTCTGTAACGGTCTAGCTGATATTGAAGTTTCTGCAGCTTCTAAGTATACATCTTAAATCTTTTAAATGATCGGTGTCGAAAAAATCAAAAGCTCTCGCAAGTATGGTAACATTCAAAATAAAAGAAAATTATTTTGTCACGTTCAAAGCTATTTTAGCGCCAATAACAGAGTTCCAACTCCGATTATGGTAGATAACTTTCAATATTAATAAAGATGTGGTGAATATAGTCTCGAAACTTTTGAGCGTACCACCTTTATTCGCAGCTAGCGAAATAAATTAGAATCTTTATGCACGAACTCATACAAGTAGTAAGAAATACCTTAGGTAACTCACGAGTACTTATGTAATGACTGTTCAAACTAATGTAAATCTTTTACGTAATAAAAACAAAAAGGACATTATTAGTTCCGTTGATAAATTTGAGGACTGAAAGAGAAGATTCTGAACATTAATATTACAAAAGAAAATGATCGTTGTAAAAGATAATTAACTAAAGAAAAATTTCAATATATTATTAGAAACATAATGTCTCTATGCATGATCAATGTCAAACGAAATAAAATTGATATGACCTGAACATACTTTTGAGCAAGTTTTCTTACATGTCTATAATTTGTGAACAAACGAAAAGGATTTTTTTATTATCAATTTTAGTTACTATTTTTAAACGATCACTTGAATATTTCAATCACAATGGACAATGGTGTGAATAAAATTTATTAACTCATTTCATTCTCATATCACAAAACATAAGTTCACTTATTTTAATTCATCTCATTCAAAACCAAAAGCGGGTTCATGCCTATACAAAATTAACTCAACAACCACAATCGCCCCACGTAAATATTCCTTACATCGCGCACATAGCAAACTGCGGATCACCCGGCTGGCCGCTTGGCTTTTTCTTCCCTCCTTCCCTCTCTGCATCACTTAGTATTACCATAATCACAACACTAACTAAATAAACCTATTCAAAGTATGCATTTTATATTATTTTTTAAATAAGTAGACATAGAATCGATTCTTTTTCTGTAATAACGAATGTTTTTTTTGTTTGACGGTGTTCAATAATTTCATAAGCTCAAAAACTTTGTTTAGTTTGTCTAAAACTAATAATCGCATACAAAAAAAATGCATAAAAACACAGTTTTCAACCAGTCTAACTTGACTCCCGACACCTAAAGCGTAAAATATAAGCTGTAGTTATCTTAAAATCTAAAATAATTATTCTTATGCAAAGAGTTCGAAAAACTTTAAAGGTATTTATATCAAATACAATATATCCTTTTCCTCTTCCCTACTTCCTTTATGCCGGAAATGGTAAATTTATATTTTATCACACTTGAAAGGGATTTAACAATACTCATTTCCATTTTCAAAGTGTTGCCGAGGAAAAAAAATTGCTCTTTTACCCTAAATAAATTTATGACAACTCGCCAACACAAACTGTTCACTATACCTATATTCCTAACCCATTTACATTGAGGTACTTACTACTCTTTGTCGTAGATATGGGCGTTGTGGATTATCCCCCTATGTAATGAGTAAAATACATTTAAAGTTTTATTGTTTTTAATGGCAATCTTTCTTTAAATTCTTTTTATTAGATTGTTCTATGTTTTTCTTTGTCTACTACGCATTGGAAAGCTGTAAAATATGGATAAATTTACAATGAAAATATATTGTGTGACATACCCGTTGGTGTCAGATGCGAGGTTTTTCTTCTTCGTCGATGATATATTCTCACAGATTTATTTGTAACGTAAGGCCAAGCTCGTTTCATTCGCACCGCAACTATTCAGTTTCATTTTAAAACATTAAGGTTATGATGTCCCAATACAATAGCGAAGTTCCACTTTTATACTAAGAAATGGCTTTTGCTTAAAAACATTACAAAAAATAAAACAAACTTCATTTTTTTATTTATGTACTTTAATGTAATAGTTGTTACCTATAGCGGTCTTATTGCTACGAGAGCAATCTCTTACAGCCAAAATTTACTGTTCTTTGATTTTGTTTTAGATAAAATGAATTTAGACAACTCTTTATAAAGTACGGTCTTTGTGAGAAAATGTTTCATCCTATTGGCTTCTCCATAGCTAGCTGCATCGACAATTTTTCTTGAAATTTCTTTTTATGGATGTAAATTTTAGTCTTAAATTTAATCCAAATTTCCCATTTGTGCTTGCTAAAGTTTCTACTAAGTTATAAAATAACTACTTATATGGGTAATTTTGAAGGAATAAGAGAGTTTCAGCAAATTATTAGAATTTGCTTAAACTGTTACATCATCAACTATTTCTTGTCATATGAAACTAAATTTCAATATTAAAAACTGCTAGCAAAGGCTGTAGAACAAAAACTCAAGCGGACTGTAACTGTAATCAAGCTTGTATGTTGATAACCTTTATTTAATTTATTCACCGCAATAAACTGAGCAATGTGCCATATTAACTTACCACAAACGTCGCTCTATAATTTATCAACGTAATAGCTATATTTTAATATGATTTACTTTTGTCTCTAAAACATGTTTTACAAAAATATCGTTTAATATTTTTAATACTAACAGTAAACATATAAATTATATCAACGAATTAATCATAAAAATATTTCATTCATCGCATTTACTCTTCAAAAACGTAATTGGAGATTTCACTGTACCTATGCGAGATGCCAATTTCAAAAACTGGTTCTCAGACTCGCTAGAGCAATTTAAAAATTGCGCACATCATAAATTCGAAACGTCGAACCGCAAAACTACTGACCCAATTGACTAGACACTTCACGACTATAACGATACCCGTATCATGTTCGTATTGACCATGTCAAAAACCTATTAGTCATTCTCCATCGATGTTTTCCATTCCAATATTAAAAATAAATATGAACGTGGAGTTTCACTTAATTGTAAGTTACATACACACGTGTAAATGCTAGTGGACGTCACTATAAAAGATATTTTTTTTTTAATTATGGAATGACTGAGATCAATTTCGTCTCTTAACAAAGACGAGCTGTTTTTTTAAATGCATGTGCCAGCAACAATGGTTTATATTTTTGAAATATTAATTCATTCGATTTTAATGAAGTTAACAACAGAGTACATTTTTTGTAATATTTACGATTGATAGCCGTTGCTGTTTTCGAGTGATAATGATGTGAAAATTTTTTATTTCTAGTTTTTAATTTCAAACGAAGATTTACAAATGGATATGACGTGTTAAACATATGATATTCCATCTCCTTCCCTAATATCGACACCGGTAGGTCTTGATCTGACACTACTGTTGTAAGTAAAATATTAAAGATGTTTGATTACACGGTGTGATTTATAAAAATATGACATATAATAGTAGTCTACTATACTATAAGTATCTCATTTCAGAATTTAAGAATATAAAGTTGTACAATCGAATAATTTCCCAAGTAGAATTATAAGATCACTGATTATGCTCAGACAATTCGCGTTAGACTGCAAGTCGGACGTGAGAATCCGTTACTGATACATCGTATAACGGGGCTGAATTTATCAACCATTCGAAATCTACGAGTTGTGCACTAGTCACAATGGTACATTGTTCGCTTCATCTGACGTCGACACAATTATGGCTTGACATTAATTTATAATCATATCATGTACGAACTTATAATTTTATTTATTTATCATTTATATACTGAACTGAAGGTACACAAAATGTGACTGACAAAGTACATTTCCCTTTAATTTTATTCTTTCATTAGTCAGTTTATTGAAATGTTTCAATATATTTCAGTAACGAGTATCATCTGAATTAGTATCAAATATAAATATATATATATATATATATATATATATGTATATATATATATATATACATATATATACATATATATACATATATAAATATATATATTACCTCGCAAATACGAGGTTTCAATCTTTTGGGTTTCTGACAAACACACAATCAATTAACCATCAGTCTTTATTTTTCTTCCCGTCTGATTAAATTATGAATAATTAAATTAATAACTAATAAAGAAAGTTAACACGTATTTGCAGCACATATGTTGAAAATAAACAGGCCGTAGGCTAAAACTAGTATTAAATCAGCCCAGCCCACGCCGTACCGTGAGCAACAAATTCAGCGTTATCGTTGTCGTGTTCGCGATTCGAATACGATATAGTTAAAAAAAAGATTGGTTGATTAATGATCCTCACCTGTAAACGTCTTGTTAACCGCATTGCGTCATTGCATATTTTCCCACGGGCACTGCCTCGGGTTGGCATCGAAGCTGGTGTTAATGTATTTTGTTTAACATAGATATTCTTGTTAAGTCATCTCGTTCACAACCTATCATTACAATTGAGTTATGAATAAAGGTTAATTATCGTTTAACGGAACTGGAAAACACACTCTGATACATAAATGTATTTATTGATTGATAATCGTGATTCGAATTTTGGATAAATAGAAGAAATCTTATTTGGCGATGACTAATGAACACTAATTCGTTTCGATTTTTTAAAATACATGCCAAAATATTTTTTATTGAAATACATTCCATGGCATACATTCTTAAATGTTTTTTTACGGAAAAATATACAATTTTCCTAAAATCATTTGGAATATTTTTTGATTACGACATTACGACATAAAGCAAAATATCATACATTTCAATCTCTTATACATATATATATATATATATATATATATATATATATATAAGAGCTTCATTACGTATTTGATGACGTAATCTGACGACGTAATCTATGCGTAAAAGTTATGTTTTTCCTGTTAGATGCAAGTAGGGCAATAAAAAATGGTGTTTAATTAAAAAAGTGTTTTATAGCAACAAAGGTTTAAGTTTTTGTAATATTTTATTATTACTATCCTTCTAAAAGATAGTAAAAGTAATGTACAAGAGACCTTAAAAACAATTTTTTAAAAATTATTTTATACAAGGAAAAGAAAATTTTTGGAACAGTCCTAAGTAACATTATGATTTTTTTAGGATGAAGAAATTATGGAAAGATCCAATTGCAAAAAAATCAACTTCAAAAAATATTTTTAAGCAACAAAAGTTTAAGTGTTTAAAGGTTTACCCTTTTATAATGACTTGATATTTCTTAACCACGTTCCTTAAGTTTAATATGGAAAGGTAATTAAATACGTGTATTAATGTCGGCTGTAATCTAAGGAATAAATTAAACACATGTAGATATTTTTTTATATTTTTACCAAATTCAATACGAAACGAATGGGACAATCATTCGCAATATCATAGACACACAAGAGAAAGCGTTTTCATTAAAAATTAAATTAGCATTATTCTACGCAAATGTATATTTTTGAGATATCCGTAAGCGATTTCATATATAAAAGGGTTAAATAATTAATTTGAAATAGACCATTTCGTTTTTATAATGTCTTCCAGTTCGTTATAGCAACGCAATGTAAAGAACAATAAATTAAATGTTAAATTTTGTGTGATAATTCTACTGCATTAAAGAGGAACTAGTAACATCATATATTGTCGTCATCGCGCTGTGTTGGATCGGTCACAAGGCACACGGCCTTGGACTGCGCGGCGCACCACAGGGACCCGGGTTCGATTCCCGGTCGCTCGTCGAACGGGGCTGAACTTGTGTTCTGGTCGGTTGTGACGGATTACTCTCGTAGCAATAAGTCCGCCATATGTATCAATTAGATACATTAAAGTACTTAAATAAATAAATAAATAAATATGACCACATCTTTTTAATGCAATGGATGTAATGTAATATAATATGATTTTGGAGTTCGAAATAAAATAAAAAACACATTCATCCAAAAAATAATTATATGCTATGGCTTATATCGACCCTAACTTGGCCGCATCAGAATTTCCCCTTATTTCCTATTCAAAACTTAATTACGACGACCCTCACGATTTTATGTATTTATTACATTAGCCTTATTCTAGGTTTGTCACAACTTTTCTACACTTCATATATATACTATAAAGCTATGACGACATATTTTACGTCTATAGTATAGTTTTCATTTTGTGATAAAAACATTAACATAAACCCTTTACCCGCGGTTTCGCTCGCGTAGTTTAACTAACACTTTTAGAGAGAAATTAAAGCATGCAGTGTCATCTAGAATCATTAAAGGAATAATATTACTGAGGCTTTGCAGTGCAAGTGACAATGAAAATAATATTATTTCCCTCTAAAGAATTAAAAGAAGTTATTCTATTGCCTCTTTGTATTACGTATGTAGCATTTTAAAAAATTACGTCGACCGTTTCAGGTCATTTCTTTGGGGAAATAATTTTTCAGTTTCGAAAAATTATTTCCCCACACATATTACATTTTTTCATCATTACATACATACCTAATATAAATATATAGCCGATCTGTAAACTATATACAATACATAAGCAATATACCTATTATAAAAATATATATAGAATTCACTTATATCGAAAAATAAAATCAAAAATGTTCGATATGATAAACAAGGTTGAACAAAAATTTAATAACAATCTGAAATGTTCATACGCACAAAATAGATTTTTATTTATATAATAAAAATATGAAGCTCAAAGACACATCATCAATTTAACAACATATTGGCGGAAGAAGAAAATAATTTAACTCCTTAACCGGAGATAGATCTCAATGTCCGATGACAATCAAAGATCAATGACACTTTACAAAGGAAAGGAATTAGTGAATTGTTTATCGAAAGAACACATTTTAAGGAAGCAAAATATGTTAATAAATAGTTAATTCATTCAATAGGAGACATATCACTTGGCCACAGATGATTAGAAACATTTTTTTAAAGTTCTTAATTTGTTTCTAAACTATGACTTTGTACACAACAATTCCAATGTCTATATCTTTGTCTCTGTTTATGCGGGGTATGTGTTGTATATATTTGCTATTTCCTATTTAGTATATAAATAATATCCGAAGATTATTGCAACATTTTTTCATCACTATTTTTTTTTAAAGATAAAGTTTTTTCAGTACGGCTGATAAATAATTGCACATTATTAGAAAAATAAACAAGAATATTCCAATGTTGTATTTTATTTCGTATTTTTTATCTTTCACGTTGAATAAATTCGGCTAATCTGAGATTATAATAGCAAGATAAAATCACAAATGAAAGTAGAAAAAAGAACGAAATCTCGGCTATTCACTTATATTTCAATAATTTTTATAAGCAGTTTTGATGAGCTTAATTATTATAAAAGAAATAATTTTTGTACCCACGTAACAATTCAATGCGGCAAATTATAACATTCATTCTAGGAAATAATAAAAAAATAATAATAAGCCAGTTAAATAGGAATAATACGATCTATCTAACGACGAGGGTTCCGCACACATTTAGTTGGGAAGACATGAAAGTTTAAATATTTAACGGTAACAAGCATTTCTGATAAATGGTTTACAAATATTGATATTATTTTAACCATGTTGATAGATTGCCAGCAGAGTCATAAAACAATAGGCTTGGCTGATTATATATCTTTAATTGATTAATGCACATTGAAATACTTACCTCAATTCCGTTACTGCCTTTATCCTATTTGTTTTTATATTTTTGACAAACGTAATTAAAAAGTTAGGAAGGAGGGATGGAGATAACATTGCAAAATTGTTCTATAGCCGTTGCTCGCGAAGAGAAACGATATTAGAAAATATTACGCGACTTGATTGTATTTAGTTAGCATCAGTGACACGCCATTAATGGGATCCATGAAAGACAATTTTTCGTCTCAAAGTTCAATGTAAATACCTCTCCTACTAAAAAAATACTTTTTTTTAATTTCTGTGTTTCTACGTAACACAACTACGTCTGTTTGTAAATGTTGTCACCATCGGCTTTAAAGTGAATGACAAAACTAAAAGGGTTTTTATAATCGTTATAGAATTGTAAAATTGTTTTTGCTTTTCAGAGTACTCCCACTTATAATTGATGCACCGCATACGTTGGTACTATCAAATAAAGCAGTGGATATATTGAAAACCCAGGACAGTACTTCTCTTAACAGCCATTTCAAAAGCGACTATAGCTTTATGCTTGTAAATGGTATGTAGTTCGCTTTATCTTCAACGAAAATTGCTTTTAATCACGCATTTTTTTAACTATTATAATAACCCTTTGATGACACCTCGGTCTTTATTTAATAGAGTTATATACTGCAAATTGTCACGTCAGAGGACGAAGTCATATTTTATTTTACCTACCTAGAGCGCACACGAATATCCCGCAGTGGTCACATTGATCAAAGCAGGATTGCAAAATGCACCCAGTCTTAACTTTAATTTTTGCTCCAGTTATGGAATGGAATTATAGTTCCCGATTTATTACTAATTAGAATGATGTTTATTCGTATTTCTATGTTTTCTGTTTTATCCATTATGATTTTAATCGCATCGTTTTTATGTACTTTCATTTGAATAAATTTATAAGTAAAGCGAGAAATGTTTAAGAAGTAAATAAACGATAATCACATAACGAATAACATTCACAATTTTTGAAAAGGAAATGAAAACTGGAACATGGGAGATCAAACAATTCTACCCCGATATTATTTAAAAAAAAAACAATTTTTCTCTAATTTGCTGGAATGAATTATGATTATACTACGGACACTTCTCTTCTTTTTTTGATAAAGAAACAAATCCACAAACTTACACATGTTCAATATGCAGTACCTGTTACTTAAGGCGAGTCCCCATATCTTCCACAGGAAATCAACTTTTTGTCAGTGTTTAATTTTTGAATTTCTTTTGTTATTGACTATAATTCAAGTTGACAAAAACTTATTCCTTATACTTACTTATTCCACTAACCAAATTAGGAGCTACTTTATCTGTTTATAGATAGCCCTTATTTATTTCTAATTGTATTTGTTTATCACACGAACCGGTACACTACTGATATTATTTTCTGTTATTGGCGCTTAAAGATGACCTCCTTGAAGATAGTCGGATGAGAGAAATCTGCCGTAAGCCTGACCGAGACCGTGCTGGACTAATGTAACAAATGGTATTGCATGTATCTTATTAATAATTGTAAATACCACCGAAACAATTATTATATCAATATTAAATTACTGACAAATTAGCCATCCATCAAAATGCCATACGCTTAGATAAAAAAGTTGAAGTGATAAATTGATGCTAATCATTCTAAATTATATACATACATTTTTTCACTAGTCTTTATATATGTATATATATATATATATATATATATATATATATATATAGATAGATATAAATAGAAATAAACATCCACCTGCATAAACTAAAAAGAATATTTTTTTCCTAAATAAATAATAAAACGATAAATTGTTGTTACAACCTTCATTAATTTGCTATTTGTATATTCCTGCCTGCTATTGCTCAAAGTTATTGTTGGTTTTCCTTGAGACACCTTTCAACGGCATATAGAACATTCATTTAATGTACAAATACGAATTTTCTTACTATAAAAGTAATGTTACATTGATGACCGCCATTACTGAAAAGTCTATGGTTTAAAAATGTAACCAATAAAATAACCGATTTATTTATTAATTAAACGCTGAATATTACTCAAACATCAGAACGATTCACAAAAGTTTAATTTCAAAAAAGGCGTTATACTTCGCAAACTTCTGCAATAAGCTTAATTACTTTCATTGTACATGTCAATTTAATCGAATTATGCCGAGTTGTGTAACGTTTTAGAATATGACTAAATATTGTAAATTAAGTTGAAATTGAATGAAAAATTAAAATACCATTTATAAATTACGTATTAAATAATAACCATGATACTATTTTACAGTTTTGAATCGATTACATGGATTTCGTACACCGGATTTTCTAATATTTTGAATAAATTAGATTTAATAAATAAATATTCACTACTAAGTAAAACTCATTTTATAAATACGGGTTTAATTACAAAATAAGTTAATCCCCCCACATCAGTAAAGTCGTTTGAAAATATTTGGCCTATTCGATGCGATATATTCCATTGAAAACTACATTAGACCTAAATAAGCACCAACTTATTCTAAGAAAATGTAAAGCAAACGATATTTCCAACCACTAACTGCACTCGGTGTGCGCGAGTAGCTTGTAAACACCTGTTACTTTATAGGTTTGTTACAATTCACCAAGGGTAAACACATGATTCACTTATGAAACAACTGCGCAAACCTTCACTTATACAGCTTCGTTTATTTATTGGCACATATTAGACTGCATAAGGCAGCTCAGTTGGATTATGCATTTATATTCATGTTAGATGTTTTACCACGTATTCAACCGACCTTATTGTATCAAATATAGTTTGTAGTTTCTAATAAGATAAAATTAACAATTTTTTTGGTAGTTCGCGTTTCAATATATAAAATATATCATGTTTTGATGAATAGTTCTTAGCAATGTGTAGTTATTGGACCGTAGCTTGTGTTCCTCCAGTGCGAAGGTATTATTAGACTCAGACAGAGAAAAAGAGAGTGAAACAAATTTTTATTCATCTTAAATATTTCAAAAATATATTTTTTTATGTAAATCATGAAAAGCTGGCCAACTAACCCGCTATTACGTGTTTCTTAGTTCCAAAGAAAATCTCAATAATTGTTGTGAATTGTTTATGTGCGAGTAGCTTGCAAAATAAATACCTTTCACAAAAGGTACATGTTTATTTCTTATGCATCACTTATGATTTTTTTAACAAATAATAAACCTTTTATTCCATAGTCAAATTAACGGTTGTTAAAATGTATTAATAATACTAGTTCGCCCGCAGATACAATAAAAAAATATGGCGATAAAACTAAATAAAACACGGAGTTATGCTTTTTTATGACTTTAAAATGCACTCTAGTGAAGTCCAGTGTAGACTTTTCAACGCAGATACCAGTATAAAGTTATTCTTGTGTAATGTGAGGTAACAAGTAATGACAGGTTTGCAGAGAGAGACAAAAATTGTAATTATAAATTATTGCGCTTAAAAACATTAGTCAAGTAATTTTTTGCAAAAATTTTCTAAATAGTTTACCTGCCTATTTGTGAGGAATTTATAAACTCGATTTTCTAAAAAAACGGATCGGACTTCATAATAGCTAAAATTCGCGACAGTAATTGAATAGTACTAACTTATATCCATATAGGCACATGGTTAAACATGTTTTGTCTAATGTTGTAAATTACGAGCATTTATATTATTTCTAGGAAGAATATTACAAAAAATATTAGGTATTTTCTTTAAATTATCATAATATTACGTCAATTACAATATTCTTTATAAGACTAAGAATTACTGTCCTAAATATGATAACACTCTAGCCAATATTGTAACCATAATACAATCCCAGCACAAACTTGTTAAATAGTGTTATTTTTAATTATAGTGTGTAAAATGTCATCCCAACAGGTACGTATTTTGATTACCAAGTAATGATAGAAAAAAGAAGTGTGTGAAAGTATGTGAAAATTTACGACTTTAATTAAGCTTTCATATTCCGAATTACGTCAACAATAATTTTTCTTTTCGAAGAGATTTTTGAAGTCCTTCCCAAAAAAAACGATTACATATACTTGCCTCACGAATAGATATTCATCCACTTTGTGTTTCGAAGAGAAAGGGTCCAACAAATAATTTCTTAAAAATTTCAACACTGCTTAGTACTACTATCCTGAAATTATAATTTCAATTATTTGCAGGGCGAATGGATGTTTATGGTGATTGAATTCGGTGAGTAATCAGTCAATATTTTCAGAGAAGATACAGGTCGAGAAAAGCTATTGAGTAAACCCACATTAAATTCACACTTGTAACGAAGTAAATGTTTTTTTTATCTCTTCAATTTTTATTTTGTCGAATTATTGTTTTTAAACTCTTAAGAAACATTTTAGTTGGTAAAAATGATCAACTTTTTAAATCATAGAAGCAAACAACTATCTCTACATGCAATCTATTTAATGACACAACATTATCACGTTCTTATGGAAAACACAAATAGCTAACTCGGCATATCATCATTCTGACTGATTTCGTCATACGCACTATCGATACCTTTATACCCAGACTCTTTAAATTCAGATTAAGAAGCGTATACATAGCACCAAAATAAAAACAAAATATACATGATAAATATCACGATTATATTCACTTACGCCTGATATATTTCATATAGATGACTGATCAAACTATCATAAATCAATTTCAAATTGATTACGACGAGATTAATTTGAACAGTGATGTATCGATACGACTTATATATATATATATATATATATATATATGTGTGTGTGTGTGTGTGTGTGTGTGTGTGTGTGTGTGTGTATGTGTGTGTCTGAACATATCAAAGTAACTTACTTATTGATAATAAGGTCACTTAGCTGTTTAGATTTTATGGACATAATTATAACTTCTTTAAATACCTCCCACAATTTTACCTCCAAGGCCTTGCTCAATAAGATTGAAATATAATTGACACTGTTAAGGTTTATAAATTAAAAAACTGAGTTTTTTGCACAAGTTCTGTGTAACATCTCTTACAAGTTGCCAAGGCTAAGGAGTATTTTCACACCTTGTAAATATTCATTTATACTTACAAAATTAAGACTTAAAATATTTTATTTTCAGTCATACCTCTACGTGGCGACAGCCATTCATATGCTGCCATCTTTGTAAAGTAAACGACTACGAGAAAAACTCTTACTTTACGAGAAAAATATTTTTCGATATTCTATACATATAATAACAAAAAAAGCATTCATAAAACGTACGACTTTTTCTAAGTTATTTTTGAGACACTTAGAGGGTATTAAACACAGTAAGAGACAATCAAACAAATAATAGGCATTTTAGCCAATTGACATTTTACAATATAAATAATCGTTAAGATAAATAGAGTTGTTATATCCATTATCGCATACAAAATAAACGTCATTTCATATCATATAATTGGTGGTCCAAGGTCGATAAAATATTGTTTCGAATAATTGAAAGTAATATTTTTGGAAATAAATTTTTCCGTTAAATAATTAATTTTTTTAGTTAAATGTGATAAAAGTATTTTCATTTGTATAATAGTAAAACCATATTCCATCAATTTAAATATCAACTAGCTTAAATATTAAAAGGCTTTAAGGAAGCTTGTCTAGCTTTTACTTCTTAGCGATTACTTTTAATAAAATTTATTTCGTGTTTTAAAGCCACATTATATAATTTAAACTTAATATTTGATTCGCTTTAAAAAACAAAAAAATGTTTAATATATTTTCAATATGCGTTTGCTTTTAATAGTAATAATTTATTAAATAATACGTTTGATCCTAATTACTGCAATATTTTTTTAATATTGTAGTAATTAGGATAGACTAGAAAGACATTTTCAAAAAATGTCAAAAATATTTTCAAAAATGAAATCAGTTATCAAATGAAATACCAATATATGAATAATGAAATGAAATACCAATTGTCGACGAATATGTCCATATGTATCTAAATACATATTTAGATACATATGGATAGAGGTGAGCGTGATTACATCTGTATCTAAAGTTATCCTTGAAGTGATCAAAAAATATAAAAAACAATAACTCACCAACGGATCCCCAGTCTGGATAAGCTCTGTTATTAAACCAGCCGTCATATCGCTGTTTTTCTAATTGTGTAGGCGATGCAACCTCTGGAAATAAAAGAATTTACATAAGAGCTGAGAAACGTTCGTTAAACAAACAATTGTGTAGTCGTGAAAACTGACAAATATATTAACCGTGACAAATGTTTAATATATTTTACCAGCTTTCCACGAGAGCGTCAATATGTGGCACCGAAATATGAAAAACAAAATGAATATCCCGATTCCACTAACCTTGCTCACATTGGTTAATAGGATATTTTATAAATCACTATGTACTTTAAAACCAGTACTGTTTATTTTGATTTCCGCCATCTTTATAAATTATAATATATAGCAACTTAATTAACCATATACAACAGAAAAATGAAGTGTTATAACTAACTGAAGGTTTATGACTAATTACAAGTGATACTACTATGCAAGGTTATTTCAACAAAAAAATTATTGAACTTGCATAAATTAAGGTACAATGCAGTTTTTATTCCCTTCTCTTGACAATGGACCTTATTTTCATACTTCAGCAACTGAAAATGTATATGATTATTTTCTTCCTAAGATAATTTTATCATTATGAAAATGGAATAGCGAGATATTGTTCTCGAAAAAATGTTATGTCCACTAATTATATCGAAACTAATTTTATAAGTTTATAAGAACTTAAAATATGAAGCATTTTAACCATTGAAGTGAAAGATCCCCAAAATATATGTTAACATATTTTTCTCATCGGTTTTGAAAGCAGCATTCTAAAAAAAGTCAAAACATTATTCTTATATTGAGACTAACAGAAAACTTTGTAACATATCCCTTCTAAAGATAAAGAAAATTAAAAAGATTTATTTGTTAACAAAAATGTACTTAGGATCGACTATATTGTCCAATAAATCTTAATTACATCTCTTGAAAAAAGCTATAATGTGAATAAGCATAAATGTTTACTTTTAGAAAATATTATCCTTATAAATAAATATTCTATTAGACATTGATTATACGCAGTCTCGAAGATTCTAATGCTGCTTAATAAAATTATGTTTATTAACCAAAAATACTCACAGTGACGATTCTTATATAAAATGTATCTCAGAGCTATACCAGCAGATTTTATAGAAAAAAATACTTATGCAATGAAAAATGTGGAAAGACTTATACTATTATTTTAAATGAGACGAATAGACCAGAATCCCACGTGTTTCGGTGTCAACACTTGTTTTTATATCCTTTGAATTTGCCATAAATTCGTTTTTTATATGCTTCGTTTATTCAAAATTTATGATTATGAGCGTAAAAGTTTAGACATCAAGTTGAATTTCACAAACCGCCCACCGTCCATTAAGGGTAACTACATACTCAGCCCAATACGTATCCAAAGCAATTATCGGTCTTGCGCGGTTAATGTCGCGAAATCAATAGTTGAGATATTAACCTTAAGGAGACCTTGAATACACCAGCCTCCATTTTAGAGGGTGAATATATATGAGTACTTCCTCTGGAGTGACTACCCAAAACGGTGGATAAACAGACGCCTTTCTTGCACTGCTGCATGAAATATAGTTGTAGCACCAGAGTGATCTCGATGAAAACATTCGAAACCTTAACCATGATTTATTTGTATCCAAATAAAATATATTCAAATATTATTAAATTGATTCGAGGAGAGGATATTACCCTTTTAAATCATTGAAAAAACATTTTTTTGTATTTAAAATCGATAATTTAATAACTACATAATCAAGGAAATAATTGATATCAATATCTATATTGTAACTACTTATTTTGAAATTATATTAATTTCGATGGAACAACTGAAACACAAAAATTTACCTATAACAGGCATTTATTGTATACTTTTAGATATTTTGCATTTTAACTTAACATTGCGTACCCAAAAGTAAATAACTTTATATTTTCAATATTCTCCTGCCCAATGGCGCTATCCCGTCTCGTCGATTAAATGAGTATTCATACGAGTAATAACGTCGCTATTATTCGCTTAGTTTAAGACACGAAGTTAGTAAACTGTAAATAAATACAAGACGGAATAAATAATTAAGTAAATTTTAATATTTTAATATTTAACTAAACACTAATAAAGAATGAAAAAACTAGTCACATCTCACGCTGCTTTTGTTCGAAAAACTATTTAAAATCATTACGAGTAAACCATGTGAAACAATTACGTAATTAAATTTTGCTAAGAATACAATATGAATCTTCATTTTAATTGACTTTTATGAGCGCATCGTACAATAGTAATCTTAGTATCGTTGTTTCTATATGTGAATGTTCTAAATTGCCGTGGTCGTTAGTCTTAACTATCTGAATTATTTTCCTTACAGCTTTTCCTTATTTGAACAATTTTAATAAATTGCAGTAATAGATGCAACAGCAACATGAATTTGTTCTTAAAACATAACACATTAATGTTGATTTAATAGCACGGATTGCTATCAATATAAAGTAAGTTCCATCAGTATATACACTACTCGATTTTGAAAATATGTATATTATAATAAACTTCATACACACGTTCACACGATTTTATAACTCACATTCATCTATTATTATAACCGATAAACAGGTTACACACGAAACAAATTTAATACCGGTTGAGACAAAACATTAGACATGTAGACAACGTTAAAATGCCCAGTAATGATAATGTTTATTAAATATCTCGATACCGTTTGACACGGCATAGTGCCGCGTGTCACAATTTACTTGTTGCGACTTATCTCCACTATCATCGCCGATAGCGCTTTTTGTCAGTAGAAACCAACAACCGGACTTAAATATAGATGGAATGCTGATCCGCCGTGGGGTAGTTAAGTGACTAATATTTTTTTTTACAATGTGTAAGACTACCAATATACATAAGTAGGACTTACATACCATTTAATGTACATACTACATACTATAAATGTTTAGCAAATTATATTTTCATTAAACGTTTCTCTAATTATTCGTGAGATAAGGGCCCGAAATCAAGTTTGAATCGTGATGAGTCTGACAAACGAGGCGTCCGAAAAGGCTAAACGAATGTATTCTCCGTGGATAAATTCGCTTCGACTTTAATTATGAACGAAGTCCCAATTAACTTTCCATGCGTAAAATTGTTCGTGCATGAAATTAATCTTCCTTACATCATGTTTAATTGTGTAAAGTATTTGATTCTTTTTTGATTAGCATCTGTCTCGGTTTAAAATGTTAATTAGTTCCTATAATTTTGGTATGCTTCATTCGACAGCGACGCGTCAATTAACGGTAAATATATTTTGTAATGGTTAACGTAACATAAAATGAAAATGAGATCCATATGTAATTTAAGTATATAATAACATTAATCTACCCTTGTATGATGCATCAAATATAATAAATTAATAAGCGTATGAAACTAATTTAATATTTTAATTATGTATGCACCTCATTGTGGAAAAAATTATAGGTACAAAAGTGTAAAGAAAAATCTTGTCACGAAAAAATGAATATATAAATATATAGATATATAAATATATATATATATATATATATATATATATATATATATATATATATATAGATATATATATATAATATATATATACCACGTTTCTATCATTTTTTAATGTTATTGTCAAAGTATTTGGCATAATTTGGTTTGTTGATGTTCTACAAGGAAAATATTTTTTAAGCAATGTATTTTTAGTTACTATCAAAACATAAGATTGTAAGTTTCAAATTACCAACAAGTTCTGTTTAATTCCTTAATGTGAAATGGAATTTTAAACACCTTCTATTATATAATATTAATATTATTATAAAACATACAATATTAATTATTAGCACACTCAAATACTCTTAATTACCGTTAATGCAAATATGCATATACTGTTGCCGTATTCATTATTACCCTATGGTACATACGGATTATGGGCGACGTATATTTTCAAAGATAAGCAGTATACATACAATACGGGTAGAGCACGTGGAGGATACTAACAATTTTATAAATATTTAAAATAAAATGGATATATCGCGTTGTAGAAATTTGTCACAAAACTAAAAAGATGCGTGTATTTTGAAATAAGGAGAGCAATCTAAATGTCTATTTTGAGAAAAACGATTGGCCAAATTGCGCACACATTGGGAATGGCGATTTGTAGATATATCTGGTGGCGGTTATATTCAACACTCGTAGCGAGCCACTTTCTACCCACATTGTAAGTTTTTACGTATTCAACATTAAGTGTATGTGACGGGATGGTACCCTATATTACTACACAAAGGTATATCTTCATAAACGATGTCGAAAATGTCGGCAACATAAATGTAGAATAATAGTTTTAAATACGTAAAATTATCTGTATGGAAATATTTATCTACAAACACTAACATAAAATCATTTATAAACCTCCACATAAAATCATTCAATAACTCCAGTTCCCTAGCTAACTAAAAAGAAAATTATAGGAACGCAGCCAATATAAATTTTACCTAGTGTCTAAAATTATATTTAAAATTGCAATTTTTCATTATTGCTTATCCCGCGAATGCATAAAAAATCGATAAAAGAACTTTTAACCGACCGAAGATAGTTATGAGAATAAATTCTAAAATTATTGGTTAATAAGAAAATGTATGTAGAAAAATCAGCGAAATATAATACAGTGTTGTTGATAGTAACAAACAACCTAAAAAAAAAAGAGTATTTATGTCAAGAACTATTAGTTACCCTAGGCTGGAAATATTTATAGATGCATCTTCAATAATATTTTCGTCAGCATTAAAGAGATAATAAATGAAAATAAAAATTAACAGAAACAAACATTTACGTTTCAAGCAAATAAGTACCTTTGAAAAATATATTCTTATGCTTATTATAATCATATAAGATCGTGACGTAGCGATGTATGTATGTAGAATATTTCTATCTAAAAGAAATCACATATGTTCTTTTCATAACAAATAAATATCGAAACAAGAGTTTTTTGAATTGCCTACTATCAATCTGCACATAGATTCTCATGGAGGGCATTGTTTATATATGTTCATCTATTTGTCTGGACTAAAACAACAGAAGTTATTTCAATAGAACTTTTATCATTATATATTCTACTTTACTATACATCATTCTTCATTCATTATATATTGTGCTTTACTACTTATAAACGCAGTGTTCATCATAACGCAGTGCTTTAAAAAAACTAAGCTTCTATGAGAACTTCTATGAACCTTGATAACAAAATAATGATGTACTTCTAGTATATTAAATGATGTCCTTTTTTCTGCAATTCATAAGCGTTGAATTAATTTTTTATAAAGGCTCCTTAAAATAAGTTTACATAAATAAAACTACTATTAAACGCTAAAAGGATAAGGTTAATATACCACCCTATTTAAAATTTTTATTTTTCTTAATTCAGTAAATATTCATTCTGATAGACGCATTATTACGTAATTATTTTTCCGTTATTAAAGAATATTTGAAGCGTTGTTTTTCTATATAAATGGCAATATTATTATGTTATTGTATAAATTTGGGCACATAATGAGTTTTAGAAATTTCTTCACAGTTATGGAATTTATGGAGTTGCTTTATTGCTTAATGATACTTTAATAGTTCATTGAAAATGCAATTTTACTAAGAATACAAAGTACTATTAGTGAAGTTTGTAGTAATACCATTTTTGTGTTTAACTACCATTTAAGAAAAGAGAAAAAAAACATAAATGGAGACTTATCTGTACCTTACATGGATTTAAAGGAAAACTTCCTTTTTCCAAAGATAAACGAACGATTAACCTCGTTTATGTCTATCGAATTGAGCAGCAAGACTATATTTATACGGAGCATCGCCTTATTTTGACTCGTCTGCAATCACTACGTCCACCGGTGACTGACTACCTTCAATAATACTTTACAAGATATATATCAATTATGTATTACGGTGAACTCGACGAACGGGTACGAACGAAGCACACATGCCACAATCGCGATTTATTACACGTTACGTGTTGCATATATCGAAACAATTTTTGTTTTTGTAATTTGTCATATGCAATAAGCTCAACTGGAAATATATACTTATTTATTGATTGTGTGCAAAATAAAATGCAATAGCAATGAAAATGTATATTTCATCGTTGCGTCGAAAAAAATTCAACATATTTATCTGTTTCATTCACAATTTACAAAAGCAGTAATAAATTTGCAAGCAAATGTAATGAAAATCGTTCACGGTTTTAGTCTAGGTCACGTTTCAATCAGGGGGTAAAATTGTATCAGCAAATTTACCTATTCTATGTTTGGACCTCTTCTTTCCTCGGCGTACATCTTTTAAATGTAATTTCCCGCTAAATTGTTTATTGCGATATCTGTCGAATACCTGTAAAAAAAGTTCAATCTGCTTGAAATAATACCAAGAACAAAAATTATATCACAAGTTATATTCCGTAGGATACATGATTGATCTTGTCGATCATTTAAGACTGAAGTACATTTCCCACTTTCCAACTATATACAATTGCCTAATCATTCGATCGCGATTGTACCCGATTGAAATTTGTTTGCAATGAATTAGAATAAATTACATGTAATGTGTCATCATTACATTTAATAACATATTAAATTGATTTATTGTTGCATTCATCATCAATTTTAATCTGCTATCGTTACTAAAACCTTTAATACATGACCATAACACTTTCGTAACTATATATAAATAAATATAAAGTCATAACAATTTCATATTTTATAGGCACATATAAAATATGAAATTTTTATCGTTAACTTACAAAACTGCATATTTCAATATCCACGGTTTACTCTGATGAAAAGTAGAAGTATGTCATTTAATCACGAAATATATCCAAATGCTGCAAAAAGAAATTTTAATGTATTTACATATACGTTATTACTTTTTATAGCTGCCATCGTTGTCACCTTAGTGAAAAAATGGATTTATTTATCAGAGTGCCGATACATGTATTTAATTTCATCGATCGAAAGCTAGCGGTTGCCGATAACCTTTGTTTAAGATTATCAAGAGAGTCGCCACTCGTATTTGGTATGAGTGTGTAAGAACTGTTGCTATACCAAACCAGTAGAAATGTCGCGGGAGGCGACACAATTGTTATATTTGGCTAGTATACGGATGAAGCGGAATAAACAGTTTTAGATTTTGTTTGCACCCTACTATTTTATTGATCTACTTGCAACTTTTGCTGAATAGAATGAAGTCTGCAAGAATGTAGTCGACATGGCCAGAACAACATACGTCTATAAGAAGAACTTTATAATCACAGCTAGCAAAAGTTTACGACTGATGCCATCATAATCTTTATCTTGTCAGTCGATCCCTTCGTCACGATATTTACATAAATATAAATAAAACATTTGTATATAAATTTGCAACAATAATAACATTATTAATATGTCTATAAAAATTGTTGTGTTTTTCTTTCTATGCATTAAGTTTTTTTACAATCCGAATATGCAGAAGAAAAAATATTGTTAATATTCCGTTTGTTGACGTTCCTTTGCTAATTTTTTTAACCTTCTCCATTTGTAGAATAAGTTTAAATATTTGTCCTGTGGTAGAATAAGTGTAGAATAAGTTTAATATATCAAACTATGATTATTTTTCATCCCACTTTTCAAAGTTTCAGTGAAATACTGGCCTCTTTATTACCAGTTTATATACTATACGGGGACTCATCCATAATGGCAATATAAATACAACGAAGTCAATTTAAACTAAGTAAACTTTTAAATAAAATTAAGATTAAAATTTAGCACCACGCAGAATATACACACAAGGCACAATCCGACGTTTAGTATCATAAAACGAATTTATTTTCATTTCTAAATGTATCTTTACTTGGAATTGCTATATTTATTATACGTAAATTAATAAAGCAAAACTTTTTCGTGACTAGTATATTAAGCCAGAATTTTCGAATATTTAAATTTCACGAAGTATAATTTTATAACTTGGCGCAATTTTTCATATTCTCCTGATACTCGTCATTCATGTGATTTTAAAAATATGACTGGGATTTATACAACGCTACGTTGACACCATAGTAGTAACTTTTAAGAATAAAATATCAAAAAATATAGAATCTTAATTATAAGAATGTAGAACTAAAAGATAATAATGTAAAATACTTAGTTTCAAGACGAAATAAATTCCGAAATATCTATTTTATTATAATTTATCGCGTCCACTTCACAAGCAACATTCTCAGAAATAATCGTTTGCAATTAATTATAGCAAACACGCGTACCTTTATCATTCCAACCAGCTGGTACAAAATTACTAATTACGGACTGTCCGAGCCAAGTGAACATATGAATATTAATACGCATCATTGCATCGATATATCGTAATTAATAATTAGTTATATATTATTTTGCATGTCTTCATACATTAATTTAATAAATACAGTTAAATAATTTCAACTTACTTAACATTTATTTAAATTTAAATAGATTAGGTTCACTCACACTCGGAAAATGCAGTAATCTTACTTTAACATTTTTAAATAAGTTTCCTTGTATTTTCGTTTTTATCTCTCTGCCAAATATTAATTGCTTCAAATTTAATATGATTACAACTAACTATAATATTATATTGTATTTATCAGTCTGACTTTATGGAGTGTGTTAGTTTGGTAAATGGTTCCTGAATCCATAGAGATCTTTAATTTATATTTCAACGTTAATATTGTCGTTAGTTAAATGAACACACGCACTCAAGAAATTAGGTAATATTACATGATGTATTTTATAAGTGGGGAAAGCCTGATTAATAATTTCTTTGAATTTAAGAATCTCTCACTTCTTATAGAATAGAAAGGCAATTAAATATTGTTGATAGCACGAGAGTTAAAATTATTCGATTGATAACAATTTTATAGGAATATATAGTTATTTAACTACGACCATCGTAAAATATTACTCATTATAAATCTTCGCTACAATCAGAATACCGCCCACATGTTTCTCTATGTTACCTTTAATGAATGCACCGTGTCTCCAAAATGTGGAACATAGGACTGTTGTTCGTTGAATGGGATATTCTTAATTCCAGATTCTTAATTCCTCATTACATAAACTATTCATATTAACGTAAACTTAATATAAATTTTTAAGTGACCATTTATTTTACAGTAGAATCAATGAATGTTTTGTAAATTAAATTTCCATTGTTAAGTCAAATAGCTGAGACTGTCAACTTTGCCAAAATGTAATTGTGGTATCAAGTATAAACTGATCATAATTTGATTTATAAAAAAATCGACAAAGAAAATTTAAAAATTACATTACATTCATGAACTTTTTAGATGAGAAATTAATATTTTATTCAAATTCTATTCACTTCAAAGTTACATAAAATATTAGTTTGCGTTTGTATTGAAGTAGACAGAAGTTCTTATATAAATAGAAATATTATTGAATTTATTGTTCGGAAGATTTTCTTAAATTCAATCTTTGTTTATCGTTATTATTTTTTTTATTTCAATCTTTCATATTGCATTTATCGGACGAGTTTACTATTATATTTAATTTACTCAAAAATTGGTGGCAATATAATAAAAATGCCAGCCATGTTCCTGATAAATATGTACTAAAATATAGTTCCTTTATTACTTATATCTCCTGAAATTTTTGATGTAAGTTGACTGAAATATTTTTTTTGATTTTGCAAAGACTAATCAGATACTAGTATTTAGAGTTTTCCAAAATTTCCAAACCGAGGTTTAAAAAATGACAGACAAATTTAAAGCGGTGATGCATGCTTGCTTTACTAATAATCCCAGAATATAAATTAAATAACACACAAATTTAATTGACTGGAAAGAGAGTATGCGCAGAAGTTGTGACTACTTCTTTAAAAAAAACAATTCAAAAGTAACTATTTTTAAACAATTCGTTGAATAGAAATAAAAGCGCATTCTTATTGTCCAAAAGACTGAATCCTCGTTTCTTACTTAATATGTTTTTTTGCAAGTGTATTATTATATATTTACTATATAAAGTAAAAGAAGGCTACTATTCCATTTACCCATTTTATAACACTAAGGCAACTCGTGCTTTGTCATTCTTTGCATTATTATCAACTAACGTAATATTAAATGCAAACTTTTAGTTATATAAATCCAGAGATAATTTTTTATAGCACAAAATAATAAAAATGTATGAGCACTGTGCTAATTATTGGTAAGTATTAAATGTACACAAGACCGCAGAGAATTTATTGCTGTAGAGTTACTGTAAGGAGTATGTGAGCGGTGTAGGCATATTGGCAGCTGTGGCATTTATAAAAAAAACTTTATAGTGATTTAATCTTAAACTCAAACGTTAACATTAAATCAATATGTTCAGCTATCTATACATATGTTACGTACTACACATAAAATTGTATACAATTACGTTTGAAAGTAAAGAAGAAGTAAAAGGTTCAGGTGTGTATTTACCAATGTTTTAAAAAAATTAAATTCTATTAATTTACGAGTAACTTATAGCAATTTGATTCATACGTTACCTAAATTATAAGTGAGTATTTCGGATTCAAGCATATATACATATCTGGCTTAATGGACCTTACAGACGAAATTAAAATCAAAAGTACAGCATCTTCGATAATATTTCGATATAAATAGAAGATATAAAGAGAAGAAAACATGTTAAAGTTAAAAAATAAATTTTAGAATAACAAATGCACAAAGGCTTGCAAAATTTATCTTAAAACTTATTTATTGCTTCTGAGAAAAACAAAATGAGAATCTATATATTAATACGTGAAGCAAAAACTTTGGACCCCTTTTTACGAAAATTGCGCGGACCGAGGAGTATGAAATTTGGCATACTTATAGTTTATATGTAGGAGAAGTGCAGAACGCTTTTATAATATTTTTCAATAATAATGCTTATAAAGTACATTCAATCAATAAATAAAATATTACACACACTACCATGCATTTGACACACACATGTATATACATACAATTGACATATAAGTAGACTATAGTTTTATTTTTCCTTTCATCTGAAATTAGAGTTATTACGATGTAATAAAATATTTTAAATTTTCTAAAGGTTAATAATAGCCATAATTTAAAGGTTAATAATAACCAAAATATTAATATGCGAAGCAAAACCTTTATACTCCTTTTTACGAAAATTACGCGTCCGGAGGAGTATGAAATGGAGTATGGAGAAGAGTGCTGAAAGTTAATATTTTTACATAGAAGGAGATATATAGATTTTTATTAGAAATACATGCGTTTGACACACACACATATGTACTATTTTTTATGGTTGAAGTCTATGGTCAAACTGAGATTAATATTATTTGTCCATAGTCTTACTGAATGTCAAAAATAATCATAATTACGATAATGTCATATTCATAGTTTGTTTCGCATACACATATTAATAGACCAAACGCAAATTTAAATAATATTAATAGTTTACAAATGAAGAAGTTATTTTATATAGTTATGATTGTGGATTAATGGATTTACAATGCAAGTTTTGCAATGCGAAACATTTTGAATCTGAAGTGACTTTAGGCGACAGAACTTCGTGTTGTCATAAAGGTAAAGCAATATTACCACCATTAAGTCAAAATGAATATTTCAAATCATTGTATGATGGACTTACTTCTAATGAACCTTTAACAAAAAATAAGTCGAAAAATTATTTTGATAATATTCGGAAATATAATTCATGTTTTCCTATGGTTAGCTCAGAAGCCAAAGTTTCTGAGACAGTTACAAATGGAGTGCATCATTACAAAATACATGATGTTTTTTATCACAGATCAGGTCCAAGGACTGCTGCATGTGGTCGCTCACCATGTTACGCGCAATTATATTTTTATGATGTTGACGCTGCTATCAATTATAGATTACAAGAACGTTTTAATCAAACATGTAACACCATAATGCGAGAAATTTCTCTGCAATTAGAACGCAGTAATCTTTTTGTGCGGTCATTCATTGCAATGAAAGATCATTGACAGAGAGTCGAGAATCAAAATAAAGATATTTGTATGCTCATTAAAGCAAATCATGATTTGGATCTACGCCGTTTCAATGATGCAGTTCAAACTGATGTAGCCGTAATATTTAATACGGTTGATGGTGAGCCAACTTTTGAACAAAATATGATTTCTTTTCCAAAAGTTAATGGTGTAATTAAAAATATCTCAGTTCTGGATTCATCATTAGATCCTTTAGCGTACCCACTACTTTTTCCCAACGGTGATACTGGGTGGCATGTCAATATTGCACATAATGCACCTACTACATCTAATTCAAGAGCACCCAGAAATAAATTAACCATGCTTCAGTATGCAGCCTATCGACTTGCAATTAGAGATGATTTCAGCATGTTACACCATTCGCAAAAATTACTTCTGCAGTGGATAGTTGATATGTATGTGAGAATAGAGGGCTCACGATTACATTTCAATCGACAAAATCAAACAATTCTTAGGTCTGAAGTTTACAACAATTTAACAGACTACTTAGAATTGAACATGAATGCCAGGAATGTTGGTCGTAGAGTAATTTTACCATCTTCATTCAATGGATCTCCAAGAAATATGTATCAGAATTATTTAGATGCAATGTCAATTGTACAACATTTCGGAAAACCGTCTTTATTTATTACAATGACTTGCAATCCAAGTTGGCCATAAATAGTTAACAACATTGGTGTAGGTGAAGCTGCTAATTTCAGACCTGATATTATTTTGCGTGTATTCAAGTTAAAGTTGAAAGCATTCATAGAGGGCCTTATACAAAACAATATCTTTGGTAAAGTTGAAGCACTCATTTATACAATTGAATTTCAAGAAAGAGGATTGCCTCATGCTCCCATTTTACTCACTTCATAAAATTGTTAATGCAATAGATATTGATAAAGTTGTATCTGCGGAGATTCCTCACATTGAAACACATCCCACATTACATAAATATGTTGTAAAACATATGATGCATGATCCATGCGGAGTACTTAATCCTAATTCTGTATGTATGAGAGATGAAAAATGTATAAAAGAGTATCCAAAACGATTTAATGAAACTACATGTGAATCGTTAAATGGGTATCCATTATACAGAAGACGTGATAATGGTATTAATTCAGAAGTTCGTGTTAGTTGCCTTGACAATCGGTATGTTGTACCATACAATCCATATTTACTTGCTAAATTTAATTGCCATATAAATGTTGAAGTATGTACTACAGTCAAAAGTGTCAAATACATTTATAAATATGTGTATAAAGGCTATGACAGTGCATCTGTTGAACTAGAGTCTGGTGGAAATGAACAAGGTCAAAATATAGAAATTAATGAAGTTACCAATTTCTTAATTGGTCGTTATGTCAACAGAAGCCATATGGCGCATCTATGAATTACCAATGCATTTTCAGTCACATACTACAGACTTGATATTCATTTACCGCGTCGACAGAATGTATACTTCCGAGAAGGGCAACAACGTCAAGTAATTGATAATGAAAGACAAACAAAATTATTAGCATTTTTTGAGTTGAATCGATCAGATCCATCAGCACGAGAGTATAAATATACTGAAATTCTTATGCATTATGTGTGGGAAGATTCCCGAAATAAATGGAAGAAGAGAAGCCGTGGAGGTGATAAAATCATTACAAGTATATTTATAGTGTCACCAAAAGATATCGAACTTTTTCATTTACGATTGCTTTTATTACATGTCTGTGGTCTGAAATCATTCGAGGATGTTAGAACATACAATGAATTTTTATACCCTTCTTTTGTTGAAGCGTGCCATGGTCGTGGAATAGCTTCAAATGATAATGAATGGCGGGAATGTTTAAATGAATCAAAAGAATTACATTCACCAAAACAAATGCGGAATTTATTTGGTTACATTTGTGCAATAAATGTGCCAGCCAATGCATTAGCGTTATGGAATGAATTTAAAGTATATCTTAGTGAAGGTTTTCTAAGACTTTACAACGAAGAAATATCCTTTAATAGATGATATTTCGAATGTTCATAATTTGTCCTGTCAAATTCTTGGTTTACCAATTCCCACATACTCGCAGAGAATAGAAGAAGAAAAACTATTGATATAATAGAACAAGAGATGCTGTTTTGTGAGTATTATGAAAGTGCAAATATTGAACAGCGTAATCTCATTGATCAAGTTATTCGTGACATTTTGTATCATGATACTGGATCCAATGTTTTTTGTTTAACCGCTCACGTTGGTTGTGGCAAAACATTCACTCAAACAGCATTAATTTACAAATTAAGTTCGCTTAATCTTCGTTGTATTCGAACTGCGTTCAGTGGCATAGCTTCAACTTTATTACTTGGAGGTAGGACTTTACACAATGTGTTTAAATTGCCTATACACATTTTAGAAAATTCTGTATCAAATATTACTGCAAATAGTAGCTACGGTAGTTTCATAAATTCATCATCATTGATAATTATTAATGAAGTTTCTATGTGTCCTTTGCAAGTGTTGAAAATCATAGATAGATTATTGCGTGATCTATGTGATGAAAACGATAAACATAGAGTGTTTGGAGGAAAAACTATACTTCTGTGCGGTGATTTTCGGCAAAGCTTACCAGTAATCCCACATGGATAACGTGGAACTTTAATTGAAAATTGTGTTACAAGTTGGCATGAATTTCCTAATTTTCATAAAGTTACATTTACTCGAAATATGAGAGCTTTACCAAATGAAATAGAATTTGTAGAATTCTTGAAAAAAATTGGTAATGATGAGGCCCCACAATTCCCTCAGTTTAGTAAAAATGTTATTGAAATACCTCATCAATTAATAGGAAATAAAAACAATATTATTGATAAGGTGTATGGAAATATTTCCAATAACATACTCTCAGAAAATATATTGAACTCTGTTATTTTAGCACCTACAAATGATGATTGTACTTTGATTAATACTGATATACTTAATCAAATTCCTGGTGAACAGCGAACATATCATAGCTATGATAAAATAATTTGTGATAATGACAATGACATCAATAACTATCCGGTAGAGTTTTTAAATTCTTTGTCTATTAGTGGTTTACCACCGCATAAGTCAGTATTGAAAGTTAAGTGCATAGTTTTATTGATCAGAAACTTAAATACTAAGGACGCATTAGTCAATGGAACAAGAATGCGCATCAAATGTATGCATCGAAATTCAATAGATAGCGAAGTTTTAACTGGGACCGCACGCAGTAAGAGAATTTTGATTCCACGTATAAATTTAACGTACTCTGGAACTATTTTACCGTTTAACTTTCAAAGAACGCAATTTCCTATAATACCTGCACTTGCGATAACAATAAATAAGTCTCAAGGACAAACATTTCAAATTTTATTGAATCGGCCAGTTTTCACACATGGGCAATTGTATGTCGCAGCAAGTAGAGTCCGTTCATTCGATGGTTTAAGGTTTTATATTTCCGAATATAACGGTCAAGGACGTTTAGCAAACGATGAAAGAGTTTTTACAAAAAAACATTGTTTTCAGAGAAGTTTTAAATCTTTACTTATATTATCGCAATATGCGATAAAAAATGCTATTCAATGGAGAGCATTTTTTACCGCATAATTTTTTTATTTCGCATCATCTTACAGCATGTTCTGTTTCAATATTTTTTTTTAAAATAGGTATTCTTTATTTTTCTCCTTTTTGAATTCCATATAATTTATTTTTTTTAAATAGGAAAATAACAGCGTTGGCGAAATCTGTGGTTATTGTAGTATATAGTCTTTGACAATAGAACCTTAATAATGTCTGAGCATTATGTTTTAATAATTTTTATTAAATAACTTATAATTTAAATTGATTATGGTCGAATTTCGACCACCGGGCGACCACTATTTATAGTAAATCGTCCACCATTTCGATAATTATAATGCGTCGACAATATGTTTAGTCTACCTCCGTCTTCGAAATTGTTTTGAAATTTCTATCAAAAAATTAATGGCGTAAATCTAAAAAATGTTTCGAACCATGTTTAAATAAAAATATGTACCATACGATTGAAATTCTCTATCACTACTTACTTTCGTAATTCTTTGAAAATGAAAACTTTCTTGCAAATTTATTGTCCATTTTTTCAGTGTCACTTACAAATTTTAATTTATTGCGTTGGCTTCATTGAGTCTTGTTAGTTCAAAGTGGTTACGTGAGTTCGTTAGGATATTTTTCGAAATCTGTCTCATAACAAAACTATATGCTATAAATAATTGCACCATTACCTTGTGATATCAATGAAGTAATCGAATGAAAGTTATCGTGATAGTTAATCAATTATCAGTAAATCAAACTTCACATGTCGATTGAAAAAAAGAGAAAGGAGCTTTTGTCTGTTTAATTGGCCAGTAATTAAGTGGTTGATAAATTTCAAGGAAAACTATATGTACGCGCAAACTTTGTGATATATTTTAGTTCACATTTTAATGTTTAATTTTTTTGACACTTTTCAGAAGTATCAAGGACTTTGATTATTGTCAGTTACATATCGAGTCTAAAGTTGCACACTATTAATTGAAAATGTCAAAATATTCGTAAAGTAAAATAACATTTGTACTCTATTCTTAATGTTTGGACGAATCGGTGGAACTAGAGACAGAATATTAAAAACTATTAAACTAAAATGATACTAAATAAATTATAAACTATTAAACAAACAAAATAAATATAAGATCCTATGATTCAATTAGAAATTAATATTTTAAAAGAAAAAACGAAAATTATATTTTAAAAAATACCTGTTTTTCTAGTAAATTTTGAAACTATGAAAATATTATTAATCCTTTCGCGTGGGATAAGAAGTAGAAGCTAATAACTAAAGGTACTGAAATACGTAACCAACCATATTATGCGGAATAGATCGAAAGAATAATTTAAGTAATATACGTAAATATATTGTCGCCACCTTCTAACTCTTAATGGACAATTAAAAAAAAAGAACTATTTTTGGAAATCTACTAACATAAATACTAAAGTGTATTATGCTAACGATAATTACCTAAACGTAATAATATATTTTAATGCATAGTGTGAGGCATATTACGAATAATTTCAGTTATTACTACCCACAATGGGGCGTTTTCACTAAATAATATGCATAGCCAATAAAAAAGATGACGCCGCAAAGTTATACTCAACCGTGTTAAAATTCTATTCATTTAAGGCTCAGCTAGAATTTGAATGCCTTTTAGTGAGTGTCCTTTTAGTGCTCAAAAGGAAAAAAGAAAATCTTATAGGATATGATCACTTCGTTGTCCGTCTGTCTGTCAAGAACGGGAACGCGTGAAGGTGTTAAGTTGAAATTAAAAAAAAATCACATATTTAGTCTACGTTTCCTCAGAGCTATGAAAATAATTAAGCTTCCTAAATCAACGCAATCGAAAAATACGGCCAATAAAGATAAGACATATAAGAATAATAAGATATATAAAGATAAGATAATAAGATATATAAGAATATTATTATGTACCATTAAATATTCATAAATGCCTAAACGTGTACGAAACCCTCGTAGTGCGAGTTCTACTCGTGCTTAACAGGTTTTTTGCTTTCGTTACTTTATTCCATACCCGTAGTTTTACCATTCATTTAAATCCACAATTGCGATAGACGTTTAAACAAATCTTTGAACTGTTAGTGTATGTATATGGAGGAAGGCCTTAAGTTTGCAACGTTGAACTCGTAGCTGTTCATAGGTCGTTATCGTAATTACCACACGAGTGGGTGTCGGCGTAACGGGTCGGTAAATTTATCGCTTTGCGCTGAATACGATAACAATTAAGTCTAGCATCGTGAGCAATACTTGAATATTTTGAAGTATATTGAAGGTGATTCTAATAATGTTGGACCTCTTAAAATCGAGTAATTTTAGTTTTCTGAAGTCTCATATCTGTTTATGCTACCCACTGTCGCACCTAGGTAAGGTAAATAGCGGGTGTGTAATGTCTTCTTTACTCGTTGTCACTTCTAACTCTGACTTTAGCGTGAACGTGGCTACAGCGTATATTTAGTTACACTGTATAATCTATTTCAACTATTACCTCCAGTCAGAGCTAGTAACGTTTCACTTAGCACTAATCGGTTTCCCTCATTTCCTCCGCGAACAGATTATTCACACAGTCTACTTCGCGTGTAGTCTGGCGAAAGTTTACACAAATATAAATAATTTCTACAAATGGAAGCTAAACCGATGTGTCACTGTCTTGAGAAGTGATCTAAACCGGATGTCAGCCGCCGTATTATAACACTTGAAAGATACAAATATTCATTTCAATACACTATTTGCACATCGAGACGTGCTTTACTACCGGTAATTATATTTTCAATTGAGTTCATGTAACATAATGAATGCACTCCGAATGGTTAATTGTCGGCAGCGTTCCGCCCCCGAACGTGCGTAGCTCGCGGCTTCGCAACTCATCACTTAAGTAAACTTTCGCGAGTACTTATCTACGAGTATGTACGTTCATATCGTTATCTCTCATTCTTGTATTTTTTGTTTTATTTTAATCGGTAGGCGTGACCGACAACGCTCGGCAAGTTCACGGCCAAATTGTTTATTAAGGCAACGTGTTAGCGAGAAACCAGCAAGGTAACTAAATGTTTTATAACATTATAGTAAATAATGAGTTTTTTGTATCTCACTTCATATAAAAGCACCGATTTCCGAAACAAGGTATTCTACTCATATTCGTCCAGGGACGTTTTTTTTTATTTTGAGTTGTCATAATTATTATAACGTTAGTATACATTAATTAACCAAACGTACTGCAGAAATCACGGAAACGTAAAAAAATAGGAACGGGGTCAATTAATATAGTTTGTGCTAGTAAAAATGTAATAAAACCTAATAAAATTATTCTCACCGTGCTTTTATTAACAATAACTGGCAATTACCAGATATTCTTATTAAAAATTGTATGTAGCTACATTGTCTCTTAAAACGGTTTTAACTCCATATACACTCAAACCATTCTGTTATGCTTCACCTATTTGTTTCTTGTAATTTATATTCGCATTTTGCAATTAAACAAGATTATAAACATCTTATTTCAAAACGAGCGAAAATGAAAATTAAAAATCACCGAACTAGAATTAGTTTCAAAGCTAACCATAATAAATTGTACTAGCACAGACAATGTCTCCGAAGAGGGTAACTGAAGTTGACCCCATTTTTTCTATGATTATATAATAAGAAAAATGCTGTTCGCATTGAGTCGCTATATATCACAATCTACGATAGTTTAATCTCATCAGTAAAATTGCATTTGCAACAGATCAAAGCTGTGCACTCGACGTAATATGTCGATACTGCGACAGCAATCGATAATGGATTGTCGGAGTTAGAATTAATGCAATCGATAATAATACAAGACATCAACCTAAATACTTGTCGGTGCAGCTGAATGACTGCACGTATGTCATGCACAATGTTATTGTCCCATTTTAGTAACTACGATTATCGGTATGATCCTTTGTGCGAATATCAATGGCAGTCAAAGTAAAACGTGCGCCCTACTAAAGTAATAATAAAGCGTGTAGTGCAAGCGGCAGATAATACTGATCGACGAGCGGGATCGTGTTCTAAACACTGCTATTTACAGGGTACGGAGGTGCGAAGCGCCATAATAACAGCTTTGTATGAACGTCTACGCTATTATCGTCTCGCCACGAACGAATAGACCACGAACTAAATCCATCGCTCTTGACCCGATAAATAATGATAATATATTGACGGTATATCTTCATAGTCATCATTTTGTGCAGGTTAGGTTACACCGAATATGTCTGAATAAATAAATTTTAACTACACGTTTTATTCAATATCTTTATATTACGTACTTAATTGCTTACATAAAACCTTGATAAATTTAAATTGCCAGATAAATAATGGTCGGTCTAAGATTGAAATTAAAAATAATAATTTCATAATTCATGTCTCCATGAAATTCACTATCTCTAAGTCGATAAGTGTATGTCTGAATAATTACATTCAAAAACGGATTGACATTACATTAGACTGACATCGACTGAGATCGATTTGAGATTTCTAATTTTATTAAAAGCACATTACACTAGCTACGTCTTACATGATTTTATTTGATTAGAAACCTATCCTTTACTATCAATGTAAATATTTTTAAATCTAATATAAAAGTTCTAATGAATAACGAAGTCCGTTGTGAAGAGGTGAGCAAATAGTTTTTGCATGAAGTTATGCTGCAGATTAAAATTGTCTAGTCATCATATGAAAATCTTTCTTATTTTAAATAACACTTTAATTTCGAAAATAAGTTCTTATTTACAGAAACTTAAAACAAACATATGTGTATATATATATATATATATATATATATATATATATATATATATATATATATATATATAAATATGGGTATATTTTTTCAATTACTTTCATTTAAAAACAATTCTACAAACAAACCTGGTATTTTAGGAAAACAAAAAAGAATTATGTTTATTAACATAAATTCTAATTGTCTACTGCTAAAATGTACCTTACTTTCAAAATAATTTTTTGAGAGAAAAAAAGAAAACATTTGTTTTTTAAAACCAACTACTAAAATACTGTCTTGTGAATTAGATAAAACAAAGTTCTATAGCTTTATCTTCCATTTACTACTTTTATCAAACTTATCAAACTGGGGTATATGAGTAATAATACATTTCAAAAACAACAATATATTTTTTTTTTAAATCTGTTTCACTGAGGAGTCTAAAGAAGACCACCTCCACTAAACATTCGTTTGCTTAGAATACTTGTGGGCGGTGTAACTTAATATTATATTGCTACAAAAAAAACATCATATTTCTGCGTACTCATTTTCCACAAAATTAAATGATACGTACATATTATTTTCCTCATACTTTCCCCTTGAATAATTTTTCTCATTTAAAAACGAAAATTGTGTCTCCAACGTTCTAATCGGACAAACCAAATACATTAATTACTATATCTAAAATAGCAATTAACGGAATATTTGATGATACGGAAACGTTAACTACACTTAGCTCTTTGGTGATTTCTTTGAATGATTAGAGTAAACAAATCAATTTTTTTCAACTCTACCAGGACTTCAAAGATAATTCTTTCTTAATATTCTGTATGATCTTTTTATCTTAAATTAGTGTAATGTAAATGAGATAATGAATACAAATTCGCCTTCTTCATAATTTTGCTCAACCTAGATGAATCATACCTGTAGTAATAAGCCTCTTGTTTTGGAACCCTTTCCTAGCTCTAACGATAATGTGTGTATTTATCAGATTTTATGTCTACTTACATCTGTAATGGCGTAATTTATACGCCAACTTTTTAATGTAAGTCTGTGCGTGTATACTTGTTTATTTTTTACTATAAAGAAAGAGCTATATAAATATATATATATATATATATATATATATATATATATATAACACTAAATATATATCATAACACTAAATCGATTGAACTGATTTATATGACAAATTAAATAAATAAAATCCAACAAAATCTGTACAACACTTTGAAACTTGTTACGAGAAGGTTGCAATGATAAGATAATTTACAATCCCCCAAAAAGCTTATTTCCACATGCTATCGAATAGTAATCTGAGAATTAAAAATAAATTGAGATTTTTCTTGAAACGCGCGATAGAATGTTTAAAATATATTGCGAGTATCTCGGATAATAAAATTAATGTCAGAACAGAACGCAATATGATATCCTTTTCATGATTCGCTCCTGACGTAAGGTCGAACGTGAGAATACAGAAGCTTGACCCACATAGCATTTTACTTTTACTTCAGCATCCATGCCTTGTCGTGATTCAAACGTCCCGAGCATTTACGTGAGCACAATAATAACGAATGATACACACCTTCGCCCTCTTGCATCAATCCAGCTTAACACCGTTCGCTCGATTTTGCACATAAAGGCTGTTGTAAACTGAATAACTTCTGTCTCTTGACTTTTGCCATATCATGCTCATATTAAGAAAGATACCAAAATAATAAATATTGTTAGTGAAAGAAAACATTAAATTATAAATTATAATCTTAGTCGTTTATATGGTATACTTGAAGAGACATGGGTTATATCTTTTTAGAAGATGTGAATAATTAGAAGTATCGGTTAAATTAAGAGAAAAGAGTCTGAGTATGACGAATGCGCTATTGAATTAATTGTTTAAACCGTTGAAGCTAAATTAAAATAATGTATGAATATTTGGTAGAAAATATAACAATTTACATAAATATTCAACAGCGTGTGTTGTTAATTATTACGGATTGTCTGTTATAAAACTGTTAATTACAGATTGTTATAAAACCATTATAGCTGCAACAAAATAATGTTCAAAAAAATTGAACGCGACGACTAATTATTAAGCATTTTTTTTATTACAAAATGGGTTGCACAGTTCATTACTCCATAAAACCAACAAGTTTTAACATATAAAATACACATTTAAAACAATTACTTTATTGTCATTTAACCAAGTATAATACCTCATTTTCATTTGCGTATATTAAGCACTTTAATTGAAAGATACTCTAAATGAAATTAAACATCATTGGTTTGTTTTTGTTTTCATAAAGGCAAAATTATAAGGGTTTATTGTTTGGTTTGTTTTTATACTTTATGAAAGTAAATTTAATAATGGAAGATAAAGCATAAGGTTGGACTATAAACGCTTTACGAATAAGGCAACTTGGCTTCCAGCAACAATCAATATCAAATACCGCGTCTCGAAACTGACAAGCGTATTCATGATTAGTTGCTTGATTAAAGTATAATACACCCAACTGATTAGCGACAATTGTTCTAATTCCGACACACCAGTTCGTTTAATGACAGTTACCGCAGCATTATGCAACACTGCTCTCGCCTTCAATCACAACTGACTGCAGGCGTCATTTTCATTTTGTATATAATTTTTTGTTTCAATGGAGTATACCGTATCGGTGCAGCCGCGCGGCTGGCAAACAATGAACCAGATACCCTGTTCAGATACGAAGCTGAACTGGTGATATAAATCAATACCTAGCTTATTAACAGTTTATTCGATTTCATAAACTTCATGGCCTCGGGATAAATTTTATTTGTTTCGTAAATGTTCTATTGAGAGATCCGTTCACGCGTCATACGAGATAGCGTAAAATGGTTTATTCCCGAACTAAAATGAAAGTAAGCGATTCCATCAAATAAATAACGTGTATGTATCAAATTGATGTCGATGTAATCAGTGCAAACTGAATAGTCGACAGTAAGAAAATGTTTTCAAAAGAATAATATAATAGTAAAGTAATTTTTTTACGCCTAGGTAACTAGAATCTTTAAATTCATGAACACACACTGATAAATATTTATACGTCTTTTATTTATGAAAATAAGTAAAATAGTGAATAAACACTATTTTTATATAAAATTACGGTTATTATAGCGTAGTCAATCATTTACGATTTATAATAAATAATAAAGACGCATTTTAGTCATTTTAGTAGTTAAGACAGAAACACAAAATGACAAGATATAGTTCAATTCGGTATTAGAGTTGTGTTGCAAAAACCTACTGGCTTAACAAACATTGGAAGTTAACTGGAATATAAAAGAAATATTTAAAAATATGCAGAATTACAATTTTAGGAAATAATTTAATACGAACTGTCGAGTCGAAAAAGATGAAACTTCAACCTGTCAGTTTTATTCAGTCTCCTTCAAGTCTAAGTTTAAATTTTAAACGACACACACAATTTTAATATTTTCGAGCTTACCGTGTGTGAAACATTTTTACTTACTCAATTGATTAGTAGTGTCGCGTGTTATTAATTGGATTTGGTACTTTTTTTAACATTTAAGATAAAAATGATGCAAATGTCAGTCCAACTTCATTAAAGTATCTCTTACTTTAATGAATAATTAACTTCCTTGAATAAATTATAGTTTTATACATAAATCAGAAGCTGTGTATTAAAGATAGTCGAGACAAAATTAAAAAACAGCGGTGTAGTTATTACTACTTATGTAAATAGTACACCAATCTTGATCACGTTGTAAGTACTTAAAAATATAATAAACTCCTTAGAATCTCATCACTCTAGCGTTCACACTTTATAAACCAGCGGTAAGCTTGTAATGTCGCCCATTCAGTATCTAAGATAATTTTGTACAGCCATTTTTAGTTGACATACAAGATGCAATAGATAGATAACAATTTAGTTTCATTATGCGAATCATAATCCACTAATAGCTAATAAAATGTATTGCGAAGTCGATTTATTGCGATTGGTTAAGTGTGACGAAAGATTGGACTTTTTCATTCCTCCGACACTCGTCAGCAAAACATAATTAAGTTAAATATACTCAAACAACACTATATGTAAGATCGTGATTTTAACTAAAAAATGGCATTTATTCCATTTTTAAAATATAAAATTACAGCTTGGAAACTTATGTGTTTAAGAGTAAAAAAACTCAGACAAGTCCTTGTTGGAACCCCCGTACAATAGAATTCTGTAGTTGTCTATGTTTCTTAAAATTGTTTAAAATCCTTTTAATTTATAATAATTTTAAATCTTTTAGTCTTTTAGTAATAAGCAAATGCCAGTACCAATTTATGTTTAATTCCTTAGGTTATAAATTAGAGGCATTTTTCATATTTTGGTACATGTTTTTAAGATTTTTATCTGAAATATCTACTTGTAAAATATTATGCAATTACCATGAAGCTATGCAAAAATAGCAAGCAGACGAACGGATGGACATGACAAATTTACAAGGGTACCTCGTTTGACGAGGGTACTCTAAAACTACATCGAAAAATATTGCAGATACTTTTAAAAACGTCGGAGCAGCGACATACAAATTATCGTATTAAGTAAATTACAAAATAAATTTTATACGTACTTATTAAAAAACATAGTTCATCTGTTAATTCTAGACTCCAACCTGTAATTAAATGCCCATATAGTTCCAAACCGAACACTGACAGAACGACGCGCGCCAATTGAAAAAAAAACCATAAAAAGCTCACAAATTACTCACTCACACAAGATATGTATATTACCCCGCTGGCATGTGATGCTAATTTACCGTACGGTCGGACCGCGAACTAAAAAAATGGACACGAGTAGACAGACTGACTAGCGGGCGGATGCTTTTGTATTATCGGTGGAACATTACGAACTCTCGGAGGTGGCATCTCGAGTAAAATTTATGCCATTCAAAATAAAAAGTACAACAGTACAACTCTAAAACGTACATATTTTTCTTGACAAAGTGCTTAATATTAAATTTATTATACTACAGTTAAACACTATGTTCATACTTTGTATCAAAAACTAATATTTTCAAAACTTATGAAAAATTTACTTTTTAAGATACAATTAATTAGATTCTCAGCGTTCTTTGGCGTCGTAAAATTTAATAGCAAAAATGTTAACAAGTGAATTACTAATTAATAATATCAAAACAGAATATTAAAAGAAAACCAGTCGGTCTGACACATTAAATTAGGGTTCCGTAACAGATGATGCTTACGAATAGTATTAATTAAATGATCCTTAGTATTCAAACATAGGTATTCAACAAATTTAAACACATGCCGAGGTAGGTGACCTAAAATTGTCTTATTCATAATTTCACTTCAAATCTGTATTTAGGTTTATTAAAAGCGTTGTAAAATATTGAGAAGTGATCAAATTATAAAGCTGTTACATAAAGACGGGCAGATGGACGTGAGGATTTCAGACAGAAACCTTAGAAAACTACGTACCTAATATAAAATAAACCGTCTCGTATTTCTAAAAGTAAATTTATTTAAACATTTTGTTTCCACAAATTGATATCTCTTAATTTCCATACGTTTTCTCAAAAAAACAGTTTGGTGCTTCAACGAAAGGAGTTGCAAACTTTAAAAATTAAATTTTTTTCACAAAGAAGTAAGAATAAGGAAATGACTTTCGCTATATCACTATTATATATATATATATATATATATATATATATATATATATATATATATATATATATATATATATATGATAATAAAAGCAATTTTTTAGAGGTATACAAATATAAAATTAAAGTAAACAGATAAAAAGTAAGATAAGTAATTATAGTAACTATATGCCATTTGTATTTAAATACGATTTCAGGATTATGGGTGCCGCGGCTGGCGATATGGTAGTCCAATTCTCAACCATATGCCTGAAATCGTATTAAAACACAAATGTGGTAAAATTATATATAATTTATACGTAAATTCAATAAAGCCATCGCTATTATCACGATATTCCCCTCTTACAATTATCATGATCTGTTTATTGTTAGATTTTAAAGTCGTATATTTAAAAAACACCCATTATTTGTAAATATATTATAGAACTGTCTTAAATGTTTAAAACTATAAAGTGTCTGTGCGAAGTCTGATGACAATTTATTATAGTAATTCCTTAAATTTTCCTACAATATAAAAGTAACATAATAAATTCGTAATTAAATATATTTCAACAGAGCTCTTTTACAAAACTGATTCGTAATTCTACCGCAATCGTAAATACTGCACTAAAATACCCTGTACCAGAAAGAAATTGAAAATTTTCCTATAATTAAGGAAAAAACGCGCGACGGCAGTGCGTCCTCGAGGAAAATGGAAGCTGTCAGGCGAGCTATGTCCGATAGTTCGGTTCGCGACCTCGCGCGTCTAGCCGCACCCGCCTCCATTTCGATTGACATTTCGTTTGCGTGTTGACATTATCGCAGCAATATTCCGATTGTCAACATGGACTGGTCTTTGTCCGCCTGTGGCTCGGTGGTACGTTTAATTATTAGAATCGTGGAATATTTTTGAATGTTGTAAGATTTTTTGGACTAACATTCTTTTTTCGAACTAAAGTGCGATATAGTAGTTAGATAATACATTATCTGATTACTGGTATAGTAATCAGATAATGTATTATGGACGTTATATACTTACCTGTATGGAAAACATGACATAGATCTTTAGTGTACACTAGAGACTAACTCCAGAGACTGAAGGCCAATTTTAATTAAACGTTCAACGACTCTATATTACAAGAAATTGAAATATAGCGGTTTATTAAGGAATTGTTAAATAATCAGTATTACTGTAAATAAACGTCGCGTCTGTCAACAGGAATGTTACAAGTATTTTGGTAAGAAATATTATTTTTTTTCAATTAATTGATAGATATTTCATAGCAATAGTACATTCATCATTTTTATTTTCAAGCAAATTAACAAGTAAAGGAAGTATTGTAATCATTTAAAATTACAAAACAACCAAAAATTAGAACTCTTTCTTTTTCAAGAAAATCAATTATCGAATCGAATGTGAAATTTAACTAAATTTTATCGTACTACTGTGTTTAAAAGGAAAAAATATAACGATTTAAACTTGTAGTATGCATATTATTTCATTATAAACTAAAATTTATTAAATTATATTTTTATTTATATACGATTATTAGTTACGAAGATTTAAGCTGCCTAAAAGGGACTTATTTGTTTAATCGTGCGCTAAAGAGTAACTCATCTAACATCGTATCGCATCGGATAAAACATAGATCAAAATCAAAAGAGTTTGCCGTCTCAACATCAACAATTTACAACGCCTACAATTTATAATGCCCAAATTGGCTGCATTTGAAATATCTCTGCCATTTACGACTAAGCAATCACAGGTGGAACTTGATACAGTAACTTTTCAGGTGGAACTTGATACGTATCTTTTACAGTAACTTTTTTTTTAAATTTCTAAATTGTAGATATGAAACACAAAAGGGTTTTATCTGCTCTTGGTAGCTTGTGCTGACACTAATTTGCATTAATCCTTATACTACAATACTATAACAATTACATATAACAATCGCTTTACACAATACGTGTTCCAATGTTTTATAAAATTTAAATAAAACAACTTTGTCATTAGCCTCTGTAGACCTGTGACGCCGCACACTCGAAAAAAGCGTACCTCCGTCACTGCGGCTGCCCGGGGGCACGCGACCTGGCGCGGCGAACGACCGTCGTCGTCGCACTACAAATTGCCCCTATTTATAATAATCTACTATTAGGATACTGAGCCGGATCTCGACTCAACACTACTCGCGGCCTTCATTGTCCCACTGCCGCTGCCGACGAAGCCCGCTTATAAGGTAAATACGTACCAGCTCACTTCCATCCGTATGTAAAATTATTGTTTTTTTTATTCTCAGACGGCTCAAAGCAATCGGCGAGCGCTTCGCTTGCAGCGAATAATGTAAGATCGTCTCCCAAAATAGATAACTTGAAGTCATCTAAAAACAATGGTTAATTGAGAAGAATTATTTATGGTTATTAAACCTCATAAATGTAGTTTTTATATTTCATGCGAAAATACTATATGATAATGTACTGAGTCAATTTAATTGGTTTCATCTGGATATCTTAAGAATTTTATGTTCACACATTTTTAATTTTGTAGGTACCTATACATCAAAATACGTCATACCTATACATCAAAATACGTCATAGTACTTTATGTACATTTGTTATCTGTTTACATTATTTACGTTTCTCGTGATATAAATTTACACCAAATCGTTGTTCTGTTATGAGAAAACGGTACATAAATACTGCCTTTTTATTAACCTGTTTTAATTAAAAACATTTTCTTTAAAACTTGCCGACACTTTCGATCTAGATAATATTTATTCATTTTCTTATTTCTGTATATTTATATATTTGGAATATATGAAATATCTTTCATCTAATTGATAAATATAAATTATACGGTTATTAATGACTTTCATCTCTCAAAATAAAGTTCAATCTGCAGATGAAGGAGGATAAAATATCTGTGCGATAGCATATTTTATGGATAAGTCACAGTAATTGTTTAAAATGTAATCAATTTGCTTCAAAAATACAAAACAAAATAACGTGAAATTTAAGTAGATTTGTTATTCCCTATGACATATAATAGTTTAATAGTAATTAAAAGTTATTTGAAAGTAAAAAAAAATAGAATTGCCCATTTTGATGTCGTTCGGTGTTGATGTATTCGAGCACAGATAGGGGGAATGAGGAGGTGAAATAGGCACGCTTAGTACGGGAATATCATAATACATCATAAGATATAATGTCGCGGCGGTACGGCATCGTCATATTCCAGAATAAGTGCTAAAGCGTATGTGTTTTACGCTGGTCTTTTCATTTGAATGTTTAATTTAGGTCTTTTTAATTATATATTTTTGAAGATTTACATATTTATTTCAGTTTTTTTTTAATTTCTTTGTTATTTTGGTAAAGCAGATATAGTTTTTAGTTACATCCATAACAGTAGAATTTTGACATTTAAATACATGTTATTTTAATAATTTGGTACCTAGGGCGTGTAATGTTAATATAGTTTTGGTGGATCGTTTGTTTGGTTTTAATACACGTTAATTTATAGATTTTTTTTCATTTGTAATACAGAAATGGTTTTCATGTTGAAGAGTAGGTAGTAGTTAGATATTTAGTTTTAATACTCATTTTGTTAATATTGTTTTAATTGAAATTCATTTAGTTTGTTGTATAGGGATAGTTTTTAAATTTACTCGATCTCAAGGCCAAACGTTTAACTGTGTGGATGTAGATATATGCAAAAGATGCTTTTCACATAGGCCACTATATATAAAGTTGCACGTTGCAACAACCCTAACCGATGATACTGTTTTTATATTATTATAGTTTTATTAATTGAAATAGAACCAGGAACTATTACTCTTATGAAAGAAAAAATAAACATTCAAAAAACCTTTATTTAAAAACTTTTCTGATTTCACCTGTAGCAAATAGGGGCAAACGGCTCGCGTTTTTTTACAATTTACTTTTCAAGAAACATTATAGATAAGTTAACATCGTTTCTCTTCATTTACATATGTCATCACCTTCTATCGAGGCCATATCATATCCATCGATTCGGACACTGAACTTGTTTTTCCAGTCACAAAAAAATTCTATTTGAGCCGTGCTTTACCGCCTCTTCTAGCTTACCACATCTCACATGTACACATACATATTTTATATATCACTCATTACTACTCTTTATTGATGACGAAAATACTTTACTTAATATTTAAAATCACGGTTTGGTTTTAAATCCACAATTTATCTAATATTCTCATTTCTTATCCTGTAACTCTTTCCAAGTGCATTCCTCCGAGATTTTCTAATATACATATACAACATAAATCCAGCCGTTCGATAAATTTGTCAGTAATTGGTTACGCAGCAGTTAATTACTGAAAAATTTAAATATGAATTGAAATGAAGAAGTTTCAAGTGATACTTTCAGAAATTGCAAACCTTTTTTGCAGTCGTTACAAAAAATATTACCAACGAATTCTCCAAGTGAAAGGTCCGAAAAGTAATCTTTAGTAATTAGATCGTCAAACCTGTGTCAGTGCGTAGGCGCCTATGAATTCATGTTGCCGACTCCGCACATGGTCACCTGACAAAAGGCATTCCTTATGCGTGATTGACATAACGATCAAGTAATAGTCCACATTAAATTTACTAGTACAAAAAGTGTGCCGACGAAAGCCAAACTGCCATGTGCTTAGATGGAATGTCGAGCTCGCCCATATCTGTTTCAAGGTTTATTGAATACGTTTTTACTTTATATTAAACAAATACATATCTATTCGCAATTGGATTTCATATGGTATTTCACACATCATTTACACGTACTAATATCGACTCGCGAACCTCGATAGTTCGCACGTTACATTATTGTCGCTTAAAGTGCTTTGACGGCTGCATTTCGACTTATTTTATTATTCTATTTCTGCTGTAATCTTATAACAGTGGAATATTTAGACGAAACTCTGCCATCTAACTATTTCTAGTTTATTTTCTGCACATATTTTATTTACTTTGACATTACGCTCCGTAACAGCTGTTGACATATCATCTATGAGATAAAACAGTTTAAATACCAAATTCTACCTATTCGCTTCGCCCGTGTAAATTTTAAAGTGAAGCAGGCAAAAACAGATATTTGTATATATGTTTTACTATATATTAACATGTAGCACTGAATGTTTATTACAAAATAAAACAAAGCAAACATCATCCTGCAAAGAATTGCGTTATTTCCCAGATTCAATTTGAGACCGACGTATTAAATTGAATTACGTGAATTTGGTATATATCTAAATTTTAAACTCTAGCCAATACGGCGCGATTGAATAACAGAAATTCAAATACTTTTGAATTTCTGTGGTATCAGTATTCGACGTGAACGAAGTCACGGATATTTACTTCCATACAATACATACATTATTACGTTGCATAAATTGAAGGCTTGGTCAATTTGGGGAAGATATACAAAATATGTTTGGTTACAAAGTTTTATGGTTATGCTTTGCTACAAATATATGTTAAACAAACCCACTTTACCTGCGCCATAATGTTTGGCAGTTTACAAGTGTATTCTTTTAAATTTACGTAAAATCAGGTTTTAAATTTGTAAAATATCTATTAAAAAAAAATTAAAATGAATAGTAGATGTTTTGACTTTCCAAATTATTGTGGGTATTTTTTGTAATACCGAGTGTATATTTTGGTCCATTTTGATGAAAGACCAAATAAATTTTCATTAATTTACCGATTTTCGCACACGATTTTAGCTTTCAGATACAGTATCGGTAGCTTTCGATTGCGCTGTTTATTCGTAAATACAAGTATAATAAAATATTTTGGTAAAAATTTCCACATCTCTCATTAATTGGAAACCGAATTTTTATTTCAACTTTCCCTCATTACACCGCGGTGTACATGCGGAGCCACGAGTTATATTAAGAAATATTCGCGAAATTATGGCCTAGATGCTTATAGATTACATGTGACGTAATCTAATTTCACACGTTAGTGCAGAGGATATCGGAGTAGAAGATGCTAAATATCATAAGGTAAAGACAGCTATGCTAAATATCATTAAATGATAACTAGTTTCATCAATTAAGGTACACAATTAAATAATATTTTTACTAACGTCTTGAATTATGAATACACCGTAAATATTAGCAGCAGTTAACGCAAAGTATTTTCCTTCATATTTAGAGCTGTAATTACATATATTATAAAGAAGAAATTAAAAAAGTAATCGAAACGAAAATATATACTGCACTACCATTTAATAAACATGTTAAGAACGAGCATAACGCGCACTGTAAGGGTTCTGTACACACAGGTGCATGTAAACATTTAAACGCACATAGTATTTCCATTGAACTAATTATATATTTAATATTATTTCTCACCATATAAATGTGTAAATATATTGCATAGTATATTTTTCAGTCATAATAAATGTATATTTTAAAATACAAAATTATTTTTGCTTAAGTTGATTTAAATCATATGTATGGAGTTTCAATGGACTTTATAGACTCAATTATTTGTCATAAATTGGTCAACTATTACTCATAACCTAATAAAGCCTACTTAGCTGTGATCATTTTTGTTATATATATAAATACCTTCAGATATTCAAAATAGCGGTATAGCTGGTAAAGGGCGGGAACACGTAATTCTAACAAAAATTGCCATTTCAAAGTTTAATATTTTCTAAACGGATCCCTGTATCTAAAAAGTATTCATGCCTTAATCAACGGCACTATAAACAATATACGAATAAAAAAAAATCAACCATATTTTACTGTAGCGAAGGTAGACTAGTTCTATTAGAGACTATCTAGACTAGCTAGACTAGTACTTTTTCAAAGGATTCTTTTCATAAATTTATAGACCTTATAAATATATACAAACGTGCCAACCTTTCCTCTTTATAGTAGTAATAGACTGCAAGTAAAACGGCTGTAAAATACAGATGAATAGCTGGAAATGGCGAAGCTATACGTGTTCCTAATTTGGTTACAAAACCCGAAAAAGTACAAAACCGATTGGTCTACAATTTTGGGTATAGAAAAAAATATTTTATGCGAGTAGAAAGCTTGGAACACTACTAATCTGATTTGATACTTCATCTTTTGAAGATCTCCTTAAGGAATTTACAAAATTACCAAGGCGTATCAATACGTGATTATCATATTTGTCTAAGCTTAAAGGTTATATCATATATAGTTGCACTAGTTAATATAATAATGCTACAAAAACATTTTTACTAGTGCCTACGTGAAAAACTGCAACTATACCGTCCCCATGCTCCCCTCGCATCACTAAAAAGTGATGTAATAATACTCACATGCGGATGTGTAATGATCAAAACGCATGATCGTGCGATATAATCGCGCATGGCGCGTCGTGATCAGGTGCCGCATCGCAGCATGTTTGCCGAATATCATTATTCAAACAGTAATAAGCTATTTAACTCTTCCCATGCTGTAATGCCTAGTATTAATAAACTAACGCAACGTTATAACATTTTCGACCTATTGCCGTATACAATTATCTGACACGAGATATATAAAATCAGTATGTACAATAATCATAATTGTAGATCATGACGCCAGAAATATGACTGTCTGTCATACCAGAGACAGCACTCTCGATTATTGGCTAAGAGCTTCTGTAGTTCAAATGAAATAAGCTGAGGTCAATAATGAACGTAAAGGTCTCTAACATGTTTAACATGCAATGGAATATGATATCGTGATACGATAAACCATTCCATATAGAGAAGAAATTGAATAAACTATCGACTTGACAACTGTTAGTTTTATGGTTATTTATTTTACATACTTTATGGTTATTAACGTCAATTTTGTTTCACGTAAATGGTTACTTAGAGCCCTGAATAAATGGTAATAACATGGCGCAATGTCCGGCGAATGAGTGCATGAGTGAGTAGAACCTAGTCGAGCATCTCTAATTTATCACGAGTACGTTTTTCAACATGTGATTTAGCATTAGCATGTAGAAAATAAACTCGATCCTGTTGACCACTCAATTTGTTAGTTAATCGGTTCAATTGTTCACATTAAATATCTATATTAATTGTACATCACTCTGTTAGCTACTCCCAATGAATAAAATGAATAATGCCCTTGACATTCCACCAACAGCTGAGCACCATCTTTTTGACACTTATTTCAGGTTTGGGTACTGAAACTCCTATTTTTCCGACACCCAGCCATTGACGTTTGCGTATATGGTTAACGTATATAACCCACTTCTCGTCGCCAGTTACTAACTGATTCAGCCAGTAGAAGTTACGTTTCAATGTCAATAACTGTTGACAAATATCTACTCTGCACTGAAGGTGATATGATGACAACTCGTGAGGTATCCACACACCGTATTTTGAAACTTTTCCTAATTCGTACAAATGTGTTTCATTAGCTAGTAGCTCATTTACCAATTGACGAGTCGTTAGTCAAAGATTCTCCTCAATTAGCTAATAATAGTAATAGTTGAACGACCAATTCAACAGGACGTCCGGTACGGGGTTCCTCCTTAAGATCGTAGTCCTCATTCCTGAACTTTCTGAAAACTAAAACTAACTAGCCAACCTAATATATATATATATATATATATATATATATATATATATATATATATGTATATGTATATATATGTATATATATATATATATATATATGTATATATATATATATATATATGTGTGTGTGTGTGTGTGTGTGTGTGTGTGTATATATGCATATATTCCATTTCCAAATAGGTCGAAGCCGGCTTTTATATTAATGCATGATTCACATATATTTTAGAAGCGTATTAATTATAAATTAAACACTTATTTATATTATGTATAAAATATTTGGATGAGAAATTAACACGTTTAGAAATTGATTCCCTCAGGATATGAAGAATATAGCCTACATAATTTAGTAACGAGAATGCTCTAGTGACACGCGGTACGTTGTTCGCCGGTAAATATTTACAAAACAAAAATAAAAGAAAATATACAAAACAATTTATATTCAGTTTGAGATAAACGATGCTTTCTTGGAAAGCACAGACACAGAAGATTATTAATATTCCTATTGAGCAATATAAGTAATAATCATGAAAATAAGAACAAGCTAAAAACGATGGAGTCATAAAATAAAAAATCGTTTCTATTAAGTAGAGGTATGTAAAATAAAATAGAAAAAGTAGCAAAATATAGAAGGGAAGTAAGTGAAATATTCTTTTACATTTTCTGTATATCCCCAAAACTTTTAGATCAAACAACATTGCAAGAGAACCGCGAGGCCAACGTGGCAACGGGATTCAACAAAATTGTATGTTAGGTTAAATTAGATATTTGAGTATCACGGCCAGTTTGGTATAACTTATTAGATGTTAATCAATATTGGGTGATTCTAAAAGAACATTTTGCATAACTCATCAACAAGATATACCGAATTCACAAAAGAAGGTTTACATAAGGACCAATAACTCGAAACAACTGTGTAATATGCCTGAAACGACAGCGATATATTATTCTTGTCAAAATCATTAATTGATCAGATACATTCAATGAACTAAATAATGAAGCCGTATCTAGACTATTCTAATTGTGAAATCATTACATTATACGCGTGCGACTGGTCTCCTTGGAGGCAAACCAATGACAGTTACCATCGCATGCGTGCTAGTTTGATGTCTTTTATATGACTGTACCTCGTGCAGGTTGATGCGTAACTACATGATGCTGCATAGAACATACACGTATTAGGTCTTAATTAAAAGTAACAATAATATCGTTCAAAAATTATGCTTTAATGTAAATTAAACTGGACTGTAATGTAAATGACAGGTTTTTGTTATCATTTACAGCACAGTCCAATTTAATTACAAAATGAATTGAACAGCACTGACGAAATACTTAACGTACATGATAGCTATTAGTCAGGGACCGAACCAGAAGCAGAAGAAACAATAAGTTAGCCTTCTACTTCTGCTTCTGAAAGAAAAGTGAAGACTGGGAATCTTTCTCGGTAAAGCTGCAGTCAAAACGGCTCTATTTACAAAACTGGAAGAGGCTAGCTTCTTATGTATAAAAATAGTGTCAATGTAAAAGTTTAAAAAAATAGTATGAATATATTAAAATAAAAATTTGATTTATTTTTTTATTCCAAACAATCTTAATCAAAATCAAAAGAAGAACAGAACATTTACAAAATCTTTATTTAAGTAATAGATATCTTATTTAGTTACGTACATTATATAAAGTTACATAAATGCAGTTACAGTAAATAAACGTAAGCAATATTACATGAATAGTGATAAATGACTGGAAAAAGGTTCTAAGGCTATAAATAAAAATTAGAAAGAAATCTGATATAATCAAGACGCTGCCTTTGATATTTAGGCAATTGAATTATAATATAAACTGTTGCACAACGCATAACTCTGTGAATATATTCGTTATACGTTCGAACGAAATTTAAAAAAATATGAGATTAATGAGAAGAAATAAAATTATTCAACTAAATGTTTCCACTATTGACGTGTCCAGTATGATTACGCTTATTTTTTTATTAATTTTTTTTTATTATTTTCGTTCATCACGATGGTTGTGCCCGTATATCATTTACTAACATATATTTCTATAAATATTTTAATCAATTTTTAATAAATACATGTATTAGTTTGACGAATAAAAATTATATAATTATTACCAGCAATTTTAGAACGTTATAGAAACGTCTTAAATATATCTAATAGGTTATATGAAAGGGTTCGATTTTCGGTTCGGTTAGTAATTGAGTCTCGGTGAATGAAGTACAAGAAATGTGGAGCGTACTTTTGCTGTATGTATACCACGCATTCCTTTACGACACTGCCAAGTACTTATTCCAAAAATACAGAGAAGAAAATTTTAATATTTCCCAATAATCTTAATCTAGGGAGACTTCCTACATTAAATCTAGAAAATTTAAAAAGCCCTAATGACGAATATGACGGACTAAGTTCAAATTATCTATCATAGCCAGTGTGGCTATGATATGCATCTTGACATGCTTTCAAATGCAATAGGAAAATAAATTTATGAATTGGGGGAAAATGAAAATATTCGGAACTCGAGCTTACACTGATGAAATGAAATGGCGGTTGTGTTAGTTGCCAACCTAATGTTGAAATTTACAAGTAATTCTTATGGAGTTGTGGATTACGCGTATAAATAGCAGAAACACCACTAGAAGAAATAAATAATTCTTAACCATTAAAATAATATTGAAATCTGACAGAATATATTGTCATATTAAATGAATTATAAAAGGAAAAATATTTCAACAAATTAATCTTTGCGTTTTCAAGAAAACAAAATATATACTTTTTACCATTTCTCGCTCCTAACGAAAATTCACCATCTGTATGAACAATTTCATTTAGTGACCTTGACGATACAGAAAGGAGATTTCGTAGTTCTCTGTGGCTCTACCAGATGATGAACTGAAGGGCCTGTTGAGGGTGCAGGATCTTGACTCGTAGTCAACACCATCGTGAGAAAGCACGATACGATGATCAATAGTCGCCTGCAGGATCATTCACATCCAGTAGTTTAAATTAGTAAGAAACCTCTTTGTAGATTTCCAAAATAAAAAGATCAGGATCAGTGATCACTCTTTGTTTTTTTCTTAATCATATAGATTGATTGTCTTAAATACCTGGGTTACAGAACTTTCTCGAAATAATCCATACTATCTTTGTCGCACGAATCGGAAACGCTTCCGTAATTATTTATGACCTTTAACACCTTCAACTGAACACAAAAATCTTTCAATTATTTATCAAACTTTATTTTAGCAAAAATTCAAAACTGAATCTTGCAACAGCGAAAATGTAAACTTGCGATTCTTGCTGTTAAGAAAATCTAAAGAAAACTTCTTCTGCAAAGATGTATGGTTAATATCCTCGTCGCTTCAAGAGATTAACCAGAACATTAACTTGTACAATTAATATCCTCGCACTTTGACTCCTCATTTACACTCGCGCGCGAGCCACGAGACGAACCACGAGACGCGTATAAACAGTGCGAGACACATGTATAAACGATGGGCTCGAAGTTCTTCTTGAAGAGAAACTCGTTTCACGAGAAACGAGACGAGCCGCGAGTCGCGAGTGTAATTGAGGCATAAGAAAGAGTTCAAAAGAAATTTGATGTGCTCTTGTAAAAAACTTCAAAGGCACTAACGAAAAAATTTAACAAAAGCAAGTGCAAATAACAAAAGGCAATTTTCAAAATAAAACGAAATTGAACAGATATTATTTCGAGAAAGTTCTATATCTTACAAAAAATATTGTGTATTTATTTAAATTCAATTTAATAGTATTGGCACTGAAACATTGAAAGCCATGTGAAAAAACATTAAATTTTTTAAATTCTTTATTTGATTAACGCCCTCTATGGGCTGCTTACTATAAATAACAAATCATATTAAATTATTAATCCTTTGACAAACGTCAAGTCTTAAAATGTCATTTATCATACAGATGGCGGTAAAATTATATTTAAAAAATTTTATTAATATTTCAAATAAATAATTATAATAAAAAAATTATTTTATAATCCTTAAATTATCACAATTTTCATCCATATGATATTTAATATAAAGCCATTCTCCGCTCGCTTAACTTTCAAAAAAAATATCAATTTTTATTTAAATAAATACGAAATAACTTAAATAATTTATTATATAATAAGTAATATTAATTTGTTTATGGAAGAATAAAATTACCAAATGGTTAATATTTGTCAACCTATAAAATGCTGTTTACATCTTTAATCAGTATAATGTAAATATATTGCAGTAGTTTATTTACTTTTCCAAGTTATTCATCCAAGAGAACTTCACTAGAGTAAGCTTAACCAGGGTGAATTGAATATTTCGTCACAAGTACTAGATGTACTACAACTTGTAGGATGGGATAAAAATTTACTTACAGAAAATATAGTATTCTCCAATAAGCAGTATCGACCTGAATACTACGCAAATATATTGACCATCTTACAAATTAAAAGTATCAAAAACATATTTACCTTACAATGACCTTATGCAGATTTTAAAACATTACACACTCTAACTGTGGCAACTTTACAATGCAGTGTAGTTTCAACGTAACTTTGTCATTAGAAATATTTTTGCCAAACTTTGTACCAAAATTCCTTAGAATGTGAATTGATCGTGAGTTCTTAATCGACATCGATACCTATAAGCCACATATTTTTGCGCTATACAGCTGTATTTCTTTGTTCCACTGACGTCTTTATACTTTCTTTTCGTACTAAAATAGAACTTTATACATTTTTAACCAAGTAAATTACGAACATACACATAATTTAACGCTGAATACTTTACTGCGCAACGACTGTTTTTATTGTTAAGTCGATCAAGTACGTTTGTGGTCAGTTCGTTGTAAGGTCTGGCGAACCCGATTCGACCACGTATGGAGAACTGTTGCAACGGCACGGAGTCACGCTCGCACGAAATGCTCGTTGTCACTTGGGTATGTTGCGGTCACCGCAAGAATATTAGGCAATCGATGACTCCGTTACGACTAGTGAGGATGACGTTAGTGAAACCTATGCACTGTTCTCAAGTATTACGGATTAGTCGAAATATGAAGATTATAAACGCGGCTGAAATTTTCAATTGATGATTAAAGTTTATACATTACTGCCGGCCCAATATTTTACCTTCTCTCGTTATCAAAAGTACTGGGGTAAAAGTTGCAAAAAATATTTTTTTCCAGTCATTGATCTTAATTCGAGAGTTTGCCAGCCTTTAGAACGTGCGAAGTACGTGAATTAAGATAACCTCAGTTACTAAATTTCTTTAGTTCCAATATTACGTTGAGGTCGCGATTATTATATCTTATTGTATAAATCTTCTGCATACAGTGAAGACAAGAAATTAGTCGGAATATTATGTCGTTGCTCCTGATTTATAAACGTGATGTTTAATTAATCACCAAGGTTTAAATAACCAATCGCGATTAAATCTGGAGTCTATGCAAAAAAAATAATATGATTTCAAAATTAAATTTGACGTAACTGAAAATTATTGGGATACGATAAATGAAATGGATTCCTAGGATTAACAATTGAAGATTAACTTTAAATTGAAAAAAAAAATTAAGTAATAGGAAGAAGAATATTGTCCAGCTACCCTAGAAAGATATTATGGTGGAAAGAAGCATATTTAAGAAGATAAAAAAATATAATATTACACAATCAATATTGCCCCTTTCCATCATATAATGGTAGACAAACTTTTTGCTGTTGGTAGACAAACTTTTTTTAGTTGCTTCAGGTGTAAATAAACATTTGGAAATATCAAAACCATTAGCCGCGCTCTCTAAAATCCATTAAATTGTTAGGAATCTTCTTTTTCTCATATACATATAAAACTTCTTATGATTTTTTCTAATACATTCCACTATAGAAAGAATATAATTATTAATATCTATGTAATACTATGCTGAATAAAAGATTTCGTTTTACTCTCCGAGATACAAAGCTGTTTGAATCAAGAAGAATTAAAATATCTTAATAATAATACCATTACTGCAAAATAAATAGTAGGAATACTTATTAATTTAACTCTTTTATCATTTTTAGAATTTACTTTTTGTACTATATATTTACAATAAAATTTAGGATAATTATAAAAATAAGTTCAAATCTAATACGATTGCTACATTAAAAAACTTTTCTTTCGTCGATTGAAGAAATTATAATCAATGGCATTTCAAATATCTATATCAACATCCATATCGTTATTTTCTTGTTGCAGATTTCAAGCAATGTTCATTTTATAACGGATAAAAAAATCCAATTACAATATCTTTTTAAGGTCTTTATTATATTTCAATATTACCTATTCTTAACAATGTAAATAATATTGTATTTTAAGGGAGTTCAAAAAGGACCGACGAAGGGAAAAGGCTGGAAGTGATTTATTTTTATTTATATTTACCGAATTATTTGTATTTATTGTGAAATAAATAAAGAATGATTGCATCACGGTATAAACGATAAATAAAAACTTATTACAATATTTTTACGGTCAAAACCAAATTTGTCAATTTTCTTGGAATTTCAATTTCTGTACATGTTCGTTTATACAATTATTCACATCATCATTCAGTTAATTTGGCCGCTTTATCGATGAGAATCTATTAAATGAAATATCTACTATAATTTTGAATCATCACGTTCAATATACCCTATTTTTAAAATCAGAAGCTACGTATTCCAAAACATGAAGATGAAGTTTGGAATGTCTACGCAAGAACGCCCACACTGACCGAGCAGTCTTCGTTCATTATGAGAGCAAGGCCGAAACGCGCGAAAGGATGCTCACACGCCGTAACTTTACAATATAACGCACAATTATTTCAGGTTAAGTTAATATCTTTAGTTTAGAACAAGAGTTTAAACTAAAGTTATTTTAGTAACCTTTATTTAAGTAAACGCAAGAAGCTTTCATCGTCGAACCTGATTGGTTCTGTATATTAGATAAGCCTCAAGGTGTGAATGAGAGAACTTTAAATGTTAAGTAACTACTTTTATTTTCTTAGCGTTTAGTTTATATTTATCTAAATGTAATTATATTATGTTCTGTTTTCAGCAACGTAATTACGATAATGCATAGGTACCTAAGATCTCCATTTTATGATATTGAAGACGAAAAGTCTAAATGAAAATTTATTATTGAGGCTCTCCATCTATCCGTCCTTCAATATATCAAAAGCTTCAACAAAACCTAACTTCTATATAAAATCAGAAAGAATTTGAAATTTACACATAATATGTATTTTCTTGACCAAAAACCGAAAATCGTATTTAAAATTAGGTATAATACCTTTGCAATAAATTTTTAGACCCTTTTATTACCAAATCCATTTTATAATTCATTCATTTTGTACTTCAATATCTAGACACCTATAATTCTTAGTCTACATGGTAATATGCTGTATTTAAAAACTAAAAGCCAAGATTACGTTAACTTATAATAGTTTGTACTTTATGAGTAACACGAAAATAAGTTTTTTAGTTATACAACCTTCTATGCGCACTTGCTCAGATTTATTATAAAAAGTGTATAAAAATCTTTTCTAATGGGTAAGTCAATTGGAAGTGATTTTTTGTGTTTTGAATGTAACGTGAATCTATCGGTTAATATTACTTTAACTGATTTTTAATGTCGAATACATTTACTAATTACTTATTTAAGATTTCAGTGGGTGGATTTCTTATATATGTTAATAAATAATATATATTTAAAATAGCGTATTGATAAGCCTCACAAGAAATACCATCCTTGTTGGCTACGTTGCCTAAATGCCCTACGGTAGATCGAGAAAATTAACGTACATAGATATATCTTAGATTTGTACTGAAAATAAAAACTTAACTGTAACATACCGCTTTATTCTCACAATCACGGAAATGCTTTCGTTGACTGATTCCTAAGATGTTTTCATCTCAATACAATTAAGGTGGAATTGAACTTTCTTCTCGTATGTGAAAGAAATTGGCGCAATGAAATTCAATTAAAATAAACATAGTAAATTAGAAGTACATGCGACGCCTAATAAAATATAATTAATATATTGAAAAGAAGTTATTCTTAGTAAAAATGTTTTTTCTTTTTTATTTACATGAATAGCTTTTATTTTAAACGTTATATGCTCACCGTGGCATTTCTAACTAATTTAAATGTTGAAAGAATTGGATTAATGCTACTGAATTTTTAATAATCTCGTTTCATTCGTGGCACAATCAACAATAACTCGCCAACATGTTGGGGCAAATTATTGAATTCCTCCTTCTCTAATATATAATTTATAGATATAATTCAGTTGTTATAATTAACCTGAAGAAATATATAAACGTAAAGGTATTTTATAAAGGACCTTAATGAGACAGATAAAGCAGTGCTTTACTTCTGAAGAGATAAATAAATTGCAACTAATTGTATTCTGTTTCACAAATTTCTATAGTAGATATTCCATAATGTGTATAATTGATAGTTTTTTTTAAGAACAATCATATAACTTAAGTTAAAAGTTAGTCAAAATGGATACAACTAGCTTAATTGATTACGCGTACCGTCGCCTCTGTGGCGTCACAGGTATGCATATGTTCTCTTACTTTCAATATGTCGGTTGTATTCCGTTGTTAAAAATTAAATCTTTGGTATTAAATCAAGAATGAATAATGACACAAAAGCATGAGTAAATAGAATAAGGTACCATATCATTTAGAAGACAATGCTACGAATAGTAGCAATAATAAATAAAACGGTTGCAAGATTAATTAAATACAAAATTATATTAAATTGGACAGCACATATGTATACATGAACAAAACATTGATGCTGAAAGACATGACATATATAAATTACAAGTAATAGATAAAATAATGAATCAAAATAGTTTACATAAAAATGTAAATGAAATAAATAAAACTGTAATATTGTCTTCCAGTTTTACGGTCGTCAAACCATATGATGGTGAGTAAGGTGAAACAAAGTAAATGAAAAAGATATATATCGTGCGATAGAAAGAACTGACGTACATGTCACATAAGGGTAATTCTAAACAAAACTAGAACATTTACGAAAATCTTTTTTTTTCTATTAATTAATAATTACATTATCTAATTCATTTTTTTTACAAAATAAAAAATGTTGATATTTCTTCTGACCCACAGAGGGATGGTTATGGTATTACCTGTTTGTTCACGTACGACCATATACCAGCTCAGTGAGATAAAGAAAAAATACATCGAACATGCCTCTTCTTAATCATCTTATGTGGTCAGAATTTCTTTCACTATTTCTCCAAATTAATATCCTATGCATTTGGAACGTTACTGACTGTACTATATTTTTTAAGCCATACAGAGGATCTTTTCAAATAAAAATATCTATAATTATTGATATTCCTCTTCATCGCAATTGTGACAGCCTATTAGTTTTCCACTTTCGGACGTAGGTCTCATCCAGTTTCCCTATTGTTACTAATCCCGAGGTCTTAAGATTCAACCTAATCCTACATACTTGCGGGTCTTTCATCTGTTCAGTGGTCCTCCACGAGGCCTGGTGTGAGTACAATAAATATAAACATAGTATCCTTATCCATCGGTCATTGTCCATTTGAGCAATTAGACCCGTCCAGCTCCACTTGCCATTAGGGTTATTATATCTATTACTCTAACCTAACCCTTATATTATGAAGTTCAAAACGCCCGTAAATTGCAGATTATGACACATTAATGAATAATGATTATGTTTAGTCATAAGAAAAATGAAGTTTATTTATGTTTTACAAAACGAAACAAAAACAAAACCCCTCGTGCGAAGATTGAACTTTCACATGAAAGGTTTTATCCACACTAATTGACAATCAAGTTTATAGTATAGAATACGTTTATATGAGATATTTACACTTATAAATTACTTGAAATTTTGGAATGATATGATTCTGGGACTATTTTCAAACCGTAAAATATTACTTCGCCTCTTGTAGCGATATATTTTAGAAGTAAAATATTGGGTAATGTCGAGATTAATAAAAAAGACGTGCAAAACATAAAAGTACCTAAATAATTAGTTATTCTTCAAAAAGTCCCGAATACGTATTCTTCAAGAAGTCCTCACAATCTATAAAATTTAGAAGCTTCTACCTCTAACAATTCAAAAGATACAACCTGGGGTCAGACAGATAAAGAGACGAATATTATGGATTACACTAATATAATTCTGTTAAACTAAAACAAATGGTGGATCTAGAATTAAATGAAGCATTCACGAATCGTAGAAAAAGAAGACTTTTATTTTCTTAGTGCATCCCTGTCTTGGAAACAAAAATTCATATTATATGTCGGAAAGAAAGTCAATAGTTCCGTGGCAAGGCTCAGTCGAGCATATATCAAATGTACCGTGGGTGGAACAACACGGAACAAATCAGCAAGGCCGTCATACGATGGTATGTTTAATTTCGTTATTGAGCCACGTCTTACGACATTTACGTTCATATTTGATATGCGATGAAAAATGTATATACTGTGACATAATAAAACATTAAAACAAATATAGATCACTACGAAGAAGTTATCAAATGTTTAATGTTCCCTCGAATTTTAGAGTATATAGCTGCATGTATAATAAGAGCAATTTATATGCATTAAATACGAATAAATTACATTTTTCATTATAGAAAAACCTACTACGGACATAGTAACTAATTATTCTAGTACACTAGCCAAATAATTTGTTAGTACTTTTGTCATTTCTTTTTTTAATTTATTTAAATTGCGTAAATGCAACACCTGACAAAATAAGAATAACAGAAATAAAACAATTAATAATGGTTGAATAAATTAAATAGGGATGTAAAAGAATTTTTCGAAAAAAATTATAAATATAATTATAAACATCATAATAAAATATCATAACATGACAAAATATATTTCGATCGAACGAATCACGATTCGTTGTAAAAAATTAAAGATAAGATTCGAAAAGTGAAACTTGCATTGCATTAATTGAGCCCAATGATAGAAAAAGAAATACTAAAAATAAATTTTAAGTTATTTTAACATATGCAAACTTAAATAGGTAAAATTTTCGGTTATATTATTTCAGTTTTTTCAAATACATAATAGCCAAATATTTCATGCCTTATAGCAGATATTGTCTCCATAAATCAGTAAACGTCATCATATGTTCTAAACGGTTTTAAATCACATATGAACGGTAGACAGTCATGTTATTTAATACCAACATGACCTCGCATACTCAACTCTCCGAGTGAGTTTACCGAGAGGACTCCTTTACTTTGGTAGATCAAGGTGTATTTGCATTTCCGGTGGAGCCGTCACGTCGGATTGCGTATTTAAAAAATATTATAATTAGACAATCAACATATACTGTTGCACTAAGGGTGACGAATGTCTGGACAATCAGTTGCGTTTCTTACTTTATTTCTTTTTTACTTGTCTGCAGTGTAAGACAAAGACTGGTATTGTTTTTCAGTCTTGTATATGTATATTATTTTCTTGATATAAATGTAGAGATAAATCCATAAATGAGATACAAGGATATTACAGAAATTGAGAACATAAACCTATTCGTTATCCTCTAGCAAATATATTCCGTATTTTAAAATTTAGAAAAATATTTGTAACACATTGAGGAATATCAACAGACTGAATACATAATTATAAAATATTGAGCGTAGCGTGAAATCAAATAAAATAAACCAATAATATGGAAAACATAATTTTGTGACACATAATAAATAAAGGAGAGAAGAAACGTGTTCGTTGTGAACATAGTGTAATTATTGTACAATTGCATGGTCTAAACTCGGTCTAATATTTATATTTGGTGCCGTTAAAATTAATCCCTTCAATAAAATAGAACCAACATTTCTTCTTGTTGACAATAAATTAATGTTAATTTGAAATAATCTTATGCACAAATACCTCGTTTATGTTTTTATTTGTAAAATTTGATATTATAGGTAACATTATTTACATTAATGTAACTAAAAATAGGATATTTCAGTATTTGGTACTATACACAGGAAAAAATAAGAGGGCCCCCCTTGCGTTTTATTTCTATTTAAATAAAATAACAAGAAGAGGAATTAATTATTATAAAATGTGTAGAAATTATAATTATCTTAATTCGTACAAGCTTGTTTTCTCTTTTAATGACACGAAGGCTTTGCCTGCTGTGTTTTTTATGGCGAGTATCCGTCACTTAGTTACATATATCTTCTGCAAAGAACACGCTTAAATCACTGTGCAAGGTAAGAACACGAACTCTGTTCATAGGCCATTCTTATTTAAACGGTTATACAAAAAGCCTACAACTCGTTTCGCTATTCATTTTTTTTATATTTATAATACTTATGGGAAACAACTCCACTAAACTATAGTAAGGTAAAAAATATAGGTATTTATATTCAAGAAGAGCTAAAAACATCTTCTATATTCTGCGTATCACTGCAAAAAACAGTAATTTGACTTAATTTTTAAAGATTACTAAATCATGCAAAATGCGAAGAAACAAAACAAAGCTGGCTACAACTGATGTTACGACTGCCCATTCTACCTATAACGTTATAATCGATAAAACAAAACTATAAAATTAACTAAATTGATTTTATCTAGAAGAAAAGATTTAATTAACTACTTCGTTTCTCAATTGTTAAGACTATTATTGCAGAACTCATTTTCAACTATGAAATGCATATTGCTATTAATTACCACATTACATCCTAAGATGACAAATTTTGTAAGTATAACATAAGTACACAAGGCTGAATTTGATGGTGTATTTTATCTATTTAACCATTGAAGAAAACCCGAATTGTTGTCATATTATTATTTTGAAAAGACGGAAGTTTTGTTTATTTGTTTGTTTTTAGGGTTTAGAACAAAAATGGTTACCTTCTACTATCTTATATTTTTAGAATACGTGAGTAATGAGCGAAAGCACTCAAAATGTGTTGAGTGTATTCAAAATGTGTAAAGTGTAACTTTTAAGCCATTACGGCGATATTAAAATAATGTATGAAAATCTATATAAAAGTTCAAACGCATATATTGCTCATTATTACAAATCGTCCGTAAGGACCCATTTCGTATTGCAAAATCGGACCACAGTGATTAACATTATTTTTATGTGACTAAACCGTCATAGTACATCAAAATAAGGTTTGAAAGAATTATAGATAAAAATGAAGCTAAAAACAAAATTATAGTAAAAAACTGAAAAAACAGGCTTTTGTAGCAACATGAACTAAACAATAAAAAGTGATCTATAAATATAAAGATTTTTATTAAAAACTGAAGGATGTCTCAAAACTCGATATAACTTAATTTGAATAAACTTAAGATAAGACGAAAACGACTGACCAAACAATTTACTTTGCTGTAAAAACTGAAAAACTAAAAACATCAGATGTCACAATTTTGTATCGCTATCTATTTTTAAAGGTAGTCATTATGAAACTATGAAGTGAGAGAACCTCACGCTTTTTTTACAATAAAGTTTTGATCAATCACTTTATTCCTATTTAAAGGTAGTCATTATGAAACTATGAAGTGAGAGAACCTCACGCTTTTTTTTACAATAAAGTTTTGATCAATCACTTTATTCCTATTTAAAGGTAGTCATTATGAAACTATGAAGTGAGAGAACCTCACGCTTTTTTTTACAATAAAGTTTTGATCAATCACTTTATTCCTATTTAAAGGTAGTCATTATGAAACTATGAAGTGAGAGAACCTCACGCTTTTTTTACAATAAAGTTTTGATCAATCACTTTATTCCTATTTAAAGGTAGTCTTTATGAAACTATGAAGTGAGAGAACCTCACGCTTTTTTTTACAATAAAGTTTTGATCAATCACTTTATTCCTATTTAAAGGTAGTCATTATGAAACTATGAAGTGAGAGAACCTCACGCTTTTTTTTACAATAAAGTTTTGATCAATCACTTTATTCCTATTTTAAACTTATTCAAAAAATTACTTTGAACTATGACGGTTCTGTAGATATTTTGGTCCATACAACCGTTTAAGGGTAAACAAAAAGTTTGTTTACTTAGGTCGACAGTTGATATTTGACAGATCTTTACAAAGTGATTCTGTGTGTGTGTTATTTCACTCTAAATGTAACAAAACACATATTATTTAACTTTTTTATATCTGTAGAAATGTCATTTATTCTCATTCCAATTTCTAATTTCACGCGGTCAAAGCCCCAGATAACAGCTAATTACAAATATATTTTTTCAGTTAATTCAAAAAATTATTTAATATTGCCATTTTATGGTCTCAGTTATGTTAATATGTCAATAAATCAACTATAGGATTATCTCTTTGTAATGTTTTTATATTTACATGCATATCAAAATATTAACCAAAATAAACAAGAAAGCCTTTAATATGCAGAAATTTCATTCGTTACACCATTCTCCACAATGGAGATAAAATCCTATGCCTAGGTTGTAGCACTTATAAACCAATATTACTTCAAGTCAATCGAATAAATAATAAGGAAGATACCTTTCGGCTATAATTTCTTAGTAAATTGAAAATTCATTCGTACAAAGTAAATTAAATTTATTGTAAATAGATATGTGGAAATCAAAATATAACACTTGTTGTTAATAGCCTTAAAATTAATTATCTTGTTAGCCATTACCAGATAAGTCGTTATAATGTTTTCACAAAAGTACATACTTGATATTTTGAAAATGATATAAACATAATGCAAAAGATATATATGGTAAAAACATAATGCAAAAGAATTTAAATAGTTCTAAGGATAATCGCAAGAGCTTGTAGCTTCACATCGATGATTAGCCATCGCTAGCAATCGATAAACAACGATGTGCACCTATGTATAGCGCGAGATACGCACGCAAGCAGTATTTCGACGAGTACTGTCAGTTCCACAGTGCGACATAAAGAAGGAAGACTTGATACATTTCTGCATATATATCCAGCGCAATCCAATAATAGCTAGTTAGATGGCGATATCTTACGATAAACATAACGTTATTTCCTTGCGGTCTACATGTTCGGTGAACACATATAAGCTATATTTAAATTCTCGTCTTGCCTCGTCTTTCACATTCTAACCCATGGACAATCGGCCTTAATCAATACTGTCTGTCTCAAATATCACAAATATATCGATCTGCTTCATAAATCAAATCATTAGGTTTACTTTGAAAAGGTACAAAGAATACAAAGAAAAACTTCCTCTATATTTTGTAAACCTAGAACAGAGACCTAATAATAAAGATGTATTTAATATCAAACATATCAGCCAAGTTAAAGTTACAATAGAGGCACCATACAAAAAAAAGGAAGTTTTGCAATGCAAACGGTGCCAAAGATTTGGGCACTCCAAAAATCAATGTTTCCGCCCCTTCAGATGTGTAAAATGCGGAAACGACCATCCGACGACTTCATGCACTAAACCTCCAGAGATAAACGCCCTATGTGTAAACTGTCAAGGTAACCATCCGGCAAGTTACAGAGGATGTCAGAAATATAAAGAATACAAAGAGCGTATTTTCAAAATCAAAACAAAACCAGACAAGGGTAAACCAACACCCTCAGAAGATGTCCCAATATCATCGCAAACCATTACAAATAACACCAAAGTACAGCACTCGAGAAGTTATTCAGATGCACTTAAAACTAAATTCAAAGACCGTATGGAGCAAACAACTAATCTGCAGTCAAGTAACACTCCACCTAACACAACAACAGACAACAGCCAAATCAGCAATTTATTGGACCTAATGTTTAATAGATTTCAAGAAATCATGAAAAACATGATGGACAGCATGATGGACCGGATGGTTCAACTAATCACAGGTCTGGCCACACAGAGGGCTTAAATATGCGTATACTCACTTGGAACGCCAACGGAATTACTGAGAAACGTCAGGAACTTGAGCTATTTATGATATCGGAGAATATAGATGTGGCCTTGATATCCGAAACAAGACTAACCCAGCGTTCCCACGTGAAAATGAAATACTATACGATCTATAGGACCGATCACCCTTCTGGCAGATCTCACGGTGGCACTGCAGTTATACTAAAGAACAACATTAAACATTATACTCTTAACCCTTACAAAACCGATAAGATACAAGCAAGCATAATAAAAGTCATCCTTAAAAACTCAGAGACAACCTTAGCCGCTGTGTACTGTCCACCAAGACACTCAATTACTGCTGATGAATTTAAGCAATTCTTCGAAGAGCTTGGTCCGACATTTATCTGTGGAGGGGATTGGAACTCCAAGCATAAGTTCTGGGGCTCAAGACTGATCAATCCAAAGGGTAGACAACTATATAAAGCTACATCAGATCTTAATTTAGAATGTATTTCGCATGGAGAGCCAACCTATTGGCCTACGGATTTCCATAAAACACCTGATTTACTAGATTTTTATATAACAAAAAACATCGGTCGAAATTATACAAATGTTGAGAAGTGCGACGATCTATCGTCAGATCACTCTCCAGTCATCCTTACTTTGAGCAAAGTAGCTATTTATTCGAAAACACCTACCGGAATTTACAATAAAAAAACAAATTGGGACACATTCAAAGAAATATTTTCCTCCCACATTGACCTCAATGTCAAATTAAAAACAGAAGAAGACATAGAAAAAAGTATAGAAAAATTCAACTCCATAATCCACCTAGCAGCCAAAGAATCAACCTCAACAAGCAAAATAAATAAAATGACAAACAAAGAATATCCTAAGAACATAATGAAGAAAGTATTGGAAAGACGTAGATTAAGGAAAGAATGGCATAGATCTAGGTATCCCTCAGATAAAACAATCCTGAGCAGAGCGACTGAGGAACTCAAGAAAATGATTAATGAGCATGAAAACTTAAACTTTCAAAATTATCTAGCCCACCTCACGCCTTACCAGGATAGTAATTACTCGCTTTGGCGTGCTTCTAAGAATCTTAAGCGACCGAAAGAACACATGCCACCTATAAGAAGAGATAACTGTTGGGCCAGATCGGACCACGAGAAGGCAACAACTTTTGCAGAACACCTCAAAGACGTCTTTACGCCTTTACCGAGCAGCAACCTGGAAAAAGACAAAGAAATAACAGACTTCTTAAACTCTCCAGGCCAATTATGTCTTCCATTAAAACCAGTGAGTCCCAGAGAAGTTAATAGACAAATTAAATCTCTCCCGGTCAGAAAAGCTCCCGGTTATGACCAAATAGATACCACTCTCTTAACTAACCTACCAAAAAAGGGATTAATGTACCTGGTAGTACTATTCAACGCATGTCTGAGACTCTGTCATTTCCCCTGCCAATGGAAGCTTGCCCAGGTCGTAATGATCTTGAAACCTGGTAAAGAAGCAGCTGAAGTTGTATCATACAGGCCAATCAGTTTACTCCCTCTGGCCGGCAAACTTTTCGAAAAAATAATCCTGAGTCGATTGCAACCCAAACTGAATGAAATAATTCCCGACCATCAATTTGGCTTCAGGCAAAAACATGGCACAATCGAACAAGTTCATAGATTAACAAACACAATTAACGAAGCCTTAGAGAACAAAGACTACTGCTCCGCTGTTTTTCTTGATATAAGTCAGGCCTTCGATAAGGTCTGGCACATGGGCCTCTTATACAAAATAAAGAAGCATCTACCGTACTCATTTTATCTACTTCTAAAAAGGTACTTAGATAAAAGATGCTTTGAAGTAAAAGTCAACACTGAAACGTCAGAACTATACGAAATCCACTCGGGTGTCCCTCAGGGCAGTATCCTCGGACCCGTATTGTATCTGATCTACACTGCGGATATTCCTAAAAATGTTGACACAGTAATGGCCACCTATGCAGATGATACTGCTATACTGTCCGTACATTCAGAGCAATAACCGCGTCTATATTTCTTAAAAAACACCTTACTGAAGTTGAAGCGTGGCTTGCAGAATGGAGAATAAAAGCGAATAACAGTAAATCCGTTCACGTAACATTCAGTCTCAGAAAAGGAGATTGCCCAGCAATTACTTTAAACGGGCAACAGATACCGCACCCAGATACTGCTAAATACCTCGGCATGCACTTGGATCGACGATTGACGTAGCAAAAACACATCTGGAATAAACGTAAACAATTAGATACAAAATTGCGAAGCTTGTCCTGCCTCATCGGGAAAAAATCACAACTATCTAATGAAAGCAAAATGGCTGTCTACAAAACAATATTAAAGCCAGTGTGGACATACGGGATCGAGCTGTGGGGTACAGCATCTAACAGTAACATCGAGATCTTGGAAAGATTTCAAACCAAGACAATGAGATATATGTTCCAAATCCCAAACTGTATAAGTAACAAATACATACTCCGAGATTTGAACCTAACAACTGTGAAACAGGAAATAGCCACCAGAAGTCTTAAATACCAGACCAAGCTATCCGAACATGTGAATGTGCTGGCTATCAAACTATCAGGAGATGGCAGTGTTAAACACTCACGACTAAGAAGGAACAGTATTCCAACCCTTCATAGCAGATTTCTAAACCCAAAGTGAGAGAGATCGATGGATTCTCCTCACAGCTAAATTACATACGCAGACTGTAGTCACCAATAATAACAGCTAAATGTGAAAAACAGATTGCTGTGCTAAGCAGAATACAAAAAAAAAAAAAGAAAAAAAAAACTTTGAAAAGGTATCGCGACTACATAACTGATACATACTTATGTATAGGTATATGTATATATACACATTTGATATGCGAGCCAATAACCCTATGCTATTTCAGTCATTATATTTATATCAAGAAGATACCCTTATTTCGGTAATTTTATCATTCTATATTATTAAATATTACACAAAAATATTTAAAAGCAGACATACAAATATATATTCCATAAACTTGATAACAAACATGATTATTTCAACCATCCAAACCAACCGGTAACTTAACCAGCGTTTTATCCCAAATGTACAAACAATTACAAAATAGTATTTAGATCGTAATTCAAGATTATAGAGTAAGATAAAAAAAAGTGCAATTATGCCTTAGAATGGAGGGAAATTGGATCTAGAATGTAATACGCATAAGTAACGATTTAGCATTACTCGGTTCATAAACCATAAAATCCAACAATTCATAAAACGAGCGCTGCATATGTACGATACTATGAATAAATATTCCTGAGTACGTATTCCGCAGGACAGAAAATCGAACCAAAAGCATTTAGAAAGACATGGATGGATCGGTATAAAGAAATCAAGATGAATGATGATCTTCCAAGCAGGAATCTAGCACGTTAGATTAATAAAAGGCGGTAGAAGAATTTCATAAGAAGCATTCTATATACACATAATGTTATAGACTAAAGGTGCTGGATAAAAGCGGTGTATACTTATGTGTTGTGATCATCTAACAGTTCATTTAATGTACTTTAACATAATAAGTCTTACCCGTATATCTTATGTCACTAATCATATTTTATTGTATTGTTAAAAACAATTTGATTATCTAATTGATATTAAACACTGCATAAAAAACAATTCCGAACCTGATGAATCTTCTCCAAAACAACTTTAAGAAAATCTTTTAAATACATTGATTATAATTTCGAGACAAGCAAACTATAATTACATGAACAAGAACAGTTCATCAATCATTTTTTCCTGCAATCAGTATCCGTAGTATAGGATGACTAAATATTTTTATATACAGATTTGGACCCTCTCAGCTTGCGTTCCGTTTAAGTAGACAACAATCTTACAAACACGATCGGCCTAATCAAGGAGACTCGTGGAGGTGTAAGACGGAAACACGGGTCGTACGGACACAAGGCCGCAGTGAAATCGCGCGTTGCGTCGCGCATACCGACGGTTTGCGAGGTGAAAGTCAACGGCTCTTTACATGGTGGTGGTCTATCCTTAAACGTTATTGATAAATTTTGGAATAGCGAAGGTCGAGAGAAAATGTTTACTGCATGGTTTCACCGAAATAAATTTCATAATTTCCATTTTACTGACAATGAAAGATGTACAAATTTAAATAGTTTGAAGATAAAGTCACAGACTTAAGACAGGGTTTCAAATTTAAATACGACTATATATAAAAAGTTTAAATATAAAAATACGAGAACAATTTTATATTTAAACTTTTTGGCATTGAAGGTAAATGTACAAATTTTGTTTCAGTAAAGGAGAAAACGTTTGGAATTATAAAGGTTTGATTATAAAAATGCTTGTACATTAATTGCAATAATTTACTAGCTTAATCAAATTTAATGTTAAAAATATAAAGAATTTAATGGAAACGTTCACATTATTGATACTGAGTTTCATAGTTTTTCCAGTCTGACTGATGTTTTCTTTCTGTCGCCGCTTTTTTATATAATGTTATTATCTAAATTCCGTAAAGATAGTTAAGATTAGAAATTTAATTTAAATGAGTGCAATGTAATTCTCGAGATATGAAGAAAAATTTAATGCGAGCGGAAAAATTAAAATTTTAATTAATTAATCAGTATTAATTACGCATACATAAATTATTATATATAAAATTAGAAAGAATACATAAAACACTCTCGTTGTTCTCTCATGTCCATGATAGTAATATATTCTCGCGAATGAAACAAATCCAGGAACGACTCTAAATGGGGGCGTTAGATGAAAAATGACGAAATTACAAAAAATAACCTTTAACTTACTGTAACTATTACAATCATAATTAAGCCTAAAATTATGCTCCTACAAGGCTAATTTTATTTACGTCTTATCACGCTTGTGAAACTAACACAGTACTTAGTTTAAGATGATAAAAAAATTGAAATATTTTCATGATATTACATTATCTCAGCCAACTTGTTATTAATGGAATTTTGGAAGTATTTGAAGTAAATACCTTTCTAAACACGTAGCAGTAAATACTGCACTATAAGGCAATTCTGTTGCTTATGATGTAATCAATAAATTCCAGACCAATAAAAAAATACCAAAATTTTAATATCTTAGCATTAAAATAATACATTACAAGGTTACCAAGTTTCATAGTTCTTAGTCAGTAGTAATTATATTTATAAAATTAATTCAGAATGTTCTTTCTACATAGATAATGCAAGATACAGTCTCACTTTAACACAGTAACGGATTAAAAACCGCAAGGTAATATATTTAAAGAGCACAATAGCATTGTCGAATATTTATGTGTGGAAGATACCAAAATTAATGAATGGCTCATAAGATATTACACATACATATTTTATAAATGGGTATTGTCAAATTTCGCAACGCAAATCTAAATTATAAACCAAGATAAATAGCAATGAATTAAACAGAAGTTCCCAGATCGGTTATTATGAAAATAATATTTAAAAAAGTCAAATTACATTTCAAATAGAATCCTTGACATCCATACAAAAATACTGAAGGGAAACTCGCTCAAACAATTTATCAAGTAATAAAGAAGTTGCGAATTGCTACGAATTAAAAATATTACTCAAAATAGATTCAAACTGAAACCACTGACAACATCTTCTATCTTACTTGATATGCATCTGGCTTAAAGAGATATTATTGAAAAATGATTAGGTCGTATTACAGAACCTTCGTTACTGTTCCATAAAAAACATTAAATGCTACATAACAACCTCTACAACAGGAAATAAACTTTTAACTAGAAACTCTAAAACTGACCATGTTTGCAATTAATAAGTTTTGACAACCTGTTAATATTTAAATATACGTTAAAAAAACGTATTAGCGTTTTGAAACGAATTGCGATTTCAATAAACAATTATCATGTTTTATCCAAAGGTGAGTCACAGCGAACATTGACACCGAAATAATACTTTTATTTCTTCATTCACATACATGAATCATTTGGGCAGACCGTATAGCTTGGAATACTCGTAAATAATGGAGATAACAAATTGATAATCGTCAAAGTTAAATGCACGCGTCAACGCAATCTTAATATAAGTATAAAATAATAATTGGCTAGGCTACAAACCGACCGAATAATCAAATCAATTCTAAAATTTATATGTAATTCATTAGGACACATATATTTTCTGATAAAAATATGAGCAACGAGCCTCTTTTCAAATATCTACAGCAATATAAATCCAGCCAAGTTTTTCGAACGGCACGTTGTAGAAATTATAGTCTAATTATAAATAGATTTAATCGGAATTTAATAAAATTTGGTCATCGTTCAGCACTTTTAATTGTCTGAATGAAGTTTCAGAAGCTTCTTTTATGCAGGCCATCTTTTTTGTTTGTATTTTTTCTGAACTTTACCTTTATAGCCATAAAGATGAAAAATACGATATTAAATATTCGCATTTTTCGTCCTCAAATGTTTAATGAAATAATTAATGGCTTAAATATTTCAAATTAATATAAAGGCAATAATGCCATAAACGTCACTATGTTTTTGTCAACAAATTTTCTAAAATTTTAACTCTTAATGGTGACATGTACCTAATTTCAAAAATTGTTCCCCTGTATAACTTATTATTTACAGCGAAACGGCATAATATGTTCGGAATTAAATTTAAATTGTTCGATTACTAAAAATAAGTTTCATATAAATAGGTATTTATAACTATTATTTTTTTTTATTTGGAACTTTCAAATATATATATATATATATACATATATATTGAGCATCTGCAAACTTTGAATTACTGTTATATTACGAGTGAGAAATGTTTTACTTCAGCGTATAAAATATCCAGATATACATATTCACAGAGAATAATTTCTATTTATACCTAAAACCACATTCAATCTCCCAAACGTAAAATTATGAATAGTTTTCAAAACTATTCATAATTTTACGCCAACAGGATCGTATGTTAGTACATGCAATAAGCTCCTTCTCTATATTTTGCCAGCCAATAAACATCACGATGTCAAAGCTATTCAGTATCTACTCCATCCGGCTCGTTAATATAGGACAAGAGGAAGCACAGAGGTGGAGAATCTCAACGCCTATCCGAAGAATCTCTATGTATTGTACATTCAGCGATTTTTAATAGTTTGAGTTATCAATCTTCATGTTCTTTGATTCCTATACACATGTTGTAGAGATCAAAGGAACACTTGTTTCAAAGTGAAAACTAAAAATATAAAAAAAAACATACTGAAATTTACCACTATATTTAAAATCATACGCTGTTTCTAAAATGTATACAAATCCCAAAAAAACCAAACGAAAAGAAAACGGACACACAAACGAAATTTAATCTTTAGTATCTGAACTGTATTCAACAACTAAGTAGCCATCTGCAGCATACGCGTAGCCTATCCGTGACATTCGGGTATACGGAAAAAATAAAATTTTGTATAAGGTCTCTGAATTTTTTTTTATAAATTTCGATCAACAATATAGGTAAAGGCTCAAATATGCAAAGGTTCAAAATTCCGAAATCAAAATACGAAATGCGTTTTGAATACAATAAGTCTTTACCAAAGTTTTGTATGACTAAGGTTCATCTTTGATAAATATAGTCTCATGCAATGAACTTACCTGGCTTTCGTATTAATTATCTATGAAAAAAAATCAGTTGACAAGACTTCGTTCTTCCATTTCTTACTTATGGTTCTAAATTTTAGAATCTGAAATAATATAAGTAATAGAAACAATACGATTATATATATATATATATATATATATATATATATATATATATATATATATATATATATATATCTTATTTTTTTTTTCTTTTTTTTTATTTAAGCATATCCCTCCATACTCCAATATATGCTCAATATTTTTGCAAATATTATAATCCAATAAAACAAAAATGTAACAAATATATAATCTAATAATTTTAAATCAGACAGTTGACATATAAAGTCTTCCATTTAGTACTCGTATCGGATATAAAAAATGTTGAAATTTTAACCTAAATCTTTACTTTTTTTTCTTTTATGAAAGCTTAAAAAGGTTTGTAACAGATTATTATCAGACAAAGAAGAATTCGTCGTAAAAGTTTTGTTCTTCCATCGAGCTTCTTTCATTGTCATTTTTGAACTAATAGGACATTAAATGCTACATCATGTATAGAATTGAATTCATGAGTCAGAAATGCACAAGTACGTACACTAAAACAAAACTCCTATTTGGGAGGAAACAAAATGCGTCCACACAGCTCGATTGAACTTACTGACATTTAGCACGGCGGCCCACTCCGCAACTATGCCGGATGCGAGTGCACGGACCTTTAACGACAATTTCATTACCAGACAAGAATCGAACAATGAACTTGCAGCCGAACCGACGTCCGACACATCGGCCGGGCCGCCGCCGTGTCGAACCCGTTCCCGCGACCTTGCGCAGCTCGCGACCGGAAGAAACTACACGTCCACGTAAACATAGGAAGTCGGACCTCCTAATGCAATATCTTTTATAACACCGAATCGTTCGTGACCTTTCCGTCAATTATTTTGTAAATATGTTTATTTAATCCCAACTGTAATAAATGTAATTACCGAGCGGCGGTATACCTATAGGTTAATTAATAATGTATTGTGAAGGACGCCTATGAGCTTTGTAACATATTTTATTATAATCATTCAATTACGATTATCTACCGATGTTATGTCGTCAGTCGCAGTATGTGGCCACATTTCGCCGCAGCGACCGTTCAACTGGACACCTCGTAAGGCCAAGCCACTTGTTAAAATGCGAGTGTAAGATACGAGTAAGAACACGCTTAAGATACACAATAGATAAACGACAGAACATGCAACGAAACTGATGCAACTGACAGTATTGTATAATTGTCAATCAGTTGTTAACTAGTCAGTTGTTACCAACAAGAAAGTGCATTTTATTTGCAATCGTGCAATCATGTAATCATTATACATTGAATCAAATTTAATTTCTGAATTTGAGATATGTTTCGCTACCCTGTCTGCCTGTTCATATCTGAGCGAGGCTGTATTTGTTAGAAACTTCACTTATTCATAACGACGTTTCATTTCTACTTTATAATGAATGAATTGTATAAAGTAAAAACGGAAAAATTAGCCAAGTGTTACAATTAACAACACTGCATGTGGCATATTACTTTCGACATTTGTGAGAATCAATAGTTATATCTGTAGAATAAAATGCTTAATGAATTAGTATTAAAGAAAATAAAATGAAGCTTATTTGGAGGTGATTCGGAATATAAATAAATATACAAAGTATATTTTATTAAACGGATATCCGTAAGAGAAATATAATTTAGGTTAAATTGCTATAGAAATATGGCAACGTCAATAACAAAAAGAATTTAGCATGTCAATCGGGGTTATATTATATGCTCTGTGAATCTACGGATTGATAACCCCACCATTATATTTCGCTCCAGATGTTTAGCCAAAGTACAATGGTGGAATATTTCTTTACTACTGGTTGCCCTGCCTCTCCGGGACAATGTTTTGTAATAAAAATAAGTTTAACGCTCAAAAGTGTTGTTAATTTTGTAATTCAATTTATATGCAATGTTTTATATTACTTACCAACCTACCCGTGTGGAAGTAAAGAAAGCTTCAAAGACTTCAGAGCTTAAACTTTCATGAAATTTCAAATTCATTGCAACTTCATCGCACAAAAAATTCTCGGTGATATTTGTAATGAACGGGTCTGTTGTCACGTCCTTGGAAACGCCTGTTAACCAAAATGACGTATTTGGCTATTGCTTCGCGGAAATACTTTTGAAAGTACCCGCGTTTTTTGCTAAAAGTAATTTCCTATCACAACCTTGATCAAAGTTTATTTCCGGATTCCACTCGCTGTATTCGGAATCAGACTTCATATATCATATTTATTTCAAAAAACGAATAACCTTATATATAGGTTAATTATCGTAACATTTATAATGTAATATATCATTTCAACTTACGTATCAATGTCTAGGTAGGCAAAATTTAATAAACAAATTAATTTAATGTTTATAGTGTCATATATGTTATTCAAAATCCTCGACAGGTCACTGTCAAAGTAATAAAATAAACTTCTTCGTATTTAATAACATAATGATTATTTAATATTTTTTCGGAGCCTTATTCATAAATATCCAATTAACGAACAATAAAGTGATCATCAAACTAATAAAGAAAAAGATTTTTTTCTTTGTTATTGAATACATATATATATATATATATATATATATATATATATATATATATATATATATATATATATATATATATATATATTCTTGTTCCTTATCTTGATATCGAACAATAGTTTTATTATAAATGAACGAAAAATAGAGCATAATTTCAAATTTTATTCTTCATACCGACCAAAATGAAATGAGAACCCTTATGAACTTGACCAACGTAATCGTTTTGGGGCATGTAATATTAAAATGAGCAATTTAACATAAACATTTATTCTGATTAACATTAAACGAAAATTATCTTTTCATCCAACAAAGTTTTTCTTATTATATTGAGATGCAATTATTAGGGAATTTTAGCAATTTTATTGAAACGTGCTGAAGAAAAGAATTAAAAACGAGTTAAAAGCTGAATTATGCCTACACTTAACTTTTAACTGCCTCTTTTCATTTTATTCTATATATCATACAATATAAATTATATTACAAATGAATTTTTTTTAAAAAAACTAAAATCACGACATTGGTACAAAGAAATAACTTGATGAAAATCGCCCCTTTAAAAATCTGAATTTATATTATAGTCGTTATTTGACGATCTATCGCGTCATTTCCAACAATAATTTCATTTTATTTAGTTCATTTACCATGTAGTTTCATGTTTAACTACTACATACTCTGTATGGCTGGTGACATTTGACGATAATCAGAAATGCAGCGTCAACCCATACGACAGATATTTGAAAAAATTGGCGTTTTGAAAACTTGTAATCACATACAAAAAATTACTTTTGTCAAAATTTTTTTAGAGAGTTATGTTACTTAAAATTTATTTAAATAACATTCGAGTGGTCGACAATCGTGCTACATTATTAAATCATGCCGACAATGTTTGTGTACTCCTCTATGTTGACCTTGTATTGCTAATTAGTATATTCAAATATTCGAATCCTAATAGATCACGGCAGTAAGGTAACATCAGCACAAATTTGCCGTTTACTTTTTCGTATACTGTGATCCACAAAATGAACTATAATGCAACCGTCGAAGGTAATTACCATTCGACATAGTGTTTTCTTAACAGTCAAATCGCTAATATAAAACTGCGCAATGCAATAAGTACGACTCTGCAAACTCTTGATAAAAACTAGAAAATTTTAAAATAAAGGGCAGGGCAGTCAACGTTTCGAGTAATAATGACAATAAAGACTTAGACTAAGACTCATCATAAGTAGATATACAGTTCGATCTACCACACTCGCCGATGGCCTAGGTTAATTTGAGGGTTTCGTGATTTTACTATAAAATATGTTAAAATAATAATTATTATCTCCATATATATGATGAAAAGATAACATAAGATGCGAAATTGGAGCATTTATGTCAAACTAGAAAAATCAGGAAACTTCTAAAAATATTATTCTATTTTCCAAGATTATTTCGACATAGTGTATAAACCATTGAATACAATTAAGGATTAAGATAAGTGATTTTTAAAAGAAATTACGATTACCTTTTGCATGCATTCCCCCACTCACGACATTAAACCAACAAGCATATTCACGAAAGATTGAACTCATACAATTTTCAATAAATTACAACACGTACAAAAGCTTATCTCTTCGCTTATCCTGAGTTAATTTGTAATGATATACGATGGGCCAATGTTGAAATAGCGCTCGATGCGAGATACTTCTACTTGTAATATTGACGTTGGGCCTTTGTTACATATAATTACAGTGAGTGAGGTTACTCGAATAATGAAATGATTTATGTTTCGATGGCTCATCTAGATAGAGGTTCACGAATGCGCTGCGTTGCGAGACGGTTGGCTTCGAGCGAAGAAGCATGTAAGTACTCGTATATTTCCAAGCGCGCCCGTAGATTGTACGAGGCTGGTAATTAACGTTACAAAGCAAAGCGGCTGAATCTAGGTGAGGCGTCGAACATTTCGTGGTAAATTTTACTGGTTCATTACCTTAACAATAGTTTTTTATAGGAAAGTAGGTTGACTTTGAAGCGTGTAATCGATTCAAATAACTGTGAAAAAAAATGATGATCATAAATAAGAGACAACTGAATTAAACTACACAATGCACACAGAAAGGAGATGGCTGAGGCAAGACTAGGGCGTTTTCTTAAATAACTTTACCTAAACTCCACAGAATTTTTATTATCTTATTTAAATATCAAACCCTCAATATATATATATATATATATATATATATATATATATATATATATATATATATATATATATATATGTATGTATGTATGTATATATATATATATATATATATATATATATATATATATATATATATATATATATATCCTAACCTCTATAACAGCAAAAAATATTCGTCCACTTTGAAAAGTATCTTCATGTGATATGATAAGTTATTTAAAATATTTCAGATATTCCCCAGTATAGACAAACATGTCTTGCTTGCACCACCATTTTTTTCTCTCGACTGTCTTCAGTCTGCGCTAGACGTTTTATACCATAAATTTATGGGCTGACTGTACAAATTCAAGCCCATAAATTTATGGTATAAAATGTTTTTAAGCGTTAATACATATAGCGATAACAAGAAAACAATTGTTTATCTAGGCGGAAGTAGATTGATGATTTCTCCTATCCTCACCTCCTTGTATTTGTTATATAACAATAATATAGAAGAGACTGATAATTTAAAATTACCGCCAAAATTAAATATTTAAAAATGTATATAATATAAAACAATTTTGTACCTCATTAAATCCTTTGGTAATTTTGTGACATAATTGTGTTTAATTATTTTAACCGTGACTGTAACCATCGAATTGTAACTAAACGAATGTGTATCATCACTTACGTACATATACGATACATATACATTTGTGTCATATTCAAACCCGTAGAAAGTAGCAGACAGAAAAATATATTTTCAAAAGAACATGGAATTCGTAGTATAGAGTAGTACGTATGAATTATATCAGTATTAGCAAATAAAATAGAAGACTGATGTTTGGTAATTACCATTACTTTTACAAAATAATATGAATTTATTGAAATATCTTACAATGTATTCGTACATTTTCAATACCAAATTGTTCATTAAAACAAAGTATATCAACAAAATGATAAATTTTGGTACTTTTAATCTTATAATTAATTATTTTTTCATAATTTACGTTTAAACACTATTATCTTCCTCATTACCAACTTCGTTAAATTCTAGTTCTGATATGATTAACTTCCGATCAGCATAACCTAAAAAAACGTCAATAGTAACATGAGTCTCACAAGTATTTGCTCCAATCTGTAAATGTATGATTAACTATCAATTAGTTTTTTACCACATTAAAGCACTTCGTTCTATTACTTCAAAATATTTTTGCATGTTATATTGAAATATGTTCAGTAGTTTTATATTTTCTGTCCCTATTTTGTTTTATTACATAAATAATTTTGTTTATTTGTGATAATATTACTTTATTCAGTGACAAGATAAGTATTCATTAGATGTAATTAAAGATACATGAGCGCCGGAAGGAAAAACCAATATGCAAATAAGAGCGCAATATTTTGTAATACGCCTGTATGTTGCGTAAACAAGAACAACTAAATAAAATGACGATCGGACAAACCGCAAGCCATGGGTTTGCTATTAAATTTTGGTGGTGCCTAATTTTAAACTGCAAGTCTAAAAGTAAAAAAGGTTATACAAAAAATATACGGATGCGGAGCCAGGAAAATTTATTAATCAATATCAGTCTAGGCACATAATGATTTTCTTTATTGTCGCTTTATAGACTTATATATTAATATATTATTTATTTATTTAATTACTTCTGCCACCTTAGAAAACTAAGTATACAGTAGCAGACTTGTTGCTACAAGAGCAACCTCTTACAGCCGACCACAATGAATTGGATGAGAAGATTAAGTGCTATGGCAGTCTGTAAGTGATTTTTAAACATTAATTAATTCTACTTAAAAAATAAAATACATAATATTATATGGTAATAAAATAATATTAATTAAAAACCAAAGCAAAACGACACTTTAAGAGTAGGGAGGGATAAGGATGGGATATAATGGAAGGGATTAGGATCTGCCAAATTATGATAGATAATGTATTTTCCAATGACTTTTGAACACAGACAACGGGGGCGCATTTTGTATATTTGTAGTCAGTTCATTCCACAATCGAGTAGGTGTAACGGGATTATTGAAAATGATATACTTTAACCATTTAAGACGTGAACGATACTCGGATATATGGTCAATTTTTTTAAGACCGAAAATATATCGAATATACAGGTTTTGAAGTATTTTTTATTCAATGGAAAATATATAGTATCAACACTATTCAAACGGTTAGCGATTCGTAATCGGCTCAGTCTTCGTGTTCTTTTGTTATTTTATTCAATGGAAAATATATAGTATCATCACTATTCAAACGGTTAGCGATTCGTAATCGGCTCAGTCTTCATATTCTTTTGTTATTTTATTCAATGGAAAATATATAGTATCATCACTATTAAAACGGTTAGCGATTCGTAATCAACTCAGTCTTCGTGTTCTTTTGGTAATTTATACAATGAAAAATATATAGTATCATCACTATTCAAACGGTTAGCGATTCGTAATCGACTCAGTCTTCGTGTTCTTTTGTTATTTTATTCAATGGAAAATATATAGTATCATCACTATTTAAACGGTTAGCGATTCGTAATCGGCTCAGTCTCCATATTCTTTTGTTATTTTATTCAATGGAAAATATATAGTATCATCACTGTTCAAACAGTTAGCGATTCGTAATCGGCTCAGTCTTCATATTCTTTTGTTATTTTATTCAATGGAAAATATATAGTATCATCACTATTCAAACGGTTAGCGATTCGTAATCGGCTCAGTCTTCATATTCTTTTGTGATTTTATTCAATGGAAAATATGTAGTATCATCACTATTCAAACGGTTAGCGATTCGTAATCGGCTCAGTTTTCATATTCCTTTGTTATTTTATTCAATGGAAAATATATAGTATCATCACTATTTAAACGGTTAGCGATTCGTAATCGGCTCAGTCTCCATATTCTTTTGTTATTTTATTCAATGGAAAATATATAGTATCATCACTGTTCAAACAGTTAGCGATTCGTAATCGGCTCAGTCTTCATATTCTTTTGTTATTTTATTCAATGGAAAATATATAGTATCATCACTATTCAAACGGTTAGCGATTCGTAATCGGCTCAGTCTTCATATTCTTTTGTGATTTTATTCAATGGAAAATATGTAGTATCATCACTATTCAAACGGTTAGCGATTCGTAATCGGCTCAGTTTTCATATTCCTTTGTTATTTTATTCAATGGAAAATATATAGTATCATCACTATTTAAACGGTTAGCGATTCGTAATCAGCTCAGTCTCCATATTCTTTTGTTATTTTATTCAATGGAAAATATATAGTATCATCACTGTTCAAACAGTTAGCGATTCGTAATCGGCTCAGTCTTCATATTCTTTTGTTATTTTATTCAATGGAAAATATATAGTATCATCACTATTCAAACGGTTAGCGATTCGTAATCGGCTCAGTCTTCGTATTCTTTTGTTATTTTATTCAATGGAAAATATATAGTATCATCACTATTCAAACGTTTAGCGATTCGTAATCGGCTCAGTCTTCATATTCTTTTGTTATTTTATTCAATGGAAAATATATAGTATCATCACTGTTCAAATAGTTAGCGATTCGTAATCGGCTCAGTCTTCATATTCTTTTGTCATTTTATCCAATGGAAAATATATAGTATCATCACTATTCAAACAGTTAGCGATTCGTAATCGGCTCAGTCTTCATATTCTTTTGTTATTTTATTCAATGGAAAATATATAGTATCATCACTACTCAAACGGTTAGCGATTCGTAATCGGCTGTCTCCATATTTTTTTGTTATTTTATACAATGGAAAATATATAGTATCATCACTGTTCAAACAGTTAGCGATTCGTAATCGGCTCAGTCTTCATATTCTTTTGTCATTTTATTCAATGGAAAATATATAGTATCATCACTATTCAAACGGTTAGCGATTCGTAATCGGCTCAGTCTTCATATTCTTTTGTTATTTTATTCAATGGAAAATATATAGTATCATCACTATTCAAACGGTTAGCGATTCGTAATCGGCTCAGTCTTCATATTCTTTTGTGATTTTATTCAATGGAAAATATGTAGTATCATCACTATTCAAACGGTTAGCGATTCGTAATCGGCTCAGTCTTCATATTCCTTTGTTATTTTATTCAATGGAAAATATATAGTATCATCACTATTTAAACGGTTAGCGATTCGTAATCGGCTCAGTCTCCATATTCTTTTGTTATTTTATTCAATGGAAAATATATAGTATCATCACTATTCAAACGGTTAGCGATTCGTAATCGGCTCAGTCTTCATATTCTTTTGTCATTTTATTCAATGGAAAATATATAGTATCATCACTATTCAAACGGTTAGCGATTCGTAATCGGCTCAGTCTTCGTATTCTTTTGTTATTTTATTCAATGGAAAATATATAGTATCATCACTATTCAAACGTTTAGCGATTCGTAATCGGCTGTCTTCATATTCTTTTGTTATTTTATTCAATGGAAAATATATAGTATCATCACTGTTCATACGGTTAGCGATTCGTAATCGGCTCAGTCTTCATATTCTTTTGTTATTTTATTCAATGGAAAATATATAGTATCATCACTATTCAAACGGTTAGCGATTCGTAATCGGCTCAGTCTTCATATTCTTTTGTTATTTTATTCGATGGAAAATATATAGTATCATCACTATTCAAACGGTTAGCGATTCGTAATCAACTCAGTCTTCGTGTTCTTTTGGTAATTTATACAATGAAAAATATATAGTATCATCACTATTCAAACGGTTAGCGATTCGTAATCGGCTCAGTCTTCATATTCTTTTGTTATTTTATTCGATGGAAAATATATAGTATCATCACTATTCAAACGGTTAGCGATTCGTAATCGGCTCAGTCTTCATATTCTTTTGTCATTTTATTCAATGGAAAATATATAGTATCATCACTATTCAAACGGTTAGCGATTCCTAATCGGCTCAGTCTTCGTATTCTTTTGTTATTTTATTCAATGGAAAATATATAGTATCATCACTATTCAAACGGTTAGCGATTCATAATCTGCTCAGTCTTCATATTCTTTTGTTATTTTATTCAATGGAAAATATATAGTATCATCACTATTCAAACGGTTAGCGATTCGTAATCGGCTCAGTTTCCATATTCTTTTGTTATTTTATTCAATGGAAAATATATAGTATCATCACTGTTCAGTTAGCGATTCGTAATCGGCTCAGTCTTCATATTCTTTTGTTATTTTATTCAATGGAAAATATATAGTATCATCACTATTAAAACGGTTAGCGATTCGTAATCAACTCAGTCTTCGTGTTCTTTTGGTAATTTATACAATGAAAAATATATAGTATCATCACTATTCAAACGGTTAGCGATTCGTAATCGACTCAGTCTTCGTGTTCTTTTGTTATTTTATTCAATGGAAAATATATAGTATCATCACTATTCAAACGGTTAGCGATTCGTAATCGGCTCAGTCTTCATATTATTTTGTTATTTTATTCAATGGAAAATATATAGTATCATCACTATTCATACGGTTAGCGATTTGTAATCGGCTCAGTCTTCATATTCTTTTGTTATTTTATTCAATGGAAAATATATAGTATCATCACTATTCAAACGGTTAGCGATTCGTAATCGGCTCAGTCTTCATATTCTTTTGTGATTTTATTCAATGGAAAATATATAGTATCATCACTATTCAAACGGTTAGCGATTCGTAATCGGCTCAGTCTTCATATTCTTTTGTTATTTTATTCAATGGAAAATATATAGTATCATCACTATTCAAACGGTTAGCGATTCGTAATCGGCTCAGTCTTCATATTCTTTTGTGATTTTATTCAATGGAAAATATGTAGTATCATCACTATTCAAACGGTTAGCGATTCGTAATCGGCTCAGTTTTCATATTCCTTTGTTATTTTATTCAATGGAAAATATATAGTATCATCACTATTTAAACGGTTAGCGATTCGTAATCGGCTCAGTCTCCATATTCTTTTGTTATTTTATTCAATGGAAAATATATAGTATCATCACTGTTCAAACAGTTAGCGATTCGTAATCGGCTCAGTCTTTATATTCTTTTGTTATTTTATTCAATGGAAAATATATAGTATCATCACTATTCAAACGGTTAGCGATTCGTAATCGGCTGTCTCCATATTCTTTTGTTATTTTATACAATGGAAAATATATAGTATCATCACTGTTCAAACAGTTAGCGATTCGTAATCGGCTCAGTCTTCATATTCTTTTGTCATTTTATTCAATGGAAAATATATAGTATCATCACTATACATACGGTTTGCGATTCGTAATCAACTCAGTCTTCGTGTTCTTTTGGTAATTTATACAATGAAAAATATATAGTATCATCACTATTCAAACGGTTAGCGATTCGTAATCGACTCAGTCTTCGTATTCTTTTGTTATTTTATTCAATGGAAAATATATAGTATCATCACTATTCATACGGTTAGCGATTCGTAATCGGCTCAGTCTTCATATTCTTTTGTTATTTTATTCAATGGAAAATATATAGTATCATCACTATTCAAACGGTTAGCGATTCGTAATCGGCTCAGTCTTCATATTCTTTTGTGATTTTATTCAATGGAAAATATGTAGTATCATCACTATTCAAACGGTTAGCGATTCGTAATCGGCTCAGTCTTCATATTCTTTTGTTATTTTATTCAATGGAAAATATATAGTATCATCACTATTCATACGGTTAGCGATTCGTAATCAACTCAGTCTTCGTGTTCTTTTGGTAATTTATACAATGAAAAATATATAGTATCATCACTATTCAAACAGTTAGCGATTCGTAATCGACTCAGTCTTCGTATTCTTTTGTTATTTTATTCAATGGAAAATATATAGTATCATCACTATTCATACGGTTAGCGATTCGTAATCGGCTCAGTCTTCATATTCTTTTGTCATTTTATTCAATGGAAAATATATAGTATCATCACTATTCATACGGTTAGCGATTCGTAATCGGCTCAGTCTTCGTATTCTTTTGTTATTTTATTCAATGGAAAATATATAGTATCATCACTGTTCAAACAGTTAGCGATTCGTAATCGGCTCAGTCTTCATATTCTTTTGTTATTTTATTCAATGGAAAATATATAGTATCATCACTATTCAAACGGTTAGCGATTCGTAATCGGCTGTCTCCATATTCTTTTGTTATTTTATACAATGGAAAATATATAGTATCATCACTGTTCAAACAGTTAGCGATTCGTAATCGGCTCAGTCTTCATATTCTTTTGTCATTTTATTCAATGGAAAATATATAGTATCATCACTATTCATACGGTTTGCGATTCGTAATCAACTCAGTCTTCGTGTTCTTTTGGTAATTTATACAATGAAAAATATATAGTATCATCACTATTCAAACGGTTAGCGATTCGTAATCGACTCAGTCTTCGTATTCTTTTGTTATTTTATTCAATGGAAAATATATAGTATCATCACTATTCATACGGTTAGCGATTCGTAATCGGCTCAGTCTTCATATTCTTTTGTTATTTTATTCAATGGAAAATATATAGTATCATCACTATTCAAACGGTTAGCGATTCGTAATCGGCTCAGTCTTCATATTCTTTTGTGATTTTATTCAATGGAAAATATGTAGTATCATCACTATTCAAACGGTTAGCGATTCGTAATCGGCTCAGTCTTCATATTCTTTTGTTATTTTATTCAATGGAAAATATATAGTATCATCACTATTCAAACGGTTAACGATTCGTAATCGGCTCAGTCTTCATATTCTTTTGTGATTTTATTCAATGGAAAATATGTAGTATCATCACTATTCAAACGGTTAGCGATTCGTAATCGGCTCAGTCTTCATATTCTTTTGTGATTTTATTCAATGGAAAATATATAGTATCATCACTATTCAAACGGTTAGCGATTCGTAATCGGCTCAGTCTTCATATTCTTTTGTTATTTTATTCGATGGAAAATATATAGTATCATCACTATTCAAACGGTTAGCGATTCGTAATCAACTCAGTCTTCGTGTTCTTTTGGTAATTTATACAATGAAAAATATATAGTATCATCACTATTCAAACGGTTAGCGATTCGTAATCGACTCAGTCTTCGTATTCTTTTGTTATTTTATTCAATGGAAAATATATAGTATCATCACTATTCATACGGTTAGCGATTCGTAATCAACTCAGTCTTCGTGTTCTTTTGGTAATTTATACAATGAAAAATATATAGTATCATCACTATTCAAACGGTTAGCGATTCGTAATCGACTCAGTCTTCGTATTCTTTTGTTACTTTATTCAATGAAAAATATATAGTATCATCACTATTCAAACGTTTAGCGATTCGTAATCGGCTCAGTCTTCATATTCTTTTGTTATTTTATTCAATGGAAAATATATAGTATCATCACTATTCAAACGGTTAGCGATTCGTAATCGGCTCAGTCTTCATATTCTTTTGTTATTTTATTCAATGGAAAATATATAGTATCATCACTATTCAAACGGTTAGCGATTCGTAATCGGCTCAGTCTTCATATTCTTTTGTTATTTTATTCGATGGAAAATATATAGTATCATCACTATTCAAACGGTTAGCGATTCGTAATCAACTCAGTCTTCGTGTTCTTTTGGTAATTTATACAATGAAAAATATATAGTATCATCACTATTCAAACGGTTAGCGATTCGTAATCGACTCAGTCTTCGTATTCTTTTGTTATTTTATTCAATGGAAAATATATAGTATCATCACTATTCATACGGTTAGCGATTCGTAATCGGCTCAGTCTTCATATTCTTTTGTTATTTTATTCAATGGAAAATATATAGTATCATCACTATTCAAACGGTTAGCGATTCGTAATCGGCTCAGTCTTCATATTCTTTTGTTATTTTATTCAATGGAAAATATATAGTATCATCACTGTTCAAACAGTTAGCGATTCGTAAACGGCTCAGTCTTCATATTCTTTTGTCATTTTATTCAATGGAAAATATATAGTATCATCACTATTCAAACAGTTAGCGATTCGTAATCGGCTCAGTCTTCGTGTTCAATTATTATTTTATTCAATCTATTTAATACCTATGAAATCTCAGTATATTTTACCTGTAGTCTAAATCCCTATAAAATAAAACCCCTCACTACCAATATTAAATACTAATATCACATTGCTCTTACTAGTCGGATCTACTAGGAGCCATGAAATGGAAGTCATGCCAAGTCATGTCAAGCCATGAATGGATGAAATTGACACTAAATTCCATTAAAAATGTGCAAAAAAATATGAGCTATGAAATACATATTTGATACTAAGTGTTTAAAACCTTGATAGATATTTTTAATTATAACACTATTAAACTTTAACTAAGATATGCCGTTTAATTGCAATAATGTAGGTATATTGCATAGTTTATGGTTCGCGACTCGCAGAATTACATTAGTTAAAAAGCATCCTATCAATGTACAGATGAAATTAACAATGAAAACGGTTTCATATTTTGTTGCTGAAATTCTACCAATGTTGATATGTATTATATACTTTTGTTTTAGCAAACGGTGTAAATAATGTTCAATAAAAAGGTTATAAACTTTTTACATGTATTTAAAGTGACCAAAGTATTTTTTATCTCTCTATTATTCATATCTTTGTATCGTCTTCGACTAGTGAGGTAGTCCGCAAGAATAACAGAGCCGATATAGCATTTGGACCATCATGAAATACGGTACGGATTATATATATATATATATATATATATATATATGTATATATATATATATATATATATATATACGTAATAAAATGATACGATGGCCACATCTATGCATCACATACAGATTTTAATGAAACTTTTTAATTGTATGCCTTGGAAGATTGATCAACATCTGCAATTGTGAATTATCGAGATAATTACTTAAATTCACCATTATTAATTTAATTTACAACGACGTCTACTTCTCTAATAAACAAATATCGTAAATAAGTAATATTATTTTTCTCCGTTCGATGCCCCCAATATTTAACGATATTTTCAATTTTTTTTAAATGTAATAAAGCATTTAAATTTTACATTTTGATAACTTAAGTATCATCACTATTTATTATAATCCACAATACTCTCCGGAGTCACTCCAGATTTGAAAGTTTGAAGATTTAAAAATGTTAACACAGCACAGCGTTTTAGCGGACAAAATTGTTAATACATATTTCATAAAATATTAAAATATACACATACAGTACGTGTATTCAAAGGATATACATACATACATAAACATAAACACACCGAGGACCGTGTTGCTATAACCTCATTTTTATTTCTGTTCGAAGATGAATTCATTTAGTATTGGAGATATGAATGACCCTCGAAGATTCAAATCCGTTCTCTGTTCTAATTATTGTGAATGCCTGTCTAATGATTGGCCAATAATGTGTTTTCAGGGGCTACCCATGTACCGTAAAACAATATTGAAATGGTTAGCGATTCGTGATCGGCGCAATTTTCATATTCTTTCGTTACTGTATAATATTTTGGACGTTCTGCATAGACTTTACTTTGGAATCAGATTCATGGGCTGCGTCTACTTTCAGAAAATCTATTCATTCTCCTCATACTATTAAACATTCTTAATCCCAAGATAAAAAATGAACAGTCAATATAAGCTGTCGACAGCCTGCTGAAAAAAAACGTAGGTTTCCTGACATAACTCTTACTATTTTTCCCTCGTTCGGATCCTTTTTTTTCCTTTATTCCTTTGCCTTTCCCTTTTTCCTCTGCACATGTCACATTCACGCCATTTGCTAACTTGAGAAAATCCGTCACTATTGTGCCGTGATTGCAAGTAAGCTCCTTAGTCAGTTATATCTAATTTAACAGACCGTTTGCCGTTGAGCCGTAAGACCGTTGCCTATTAAGAATTTCCAAGACCGTTTCCAGTCTTGGAAATTCTTAATAGGAATTCATTCGTTCTGAACACATTCTCCCAGTCATGTAGGACGTCACTGACATAATTATAATATTATTTGTGACGGTCCTCTATCGTGACCCAAGTGGATATAATAAAGTAGAAGAATCAGTAATTGCTAAATGTCAATTTAAATTCATTTTCTTGGATGTAACGCACTCGGAGACGCTAACTATCATGAACCGACATATTTCGACTGACTCGTAATTATACCCTATAATAAAACATTCCGTAACTTTCGACTTCCTTCCTGAGAAATTCGAACTCGTGACTGAAAACTTGTTATTAGACACACCTCACTTATATATATATATATAAATATATATATATATATATATATATATATATATATATATATATATATACATATATTTATGTGTACGTGTCGTAAAATATGCTATTAGTCTGTCAGAATATATTCAAAGAGTTAATTTACAACACAATATAATAAACAATAACTGTAGCTTTAATTGTTTAATTGTGAACTTACTATTATTGTGCTAACGTGATAACAACGTCGTTACCAGCTTTATAATGTTGTGTGCCAGAGTGTTGCTGGATATAATGCTCGCCGAAGCGACATTGTGCGGGATGTGTTATTTTCACAAACTTATCAATTGCATTCGGCGAAGCCATTTTATGTTAATTACAAATACTATACTATTCTAATACTATTCTCCATCAAATATTTTGTGTGATATACTTCAGAAATCTGATGTAATTCACAATACTGAATTGATAATGGAAGTCGAGTACAACATATCCAATGAAGGTAATAAAAAGTGCAATAAAATAGTTTTTTCAATAATTTTTTCTTATTCATATGACTTTACCAGTAATATAGTGGTATAGAAATTTAAACGTAACCCAAAATATATAAGACAGCCTCCACCGCCATTCTAAGAAAATAATTAAATTTCTGTTCTTCTAAATCAAAATTAATAGTCTTTGGCGGATTTTTAATACGAACTAGTGGTAACCCCTAAATTCCTACCGATCTAATGTTGAAGTCTAATATTTTACCGATAATAAGCTATCCTTCATTAGAACTAAGGACTGGTTGAGTCTTTTATAAATACTACATGCACATCTCTGTTTTTCCTGAGTAAAAAAGGGATCACGACTGTATTTTAGTTTAATCGTACAATATAATTATTTCATATCAGCCAAACCGTATAATATAAAAATGCTTATAACAATCTATATTAATACATAGGTGCTGAAACTTTTATAAAGATTACAGTACAGTGCATAATCGTTTCAATGTTTGAGAGGATTTAGTTATAACAGTTGAGTTTGGTTATTTAGAAATAATTCTATAGTTTGATTTTGCAACAGGAAATAAATCAAGACAGAAAATATATAATAAATGGCAATACCCACTTTCTGTAAATGTTTAAGTTGCCTACAGTACAATCATACATTGTCCTATGGTAGCTATAACATTATAAAATTTGGTTCAAAATACTACTTCACATAAATTATTATTGCTCATGATCTTTTTATTCTAAAGAAACTGTCAAGTGCGAGCGGAATTCGCTCTACGAGGTTTAATTACACATTTAGGCTCTTATAAACGTTTAAGGGTAAATAGTATTTCTATTAAAATATTTATGAATAATAAATATTATGATATAAATTTCAAAAATTATGATATCTAGAATCATCGCTATAATTTTCCTATAACCTTTTTGTAGGTTTGTAAAGCCCTATTTTATAATAATTTAGAATGAAGAGAAAATACCTAAAGTTATAAAAAAAATGTTTAAATTGTTGGAGCCCTTATAACTAAATTTCGAGTTCTTTGCCACACCGAAAATTATCATACAAGTTAACTATTGATATACGTAAGGGTTAATATATTTGATTACTATACCTAACTTTCAACCGCGTTTCTCCGCCAAACACATTCTTAGGAAAACGGTTATGACATACATTTTGCCTTTTAAGATACGGTACCCAAAAAATATGTAGTCACATAGTAACATTTTCCTGCGAATTGGAAAAAACAAGCAAAAAAAATTGATGAAAGTAATATTATCATCGTGTAAACAATTTACGCATTTTTATCTTAAATGTTTTATTACAGCTTAGCGACTTAATTACGTCCCATCAAAAGGTAGCTACACAAATGACAACGGTGTGGGTAAATATATAAAAAAAACAGTGTTGCAAACAATATTTCACTATTAGTTTTACCGGCCGTTCAATTTCCTCACTGAGGAATTTGTATTTGAAAGACATTTCTAGACGAGTTGATCAATTGAGTTGATTTAAAGCTGTTAAATCGTAAATCTTATTGAACCCTGAAACAAACCTTTATTAAACAGCATCCCTAGCATAATTTGATATAACTTTTCTACTAATCCCATTGATAGATAAAAATGTTTCGATGAAATACCTTTTGCCAATGAAAATTCTTGGACCCCATACAGCTTTTATCGTCTTGATTGAATTATATTGCTATAGAATAATTGAATGATTCGTACTCTAATTTCGGTTTAATACTTCATTTATCTTCTTCTAGATTAGCTGACGCAGTTGACTAATTGTTTTGCTAATCAGCTATGATTATGTAGTAGTTTTTCCTACTTTATATCATTTTCATCGCAAATAGTACGAACGGCGGTTGCTTACAAACCTAAAGCACTTTTCCGGCCGTTACATATCGCGTTCCGCTCTATACCATTAGTACATATTTTGTTTAATTATCTAATAAAAATAAGACACTTTGATAGATATTTCAATCAAATCGTGATATTTCAATCAAAATTGTAATTTGCCTCAAACCTCATTCGCAAACGGAATAATAAGACGATCATCACAATTGTACTTGCAATCGTGCCGACTTACTTGTTTCCATTTATTTGATATCGAACGAGCGGGATAGTTCAATAGGTAACCATTTCTTCTTCTTGTTGCTCTTCAATGAATATCTATTCAAAATATCAAATTACGTTCTGAATATAATATTCGTATGAAACAAAAACGTTATTACAAGTACCGCAAATTATATATCTGCTTTAATAAAAGACTTATATCTATCGACTTTTTATGTACTATAATTACATCTGCTTTTCGGACTATTATATACGATCAATATAATATCAATATAAGTATTAATGATGTTTTTTAAGTTTGTATTATATTCGGTATCCAATTAAATAATATCAATCCTGCCTTCGTCGTCTATGAAACTTATTTCAACATTTATAGGAATAAAGTCTAGATCTGTCGTAACGTGACTTCCGTTAACCATTCTCGACTACGGAAATTTATGATATGTAAATCTCACACAGTAAAATACTCAAAAATACCATTATAAAACATTTGACTTTTTTAAATAATGAAATAAAACGTTTCTTAAGCATATTTCCTGAACGTCTGCTTTCATCGCCAAGCGTAATGTTACAGCGTAATAATACATATTAAAAGACAAATTTTAGTTTTAAATGTTATGTAGACTAATATGCTTTTTTATCATTATCTCAGTTTGCATACGCCATTGCAATCGCAGTGCATTACTTTACCACTAGCGCCTGCAAGAAATTGCTATTGTAACAATAATGTCATCTTACATATTATTTGTGCACATAAAAGCTGATAACCAAACACCATAGCAGACCTTCAACCCCATAAAGACAAGCCGAAACAAAACGTTGGTTTCTCGTCCCCCTTTCGAAAAGGCCTGGCAGTTAACGCGTGCCACGACGGGGGCCACACGTCACGCGCCACGTGTCGATGTTGCGCCACCGCCGACTTATCTTCAACACTTAATCTAAATATGTTTGTTTTTGTAATTAGAACATGCGAGACTTGTAAATACGCGTGTTTCAAATTTGAAAGTGGATTAATCCGAGCGACCTCGTTTAATTCATTTGAATAAGAAGAATAATAAAACGAGCAAGAGCTTAACTCATTAATCAAAAATTTAAAGTGAATCGATTGGGTAATATAAATAGTTTCATATATTTCTCGAAAAAAATCACACAAATGACGTAATCTTGATTTATTGTACATTTTTATATTCGTTATATATGTCATTTATAGTGTGTATTTGGCGAAAATGGCAAGGACGATAGAATGCAAGAGTTAGTTGTCGTACAATGTTTTCAACGTAAAATGTATTTAAAAACTACGAAGTACGCACACACACACTCACACACACACACACACACACACACACACACACACACACACACACGCACACATATATATAATTCGAACCACGTCCAATAATAAGCCAAAACGATAAACTTTATCCTTCACTAATTCAAACAAAACATACTTTAATTTCTAAAATAAAAATATTTTCTTATTCTTTAACACTGTAACATTTGTTTAAAACACAATACATAGATTTCCAAAATAATCAAAGATAATGAATCTTAAAGCCTACACGGAGACCTTGTTTATTGGAACACACAATTACACAGCGTTAATTAATAAAAAATCATTTAATTTAGGAAGAATAACACTTTAATGAAAGGAAAAATATACACACAATCTCAAATGGTGCCTTATACCTCATGGCTGACTACATTAACCGGCAGATGTACACTCATCATATTTAAATTTTGATGGTGAATTCAATGCAATATGAGTCGCTAAGAGTTCTGAATAATTAAACTTTTAATAGTTACACTATTACTTCTTAATAGAATACTTTCGATCTGAAAAATAGTTTACCAATTTTCATGCAAGATAATTTTTAACTGAAATCTCTTCGTCGTAGTCCCTTCAGAACTATTAAACAATAGTCACAATTGAAAGATTAACAATAATATAAATATGGAAATTGTCTATATGGTAAACGCTTTTGAAATATTATGCGTAATTAACAAAAATGCACCTACTAGTCTGCATGTGAAGATCATTTCGACACCATTTTTCAGTCGTCGACGATGAATAATATAACAAAACTGCAGTCACGTGACATTTTTTACTTCAGTAAAATAACACCATTTGAATAAAAAAATCACAGGCAAAACAAAAGTCAAAATATTACTTGACTTTATATATTTTTTTACTTCCAGACAATTTAAGATTGGTAAATTATAACAAA